>JAKSZU010000004.1:63950429-65150429 GCA_026018925.1 Tupaia tana
CTCCTGGAATGACAGGCTGAAAAAACGAAACCATCCAACTGTGTTTCCTTTTCTATGTCAACGCCGTCACTGCAGTTCACACTACAGTAAAAGGCAGAGGTTTGCAGGGGCTCACTGACCTGTCCCAACCTGAAAGGAAAACAGGCAGGGAGGGGGAAGATACATAGTGGGCCAACAGGTGGCGTCGTGGCTAAGGCACTGGGTCCCACAGGGCCGATTCCATGGTTTGAGTCCTGGACCCAAAGGCTTGAAAAACATCCCAGACACAAGTGTGTGCCCAAAATCCCAAGAGGAAAATAGAGGAGAAAGGACTGCAGTGTGGCCATCCCACCCAGGGGGTGATTTCTCACTTTCCCCCCTCTGTCTCTAGTGAGCGCGTGTACTCTGTGGCAAAAGTAGATATAAAAGCTCCTCACCTCTGGGTGATGACAGTAGGAACAGTATCTTCCCTCTCAAGCTCATTTTTGAAATCTGAAACAGTGGGTGGACACAGCACAAGTTCCACAAGAGGAAGAATGTAAAAAGCCATAGAGAGCTGTAGGTGACAGGACAGGGAGCCTGACAGCGAGCCACGGTACCCTCCAGAGTAAGAAAGCCTAAGCATTTAAAAGAGAAACCACAGTACCTCCTCTGACTTCAGCAAAGTGCATCTTCTTAATCCGTTTTGGTCAAAAACAAAAGCAGTCAAAGGCCCCCTACCAGGAGCCAAGACCCTGGAGGAGCTGAATGACCATTTCCGCAGTGGTCTCCTAGAAGATGTGGACACTGGGCGACGCCCTGCACATGGGACCTCACCATTCCTCCCTAATTTGGGAGTCCAAGAAACACCCCAGTCAAAATATGTCTCTTAAGAGAGAATGCTGGGGCCAGCAGGTGGCGTGGTGGTTAAGGCGCTGGAATTCCCACATGGCCAACTGTGGTTTGAGTCCTGGACCTGATGCCTTGATTTCTTTCTTTCTCTCTCTCTCTCTCTCTCTCTCTCTCTCTCTCTCAAAATTCATGTGAAATAATAATAACTAATTAATTAAATAATTCTTTTAAAAAAAGAGAGAGAGAGAGAGAGAGAGAGAGAGAGAATGCCAAGGGGCCAGCAGATGGCGTAGTATTCACTGGACTGTCACATGGCCATGGCCAACTGCAATTCGAGTCCCAGATCCGGTGACTTGAAACTTACACCAGGAGCATGTGCCTGTGTGCCTAGGATCCCAGAAGGAGAATGGAGGAGAAGGGGGATGATTTCTCACTTTCCTTCTCACTGTCTCTCTCTCTGGCAAGTGCACATGCCCTACGGCAAAAACATCTTTTAAAAAAAGGATGCCAAAGTAAAGAAGCAAAGAAGACATTATCTTAGTGGTAGGTTTTCGATGTCATATTAATAAAACAAACTGCTTAAGAAAAATAAGCTATAAAACTACATCCTTCAAAAACATCACACTGCCCTAAGAATTCTCTTAAGTGGAGTATTTTAATATGGTTAATTTCTAATTCCCAATTTCTAGAAATAGTAAAATCTATCAGAATAAATTCATTATATCAATAAATATATATTGAATATATACTGTGTCAAACTATTGGGTCATTGGGAAAGTCATGACACATTTTCGCATAGAAAAACAGAAAAAAACATGGGACCAGCAGTTAGTGTAATGGCTATGTCGCTGAACTCCCATGTAGTCAACCACAGTTCAAGTCCCGGACCCAGTGACTTAAACTCATGCCGGGTGCATGTGCGTACATGCCCAAGATCCTGAGAGCAGAATGGAGGAGAAGGGATTGTGGCGTGGCCATCCCTCCCCTGGGGTGTGTGTGTGTGTGATTTCTTGCTTTCTGTCTCTCTCTGTCTTCTTGCGGAGCGCACATGCCCTATAGCAAAAACCACTCGAAAAAAGAAAAAAAAAAAAAAAAAGAAAAAAACCTGTTGCTGGGGCCAGCCATGGTAATGACACTCTGTGATCTGAACCTACGAGGGAAAGCCCAGTTTGCAACCTAAGGTTTTCATGTATATGCGAGACACATGCCAGGACCCCGGCTGGCTGAGGCTGCGGGAGGACTGCAGCATGAAAGACCCCTTTGGAGGTACCCCTCCCTCCTCCCTCCCCCCCCCTCATCCTGCCCACTCTGCTTCCTCTCACGGATGAAAAAAATTTCTTCATAAAAAATATCTTTTTAAAAGGAAATTTTCTTAAAACCAAACACCCTATTTCTGAATGTTTAAAGTTAAAAGGAAAAAAATCTAAATCTATCTGCACATCTTTTTTCCAAAGACTTTTGTCATAGGATGCATGTGCTCGCCTGAGAGACAGTGACAGAGAGAGAAAGGGAGAAGTCACTTGCGTGGCCACCAGGCAGTCTCTCCTCCATTCTTCTCTCGGGATTTTGGGCACACATGCAAATGTGTCTGTCATGAGCCTCAAGCCACCAAGCCTGAGATTCAAACCACAGTCCTCCATGGGAGAGTCCAGAGCCTTAATCACCACCTGCTGGTCCCTATCTATACATTTTTACCAAGATTCTGAAGGCAGCAGCCAAGACAGAGACCTTAGGGTATAATTGTAGCTGATGTCACCCTCGATTACTCAAGAGGTGCCCTTAGAGCAGCTGCTTGTCCCAAAAGGCACTGGATACAGCTAGGAGGACCTCAAGGGAACCCTGGGTCCTACCAACTTATTACCATACATTCATTTAGTTTCCTCTCCAGTGAATGAAGGTTTTGGTAATAACTCTTCCAACATGCTTCTTGGCTGTTGACGAATACCATTCTATAGTCAGGAAGATTCGCAAGAAGCCACATTGCTCAAACCCGATATTCCAGGGGGCAGAAGACACCACAATGTACATTCTAGTTCATTCTTTTTTTTTTTTTTTTTGGAGAGGTTTTTGCTATAAGGCGCGTGCACTCGCCAGACAGAGACAGAAAGTGAGAAATCACCCCCCAGGGGGGATGGCCACGCCACAATCCCCTCTCCTCCATTCTCCTCTCAGGATCTTGGGCACGCATGCACACGCGCCCGGCGTGAGTTTTAAGCCGCCGGGTCCAGGACTCGAACCGCGGTTGACTCATGGGAGTCCAGCGACATAGCCATTACGCTAACTGCTGGTCCCTCTGGTTCATTCTTAATATTTAGCCTGCTCCCAAAGAGTAGACAGAGTGAAGACCCTTTCTTACCTGCACCCCATCCCAATTTCTTTCTTCCAGTTCCCTGAAACCTACAAAGACAGTGCCGCTACTTTACTTTAAGCCTAGGGAGGGCGTGCGTCATCATATCCTCGGCATTACGAGAAGCCACCCCTGTTCCACCATCTTGTTCTGAGCCAAGTAAATCGGTGCTTCCCTTGGGGATCAGCTGCTTTTCCAAGGCCAATGACGCACAGCTCTGTTTCCCTTTCCATCTTCGTCCCTGAGGCTTTCTTCAGGTGGGCCAGGCAGGACCCACTACTTCCGGTGTTCCCATCCTTCACTGAATATCTGTGTCAGCCTTGTATTTCCTCAAGTGCTTTGGGACTGCAAACTACAGATCCTTTTGTTGCCATTTAGTCTTCCTTTTGTTACTATTAAAGATACTTTGTTCCCATCCCAAGTTGAAACATTCTAATTTTTAGGCTGTTTTCAAACATCCTCTTTAAAAATAGTAACTTTGTATTAGGCTTCACCAAACAAGTCTCAGAGATTTTTCCTTAAAATGGTACTGATTAAAAAGTATTAAAGATCAAAGACTTCTTCAATTGCATTGATAAACTGCTTTCACAGCTAGAATCGGAACAGATCAAAGGTGTATTAATATAAACTGAATATTTAAAGAGGCAGGGATATACGAATCTAGGAACTATTATAGAACACAGGTCAGCCCCAATGGCACACCAGCAGCAACACACTGCTCCTGTGGGATCTAATGGGAGATCCGGGTTCGGTTCCCAGGTTGATCAGTACATGCTGGGCGTGTACACAAATGCTTGTGATCCTGCCTGGCTAGAAAGGCTGGTAGGAAGATCTTAGCATGGGACCTGTTGAAGGTGCCTGTCTCTCTTACGCTCTCTCATGAAGGAAACAAACTCCTAAAAAGAAATATAAAGCCAATAACTGGGACCAGCAGTTAGTATAATGGCTTTGTCTCTGGACTCCCATGTAGTCGACCACAATTCGAATCCCAGACCCAGTGGCTTAAACTCACGCCAGGTGTGTGTGTGCCCAAGATCCCATGAGGAGAATGGAGGAATGGAGGAGAAGGGATTGCGGCGTGGCCATCCCCCCTGGGGGGTGATTTCTCGTTTCTGTCTCTCTATCTCTCTCTGTCTTTCCAGCGAGCACATGCGCCCTATAGCAAAAACCTCTCAAAAAAAGAAAGAAAGAAATATAAAACCAATAATTAACTTATTACTAAAAGCTAAGGGCTATTGACACAATATAGTAGGCATTGAGTACTATACTTACTACACACCAGACCCATCTCAATCACATGGCACTTGGGAGTGGTAACTACAGTTTCCCACCATTTTACAGATGAGAATATAAGAAGGACCAGCAGGTGGTGTGGACGTGGCTGATCGCAGTTCGACTCGTGGATCTGGCAGCTTCCTTTCTCACTTTACCTCTCTGTCTCTCTCTGGTCAAATTAAAAATAATAAATAAATTTTTTAAAAGAATTAAAAAAAAAAGAAAACCAGGACAAATGTCAAATAACTTGCCCAGCATCATGCAGGGGAGTTAGTAGCAGACGGAGGGGCTAGAAATCCCATCTGCTTGACTCCAAGGTCCACACCACACTGTAGTCACTTTTTTCTCTTCATCAAATAAGACCATAAGAAAAACAAAAAAAAAGCCCTATCACGTAAGCGACGTATCAGTTATGCAATATGTAATGAAAAAGCACAAAGGAATCAAAAGATGTCCACGCCAAACTATGTCAAAGCTCATGTTTCCATATGCCCACTTTTCACCCAGCATCCTGAGTCTGCAGTTCAAAAACAGAATCTCCTAGAAATAGTTAGCATATGTGGGCATTTGATCTTCCAAGCCCAGAACAGACCAGAAACAGTGTCACATGAATAATTGCAATGTCAAGAAGTGACAGGTGGAGAGCAAAGATGGGGTGGGGCAGGCAACGCGGGCTGTGTAGAACAGTCGTCAGTACTTCACTGTGCAGGCCGCCACTTGGGTTCAAATTCTTAGAATATTCCAACTGCCCCCTGTGAGCCTGAGCGAATCACACCCTTTCTGCACTTCGGCATCATGGCCTATAAAGGATGTTAGATCATCCCAGGGACCCGCCCCACCTCACAGGACTGCTCTGCTGTTAAGATCAAGACTTCCCAGAGGCCAGCCTATGGGCGGGTGGCTGGGGCTCTGGATGCCACATGGCCGCTGTGTAGTTCCGGTCCTAGGCCTTCTGGCTTGAGAAACACACGGGGTGGGTGTGCATGTGTGCCTGAAATCCCAACAGGAAGGAGACAGAGATGGAAGAGAAGGGACTGTGGTGTGACCTTTCCCCACTGGAGGATGCTTTCTCTTTCTCCAGCAAGTGCACGCACTCTGGCAAAATTCTGAAAAAGACAGAACTTTCTAGGAAAGAATACTGTATGAAAGGACGCATAAATGAACGGAGTTACTTAAAAATGGGTTTGGTGCTTATAGGGATAAACACACCCCCAAGCCTTTAGAACTTTCCAAAGGTTCTACATGCCAAGTTTTATAACGAATTTTCCAAAGGTTCTGAATATGGAGGGCTTACCGTCTTCTAAGATGAATAATTAGAGGCTCTAGCCTCCATCTGCGCATTCCCTTACCCCTGTACAGTCAGTGGGAAGAGGGCAGAAAGTGCTGTGTCAGCAAAAGCGCAATGAGCTCAGACAAGAGCGGGCAAGGGAAGCCAGTCCCTTGAAGGACTGCCAGTGGTGCCTCATTTACAATGCAAAAGGTAAAGACGCGGACTCCGCCCGCCAAGAACCACAGCGCAGAATGCGCACAGCCAAGCGGGGCAGCCGTCCAGCCCTGAGGACGCGCTAAAGCCTTGGAAAGGCTTCGCAGCTCCGCTCCCCTGGAAACCGCTGAAGAAAGAACAATACAGCGCAACAAAGTTTTCACTCACCGAGGCGTGTCCTCACTCATACCCAACCACTCTCCAGCTTAAAAACTAGAACGTAGGGGACTCTACAATGGGCAACACGCCTGAAAGGGCAAAAGACCTACACATTTCCATCTCAAATACACGGCCTTAAAGATCAACTGCTGGCTCCAAAGGTGGTTCCACAGCTCTGAAGAACTGGACTATAAAATGTGTCGACTGTAAGGGCAGCGAGAAGCGCCACGACCCTCCCGTGGGGTTTGACAACGATGCGCTTCAGCAGCTCTCTCCGTAGCGGAGCCCCCCGCGCGGACGTCGCCCAGCACTGGGAGTCACAGTGACAAGGCCGGTGCCGTCTAGCAGCGGCGGAGCGGGGGACCCTCCTGCCTGGGCTCCCGGAGGCTAACGGGAATTAAGCAGCGGCCCTCCTTTGTGGCGATTTGGCCAGAGCCGCAGACAAGAGACAATGAGGTTCTGTGCGCAGTTCCGCGCGGATTGGCTGCGCTCCCCCCAGAAGCCCCTGATGTCATGGGCTTGGAATGCAGGGAGGGAGGAAGGAAGGAGAGGATTTGGGGAGGGGGGCGCCTCACTTCTTTCCCAGGCCAGAAGTCCCAGAGATAAACCCAACGCATTCTTAAGCTCAGCGGCAAAACTGAGCGTCCGCACATCCCGCTGACCCCAGCCACGGGGCGCCTCGCAAGTAAGCCGGGGACAAAGGTACCCCTAACCGCGCGGCGAACTTCCCGGGCTCCCCAGTCCCAAGTCCGCGCGGACCCTCCCCAGGGCGCGCAGGCTTTGTCTCGGTTTCCTGCAAAGCTGCAGCAACTGTCTCCAGGCACGGGGATTCGGAAACTGCCAAGGGTCCCGGGCGGCTCCGGTTCCTCGGGGGCCCTGGGCCGGTGGGACCCGCCGCGGTCTCCCTCGGAACAATGAGGGGCCCGGCGTTCCCGGGTACCCGCCTAACTTCGCCGGCTGCGGAACTCGGCGGCCGCTCGTGGGGTCCCCAGCCGTGCCGACCGGCCCCGCCTAAGGGCGAATGACCAGGCGGGAGCGCCCCCTTCCCGGAGGGGCGCGTCCTGCAGCCGCCGGAGAGGACGGCGCTGCGGGATTCCAGGCGCCCGGGAGCCCCGCGCCCGCCGCTAGTCCTGGCCCGAGGCGCAGGAACAAAGCCAGGAGGGCGCCCGGGAGTCGGCGTCCAGAGCTCGGGGACCGCATGCTACGGAGGCTGCGGCGTTTAAGTGCCGCCTCGACGCCTCCTCCCCGAGGCCGGCTGGCTGGGGCGCAGGGGGGTGACGCGCGGCCCAGCGGCGTCGGGTCCCAGGGTCCCCGGGCGGCGTCTCGCACCCTCGCCCAGGGCAGCGCCGGCCCCCGAGCCCGAGGGTACCTTGTTCTTGACCTCGGCCGAGAGCCCGTAGGAAGGGCCCTTGTTGAAGTGGGTCATGGCGGTGCGGCGGCGGAGGGAGCTGCGCGCGGGTCTGGCGGAGTCTCGCTCTCGGTTACCCCGCTCCTGGCCCCGAGGAGTGGCCGCGGGGATGCTCGGAGCGGCTCCTCTGGGCGGGGCGGAGGACGCGCGGACGCGGCGGCGGGGAGCGGGCGGTGCCTGCGCGGCTGGGTCCGGCTGGGTCCAGCAGAGCCTCCGGGTCCCTCCGAGTCCCGCCGGCTGCCTCGCTAGCTGCCCGCGACGCCGCTCAGCACAGACTGCCCCCACCTCCTCCCGGGGGCCTGCGGGGATTGGCCGACGAGCCCGACCAATGGAGGGCCGCCTGCTCCCGCCTCGCGGGCGAGGGGCGGCGCGGCCAATTGAAGGGCGGCGGGCGCGGCGCTCCCTCCCCGCGCGGCTCCGCGGCCCCCGCCCCCGGCTCACGCCACCGCGGCCAGCGGCAGCCAGCCCCTCCTCCCCGCCGGCCTGCAGGGCTGGAGCCGCCCCGCCGCTGCGCCCCGAGCCCTGGGCTTCCAGCCGCTCCGAGCGCACGTCAGCGCCCAGGCATCCCCCGCCACGCTCGGGGCCCGCGGAGGACCGCGAGTCCACCCGGCCGTCGCGCCGCTGCCCGCAGCCTGCGTCCGCCTCCTCTCGCTGGACGCCCAGCGCGCCCAGATGCGGGGCAGGGAACACCACCAGCAGTTTGGGGGCCCGGGTGCCAGAGAAGGAGGGAGGGTCTCCACCGACACCTGCTCCTTCCCCCACGGCGCAACCTCCCACACCTGTTGGTCTGACCGCCACCCCGCTGCTGTCGGGGGACAGTCAAGGCGTCCGGCCAAAGCGAGCTCACTCTGTCTAAAGCTCTAAACGCAGGGCGGAAAAAACTGGGAATGTGCCACAGCAAAGCCTGGGACATTCAAGTCCCTTGCTGAATTCGCACCAGGTCCTCTTTACAAACTTCTTTATCCGGAATTCAGCGAGTCCAAACCCAGCCGCGTGTTGTCCGACTTGTTCTTTTGAGTCGGGGCCTCTTCGAATCAGGAGTCCTTTGTATAGAGATAATTATTCTTGAGGCCAGAAGCAGCCTCCATTCTTTCACGGTCCGGTTTCCTACCTATCATTTGCTTTTGATCTCAAATCATTTGATAGAAAGGAGAAAGGGATAAGAACTCTCATCACCCGTTTGGGCGCCTGACACTACCACCAGGCTAGACACCTTCCAAACGCCCCATTTTCTTCCCCGAAATGACTACCAGGTAGACTTCATATCCATTTTAAAGGCAAGAAAGCTGAAAGCTAGAGACCTAAGTATCATGTCCCAGGTCTGCCGCAGCTGAAGCTTAACCTCCTACCATCACTTTCTAATTCACACATTGGATGGGGTTCAGTCCCTGAGGTCCTAACATGAGAGGTTGGTTGGCCAACTCTCAGCTGCTGTGACTCAAGAGGTCATGGAACCAATCTGCGTGAAAAGAGGACTCACAACATCCCCCCAGAGTTGAACCACCCTGGAGCGGAAATGAACAGGGTAACTTGAACAGCAAAAACACAGCACTGCTATTAACTTCGGAAGGATTTTTCTCAGTGACTTTGGGAGGTGGAGCTTGAGAAAGGCTGAGAAGGCCAACAGGGAGGAAAGTGAAATAATGTATAAATGATCTGTCGATTTAGTACAGAGGCAGTACCAATAATCAGGGCATTCTTCCCACACACAGATGCGCCATTGCCTCTCCAGTGTTGGAGCAAGCGGTTGGGCCAGTTTTTCCAGTAGTGTGACAGTGGCAGAGTGTTATCCATAAGATCTCACCCACTTTCTGTAGGACCAGCAAGTATGAGAAGCGGGCTGGATCCCAGGTCCGACACAGGGGCCCAGCCTGCAACCCTGTCCTGCATGGGTCTCCCCTACCTGCTCCAGGTCTGTGGCAGCAGACATGGAAAACCGTCAAAATCATTCCATCTACTTTAAGTTCGTTCCTTGCAAAACGTTCAAGAACTCTATTCAGTTTGGCATAAGACCTGTGAATACTATTGTTTAATGGTAGTTGTTTGTTAAAGAGCACAGAGTTTCAATTTAGGATGATGAAAACGTTCTGAAGACGGATCAAGAACTTTGATCAAGAACTCTGGTGGTACAACAATGTAAATGTGTTTCATGCCACCATATACTTCTGCAGCTTTAAAATAAACATGAATACTTGCTACAGATGTTTGCTTGCTCAACTATTATCCTCCCCAAGGTACATGAAGTTCCTTCCGACTTCGCCACCAGAACTTACTGTTTGAAGTACTATTGGCCCAGGGCCTGCCTCACAGTGATTAGTAATTAAAGGAACAGGATCCCGCATGGCCAACTGCAGTACAAGTCCAGGTCCTGACAGCTTGGAAAACATTTCGGGGCATGTGAATGCATGTGACAGGATGGAGAAATGGAGAAGGGATTACACCACACCCTATGGGGGAGGTGCCTTTTCTCTTTCTCTCTCTCTGGCCAGCACACCTGCCCCCAGCAACTTAAAAAAAAAAAAAAAAAAGGCTGAGTGAATCTGAAAGCTGTTTAAAATAATGAATTATTTAAAGTATTGTTGGTCCTACTGAACTCCACTGGCACTTCAAAGACCTCCTTAATTTCTAACTTAATTAATTGTATAGGAATAAGTAATGCTGCCTAAGAATAAGATGACAAAAACTGAAAATTTAAGGTAGTTTTTAAGAGAATTTTTTTTTGTTTATTTGTTTGGTTTTTTTTTTTTAGAGGTTTTTGCTATAGGGCATGTGCTCTCACCAGAAAGAGACAGAAAGCGAGAAATCACCTCCCCCGGGAGGATGGCCACGCCGCAATCCCTTCTCCTCCATTCTCTTCTCGGGATCTTGGGCACACATACACATGCACCCAGTGCGAGTTTAAGCCACTGGGTCTGGGACTCGAACTGCGGTTGACTACGTGGAAATCCAATGATGTAGCCATTACGCCATCTGCTAGTCCCAAGAGATTTTTGCTATAGGGTGTGTGTGCTCGCCAGAGAGACAGACAGTAAAAAATCACCCTCCCCCTCAGAGGGGATGGCCACAATGCAATCTCTTCTCTTCTATTACCCTCTTGGAAGTTTGGGCACACATGCACAAGTGTCTGGCATGAGTTTTAAGCTGCCAGGTCCAGGACTCAAACTGCAGTCGACTACATAGGAGTCCAGCAATGTAACCATTACACCATCTGCTGGTCCCAAGATTTAAGATAATTTGAGTAGCTTTTTTTGAGGTAAAATTTATATACCACAAACTATATATATTTAAAGTGTGTAGTTTTATACACGTAAACATATACATATGCACACTCATAAAATGCAGACACAACCAAAGTATATATTCACCACCCCCAAAAGGCCCCTCATGTAACCCTGCCCTTTCTCCCCTTCTTGCCTCTCCATCTCACCAGGCAACCACTAATATGCTTTATGTCACTGTACGTCAGTTTGCAGTTCCTAATGTAGTAATGGAATCATGCATCATCTATTTTATTTCATCTTGCCTCTTTCACTTAGCAAAGTTTTTAAAAGTTTTTTCCCATAGTGCCCATGTGCTCACTCGAGAGAGACAGAGAGCAAGTGGGAAAGTGAGAAATTACCCCCTGGGGGGACGGCCATGCTGCACTCCCTCCTCCTCCATTCTCTTCCTGCGATTTTGGGCATGCATGCACATGTGCCCAGCGTGACTTTGAACTGCCTTCGGCCACAAGGTAGTCCAGCGCCTTAACCACCATACCACCTGCTGGCCCCTAACAAAATTACTTTGAGGTTCCCTAATGTAGCATGTATCAATAGTTCATCTGCTGTTATTACTGAGACATTGCATGGCAGGAAAGTGTCACAGTGGGTTTATGTGTTCCTTTGTCAATGATTAGTTCAGCTGTTTGACCACTAGAAGGTCCAGGCTTACATCCTAACCCCTCAGCAGCCAGGACAGAAAGTGAACAAGTTTCCAACCAAAGTCCTAGAGCTGAGTTTCCTTGGCTGGGTCTGGGCCATCTCCCTATCTCCACACCGACTGCTGTGGAGAGAGCTGCTGAAGCGCATCGTTGTCAAACCCCACGGGAGGGAACGTTCTGAAGGCAGGCCTGGTATGTGCCCGGAGGTGAGACGGCAGCTCTGCCTCACCTCGGAGCTGCGGGAGGGAACAGCCACAGCCTAAAGGAGGAGAAAGATGCCGGTGGGGCACAGAGAAATCGCGCCCATTGCACGTGCTCATCTCCTTCAGGTCTACAGAACCAGACAGCCTCACTTCCCCTCACTTCCATGCCTCCTTCAGAGTCTCCTGCTTCGTTTTTTTGAAAGAATTGTTTGCTTATTTCATTTTATGTGTTACTATTGCTATTATTTTTAATTTGATCAGTGAGAGACAGAGAGAGAGAAAGGGAAAGTGAGACCATGCCACCTGCCAGCCCTGTTTTTTATTTATTGTGTTTTATTCTTTTATTTTCCTCAGGGAGGGCCCCTAAACTTGTGTAAGCATCAGGTCCCCCAATGAGGAGCTACCTTGAACGGGACCCATCCAGGATGTCTATCTCCCACTTCTCTCATGGGCAATTAGACACCACGTTCTTTTTTTGATTTCGTTTTTGTTTTTTAATTTGCCGTAGAGTGTGTGCCCTCACTGGAGATACAGAGAAAGAGAGGGAAAGTGAGAAATTACCCTTTTGGGGGATGTCCATGCTCCAATCCCTTCTCCATTCTCCTCTCTGGATTTTGGGCACACACACACACACACACACACACACACACACACACACTTAGCATGTTTTTCCACCTGCTGGGTCTGGGACTCAAACCATACAGTTTGGCCATGTGGAATCTAGTAACTTTAACCACCACACTACCAGCTGGCCCAGTACCAAGTTTTTATCAATTGCTTACCTACACTGCCTTCCCTCCAGTTCCAAAAGCTTGAAACAGGTTCTGATCATCTCTTGTCATGGAATAACATCTTGCCCTCAGCGTCTCCTTCTCAGATTCATCTTCAAAACTGAAGCCTTACAGCATGGAATTATTCCCAAATTTAAAAATAGAATTACTGGGCCATCAGGTGGCATGGAGGGTCAAGGTTGCTGGATCCCATATAGCCAACAGGGCTTTTCAAGTCCCAGACCCCTTGGCCTGAAAAACATACTGAGTGCCTGTGTGTGAGTATGCCTGCCCAAAATCCCAAGAGAAGAAGGGAGGAAAAGGGATTGCAGTGTAGCCACCCCCCATGGGGGGATGATTTCTCTTCTCCTTCTCTCTCTCTGTCTCCATCTCTCTCTGGCATGCGCATGTACCCTACGGCAGGGGAAAAAATAGAATTACTATATGATTTAGCAATTCCACGTTTGGGTACATATGATGTTTGGGTACATATGACTGCCCTATGCTGTACTATACAATATTCCAAACATTGTATGATTCAGTCAGGGGCAGAAGGGATGAGGGTGGGGAGTTATTATTTAATGGATACATAGTTTCCATTTCACAAGCTGTAGGAGTTCTGTGGATAAATAGTGGTGATAGTAGGATAAGAATTGAGTATATTGGGACCAGCAGTTAGCGTAATGGCTATGTCACTGGACTCCCACGTAGTCGACCGCGGTTCCAGTCCTGGACCAGGTGGCTTAAACTCACGCCAGGCACGTGTGCGTGCGTGCCCAAGATCCCGAGAGGAGAATGGAGGAGAAGAGATTGTGGCGTGGCCATCTCCCCTGGGGGGTGATTTCTCGCTTTCTGTCTCTCTATCTCTCTCTGTCTGTCTGGAGAGCGCACGTGCCCTATAGCAAAAACCTCTCCCAAAAAAAGAAAAAAAAAAAAGAATTGAGTATATTTAATACCACTTAAAAGATGTTAAGATGGGGGACCAGCAGTTGGCATAATGGCTATGTTGCTAGACTCCTATACAGTCAATCATGGTTCAAGTCCGAGACCTGGTGGCTTAAACTCATGCCAAGCGCGCATGCGTGCGTGCCAAAGATCCCAAGAAGAGAATGGAAGAAAAGGGATTGCAGTGTGGCCATCCTCCCTGGGGGTGGGGGAGGGGGGGATTTCTTTCTTTCTGTCTCTCTCTGTCTTTCTGGTAAGTGCATGCACCCTATAGCAAAAATCTCTCCAAAAAAAAAAAAAAAATGTTAAGATGGTAAATGTCGTGTTACATGTATTTTACCATAATTTAAAAACAAAACCCGAGGCCTTAACAACTTTGCTAAGTACCTATGTGATCATGACATTCTCCCCATTTCTAAGTCTAGCAGCTCCTCATTTGGCCACAGGGCCAAGCCCAAGCTCTCTGGCTCACAGGGCTGCTTATAATGAAGATTTAAAAATCATGTATGCAAAGTTCTTAATTACGCAGCGGTGCCTCCCTAAAATAATCACACAGTAATGGGATGTCATTACCATTACTATTGCTAGGAATATTATCTGGCCTCTCCCCACTTCTCTCACCTTGTCTTCTGTCACTGCTGGACGTTTTGCTTTCATTCGAGAACAGACCTGAGTAGTCCGTGCCGTCTCTCTCCTGGGTGTTCTACATAGGTTATTTCCTCTTCAACTTGCTAACATTTAACCTTCCAACCCAACGCAAATGCCACCTTTTCCCAGAAACTCTCCTTGTCTCACAAAACTCCAGTACATTCATTTACCCCCTCTCATGTGTCCTTCCTGTTTTATAAATATTCCTATCCTTGCTAATATGCCATGTCATGTATTTGTTTACGTGCTCCTTCCCAGACTGGGGGCAGAAGGAAAGTGAGAAATCCCTCCCCAGGGGAGAAGGCCACGCCACCATCCATTCTCCTCTCAGGATTTTGGACACACACTCACATACACATGCCTGGCTTGATTTTCAAGGTGCCGGGTCTGGGACTCAAACCCTTGGCAGTCGGTCATGTGGGAGTCCAGTGTCTTAGTCACTATGCCACCTGCTGGCCCCACGTGTGCCTCTCTTCTCTGCTTTTACTTTTATCTTGCCTTACTCCTGCTTGAAACAATTAGCAACAATCCCCCTGATTTTATCTATTGTCATTCAGGATCAAAGACATTGTGGACTGTCTAGGTTTGAGGCTAACAATAAAACACAATGCTTTGACAGCTGCCATAGGATTTGCCATGCTGGAGATGGAATTTAGGAAGAGGGAAAAAAACTCAGCCAGGGATACCTTTTCTGCAGTTCATAACCTTCACAAAGACTTTTAAACGACTTTTTTTGTGTGTATGTGCACATGTACATTGGGTGGCGGGGAGAAAATGCCATTGCTTTTGATTCTCAATGGAAAGAGGATCAAAGTCTGGGCCCACTGCTTCCTATCACAATCAAATACATGGGGAGACTTCAAAAAGTTTGTGGAAAAAAAAACAAATTACTTTGGTACAAAAGCTTTCTAAAATCCATGCAGTTTTTTCCCCCAAAATACACATTTTCCATGAACTTTTTTGAAGACCTCCCTCTAAATCCTGTTGCTAGGTTTTAGCTTCTTTATAATAATTTGTGTTCTTGACTTAGATAAGGCTCTCACTTAAAAGCTTTTTGTTTGTAAGGGGTAGAGTTAATATCAAGAATCTCAGCTAAGCAATCTTTTTCTAAGTACAAAATGACTCACATTCCAGGGTCACATTCCAATCTTCTTTGTTGCTTATCAAAAACCTTAGATAATTTAAGATGTTATCCAAATACTAATGCAGTTTAATTCCTCTGTAAACTTGTTTTCTTTGAAATGTAAAGGCCAGAGTTCTCTACTGAAATGCAATCCTTCTCACTGCTTGAGCAGGGGGCATAGTTGTCTTATTGGTCTAAATTTCCCCATGAAGCACAGTTTTGACAAAGGAGAATATTTCCAGATTATGCTGAAAGTTGCTCAGCACCTGTTTCTTAAAATAAACTTGTTTATTTTTTGATAATAAAGATGCTTGAAAAAAAAGGCATTTAGTTTAACAGTATTAAAGGCATTAAAATAGTAAACAGAAAACTGATTTTTTTTTAACCTCCCATTAGACTATTAACTCCAGGAGGGCAAGAACCTCTCTGTTCAACCCACACTTTATACATGGTAATCATTCAATAAATATTTATTAATATAACGAATTGGTAGGCCACCAGGCTGATTAGGCTGAGAGGGTTTCAGTGCCTCTCATTCTTACATAAGCAAATCAAAATCCAAGTCAAAGTAAGTAGTAAAATGAAATTCATGCTTAACCAATCAGAAATCAGCTACTAACTACAAACTTTATTTTTAGCCAATCAAAAGTGTTCTCAGCCCTGCATTCTCAAATACCTTATAAAAATTGTCCCCAGTCCCCCCCCTTAGTGCAACGCTAAATCACTTGTGATTTGTGATCTGGAGCTGCCCAATCCATGAATTACTTTCTGTTTAAATGAACACTCATGTTTTAATGTGTCTACGTGTGTTTTCTAAAAAGTTTATTCATTTTGAGAGAGAGAGAGACACTAGTTGTGGTGGCCCTCTGCCTCTGCCTCATCCTCCCCTTCCCCAGCCTTTCAGAGAGCTAAGATCACAGGCAATCCCGTATGGTTCCAGTTCTGGGGCCGCCTATCACCTGCACGCCTAGACTAGGCCTATCTTCTAACAGTCTAATAACTGAATGTAAAACAGGCTGATAAAGGAATATAGTTTAAAGACATCAGCTTGAGGCCAGCAGGTGGCGTGGTGGTTAAGGTGCTAGACTCCCACATGACCAACCGTGGTTAGAGTCTTGGACCTGGCAGCTTAAAAATCATGCCAGGTGCATGTGAATGGTTGCCCAGAATCCTCAAAGGAGAAGCGATTGCGCTATGGCCATCCCCCCAGGGAGTGATTTCTCACTTTTCCCTCTCACTGTCTCTGTCTCTATGGCAGGCACATACACCTATGACAAAAAAACCAAAATAATAATAATAAGGATAATAAAGATTGCTGATTAAAAGAAATTTTGAGGGGTTGGCAGGTGGCATGGTGGCTAAGGGCGCTGGACTCCCACATGGCTGACCATGGTTTGAGGCCCAGACCTGGCAGCTTGCTTTTCTCTCTCTCTCTCTCTCTCTCTCTCTCTCTCTCTGGTCAAATTAAAATAAATAAAGTTCCCAAAAAAAATGATTAAAAAAAGAAATTTTGAAAAAGACAGCATCTTTAGAGGCATATTATCAAATCAACTTTCATTCGATTCATTCATTAACTATTTGTTGAGTGCCACAAATAGTTGACATTATGTGGGGAGTTCTTCTAGGCTCTGGGAATATAATAGTAAATGAGAGGGTTATGATCCTTAGGAGATTTCAATCTAGTAGGAGTGGGACACAGACCATAATTTATCAAGTACGATAAGAGAGCTTATTTCAAGGAGTCAGGAGGATCGTGGAGACAGAAAATCAGTATTGTGCTATACTTGAGAAAGTTGGGTTGAAAAGAAGACAAAAGCAGTTAGCGTAAGTATGTCGCTGGACTATAGTCGACCGCGGTCGAGTCCCAGACCCGGTGGCTTAAACTCACGCCGGGCGCTTGTGCGTGCCCAAGATCCCAAGAGGAGAATGGAGGAGAAGGACTGCGGCGTGGCCAATTTCCTGCTTTCTGTCTCTCTGTCTCTCTCTGTCTGTCTGGCGAGCGCACGCGCCCTATAGCAAAAACCTCTCCAAAAAAAAAGAAAAAAAAAAAAAAAAGAAGAAAAGACAATGTTCAAGAGGAGCTATGAATGTTGAGAAGAGGGGGAAGTGCCTTCCTGGAAGAGGAAGTTGTCAAAGCAAATGTACTGAGGGAATGAGCTTGAAACAGAAAGAAAGAAACAAAGTGAAGTGGTGGAGGCACCGAGCAAGGGGGAGAAGGATGAATAAGAATGGCAGGAAGATCAAGCAGGGTTTCGAAGATCTGAGAAAGTTTGGTCTTAAAGGAGGAACGATGAGAATCTGAGATCCGGAAGAACCTTTATGTGCTTGCTTTATGAATTAAAGAAAGATCAAAATAAGCCAACTATTGAGTTGATTTAAAAATTTAGTGTTGAGGGACCAGTGGGTGGCATGGTGGTTAAGGCGCTGGACACTCCCACATGGCCGACAGCTGTTCGAGTCCTGGGCCTGGTGGCTGGCTTTCTCACTTCCTCTCTCTCTCACTCTCACCCTCTGTCTCTCTCTGGTCAAATTAAAAAAAAAAAAAAAATCAATGAATGAATAAAAAAAAAATTAGTGTCGGGGGCTGACAAGTGCTGTGGTGGTTGGTGCACTGAACTCTCATAGAGCTAACCACGGTTCGAGTCCCAGACCTGGTGGCTTGCTTTCTTACTTTTCTCTCTCTCTCTCTGGCCAAGTTAAATGATGCTAATAATGATAAATAAAATAAATAATTCTTAAAAAAAAAAATACATGTGTGTGTGTGTGTGTGTGTGTGTATATATATATATATACATACATATACAGTGTTGGGACCTGACAGTGGTGCAGGGTAAAACATGATGGCCCACATAGCAAGGTCCTAGGTTTCCATCCCCCTACACACTCTGGGCAAGTATGAGCCCGTGATCCATTCTGGCTGAAGCTGGGGATAGATAGTGGTCTCAAGACCCTGTTGGGTCTACTGTCCTTTTGTCTCTTTTGCTTTTTCTCTCTCTCCTCTCATTCATGAAATAAATAACTACAGGACCAGCAGATGGCGAAATGGTTATGTTGCTGGACTCCCATGTAGTTGACCGCAGTTCGAGTCCTGGACTCGGTGGCTTAAACTTATGCTGGGCGCATGTGCATGCGTGCCCAAAATCCCAAGAGGAGAATGGATTGTGGTGTGACCATCACCTCTGGGGGGGTGATTTCTTGCTTTCTGTCTCTTTCTTTCTGGTGAACGCATGTGTCCTATAGCAAAAAGCTCTCAAAAACAAAACAAAACAAAACACAACAAAAAACCTAACTAAATAAACCTAAAAGGATAAAACAATAAAAATAGAAAGTCTTGAGTACTACATCTGACAACTCATCCAAAAAATAAAATTAAGTAGGTGGGCCTGTTTCCCAGCCATTTAAAATAAATAAGCATCTATTATATTGTAATACTGATTCAACCGAGAGCCTTAATTATATTATAATACTGATTCAACCGAGAGCCTTATTATTTAGGGGAGGAATGTGGTCAACATAATAGGAATGAATTTTCCATTCCTTCCTGTGTGTTTAGAATTGGCCACTCTACTAGTTTCCATTTCTTTTTCAACTTTGCATTTTAAATTGCTTGGGTCATGATCACAGATTAAAAAAGTATTTTGGCCTCACCTAAAAGGTTTTTTCCTCTAAAAAGTTTTTAAAGAAACTGCTTTGTAAAGTAATTTGAGCAATTTTTGCTTTCGGGTCCTAACTTGAAGAGGTTATGAGTGTTACTTATAGGCATTATTCTAAATGCCAAAAAAATTTTTTTTAAAATCCATTTCAGTTGTTAGAATTTATCTTTGATTTGCCTGGTTTCACCAGTCTTACCAAAATTGTGATGGTCTGGATGTGTCCCTGAAAATTCATGTTGAAACTTAATCTCAAATGTAATAGTATTACAAGGTCAGGCCATTAGGAGAGGTCCTGAAAGCTTTTTGGGAATGAGATTAAGACCCTTGTAAAAGAGGCTTCAGTCTGAGTCCTGGATCTGGTGGCTTTCTCTCTCTCTCTCTCTTGCTCTGTCCCTCTGTGATCAAATTTTTAAAAGTAAGTAAATAAATAAAGTTAAATAAAAAAAATTATTAAAAAAAATAAAATAAAAAAGGCTTCACACAGAGATTCCTTTCGTTCCTCCACTCTTCAGAGAATGTGATGATGCAGAAGCAAGGCACTACCTTGAAGCAGAGAGCAGCTCTCACCAAACACTGGAGACTTGATTGTGGACTTCCCAGACTCCAGAACTGTGAGAAATAAATTTCTATCATTTATAAATTACTCAACTTCAGGTACTTTGTTACTGTAGTATATGCAGACTAAGATGGAAAAACAAAAAGAAGTTATACAGGAAGAACAAAAAGTTTAAAAAAAACCTGGCTACTAACTTTGATTGTTTTTGGAAAGTATAGTATTTTTATATAAACAAAAGATTTGTTTTTCTTTAACATCATAGTTTCTGGAACAAATTATTACTAGTATTTACTTTTATGAATTTTTTAGTATTGTCTGAGGGTACATGCCCTCACCAGGGGAAGACAGACAGACAGACAGAAAGCACCCTCCGGTGGGGCAAGGTCACTACCATCCCTTTCCTCCATTTCTCCATCCTGTGACTATATGGCACATGCACATATGTGGAGGCACTGAGCAAGGGGGAGAAGGATGAAGAAAGGCAGGCAGATCAAGCAGGTCTTCGAAGGTCTTGAGAAGTTTGGTCTTAAAGGAGGAACAATGAGAATCTGAGATCTGGAAAACCTTTATGTGCTTGCGTTATAAATTAAAGAAAGACCAAAATAAGCCTAGATTAGTTAACTATTGAGTTGAATAAAAAATTTAGTGTTGGGAGACCGGCAAGTGGCGTGGTGGTTGGTACACTGACCTCCCACTTGGCCGACCACAGTTCGAGTCACAGACCTGGTGGCTTGCTTTCTCATCACCCCCCCCCCCCCTCTGGTCAGCATATTTCCCAAACCACAGGGGCCAGCACTCAAACTGTGGTCAGGCACATGGGATCCAGCTCCATGGAAACAGTGCTCAACCACTCTGCTATAGGGCTTGCCCCTTGGATAGATTCTTTTTTTCTTTATTATTTTTAAAATTATTTTATTTAACTTTTATTTATTTTAATTTGACCAGAGAGGGACAGAGCGAGAGAGTGGGAAAGCAAGCTACCAGATCTGGGACTTGAACCATGGTTGGCCATGTGGGAGTCCAGCACCCTTAACCACCATGCCACCTGCTGGTCCCTTTTCTTTATTTTTTAAGAGAGATTTTTGTTATAGGGTCATGTACTCACCAGAGACACACAGAGAGACTGAGAAATAGAAAGTGAGAAATCACCCTGCCTCTAGGGGGGATGGCCACCTGGCAATCCCTTCTCCATTCTCCTCTCAGGACTTTGGGCACACAGGCACACGTGCCTAGCATGAGTTTCAAGCTGTCAGGTCCAGGACTCAAACTGCATTTAACCATGTGGGAGTCTAGCACCTTAGCCACTATGCAACCTGCTGACCCCCTGGAATAGATTCTTACCGAAGTCTCTAAAATAAGGTAGATATTACAGGATAAAAGTTAAGAGAATAGCCTTAAGTGGACATAGAAGACATCTAGCTGTGTGACTTTGGGCAGATGACTTTTGTAGCTTCAGTTGTCTGATTCATAAAATAAAAATACCTCATACAGTTGTGTGAGATTTAAATGCTAATACATCATTTCTAGGCATGTGTTCCCAAGGTGAAATCACATATGTTTTATTAAAAAATAAAAAGGACCTTAATTATTTATCTTATACTCCATTTATTCATGTTTTCTTATCTTGGTATGTATGAGTTAAACCATTAGTCATTATCAGTTGATAACCTTGGTAATGACCATCCTCCTACACACATATGCTCCCAACTTCACATTACATCTTTAACACATGGGCGAGGGGTTATGTTCTGTATCTCTTTCTTACTGGTTCCTACAGGTGCCCACTTGTTATGAGTCAAAATTGCAGTGTTGTCTCCTGGGGATTGCTGAGTCATTTATATAATCGCCAATAAAACTGGCTAATACATAATAACTTGTCGGCTCCTTCAGATGTAAGCAAAAAAAAAAACCAACCCAAAAAAATCAAAGAACAAAAAACTGTTCTATCAGCATCAATCTACGAAGGACAAAGGTTAACAACTGGTACCTTTAAAATACACGCATCTTTTCATCTCATTCATTCATTCATTCACCAAATATCTGTCGAGTGTCTCTTGTATACCAAGTTCTGCCCTAAACTCTGAGGAGACAGCACTGAGGAAGGCAAAGTTCATACCCTGAAGTCATGGCTTCCCCTGCTTGGGTTTTAATATCTGATCTGATGTAGGAAAAGTCAAGAAGTTTGTTCTTACATCTTTTATTTAACCAAAAGCAC
This sequence comes from Tupaia tana, assembly GCA_026018925.1. Lineage (NCBI taxonomy): Eukaryota > Metazoa > Chordata > Mammalia > Scandentia > Tupaiidae > Tupaia > Tupaia tana. The sequence goes on from JAKSZU010000004.1 coordinate 63,971,944, forward strand.
AGATGCCCAAGGAGAGCCGCACAGCCATTCTTTTCTATCTATCATGGGATTCTCCAGTGCTTCCCAAGTGAACGCCATACATTCAGAGTTTACAGAGTGAATGTCTCACTGATAACTAGGCTGGGGAAAAAAAGGCTTCTTGTTTTCTCTCCTAGTCAATGGTCTGCTTTTAGTCTCTTAAAAACCAGCCGTGTCCAGAGAGCCCTTTCCATGTGTTCCTCTTCTGCCTCACCTGGCTCTCTCTCACCAAGCTCCTCAGTCCCTTTCTCCAGGAAGCCTCCCTTATCCCCTGCAATCTGCCTAAATACTTCCTTCTGGGTTCCCATGACTTTGAGAATTTAATGCTCTGTATTATGATTGTCCAGTCTTTCTTTTCACAAGATGGTGTGCTCTTTATATTTAGAGACTAATTCTTCACATCTGTGAGGACCATATTAAAAAAGAAGAAAGGGAGCGTATGTGGTAAAATTGATAGGAATTCTCCCTGAAGCCTATATTTTGGAGTCAGACTCACTTGGTCTGTACCCAGACACTAGTTATTAGTTGTGAGACTTGGACAATCACCTAACTCAGTTAGGTCCCTTACCCCTGGCAAAAGTAGGGGCTTATAAGCATTTGCTCAGTGAAAGAATAATGACTATTAGAAGCTTCATTAATAATGATGGTACTGGGACCAGTAGGTGGCATGGTGGTTAGGGTGCTGGACTCCCACATGGTTGACTGTGGTTCAAGTCCCAGACTTCCTGGTGGCTTGCTTTCTTATTTTCTCTCCTTCTCTCTCTGGTGAGTGCATGTGCCCTATAATAAATTAAATAATAAGAACAATAATAAGTAAAATGAACTAAATGATTCTAAAAAATATTATGGCACTTACTTTGTGCTAGGCACCATTTTGAGCACTTTCCGTGTCTGACCTCCCTTAATCTTAACATAATGTTGGAAGATGGGTAATATCTTATCCCTGGTACAGAAGACAATAAAGAGACTGGCCCAGAGTGGGTAACCTGCCCAGGTTACACAAGGAGGACCCAGAGTCCATTCCTTTAACTATTGCACTCCATTGTTTTTTGGTGGCTGTGAGGGAGACTAGGGGGAGAGAGAAAATGATAAGCACAAAGACTCCTCTGCCCACATTAGGAAAACCATTCTTCACTACTGTTGTATCATTTACTGGTGATCACCCACCCATATCCCCAAAGTGCTGATCATCTGTCTTGATACTCCTTCTGTTATGGACTGAATGTCTTTGCCCTTCACCCAAATTCATGTTGAAATCTAATCCTCAAGGGGAGGATTACGAGGTGTGGTCTTTGAGAAATGATTACATTATGAGGAAAGAGCCCTCGGGAATGGGATTGGCTCCCTTATAAAAAGATGCAAGGAAGCTAGCCTGCTCTGTTTATGTCCTGTGAGAAATACAACAAGAAGTCAGCACTCTGGGCCAGCAGGTAGCATGGTGGTTAAGGCTATGGACTCCCACATAACTGACTGTAATATAAGTCCCAGGCCTGGCAGCTTACTTTCACACTTTCCCTCTTTCTTTCTGTCTCTCTCTGGTCAAATTAAAATTAATTTAATTTAATTTAACTTAATTAAAAAAGAGTATAACCTGGAAGTTGTATGTATCAATTTTCCCCATTTTGTATTGGCCACAGCCTAGTAAATCTCTTCGATCTGCAGCAAGGGAGGCTTGGAAGTGTATCCTTTCATTGAGTGGCCATGTGGTCGGCTAAGATTCTCTTCCCATAGAAGGGAAGGTACAAGGGTATAGGTGCAACCAACAGCCTCAGCTGATCCCAAGCAGGCAGAGTGATCAGTAGGAAGTGTGTGTGAAAGAGAGGCTCGGAGAAAAAGTGGTGAGAGACCAGGGCCTCCAAAGCCAGGAAGGACGATGCTGGTTCTGCTGGCATCCAGTTCTTGGGCTCAGTTCCCCAATAAGACCCAGAAGTTTCTCTTTCTTTGCTCATAATAAACTTCTGAGTTTGCATAAGCCAGCCCAAGTGGCCTTCTGTTTCTTGACAAAAACAGTCTTGTCTAAGACAGTTGACCTGATTATATGCTCCTGGAGGGCAAAAGCCATACTCTACTTTCTTTTGTTCCCATTGCAGGGCTTTGGTGGTGCCAAGGCCCAGTAGACAAACATTGATTTGACTGCATGTATTGCTTCGTTTCGTGGAAATAAAAGTCAAGATGTTTGCTGTTTTATTACCTGTCTCCATCGCTTTTGCCAGTTACAAAATCTAGGCTTCCAAGTTGCCTCAAAAATTAGAAAGGGTGGAGTCACAAAGGGATCAGGGAATGTCTCAATTTGAGAATCAAAGAGGAAAATACTAACAGTTTAGGTGCAGTTCTTCCCTGAAATCTGTCAGCATTCAGAGGGAGGGGCCAGCAGCAGCAGCAATAATGCAGGAACAATCTTCAAGCATTGCTATGCAAACCAGGAGGGCTATCAGGGGTCACTTCCCTCCTGTGCTGGACAAATACTTAGAGGTGTGTGAACCGTGAGCCCTGAGCCGAATACCAACACAATGGGCTCACTCTCCGATGAAAATGCTCTAGCCTAGACTTGGGGAAGACTCTTGCATGAATCTTTTTTTTAGTGTTTTAAATGTAGCCAGCTGGGAAGACATATGACTTTATTAAACCTTTTTTAAATAAAGGATTTGCTCTTTTTAATGAGAAGTCTGCATTCCATCAGAGATGGAAAACAATACTCTTGACTACCACATACAAAGCCAGCACAACACTACCCGAATACATACTTTTGTTGATCATCTTCTGCAGATAATAAAGCATGGGGTTTTCAGAGACTTGCCTCTGAATAGTTTTCAGCTGCGTTCTATGGCGTCATACTAAAACCAGTGGGATTCATGTTAAATCAAAGAATTTGACATGTCTGTCTGGCAGGTTGAAAGCATTCAATGAATTCTTCATGAATGAGGATGTATCAAACTGAGGCTGAAACAATAGTCTAGAAACATTTACAATATAATGCATTTGCATTTAATTCAAAACATCCAGGATGTGTGAGTCAATATCAAAATTAGCTTCACTTAAAACAGGAAGGGAACCATCTATTGGGAGAAAATGGTGTGTCTGTTGAAGTGGGGGAGGATCAGACAGCTTTCAAAATACAAGGGCTTAAATAGCATAAAGTATACCATTACTACTTTTACCTTCACTCTATGCATTACTGCTAACTTGCAGTGCTGAAGGTTCCTAATATCATTATACTTTTATTTTATTTATTTACGTTTTCTATGTGTGAGAAAGACAGAGGGACAAGGCATTGCCAACAGGGTCTTGACACTGGGCTCCATCCCAAGCGTTAGCCTTTGATCATGGGCATGAGTGTGTCCAATGTATTCAGGGAGGTCTCCAGACACAAACCTCAAACCTTGCCATGTGGATAGGCCACTGCACAGCTTTCTCTTTATAATTTTAGAGAAAGGTCACTGAGGCCAGAATGCTGCTTGGTAGCATTTTCTTCTTCTTCTTCTTTTTTTTTTTTAAGTTTTTGCCATGAGGTGTATATGCTTGCTGGAGAGAGACAGAGAGACATAGAGGGAAGTGAGAAATCACTTCTTGGGGAGAATGGTCATGCCATAATCCCTTCTCTTCCATTCACCTCTTGGAATTTTGGGCATGTACACACATGTGCTCAGCATGTTTTCAAACTGCCTGGTCCAGGCCTCGAACCTTAGAGCAGGCCATATGGGATCCAGTGCCTTAACCACCATGCCACCTGCTGACCTGCTAAGTAGCTTTTTTCTTTAAAGAATTATTTAGGGAACCAGCAGTTAGCGTAATGGCTATGTCGCTGGACTCCCACGTAGTCGACCGCGGTTCGCGTCCCGGACCCGGTGGCTTAAAACTCACGCCGGGTGCGTGTGCGTACGTGCCCAAGATCCCGAGAGGAGAATGGAGGAGAAGGGATTGCGGCGTGACCATCCCCCCGGGGGGTGATTTCTCACTTTCTGTCTCTAATGTCTCTCTCTGTCTGTCTGGCGAGCGCACGTGCCCTATAGTGAAAATCTCTCCAAAAAAAAAAAAAAGAATTATTTATTTTATTTATTATCAATATTATTTTTTAATTCACTACAGGGCATGTGGGCTTACCAGAGAGAGAGAGACAGAGAGAGACAGAGAGAGAGAAAATGAGAAAGCAAGCCACTAGGTCTGGGATGTGAACCATGGTTAGCCATGCGGGAGTCCAGTACCCCAACAACTGCATCACCTGCTGGCCACAGCATTTAAAAAAAATATTTATTTAATTCTATTTGTTATCATTATTATTATTTTTTAATTTGACCAGAGAGACAGACAGAGAAAGGAAAAGGGAGAAAGCAAGCTGCCAGGTCCAGGACTTGAACTGTGGTTGGCCATGTGGGAGTCCAGTGCCTTTAACCACCATGCCACCTGCCAGCCCCTGGCCCCAGCATTTTTAATCTTTACTCATTTAAGAACATTTTTTCAGAGCCTACGTTTCTGAATCTTTTATGAAAAATGATTCATCGGGGTCAGCAGGTGGCATGGTTCAAGTCCCAGACCTGGCAGCTTACTTTCTCACTTCCTCTCTCTCTCTCTCTCTGGCTCGCTTGCTCTGTTTCTCTCTGGTCAAATTTAAATAAATAAATAAACAAAGTTAAATAAAATAATTCTTTAAAAAAATAATGGTTTATCTATATTAAATTAAATAATGCTGTGATACCAGTATTTTCCAAAAAAATTTTTTCTTAGAATGATTTTAAAATTTTTATTTATTTTTAATTTAATCAGGAAGAGACACACACACACACAGACGGAGTGAGAGAGAAAATGAGAAAGCAAGACACCAGGCTCAGGATTTGAACCACTGTTGGCCAAGTGGAAGTCCAACACCCCAACCACCATGCCTGTGCCAGCCTCCCCACCAATATCTTTCTTTCAGAGGTAACTAGCTCAGCATTGCATGGGAAGGCAACCACTGTCAGGTCTGCTGATTCACTAGGAGGATTCACAGGACTCAGCAAATAGGCATACCCCCTACTGTGATTTTTTTTTTTTTTTGAGAGGTTTTTGCTGTAGGGTACTTGCGCTCTCTGGAAAGACAGATAGAGTCAGAGAGACAAAAAGTGAGAAATCACCCCCCAGGGGGGATGGCCATGCCGCAATCCCTTCTCCATTCTCCTCTCAGGATCTTGGGCACACACACACATGCACCCAGTGTGAGTTTAAGCCACCAGGTCCTGGACTCAAACTGTGGTCGACTACATGGGAGTCCAGTGACCTAGCCATTATGCCAACTGCTGGTCCCCTGTGACTGATTATAGAGAAAAGGACACTAAGCACAATCAGGAAAGAGGACAGGCACGCGGAGTGAAGTCTGCGGAAAACCAGGCACAGGCTTCCAATGGTCCTCTCACAAAAAAGTCGCCCAAGACACACTTAATTCCCCAGGAGGGAGGTCTGCATATGAGAACAGGTGTGAAAAGCCGCCAGCCAGGAAACCTGGTGAGAGCCGGAATACCCAGGGTGTTACTGGGGGCTGGTCAGTTAGGTAGCCTTTACTTGGCACACGTGCCAATTCTGAACTCCGAGAGGAAAGCAGGGGTTCAGTACAAACCGTATTATTTGCACCAACAGTTTAGGAATTGTTGTCAGTCAGTGGTGTGAACGCTCACAAAATCTAAGTTCACACTCACCAGCCAAGGGCCAGTTTGGAAGCCAGCACGGGCAGTGGTTTAGACTTGCTATGCTAATTATTTTCTGCACAAACGCCATCAGTAGAGCATCAATAATCATGACAGTGACAATAATTTTTACGTTTTTTCCCAATAAGTTGATGTCTAGTCTTTCTTTAATCATTATGTAATTAACATTAATTAACATTTATGGAGCCCATATCACTTGTAATATCATCTAGTTTTGGGGCCAGCAGGTGGCATGGTGGTTAAAGTGCTTGACCATATTCAACCACATGGCCAACTGTGGTTCAAATCCTGGACCTAGCAGCTTACTTTCTCACTTTCTCTTTCTTTTTCTCTCTCTGGTTAAATAAAATAATAATAATGATAAAAATAAAATTAATTAATTATTTTACAAAGTCATTTCATTTTTTTTTTTTTTTTGAGAGAGATTTTCGCTATAGGTCGCGTGTGCTCGCCAGACAGACAGAGAGAGACAGAGAGACAGAAAGCGAGAAATCACCTCCCAGGGGGATGGTCACGCCGCAATCCCTTCTCCTCCATTCTCCTCTCGGGATCTTGGGCACGCACGCACACGCGCCCGGCGTGAGTTTTAAGCCACCGGGTCCGGGACACGAACCGCGGTCGACTACGTGGGAGTCCAGCGACATAGCCATTATGCTAACTGCTGGTTCCCCAAAGTCATTTCATTTTTACAATAAACCTATAAAATAGGCTGTGTATTGTCCCCATTGTATAGAAATTAATTTTTTTTCCAGATTTTTGCCATAGGGTACTTGTGTTCACCAGAGAAAGACAGAGAAAATGAGAAATAACCTCCCCCCAGGGGGTTGGCCATGCTGCATTCCCTTCTCTGTTTTCCTCTTTGGATTTTGGGCACACATGCACACATGCCTGGTGTGAGTTTCAAGCTACCAGGTTGAGGATTCAGATCATTGTCAACTATGTGGGAATCCAGCGCCTTAACCACCTTACCACCAGCTGGACTGGAAAAGAACATTTAGATCCAGCCAAGCGAGGTAAGTAACTTGGTCAAAGTGTCTTTCTGGGATTGGATTGGGAAGGTCTAATGCTAGAACATGGCCCTGGGGTAGTTCTAACAACTTCACCATACAGCTGTCCTTTCTTCATTTTCTCTTTCTCTCTCACACCTAGCATGTTTTTCATATTTTTTGAATACGGTCATCAAAAAAATGATACATTCTGTCTCACACACACATATATTTACATCTCACCATGTTGTACTGACAGAACACAAACACAACCCAACACAGAACCTGGTGCAGACTGGCCTTCCGATATGTGTTGAGATGAATGAGAAATTAAGTACATCGATGGAATGTCTAGCATTTAAAGTACTGCACTCTTTTTTTTTTTTTTTTGAGAGGTTTTTGCTATAGGGTATATGCGTTTGCCAGAGAGATAAAGAGACAGAGAGACAGACAAGAAATCAACCCCCAGGGGAGATGGCCTTGAGTGGATTATATAAAACATCTATTCAACAAAAGAAGTATACAATAAAAATTGTTTTTTAAACAATTTTTAAAATGAGGGGCCGGCAGGTGGCATGGTGGTGAAAGGTGCTGGATTCCTACATGGCTGACGGTGACTTGAGTCCTGGACCTGGCAGCTTGCTTTCTCACTAACCTTCCTACTCTGTTCAAATAAAAATAAATAAATAAATAAACGAAGTTAAATAATTCTTAAAAAACAAACAAAAATTTTAAAATGAAACCAAATCAAGAGACATGAGTAATCCAGAGCCTGGGGCCTGCCTGCCTGGTGTCCCCAGTCCCCGCTACAGTTCAGCTTCCACCCAGGTGAGGCTAGACGCCGTGGTCATAGAGCAGACACAGCCACACATGTGGGTTTGATTTCTCGGAGAGTTAAGCTTGGAATTCCAGTGCCTTTCAAAGACCAGAGACCTTGCAAAGGGCACGGATGACCCTGTATCTAGTTCTGAAGCTGAGGATACCTTCCAGGCTGGGAGAGGAAGCAAGTTTTGACAAAGCAGAATCAAGCAGCAGAAGGCTGACAGGACATTGGAGTTGGAACGATTTCAGAAAGTAAGAAATTTAAGGGGATGAAGAGAATTGTTTGCTTCTTTGCAACTTATCTTTTCAGGGCTCTATCCCAAGGTGATAACGATATCTGATTTATTAGATGCCTCACTGTTTTATTCAAAGTGCTCTTCACATGTATTATCTTACGCCCTCCCAATAAGAGCCTGGAACAGAGGCGAGATCTGTATTATTAATAGTATGGACAATAGGGGCCAATAGGTGGTGTGGTGGTTAAGGAGCTGGACTCCCACATGGACAAATATGGTTCAAGTCCTGGACCTAGCAGCTTGCTTTCTCACTTTCCTTTCTTTCTCTCTTGCTCTATCTCTCTGGTGACTATAACAAATTAAATAAATAAATAAATAAAAATTGAATAAGTAATTCTTTAAAAATATATTATGGCCATTTAAAAGGAAAATTTGCCATAGGGCACATGGGCTTGCTAGAGACAGAAAGTGAAAAGTACCGCTGAGGGGGGATAGCGATGCTGCAATCCCTTTTCCTCCACTTTCCTTTCTCAATTTTGGGCTTGCATGCACATGCACCTGGCATGTTTTTTTTTAAGTCACTTGGTCTAGAACTCCAACTACAAAATTGGCCATATGGGCTGCTTTTACATCTGAAACATAGACATGTGGATGAACAGCTTTCCTTGTATCTCAGGAATAGTGACTTACAGGTTTTTGCTTATTTAATTGTAATTTCTGGCTTACATATGATCATTGTGTATCTTTGAAGGGTACACAATGTTTCCATTTCGTTTTGTTTTCTAATATGGTATAGGTTGCATGCACTATCCAGAGGCAGAGAGAGGGAAAGTGAGAAAGCGCTCCCCAAGGGTAATGGCCATACAGCAATCCCTTCTCCATTCTCCTCTTGGAATTTTGAGCGTGCACGCACATGTGCCCGAATGCTTTTCAGGCAGTGGGGCCCGAGACCCAAACAGTGGGGCTGGCCATGTGGGATCCCGTTCCTTTAACCACCAAGTTACAGGGCTGACCCTGTATCAGGGTATTTATGAGTCAGTTGTTAAGCCACTGATCACTTGAAATCAGCATGGTGGAATGATTTATACCGAACAAAAAGAAACAATAGCAAATGCTAAAATCAGTTTCTTTTCCGGAGTACGGGTTTGTTGGAAGAGCACTGTCAACACCCATGTGTGCCCTTTAGAGCCTTGCCTGGTATATGTGTTCGTTGAAGGGAGTCTTTCATTAACACATGGAGTTAAGAGTCAGAGAGTCACAAACAGTGATGCAGTCTTATGGTCAAAAATGTCAAAAAATGTGTAAAACGAGGGGACTAGATCCAAGAGAGCTGGGTTTCTTTTGGGGCTATGCTGTGATCACCTCCACCGTCCCCCCACACCCTACATTTTGCAAACAGCAGCAGCAACTTTGTTAACTTAAACTGCTTTAGTGTTTGGATGGGAAGTGTCTGACTCTGGTATACTTATATCCTGAAGAACAAATGTTAATAGTCAAGTTCCCCCCCAGGACCACAGTTCATAAAGCTACACTGATGTATCTGAGCAAGCCGAAGTCAGAGGCAGGACAGCTCTGGAAAAACACATCTCCACAGGCACCCCTTCTGCCTTCTCTGTCATGTCTGTGCTCTCTGTTCTGGTTTGTGCCTCTCAGTGACTGCCTCGCAGACGTCTCTGCCTGTGCTAGCATTGACTAGAGTGGCTAGCTTCTCTGTTTTGCTATGAATTTGTTTGGGTTTCCCTCCTATCTCTAGCCCTGTGAGAGGAGTGTGGGTAGCCAGGCTGGGTAGTGGCTTTTTCTGCATAGTTGGCTCCATTTCTTAGCCAAGCATTTCCCCAGGGCCCTGGAATGCAATTGTAAACTTCTCATCACTAACCTGCTGAGTTTCCAGGGCTTGTTTGTATTCTGACAATGACTAATTAGGTCCTTGGGAATTCCTTACTTTACCATCCCAGGTATCTTTTTGACTTCTACTGCTCCCCATACCCATTTTTTTGATTGAGAAGAAAAAAAAAATGCAGAAGCTAAAAGAAAGGGATAACCATATTCTCCTTTCAGTTGTATTGTAAACCTCAAGTCTCTGCTGGCTCTCTTCTGATCATTCTTAGTTCCCTAAGGTTTTGCCTTCTGACATTTGGCTTCTGCCTCTTCTCACTCACTGGGTGGTCCTGAGTGATTTAATCCACTCCCAACTACAGAAAGTGATAACTCAATCCAGACAGCTCAAGATCCATGTATTCACCTTCCTACCAGACATCCCTACTGCAATATCTCCGAGACTCCCATTGCTTACCCTAATCTGAACGCATTGACTATTTCCTTAAACCTCAATTAATGGGAGTTATTCTAGTCCTCTCTCTCTCCCCTTCCAACAAATCCTATTGATTCTACCTGCTTCAGTTATCCACTGCCACATAAGAAACCACGACAACACTTAATGGCTTAAAACAACAATGATTTATTACTTTTTATGATTCTCTAGCTGGTTAGCTGGGTATTCCTCCGTAGGTTTCTCCTAGACTCATCAATGTGCTCACATATACCTACAGTCAGCTGGGCTGGAAGGTCCAAAATGGCCTTACTCATGTCTGATATTGGGTGTTGGTTGTTGGCTAGAGAGATTCAGTTCTTCTTCATATAGTCTCTCATATTCTAGTAGGCCAGACTGGCTTCCCTACACTGGGAGTCTCAGGGAAACTTTCCAAATATGCAAAGTCAGAAGCTGTCAACCCTGTGAGGATTAAGTTTTAGAACTCTTCTGTCACATCCATTGCATTTCATTTGTCTAAGCAAGTCACGAAGCCAGCCCAGATTTAAGAGGGAAGAAAAATGGGCTCCTCAATACAATATCCTTTGCAGTATGACCTTCTCATGGGTGAAGCAGCAAAATTATATTGCAAAGGAGTCTACATACTGGAATGAGAATCATTTGTAGCACTTAAAACCAATTTAAGGCCTATGGAATTTGTTCTTTGTCAATGTCTGCTATAATCTGACCTCTATTCATAGGATAGAAATTATTGGTTTGTGCATAATGAGATAGAAAGGCCACAGATTAGAGATAGGAAGCGTAGCAGAGAGTTATTTCAGTAGTCCAGGCAAGAAGGACAAGGGCATGATTCATAGTATAGGAAGGGAGAATGCAAATGGAAGAATAAACCTGAGCTATTACTAAAATAAAATTCAGAGACAGTCAAGTGTTTACTATATGCTCAGTAGTATATAGTATCACAGGGGATACAAGGAAATGTGATGTCAGATATTAGGAAACCATAATCCAGCTAGCGAGGAGGTATTCACACATTTATAAGACTAAGGAAGAACTTAAAATGTTTTTAAGAAAAAGGAAAATCTAATGCAAAAAAAATTTTGAAATTTGTAGTGAATAGCATCACTTTCCTTTCTTTAACAGCAGAACCTCCAGAACCTCTTTTTCTCATGGTGGACTATTCTAATGCTTCACATTGGACTGGTTAGGTCCCTAAATACCCTTCCCCAAATACACTTACCTATGTACCCTGGGACACATGGCCTCATATTAGTGAGATGGTCCACCTTCTGGCCATAGAGCTGGTTTAGCAATGCACACATGACCCACACCTGGACAACATACATCTTCCCAACAGGGACCATCTAGAAAGTCTATCTCTCTGTTGGACTTGCCAAGCTGTGAGGATGTGAAGTTGGCACCACCAATGCCTAAATGAGTTGCACATTGTAGAAAAAATGATCACGCATGCAGATTTAAGGAGGGCTGAGAAAACAGAAAACTCTGCGGATATACTTTCAGTCTTTCTAATTGAAAGACTGAAAATTCTAATGATACACTTTCTGCTCCGGGGTCCAACCATACCTAAAACGGATGAAGTCCAGATTTCTCTTTTACATAAAGCAAAAATTTTCTTTTGCTTAAGCTCGTTTAAACTGCATTTCTCTCATGTGTATCTAAAAAGTTCTGACTAATACAAAAACAGCCTGCAGAGAGTACTGAGGATTCTGGTCTCTTGCTTCTGTGTGCTCCCCTCCAAACTGCCCAGCACACATCCACGGTTATAATAGTACACATGCTATTCTTACAAAATCTTAACTTTGCCATGCAAAAACCTAAGGATCTCCACTGCTTACATACTATATTAATTCAGTTCAAACACAATCAAATTTAATTTGTCTCCTTTTTTTTTTTTTTTGTTTAGAGAGAGAGATTTTTGCTATTGGGCGTGTGTGCTCTCCAAAGAGACAGAGAGAGGAACAGAGAGACAAAAAGCAAGAAATCACCCCCTCCCCCCAGGGAGGGTGCCCATGCTACAATCCCTTTTCCTCCATTCTCTTCTCAGGATTTTGGGCATGCGTGCACACACGTCTAGTGTGAGTTTTAAGACCCTGGGCCTGAGATTGAACCACGGTCAACTATGTGGGAATCCAGTGATGTAACCATTTATGTCATCTACTGGTCCCTCTTGTCTCCTTTTTTAAAGTAACCCATATTTTCCCAGTATCAGATTGGTTTGTTGACTATACCTCAGAAATTACTGTCTCTATTTTCTTGCTCATGTCTCCAATTCACCAGCCTTAGAATGTCCTCCCGTCTCCTTCTGCCCATTAAAGTCCACTCATACTTAATGTTACAGTTCAAGTACATTCTTCCATGAATGTAACAACCCAAGAGCTCTTTCTGAACAACCACCATATTTATCATTTGTCTGGCTTTTTGTACATGTAATAATATTATGCCTTCTATTGTTATTTAACCTTTTTATTTGTATTAACTAGGTTTCCTTTATTAGATTTTAAATCTGTGAGGTCAGTCACTCAGGAAACTGACTGAAGATGCTCTGTGCATGTCAGGGGAAACAAATTGGATAGGGACTCTTGTCAAAAAAGTCACAGAAGGAATTAGAATTGAGGTGAATTAAGTCTTCTTCAAAACATACATAAGAAAGTCAGTGATCATGAAGAAGACTATGGTAGCTACCAAATTCCTGTTCCCTGTTTCAGTAGAAAGTTGTTGTGGGAGGCGGCTGCCCAGCTTAGGCCATTTTTCAGCCCCACCATCTCTCCTGATAAGTCATACAACTAGTTCTTAGCTCTGGAAAGTAAATGGAGATGATGGAGGCCAAATGCGGTCAAGAGGCAAATGTGCCTCCTCTCTGTTGGCTGGACCAGAGGACTCAGAGGGCATGGATTACAATGGATCATAGGATGAAAGATGCTTGAATTTCTGAATTACCATGTGGTAAAAATCTGCCCCCTGCAAGGGACCCTGACATTGTGCTACTCCCTGAGAGAAACATATCTATATGTCCAGCCACTGAAATGTAAGGACATTTGTTATAGTAGTATATTATTTAGGGTTTATAGAAAAGAACAAATCTGATATGAATGTGTAAAGAAAGAGATTTATCATCAGGAATTGGCTCACACAATTATGGAGGCGGTCAAGTTCAAAACCTGCAGGGTGGGCCAGCAGGCTGAAGACCAAGGAAGAGCTGATATTAGCGCTCGAGTCCAAAGGTCATCAGCTAGCAGAGTGTCCTCACTGCAGGAGTGGGGGTGTGTGTAAGAATTTTTTTCTTTTCAGTCTTTCAGCTGGTTAGATGAAGCACATCCACATCATGGAGAGCAATCTGCTTCACTCAAAGTCCACCAATTCAAGTGTTAATCGCTTCCAAAGACATCTTCAAAGAAACACCCAGAATAAAGTTGACCACCTATCTGGGCACCATGGCCCAGACATGTTGAAACATAAAATTAACCATCCAAAGCAGCTAGCACTTCCTTAATTTACACTAAGATGTGTTGAGACTAGTAACCAACCCATGTAAAAATGGTATTTTTCTCAGTTCTTTCGTCACTCAGAGGCTGTTCAACCCTAATAAAGACAAGTTATTTTCAAAGTGTACTGAAAACCTCAAGCTTTCTATCAAGATAAAATGAATTATTTGAAAAGCATTAAAGAACAGACTATAATCATTACACTGTAATCCTTTATGTCTGCAGAGTTGAGTTGTTTTTATTAAATTTAATTTTCTTTTTAAAATTTGCTAGAGAGCATGTGTACTTGCAGGAGAGACAGAGAAACTGAGAGAGGGACAGAGGGGGAGGGAGAAAGCATCCCCCTGTTGGAGTGTGATCACACTATAATCCCTTATCCTCCATTTCTCCATCTCGGGCATGCACGCCTATGCACCTGGCAGGTTTCTCATGCCACTGGGTCTGAGACTTGAACTGCAGATCAGTTATGTATTGATAAGATCCGACTTCCTTAATCACTAAGCCATAGGCTGGCCCAGTCACCTGAGTTTTAATTAATAATTTATGTCTCTGCCTAGAATCAGAATCAGGCACAGTGGAGATTTCCATCAAGAAGCCTCTACCCCACGTTTCCACTTTTGACAAAACTAAAGCACAGGTTATTCATGTAGTGACTTTCTCTGATGCCTGTGTGTGTCACCATTGTGGCTTTCCTGTCTTGGTTGTTATGATGAAGCTGGTAAGCAGGGCAGAATGACAGGACTGAAAAGAGGACTACTATAAGCCAGTTCACTAGTTCCCTGGAACTAGTGAAATAACTTCCTTACCTGTGCTAGTAAAAGAACACTTAATGGACAAACATTCTCCTTGTCCCTCCCCATGTCTTACAAGAAGTGAGGGGGCAGCGGGTGGCCAGCTGGTGGCACGGCAGTTAAGGTGCTGGACTCCCACAGGGCAAGCTGTGGTTTGAGTCCTGGACTTGGCGGCTTTCTCTCTCTCTCTCTCTCTCCCTGGTGGGTGTGCATGCTTTGTAGCAAATTAAAAAATAATAATGGTGATAAATAACATTAAATAAATAAATTCTTAAAAAGAAAAAAAAAAGTGAAGGGGGACTATTTCCTAGTTCCGACAATAACATCGGAAAGTTTACTACAACCAGCCTCCTGGTGTGTGCTCTGCAGTGAGCTAAGTAACGTACTTCCTCCCCTATTGAAGGCCCCTGCACCACTCCAGGGCTCTTTATTTGTTTATTCAACAAATATCAGTTGAAATCTACTATGTGTATAGCACGATGTAAAGGATTGTAAGGGAATCAAAAAAGTACACGTTATGGTCTCACACATTTTTATAATTTTTTATTTGAGAGGTTTTTGCTATAGGGTGCATGTGCTCACCAGAAAGAAAGAGAGAGACAGAGACAGAAAGTGAGAAATCACCCCCCAAGGGGAATGGCCACACCACAATCCCTTCTCCTCCATTCTCCTCTCAGGATGTTGAGCATGCATGCACATGCACCTGGCCTGAGTTTAAGCCACTGGGTCCAGGACTCAAACCGCGGTCGACTACGTGGAAGTCCAGTGACATAGCCATTATGCCAACTGCTGGTCCTGATAAACTATTTTAAAGAACTTTTTATATTTATTTTCTCAGAGAGAGATAAAGATAGAAAGACAGAGAGAGGCAGCACCCCAAACAGAGTCTTGATGGCATAATCCAACCCCAGCCTCAGCCAGCCCCAGGTCAGGGGCATACAGGGACCCAGAATACTCAGGGAGGTCTCAGGACATGAACCCAGAACCTTCCCATATGAGTCAGCCTCACAGAGCAACACATTTGAGCTCTGACCCACCGTCCAACTGTCATCAATAAACCATTCATATGTATTATCTATTGATATGTACACTAACGTGTGTGTGTGTGTGTGTGCATGTGCACACTTAAAGTGTACTTTAACTCTATGTGGTTTTCCTGGACTCTCCCATGTGGAGTATTTGAACACTCTGTGACCAGTAGAAGGGCTGATTTTATGGGTCCTTTCCCTGCCACATTGATCTCTTGTATAAAATCCCCATTTCATCTGAATTGCTACAGGATTACATAGTCACTCCTGAGGAGGTCTGGGATGTGGACAAGAGGGAATAGAGAGGTCTCCTTATCTGTTGGGGTCTGAGTAGGAGTGCCCAGTAGCTCAGTGGTCAGTGGCTCCTTATTCACTTTCTGAAGGCTCCTCCTTGATTCTAGAAGGTTCTTTCCATTCTAGAATGGAAAGAAGTCTGTTTTCTAGTTGACCTGCAAAAATCTTAGCAAAGGCCCAGAGCTAATATACCTCCAGATCATGGCGAAACCTGCTGCCCAGATGTGGCTTGGCTGGTGTGCGTGTAACTATCTAACTAGAACTGCCGAAGACCAGATTTTGGAGCAGGAAACACAGCTGTCTGTTGTCTCCCACCTCCTCACCTCTACCTGTTACTTGTTCTTAGAGGTCTGAGTGGTCAGGGTTAGGTTTGGAACCCGAGTCTGGAGCAAACCCGCCCTTCTGGGTTGGGCAGGAGGCATACCCAAGCCTGTAGACTACTGGCTTCTCTCAGGCCTCAAAGAGGAGGCATGGGGTCAGAAGGAGACTTCCTGACCTCCCATACACTGCAGTTCTTGGTTTATTTATCAGATTGCAAAGATTCTGCAGAAATTTGGGTATTTTTGTTGGGTGAATCTTCAGTAATTCTTCCAGCTGGGCTGCAACCCCAACTCCAAGCTTACCAGTCTTTGCTCCCAAATTCAACTGCTACTTTTTTTTTTCCCCCCCCAGCTAAAGCTCAAAAGGTTAGTTTAGAGAGGCTGGAGGATGGTGGGATTTCCACTCTTGTCATATAAACAAGGAAGTGAAGGAGGCCTCTGAGCTCTCAGGACTCCAAGCATGAAATGATATGAGTCTGATCACTGAAATCAGTTGGCTGGGATTAAGCACAAAAAGCTTTCTTCTTTCATTTGAGCCTCCACAATACATTTGGGACTGTGGTTGTCACTGAAACTTTACTTCAAATCATGCGCTGCATGTTTCAAAAAGCTTTAATGAGTAACAATCCCAGGAGCTACCATGTATAGCTATACTCCGGCACCATACAAGGGCTTCCACGGGGTACTTACAATGCTTCCAGTTATTCTCATTTTATTTGGTTAATTGATTTATTTTGTTAGTTTTTTTTTTTTTTTTGCATGTGTGCCAGCCAAGGGGAGGGAGGGAGAAAGAGAGAGAGAGAGAGAGAGAGAGAGAGAGAGGAAGAGAGAGAGAGAGAGAAAGTAAGCAAGCAGCCCCCACCCCGCCCTGGGGTGGATGACCACACCTCAGCTGCAAGCCCTTCTCCTCCATTCTCTTCTTGGAATTTTAGGTGTGCGCATGCGCGCGTGCGCATGCGTGTGCGCGCACGCGCGCACACACACACACACTTGCACCCAGTGTGCTTCTCAAGCTGCCAAATCTGAGACTCGAACTGCAGTCAGCAATGTGGAATTTAGAGCCTTAACCACCATATGAACTATTGGCCCAGCTATTCCCATTTTACAGTGGAGATAACTGAGACAGAGGTAAAAACAAACACTGGCCCAAAAGTCACAGAGTGGTCAGAGGTAGAGGCAGGATTCAAACCCTGGGTTCTTTGTTAACTAAAGTTCTTCTTTTTTCTTCTTTTTCCTTCCTTCCTTCCTTCCCTCCTCCTCCTCTTCCTCCTCCTCCTCCTTCTCCTTCCTCTTCTCCTCCTCCTTCTCCTCCTTCTTCTTCTTTTTAAAAATTTATTCATTTCATTTCCTCCATGAGTGAGACAGACAGAGAGAGAAAGAAAGACAGCACCCCCGTCCGGGTTTCAATGCTGTGATCTGCCCCCTAGTCTCAACCAGCCTGGATCATGACACGTTGCCCGTGTCCTCAGGGAGGGCTCTAGACTTGAATCAGTAACATTCCCATGTAGGTCAGCCTTGCAGTCATGCTTTACCGCTGGGCCGCCATCTGGCCCACACATAATACTGACTGTCCTCTAATAAAAAGTAAGAAAATCAGGACCAGCAGTTAGCGTAATGGCTATGTCGCTGGACTCCCATGTAGTCGACCGCAGTTCGAGTCCTGGACCGGGTGGCTTAAACTCACACCGGGCACGTGTGCATGCATGCCCAAGATCCCGAGAGGAGAATGGAGGAGAAGGGATTGCGGAGTGGCCATCCCCTTGGGGGGTGATTTCTTGCGTTCTGTCTCTCTGTCTCTCTCTCTCTTCCTGGAGAGTGCACACACCCTATAGCAAAAACCTCTCCAAAAAAAGAAAAAAAAACCACGCCAGGTGTGTGTGTGTGTGTGTGTGTGTGTGTATGCCCAAAGTCCTGGGAGGAGAATGGAGAAGGCATTGGAGCTGAGGTGTGGCCATTCCCTGCTTCCCTGCCAGGGTACCCTCTCACTCTCCCCCACACCCCACCGTGAATGCATGAGCCTTATAGCAAAAAATACACCTTTTCCAAAGGAGGAACAGGTGATTCCTGCAAGTAATTCCCCTGTCCTGGCTCACTGGGAGATATTTTTTTTCAGGACTAGATTTTTTTTTTTTACTGGTTAGAGCCAAAGATTTTTTGTTTGTTTTTACTGGGTAGAGCCTAACCTTGGGGCAAACAGAAACACAGCTGAAAGTAAATATGAAACAAAACTCTGGACATAGGTCTGGAAAAGGCCTTTTACTTTTCCTGCCTTGTTAATTTATTTCCATGAAAAGATAACAAAGTCATTCAAGGTTCAGATTGTTCTAGAAAATTCAGGGAGATGGCCACCAGATATGTATATGAGAATCAGGGCACACCACAGTAAACACTCAGTAGAT
Organism: Tupaia tana; assembly: GCA_026018925.1. Taxonomy (NCBI): domain Eukaryota; kingdom Metazoa; phylum Chordata; class Mammalia; order Scandentia; family Tupaiidae; genus Tupaia; species Tupaia tana. The sequence goes on from JAKSZU010000004.1 coordinate 63,990,285, forward strand.
GTGTGTTGAATGGAGGAATGAAAAGTCTGTATATTTAGAAAATTAAACCGAAACAATCCTGAAATACATGACCGACTATAGATTTTTAATTTTCTTTCTTCTTTTCTTTCTTTCTCTCTTTCTTTCTCTCTTTCTTTCTCTCTTTCTTTCTTTCTTTCTTTCTTTCTTTCTTTCTTTCTCTTTCTTTCTTTCTCTCTCTCTCTCTCTCTCTTTTTTTATATGTGACAGCGGGAAAATAGTTAAGTTTGCATGAATGTTAATTTGCTTTCAGTTTCTGCCATCTCAGTGGCTGTTACCGTGCTTCGAGGGGTGCCGATGAGCTGCAGGCCCAGGGATCCAAGGCTGTGCTGGAAACGTCCAACTACAGCGCAGGCAGCAGAAGGCACCAACAACGTGATGTCAACGCAGCACACCCAGGAACCTCTAGGAAAAGAAAACAAAGATAACCCTGAATGGATGGTACAAGTACTTTTTGGAACTGCTTTACTGTAAAAGGGCGGCAAGGATTTTACAAGGGCTAGGGAGGAACGTATGTAAGTTAATAAAGCTTTTTATTGAGTGTTTACTGTGTGTTCCTATGTGCTTGCCTCTGTTAACTCACTTCATCTTCAAAACAACCCTATAAAGAAGTTGCAATTCTAATTCCCACCTTACTAATGAAACAACTGAGGCAAGAGAAGTTTAGTACTTGCCCAAGGTGAGAGGCACAATAGGATCTGCACCTAGGCAGCCTGGCACCACAGTCTATGCGTTAAGTCACTCTGCTGCACTGCCTCTCAGATGACAGAGAACCTGGGATTACTGGGTGGCTGAGATTTAGGCTGCACACATTTTTTTTTCTCCGCAACAGTTGAACAAAGTATATCTGAAATAGTGAAAATAAAATTTAATGGGGCCAGCAAGTGGCGTGGTGGTTAAGGTGCTGGACTCCCATATGGCCGCCCGTGGTTTGAATCCCAGACCTGACAACTTGTTTTCTCACTTTCCCTTTCTCTCTGTCTCTCTGGTGGGCACACATACCCTATAACAAATTTAAATAAATAGATAAATTAAATAAAAAAAGAAAATTGAAAACAATTTTTATGCTTTGTGGTTACTAAACTTATCATTTGTTCATTTTTTTCCAAAATCACTTATTATTTCTTTTAAATAATAATTGACTTATTTAATTTTATTTGTTGCTATTATTATTATTTTTTAAATTTGAGCACAGAAGAAAAAAAAAATTTGAGCACAGAAGGACAGAGAGAGAAAGAAAGGGAAAGTGAGAAAGCAAGCTGCCAGGTCTGGGACTTGAACTACAGTTGGCTATGTGGGAGTCCAGTGCTTTAACCACCACATCACCTTGCTGGCCCCCCAAGTCGCTAATTCAGTACCTATTATCTATATAGCAACATGCTAGCACCTGATGGAAAAACAAAGGTGAATAAAACCCAGCTAGATTCAGCAGGATTTCCAGAGAATAATGGCATCACACGTACATCGAATTGATCTCAGTTCCACCACCCACAAGCTGCCTGACTGTCCACATTTTCTAATCTCTCTGAGTTGTTTTCTCACATAGAAAATGGGCATATGGGTTAAGGTGGTAGCACAGTGGCGGCACTACTGGACCCACGTGGGAAATGTCATGTGTCCACACCTAGGACCGCCTTGGACATGCCAGGCACACACACACTCATGTGCTGTGACCCTGGTCAGCTGAGACGGGCGCTGTATAAGGATCCTGTGGGGGGAGCCTTACTTTCTCGTTTTCTCCCTCCTCTCTCATGGAAGATGTAAATCAACATTTTTTAAAAAGGGAAATAGGGATAGGCCCAGCCTGGTGGTGCAGTGGATAACACACTTAAGTGCGGTGTTGAAGTCACATGGCCAACCACAGGTTCAGATCCCCAGGTCAGATAAAAACAAACTAGGCACTTGTGCATGTGCTCAAGATCCCAAGGCACTGGAGGGCTGGGCAAGGGGACGGCAGCATGATGAGACCCTGAGGAAAGGGCTTCTCTCTCTCTCAGGTGCACACACGCTCTCTATCATGAATGTGCTAATGAGGAGAGAGGGTCCAGCCCAAGACACTGCAGGCCCCTGGGAACTACTGGCCAGATTCTGTGAGTGAGATGAGAGAGAGACACAAAAAATGACGATGGCCCCTTGGGACAGCACAACACAGGCTGTAGAAAACCAATGAGCAGTAAAACGGGGTGACTTATGCCTGCCATTGGCCCATGGAGGAACGCAGTCACACACTCACGCACTCACTGGGTAGCCCAGGGAAAGGAAGGAGACCACAGGCCTGGGTTTAAGTTCTGCCATCCTCCCTTTTTAGCTGCACTGCCTCTCACAGCCTGCTTCCTCCTGTGGATAAGTGGGTTAGCCCTAAAGACCCCAGAGTTTCTTCCAGCTATACGTTCTATTTTAACTGAATTTCCAGTCTCCATTGCTCCTGGGAGAAGTAAAAAGAAAAAAAAAAAAGGATTTCTCCACAAATAAGGTAAGGATTTTTTTTTCTTTTAAATTCTATTGACAGGCTAAAGCATAGAAAATAACCAACAGATAGTGTTAGACTTATAAAGACAGCACATCAAAAAAAAAAAGCTCTGTTTACAGGATTTTTTTTTCTTTTTTTAAATAAATGTAATTCTACAAATAATAGGTGATTATCTGATCAGGGAGAAAAGTAAACAGAAACCCATGTTCTAAAAAGTTTAAAAAAATTAAAGGGTGGTGGTTAAAGCACATGGTTGACTGTGGTTCGCGTTCTGGATCCAGTGGTCTGAAATTCATGCTGGGTGCATGTGTATGCATGTCCAGAATCCCAAGAAGAGAATGAAGGAGAAGATGTTGTGCTGTGGCATCCTCCCTGGGGGGTGATTTCTCACTTTCCCTCTCACTGTCTCTCTCTGTCTCTCTGGCAGCGCCCTATGACAAAAGTCTTTAAAAAAGTAAAAAGCGAGTGCACGGAGCCGGCAGGTGGTGTGGTGGTTATAAAGGCACTGGATTGACCACGGTTCAAATCCCAGACCTGGCAGCTTGCTTTCTCACTTTCTCTCTCTCTCTCTCTTACTCTTGTTTCTTTCTGGTCAAATTAAAATAAATTAAGTTAAATAAAAAATGATTCTCAAAAAAAGAGTCAGTGTCTCACTTCCCTAATTTTCTCTCCTTCACAAGGTAAGTATAACTTTAAATGAAGAAAGTGATTATAATGAAGTCAGTCTTTAAAACTGGCTTCTGGCTAAAGAACCAGATGGCAAAGTCAACCTTAGCCCCATGTTGTGTTCTTGTTTTTATTCACTGACAGTTTCTTTTTAGTCCCCATGGTAGTTCAACCATTATCTGAGTTCCAGATGCATAGTGTATCCTACTTAGGATGGTTGGATTTATGATTTAGGATTTATGACTTTCTGACTTTACAATGTCATGAAAACATTCAGTAGAAACTGTACTTTGAGTAGCATAAAACCATTCTGTTTTTCATTTTTAGCACAGTATTCAATAAATTAAATGAGATATTCAACATTTTATTATAAAATAGCCTTTCTGTTAGACTATTTTGCCCAACGGTAGGCTAATGTATTATAATCCCGTTTAAGGCAGGTAGGTGAAGCTATTTAAGTTTTTAAAGCTATTTAAGCTTCCACAAGTTAAGTGTATTATATGTGTTTTTGGCTTTCAGTATTTTCAACTTTGGGGAAACCCCATCCTAGTAGAGGAGTATCTATATAATAAATGTATTTTTTAAAGGTTTTTGCCATAGGGTGTATGCACTTGCCAGAGAGAGAGAGAGAGAGAGAGAGAGAGAGAGAGAGAGAGAGAGAGAGAGAGAAATCATTCCCCCAGGGAAGATGACCATGCTGCAATTTCTTTTCCTCCTGGGATTCTGGGCACATGCACATGTGCCTGGTGTGATTTCAAGCTGCCAGGTCCAGGACTCAAACTGCAGTTAGTCATATGGGAGTCCAGTAGCTTAACCACTATGCCACCTGCTACCCCACTGTAAATGTGTTTTAACTACATTATTTACTAGCATTGTTATATTCAATGTTATATTCAAAAGTAAATTGTTCTCATGTCAGTGCTTTCAGTAAGATACAATGGAATCAGACCTGGGAGTTGGAATACCTGAATTTTACTTACTCAGGGACTTCTGTGACTTGGAGTGTCTTTGGTCCTGTGTCAGTACTTTTTTAAAAACAAAAACAAAAACAAAAACAAAAAACCCACCATCCAACACAACAAAGAAGGGCCAGCAGATAGTGTGAAGGTTAAGGTGGCTAGATCTGACATGGCCAACTGAGTAGTTTGAGTCCTGGACCTGGCAGCTGGAGAATAATGCTGGATGTGTATGTGTGTGTGTGTGTGTGTGTGTGTGTGTGTGTGTCCAAAATCCTGAGAGGAGAATGGAGGAGAAGAAATTGTGATGTGGCCATTCCTCCAGTAAGTGATTTCTTACTCCCCTACACCCTGCTGTCTCTATCTGGTAAGCAAGCACAGGTGCCCTATAGTAGACTAAAAAAACAAACAAAACAAAACCCAAAAAACCCCTACACAGAAACAAAGCCAAAACCTAAGGGTGCCCACTTTAAAATATTCTAACCCTAAATTCCATGTCTTCACATCTGATTTCTTTTTTTAAAAAATTAATTTATTTATATTTGTTACTATTATTTATTTTCTAATTTGACCAGAGAGAGAAAGAGATAAAGGGAAAGTGAGAAAGCAAGCTGCCGGGTCCAGGACTGAACCACAGTCGGCCATGTGAGAGTCCAGCACCTTAACTACCACACCACCTGCCAGCACCATCTACGTTCTTAACTTCTCTTGAAGGTATTCAAAGAAGAAAAATGTCTGATTGAAATTACTGTTCTTTTGCTTACTGCAAGCAGAATTTGCTTGTTTGTGTTTTGGCAAGCTGCTACTCCTATGGTTCTGCTTTTTGTTACAACCCCAAAATGGTTTATTTTATATCTCAAAGTTATATTCAAATGATTACATCTGATTTATTTTGCATGTCAGTTTACCCACTAAGCCTATGTCATCACATCACTTAATTTATAACAGAACATAAATTTGCTGTGTTGGCTCCTCTAGCTAAAATAGAATCTAGTAATTTACAGTCATCCACAAAAGAATTCACAGTGAAGAATTCTAAATAAGAATTAACAATAGCCAAGAAACTCAGTAGAGAGGTTAAAATTTTCAAGGCAGATTTCTGTTTTAAAAAATTCCAAAAAAATTTTTCCCCCAGAGAAAACTTTACAGACACATATGCACACACACATGCCTGTAACATTCATTTTTGGAGGAGCAGGATGACTGAATAGACAAAAAAAGAGCTAAGGTTGTTTTTCCTGTTAAATTTCAAGTTTCAGATTGTAGAAAAAGATTTTAAAATAAGAAAATATGCTCTCTAAGGCTTTGGAATCTTATTTATATCTTTTGTATCTTTTTTGGAGAGAAGGGAGCGGGTTTATAAAGAATACAATGAAAATTATAGCCTGTCTTTCCAGAAAATGCATCGATGTCCATAAATCCCAGGAGTTATAGATATTTCCATGCACTCTAGTTTCAGACTCCCTGGCTTACATGTTGGAAAATAAAAGATTCAAAAATGTCAGACATACGATTACTGACTACATTAGATAGCTAATATATAATACTGAGCCAGACCCTCAGAATTACAAAATATTTAAGGTATGATTTTGTATGGAGTAAATGAACTCCTATTTATGATCCAGTAAATCTGTGAAAAAAAAAAAAAAATAGGGTTAAGGGTTTGGTTAAACAAACCTGGATTTTCTCCCCAGAACAGTAGGAAAGAAAAGCGAGGAAATCTTCGGTTGCATAACTAAGAATAGGCCAGAATAAAATGTGCATTGCCTTACACTTTACATCTACACACTCAGTATCCTATGGGAGCCAAGACTCAGGTGGGAGTCCTTGGAGCCTTTAATTATGGGGCCATTCACCCCTAAACGTTGTTAGATAATAGATGAAACAACACTTTCGTAAAACCCTGACACTCACTCGGAACTGTCGTGTTGATACCAGGTTAGAGCCTCTGTGGAAATCACTGATGCTTGTAAGAGTCCGATGACCTCTGCTGCTCAGACGGGAGCCCACTAGTCAATGCTGATAGGAAGAACATGTTGGCTGCTCACCAAAGACATGTTGCCACTTATCTATTGTTTTTAGGACAGAAATATAAAACCTATCCTGGTTCTTTATGAATCCCACCAGGAGTTCTCACTGATCTGCAGAGAAACAGTCTTTTAAGAAGACTTTGTTTTTTTAAAAAAAATTGTAACAGACAGGAGACTGCAGAAATAATTTGAAACATGAAGTGCATAAAGAGAAAACGAAAGAGAAAGAGAACAGAGACTCCACATTAGGGGTCTGGAGGGGCTTTATTAAACCCATGACTTTAAAGCATGTGGAGAGGCAGACAAGTTACATCTCCAACGAACGTCATGAATGGAGCTTTTTTCCACCAGAGAGCTGTATTATTAGTCTACATGTTCAGTAAAAATACATATTTTTAAATTTGCTATAAGATGTGTGTGCTTGCCAGAGACAGACAGAGAGGGAAAGTGAGAAAGCACTCCCATTGGAGATGGCCATGCTGCAATCCCTTCTCTTCCATTCTCCTTTCCGGTTTTGGGCATGCACACTCACCTGCCTGGTGTGATTTTCAAGCCACCAATCTGGAACTCGAACCCTGCAGTCAGTCATGTGGGATCTAGCTGCTGCTTCAACTACTATGACGCTGGCTGGCCCGAGATAAACAGTTCTCTTTTTCTTCCTATCTATCTATCTATCTATCTATCTATCTATCTATCTATCTATCTTCCTATCTATCTAATTTATTTATTTATTTATTAGGTTTATGCTATAGGGTGAGTGTGCTTACCAAAGAGAGAGAGAGAGAGAGAGAGAGAGAGAGACATTGAGAAAGAAAATGAGAAATCACCCCCCAGCGAGGATGGTCACACTGCAATTCCTTCTCCTCAGCTCTTCTCCTGGGATTTGGAGCATACATGCACGTGTGCCTGGTATGATTTTCAAGCCTGGGTCCAGGACTCAAAGTGGCTGACCATGGGGAGTCCAGCACCTTAACTACCATGCCACCTGCTGGCCCCTAAACGGTTTTATTTCAGGATTAGATTTTTTTTTTTTTTGAGAGGTTTTTGCTCTAGGGCGTGTGTGCTTGCCAGAAAGAGAGACAGAAAGTGAGAAATCACTCCCCGCCCCCAGGGAGGATGGCCACACCACAATCCCTTCTCCTCCATTCTCCTCGCGGGATCTTGGGTACGTACACACATGTGCCCAGTGTGAGTTTAAGCCACCAGGTCTGGGACTCAACCACAGTCGACTACATGGGAGGCCAGTGACATAGCCATTACGCCAACTGCTGGTCCCCAGAATTTTTTTTTTCTACTTTCCTCTTGACTTTTTCCTTATTCCTTTCTTGGGTAACATGCTTCACCAGGTGGCCAGCGCCCACCTTTTCTGCTTATGCTGATGAAAAATGCAATTGCCTCCACGTGAGTGGGAATCTCACTCTTTGTCCAGTGGGCCGCCCTCTTGTTCCCACCATCATCGGTGGAACTGATCGTAGGAAAAGCTGACGGAAAACTGGTGAGGGAAAGGCCTCCCTAGATGCGAGTCTCATCACAGCCTCCTCCCCAGCCCTCCAGCTCCTTAGGACCCTGGGCACACACAAGCACCCAGCCAGTTTCCAGGTTGTCCAGTGGATCTGAACCTGTAGTCAGCCATGTGGCTTCCAGCACTGCAGCTCAATTTGCTATTGACTGTGTCACCAGGCAGGGCTGATTCTTCTGCATTTCTGACTCCTTGGCTCCTTCCTTCAACCCACAATGGTTTCTCCTTTCAGACAGCATTCACTGGGCAAGGGTATGCTTCGTGTATTATCTTTTCATTCACATATTCTTATTTCCTCAACTAAATTAAAAGGTCTCTGATGGCTGAAACCAGGTGGTGGATGATTGCGGCTATGCCTTTGACCTGCCCCACCCAGTCTCCCATTCTCCTCTTTGGTTCTTTGGGTAATTTCTCCCCTACTCTATATGGCATTGACGGAGCTGCCAATCATAGCCCCCTGCCTCCTTGGCTATGACGATTAGTTAATGAGACTCAGGCACAGCTAATCAGAGGTGTCCCTGGTATGGATAAATGATATATACAGAGAGAGATTCTCTGTCCTTTGGAGTTGTGGAGTTCTGAGGATGCACCTCTGAGGCTTCCAGCGACCATTTTGCTTGCCGAGTGGAGATAGCCTTCTTACAGAACAGACAGGAAGAGAAGGCAGGAGGGATCTGATGGCATTATTTGAGCTCTTGAATCCATCAGGTACTGAACCTGACTTTGTTAACATGAATGAAAATTATTTTCATTTGAGTTGAGTTTTTATGATCTTGACCTTAAAAGTTATATATAATTTCTTAATGTTAACAATGAACCTACAGCGTTTAAAAAAAAATTGTTAGAAGGTACATGTGCTCATCAGAGAGAAGAAAGAGAAAGAAAGCAACCTCTGTAGGGGATGGTCACACTACAATCTCTTTGTCTCTCCTTCCTCTCTAGATTTTGGGCACGCATGCATATGTGCACAGCTTGCTTTTCAAGTCGCCAGCCCAGAACTCAAATTGTACAGTCAATCATGTGGAATTCAGCTGCCTTAACCACACCACCTCTTTTGAGGAAAGAGAAATATTAATATTAGGGGTCTTCAGAATGGTTAAGGAAACTGTGTATTATAATAAAACTGCACATGAATTTCATACTAACTTGTGATAACATGTCTGAATAGTATCCAGCTCAAAAGATGAAACAAGTTAAGACACTGGGCTAGCAGATGGTGTGATGGTTAAGGCACTGAAACCTTCATGGCTGATTCTGCAGTTAGAATCCTGGACACAACAGCCTGAAAGACACATCCATAGCTTGCGCGTGTGTGCCCAAAATTCCGAGAGGACAATGGAGGAGAAGGGGTTGCAGTTTGGTCATTCCCTCTGGAGGGTAGTTTCTCATTTTCCTTCTCTCTGTCTCTTTCTCTCTCTCTCTCTGGTGAGTGCATGCACCTTACGGAAAAAAAAAAAAAAAAGAGAAATCTTAAAAAAAAAAAAAGGGTAAGACAACAGCTTGAAAACAAAAATAAGTCAGAAGGAGTCAACTCGCAAATTTACAGTGAAGCTTGGGTGAAGAATGATGAAAAGTTTATGAGGACAATATCCCAAAGAAATCAACAGTTTACGAATAAATGACTCGTTTTAAGTAGATGTCAAAGACAACACCCACAGAGGCAGACCATCCACATAAATTTGCAAGGAAAAAAAATAATTTTGTTTGTGCCCTAATTGGAAATGACTGACAAGTCACAGCAGAAACAATAGCACCCTAGACATCTCGATTAATTCAGCTTACACATTTTGACTGAGAAATGAAATCAAGCAAAATTCTGCTTGATGGGTGCCAAAATTATTTGGCCCAGATCCACTTCAGACAAGAGCGGAGCTTTCAATGGTAATTTTAAACAAGTGAGACGAAGATCCTGAAGCATTTCTCTAAAGAACTGTAATAGGAGGTGACACGTGACTTTACCAGTATGATCCTGAAGACAAAGCACAGTCAAAGCTATGGCTACCAAGAGGTGGGAGCAGTCCAATCAATGTTAGAGCAAAGGTCATGGCCACAGTGTTTTGGGATGCTCAAGGTATTTTGCTTGTTGAGGGCCAAAGAATGACAACATCTGCTTATTAAGAGAGTGTTTTGAGAAAGTTAGCCAAATCTTCAGCAAAAATACTCCCAGGAAATCTTCGCCGGAGTCCTTTTCTGCCACAGTGCTCTTTGCTCACTCCTCTTGTCAGACAGGGAAATTTTGTGAGTTTCAATGGAAAGTCATTAGGCATCTACCAGTTGTGATTTGACTCCTGACTTGTTTTTGTTTTCTAATTTAAAAAAAATCTTTAAAGGCACCCTTTTATTTTTCAGTTAATATAAATGTGAAAAAAAACTGCATTGACATGGTTAAATTCCCAGGACCCTCAGTTCCTTAAGGATGAGCTAAATGGTGTCTTGAGGTTTATGTTAGGAAATAAAATTTATATTTTTTATCTTTTAATTCCACTTTCCGTGAACTTTTTGTAGTCCCCTTGGAGTACCTAGAATTCACTGGAGTATAAGGATTAATATAAGGTAATTAATAGAGTGCTAAGCAGCACAATAGATGCTTGTTACTTTTTTTTCTTTTTTTTTTTTTTGAGAGGTTTTTGCTATAGGGCATGTGCGCTTGCCAGAAATACAGAGAGAGAGAGATAGAAAGTGAGAAATCACTCTCTAGGAGGGATGGCCATGCCTCAATCCCTTCTCCTCCATTCTCCTCTCGGAATCTTGGGTACACACGCATACGTACCTGGCATGAGTTTAAGCCACCGGGTTCAGGACTCGAACTGCGGTTGACTACTTGAGAGTTCAGCAACATAGCCATTACGCTAACTGCTGGTCCCAATGCTTGTTACATTTATCAACAGTGTCTTTGAAGGAGACATTTAAGAATTTAATGTCATAAAGTCATTAAATTATTTTTAAAAAAATAAAACTGGAACGACCTTTGAGAGCAAGATGTGTTCACCTTTCATTTCTGTAATCCTAAAGAAATTAATAGTAATTTCTTAGTAATTTAAATTTCCTGTATTTCTCCACAGCCTGCCTTTGGCTGGAGGCAAATTTAGGAAGCTGTGTCCAGGGTAGGTTATTCCATGTAGGAGAGGGGTAAAATGTAAAGTCCACTGCTGTATCCGCTAGTATCAAGAACAGTCCTGGGAAATGGCAGGCAGGTAATACATTATTTGTGGAATAAACATCCCAATATGAATAGGGAGAATTGCTGAGTATGACTGAAGATAAGAAAGAAAAAAAAGGTTCTTTTTATGGGGAAAAGAACAACAAAGAATTTGGTAAAGGAAAATAAATGGAATTGGGGGTGAGGAAGAGTGTTTCAAGGAAACTTTAAGGACGTTATGCTGGTGATAACGTGGCGCAGCTCGACCTCTCTCCCTGCAATCTTCAGTAAAAATCAACATTGCTCTTCAGAGCTTTAGGAATCCCACTTAGTGGATTCTGGCCTGGGATCATGCAGGCAACTGACCTCCAGGACAGGCGCTGGGCCCAGAAAGTCTGAGTACATTTGTGTTGCAACCAGATATGTAAACGGGCCTTCAGGGGTCAAAGGATTTGCTGGCTGACCTAGTTAATGACAGAGTGAAGACTAGAACTCAGATCTCCTGGTTTCTGTTCCCTGGGCTTCCTCACAAAGGAGTGAGAGGTCCTCTTTGTGCGTTTCCACGTCTGTTCAACCTCACAGTAGTCAGAATGTGCTCAGTCCAACAGACGGCTGGCTCTGCCTGCCGCGGGGCCTGTGATCATAGATGCTGTATTGTGACTGAGGCTGACGATTCCAGACCTGACTGGCCTGGGGGTCATCTGAGGAGTCCTGAAAAAGTTACAGCCTCTTGACATTTATGTTCATAATCTGAAAAATGGGAGCAAGTCTACCTACATTTCTCAATGCCATTGCAGAGATCAAGTAAAATATGGTGTATGCTGCATGTAAAAAGAGTTAAGTATTGGAAACACGTTTATTCAGTAATAACTTCTATGATTCCTGATTACACTTGCCAGTATAGTATTTCTTACATGTTATAATGTTTTTCTTTTTATACTCCACTCCACAGAATTTTTTTTTTTTTTCTCTCCAGAGGTTATAGGCACCCACAGAGAAAGAGAGAGAGAAAGAAAGGAAGAGAGAAAGCACCATCCAGCAGGGCTTGACCACACTACCATCCCTTCTCCTCCATTTCTCCATCCTGCTGGGATTTTGGGGCATGCACGGATATACACTTGGCATGTTTTTCAAGCTGCAAGGGCTGGGAATCAAACCATGGTCCCGCATGTAAGGTGGCCAGCCCAAATTCAGTCATTTAAAAAAAAAATCTTATTTTCTCTCATTATGTAATACAAAATCAATGAAAAAAATAGGATCAACTTAATACATAATTCTTTAACACAGAGATTTTTAAAAATATTTCATACATTTTTATCCCTTTTTAAACTCTGCATAGATTGTTAAATTGTACTCACAATACATTTGTTTGCATCATTTAAAAAGTGTTCTCGGGGCCAACAGGTGGCGTGGTGGTTAAGAGTGTTGGACTCCCACATGGCCGACCACGGTTAGAGACCTAGACCTGGAGGCTTACTTTCTCACGTTCCCTCTCTCTCTTGTTCTGTCCCTCTCTGCTCAAATTAAGAAGAAAGAAAGAAAGCAAGAGAGAAAAAGGAAAGAGAAAGAAAGATAAATCAAATAATTCTTTTTAAAAAAAGAAGTGTTCTTAGGGCCAGCCTGTAGCCTGATGGTTAATGTGACTGAATCCCCCATGGCCCACTGCAAAGTTTAAGTTCCAGACCTAGTGGCTGGAGAAACATGCAAGGGTGTGTGTGTGTGTGTGTGTGTGTGTGTGCTCAAAATCCCAAAAGGAGGGAGAAACTGGAAGAAAAGGGATTGAGATATGACCATGCCCTTTGGGGGGTGCTTTCTTGCTTTCTCTTTCTCCCTAGCATGTGTCTGTGTCTTCTGGCAAAAAAGGAAAAAAATGTACATAATATAGCATTTTAAGCATTTTTTATGCTATTACTTGTTCTTCAAGAATGTGATTTTTAAAGATTGCACAATAGTTCAACACATGGACATACCATAACTTATTAAATATTTCTAGCTTGGATTATTTCTGATTTTTTCTATTATAAACAATATTTTGATAAACCCCCTTGTGTATAACTTAGTTCCATGCTTATTAACCTATCCGTGCCTCAGTTTCCCCATCTGTAAGGAAGCAATAATAATACTGCTTTTTTAGGGTGGTTGGGAGGATTAAGTGAGTTAATATATGCAAAAGACTAGGAATTGTGCACAGAAGCACTCAATACTGCCCAATATTATTATTATTACTAACTTCAGATATTTGTGGTTTGTATCTGAAACATAGCTAAATTGACTACTTGGTATTAAGTACATCAAATGATGTCTTCTAAAAATACTGTAACATTTTTATACTTTTTTTTTGAAATTTGCTTTTTCAAGTGACCTATAATTTACTGGATGTTTCATAATGAATAGTAACTGAAAATATCAGAAATTTGCTTTTTCAAATTACCTATAATTTTCTAGATGTTTCATTATGAGCAGTAACTGAAAATATGTGTGGCTAGATTTTATTTCTGTGCTGCAGGAAGTCCTTGGAGAGAAGGCGGGGGTCTTAACATATCAGAAGTAATTTCCTGGTTTTAGGGTTTAAAGGAAATAAACAAAGACCTACTTATTTGATTGGCCAAACACTTTTTCCACCGGGTTAAAATTTAGTTGAGGTACCTTCCTGATATTCTGTGGTTGGACTAGCAGCTGTAGGTCAGAAGTTCAGAACAAAAAGTGAAATCGTAGGATTAACTGTCATACTCTTGTATCAAATATTTTTCTGTTGAATCAACTTCCCATGGTAATTTTTTCTGGATGAGGCTGTGCCACCCCTGCTGTCTGCCACCTTCTCAGTTGGCACCAATAACACAGTACAGAATAGAAAAGCAACTCGACCGATAGAAGACAGCTTTGTGGGACCATCTCTGTGTTGTTGAGAAGCCTCAGGTGTCTGCAGAATCTGTGGATTTTACTGCGTGGCAACAGGAAAGGGAAGAGCCATGGAATCATGAGAATGACAGTGCAGGTCCTGGCACTGCTGCTAGCCAGCTGTGTGACCCCAGGCAAATTACTCATGCTTTCTGTCTCCTTTTATTTTCTCTAAAAGAGGTGGTAACAGTAATACCTACCTCATAAGGCCCACCTCTAAACTTTGACCAGGTAAGAGTGAAAACCAAACCCTGCCCACAGCATAGCTCCCTCCCCTGTTCACCAGCTTCATTTCTGCACCGGGTAGTATCCATACTTTGACTCACGTTACTCCCCCCAACAAGCCAACCTTGCCATCACTCGGCAAGGGGCACAGCTGACATGCGTCTATGGGGTAAGGGGCCTATGCTAACCCCAACCAGTTTAGGACCACCGAGGCAGGGAATTCTGGGGTCCTAGAGGCAAGAGTTTGGCCTTGAAACAGGTGTGGTCTCACCCTTCAGTCCCCACAGGTAAGGAAATAGCAATGGGGTCTCGAGAGTACGGGGTGCCTCCATGTCCTGGGTCTGAGGATAAAATGAGCCAATGCTTAGCATGCGCCTTGCTTGTCACTAGCACAGTGGAAGCTATTATTATTATTGTGGTGGCAGAGCTTGGTTTTAGAAAGGATCTGAAGGACGATCTTGTCTAAATCCTTCATGCAGTGTGGTGAGGAGACAGAAATACAAAAATAAGAAAGTGAACCATGACTAAACACGTGTGTAAGTGGCAAGGCCAGAACCTGCACCCTGGGCTCTACCCATCCAGCTGCCTTTCCTCTGCTCCACATCGCAGTCTCTTCGGCAGCACAAATGAACATGTGTGGTCAGCATCAGCTATTTTTTTAAAAATTAATTTGTGTCACTTTATTTTTTAAAAAGAATTATTAATTTATTATTATTATTATTATTCAACTTGACCAGAGGGGAACACACACACACACACACACACACACACACACACACAGAGAGAGAAAGCCACCAGGTATAGGGCTCGAACCATGGTCAGCCATGTGGGAGTCCAACACCTTAAATAGCACACTACCTGCTGGCCCTCAGCACCAGCTTTCATGGTCTACAAGGTGACCTGTGTTATCACAATCTTCTGACACGGGCCAGGAGTGTGTCCTTAGAGAGAGGGGATCCTTCAGTGGAGTCAGTGCCCTTAAACCTCCTGTAAAGGTCTTGTCAAGTTGATGTTAGAACAGCTCAAATATTTACTGAATGACGCCTAGTGCAGGCCTCAGGTGGATAAGGAATAAGGTGACATTTGGAACCTGATAGCGATGCACTGGAAGGCTTAGGATTAAGGCAGAAAAACCTATTCAGGTTCCAAAAGTAGAGGAACTAGACTTAAAATGTATTGTGTACTTATGAAGCAAGCCAGGCTATGAAGGAGAGGTACTGTATGTCCCTACTTAATATATACCGAGTGTCTGCTTTCTATGACTGAAACTAATTGACTAAAGGATATAGAAACACAGTATATAGATGTAAATACCAGATATAGTGTGTGTGAAAGAGGAGGGTTTGAGGAAGGACATTTAGAAGAAAAATAGGGAGGCAAAGCATTAATGGCACAAAGAAATGTGGTATTATCTGTTAAAGATATTTTGTAGTTTCATCAACTGTACTAGGGAGAAATGTTCACCTGTTTAAATATCCATTTTGTAAGCCAAATAATAATGTGATTGAATGTATAAAAGAAAATGAAATAAAAAAATAAAAAGGAAATGTAATACACTGTAAATATATTTGTGATTCAATGTAATGTAAACAAGGTTATAATAATAATAATAAAATGATATATTTAAAAAATCTATTAATAGAAGAGAGTATAGTATATTTTCACTACAAAGAAATGATAGCTATTTGAGGTGATGAATATGCTAATTATCCTAATTTGATCAGTACAAAATACATACATTTATCAAAATTTCATGTAATTCTCCATAAATATATACAATTATTATTTACTAATTAAAAATAAAATAATAAAAAAAAAATCTGAGGACTAGCTGGTGGTATAGTGGTTAAGGTGCCAGACTTCCACATGGGCAACTACAGTTCAAGTCCCAGACCTGGCGGCAGCTTGCTTTCTCACTCTCTCTGGTGAGTGTACATGTCTTATAAAAAATTAAAAATAATAACAAATAAAATTTTTAAAATCTGATTTGCTGGTTTCTTTTTTCCCATGAGTTAAACATAAAATAAAAGTAATTCTTCAATGTCTTTTCTTGTTCTCATTTTAAAACCTAGTTTGTTTCATTTACTCTATAATCAAAACTTTGGCTTTTTAAAATTTTATTTATTTATTTATTCATTCATTTATTTTTAATTTGACCAGAGAGAAAGTGGGAAAGCAAGAGGTCTAGGACTTGAACCATAGTTGGCCATGTGGGAGTGTCTAGCGCTTTAACCACCACGCCACCTGCTGGTCCCCAGCACTTTGGCTTAAATTTTAGCTTCTGAAGATTTCTTATATATGATACACTTTTTAGAACTTTTACACATGAAAATGCTCAAACATCTCTGAACGTGGAGGGGCTATGACGGCTGTATGGTATGATGTCATGTCCCCCCAACACATTCAACTTGCACAGCGATCATGCATGGCTAATCCTGTCTCATCTCCGAACTCCCCTTCCTCCCCATGCTCTTACAAAGGATCATGGATCGCATATCGGACCCTTTATCATCTCAAACTTTTCTAAATGATTTTGGTGAAAACATGTTAAGTTCTCTCTCCATTTGGCTGTTTTAGGTTCAGCATGTTCGACTGGGTTGTCAGTGGACCAAAGCACAGGCCCTATAGATACACTGCATGGTTTTAGGTCCAGATAATTCAGGACAAATCATTTTGAAAGCTGAACCTCTTTTAATTTATTTGCCAGACTGCAACTGAATAAGGGAACACTTTAGATACTTTTTATTCCTTGCTGAGTTTCTGCCAACTCTGTATATGGTATTTCCATAAAAGTCTTGTTTTTCTTCCCTTTTCTTTAACGAAAGAAACTTCTTTTTTTGAGAGGGGAGAAGAAACGGTCATTGCAGACTCCATCCCTCCTGCTGCTGTTGTCCTTTTCTTTGGTTTGATTCCCACTCTGGTCTCAGTCTGCATGTGGAGGGGTTTGGCAACCCACATGGGGACCCAGAGATGGGGTGGGTAGGTGACCCTACATGATATCACAGAAAGATTATAGTACTTCAGTCATTAAAGCGCAACTGAAAACTTCAAAAAATTCTTTTACATTTTAAAAATTACCCTGAAAAGACTAAAAAGGAAAAAAGAAGAATTTAAAATTATTTAGAAAAAAAGATTTCACATTTCCTGTCTGAAACATTGTTCTTATTTTGAGTTGAATGGCTTGGGCATTAATGAGAGCTTCGTGCTTGTCAGCTATCTCCTTTCCTACATTTTTGCTGCTGATCGTCATATGTGACACATGACTTCTGTTTAAATGTTCAAGTTTATTAGAGTGGAAAAAAAATCTCAGTTATACAGGAAAGGAAAAGAGATTAGGAATCAAGTCCAACCATTTGCTTATTCATCTGCATATGGTTAAAAGATTTAAAAGAATCCATTGGTTTCTGTTTCACTGCTGCACACAGGCCAAGAGGCTAGGAGAAAAAAATCCTTTTCCTATGCATGGTGAAATGGAAATAGATCTTCCTTTTGCCTTGGAGGCGAGAAATTGCTTCCTCTTCAAATATTAAGCCAAAGTAACCAAACTTGGGAGAAAGTGACTCGTTCAGGAAGGTTATTTTCTAAATGACCTATTGTTTTATAATTACCCCAAAACTTAGTGGGGGAAAACAGCCACCATTTACCATACGGACGGACGTAGTGGACCAGCAATTCACAGGGTGCAGAGGGAGGGCTTTGCTCTGCCGCATGTCTGACCCTCAGACTAGAAAGCCTGGGAGGGATTCCAGTGGCAGAGATGGAATCATCTGGAGGCTTCTCCCCTCACATGTCTAGTGCCTGGATCGAGATGACTCAAAGTCTGCACTGGGAGGCAACTTGTCAGCCAGAATGCCTACACATGGCCTCTCCATGTGGCTCGGGGTTCCCACAGAGTGGTGGCTGGGTTCTGAGAAGGACATCTGTCCAGAGAGCAAACGTTTCAAGACACCAGGTCAGAATGTCACTTCAGCTATATTCTAGTTGGTCAAGCAAGTTCAGGTCTAGGTCAGGTCCGTTCAAGTCAAAGCAGAGAAAAATTAACGCTCTGTCTCTTAAGAGGCAAGTGGCAAGGTCCTAATTGCAGAACAGCATGTGGAAGGCCAACTCTGCAAAACACCGTTCATGGTGCCAGGTGGTGGTAAGTGGTAATGCAACGGGACCCGCATGGGGGGAAGTCCTGAGTTCATGTCCCAGGACCTCCTTGAGTATGCTGGTGTGTTGCGTGTACCTATTGGCTGGGAGTGGAGAGATCATAGCATGAGGACCCTGTTGGGGGTACCTCTCTCTTTCTCTCTCTCTATTATTTATTATTATTATAAAATACATAACTTTTTTTTGGAAAAAGAAAAACACAGTTCATCTTGGTCATATTGACTCAGAGGGGCAGGAGGGTCTTCATTGGTGTGAGATCCTTTAAATGAGATTCTTCAGTGAGGAGGTAGAAGGAGTTATTTCATGCTCAAATCACCTTCTTCTTCCAGGCCCCCCCTCCCTAGATGCCTGTCATTCAGTTCTTCCTCCGCTCTTCCCAGGAGCCACTCTGTCTTGAGCACGTTTGTGTTTTGTTTCTGGTCAGGGCAGAGAAGGAATCAGAATAAAAACACTCCTTGAAGTGGCTTCCTGCTGTGCTGGGTCTTGTTTTGTCTTTATTCATCTATACATATACATACACCTCTATACATACATCCACAAATATATACAGATGACAATTTTTTTTGCATTGAGATACAATTTATGTATCATAAAATACTCCCCGTGTACAAGTCAGTGGTTTTCAGTATATTCACAGAGTTGTACAACCGTCACTGCTACCTAATTCCAGAACATTTTCATTACCCATAAGAAAACCCAGAGTTATTAGGAGTTATCCTCCTTCCTTTTCTCCCACCTCCACCACCCCCATCCCTGACAACCTCTAATCTACTTGGAGGATTAGACTGGCCTACTCTGGACATTTTATGTGAATGGAATCACATAGTGTGTGGCCTTTTGTGACTGGCTTCTTTCACTTAGTATGTTTTCAAGGTTCACCCACGTGGCAGCATGTGTTAGCATCTCATTCTTTTTTGTGACTGAATAATACTCCACTGCATGGATACACAACATTTTGTTTATCCATTCATTCCATGGTGGACATTCTGTTTGTTTTTAATTTTTGGCTATTACAAATAATGCAGCTACAAGCATCATGTATAAGTCTGTATGCAAACATATGTTCTCAGTTCTCTGGGACAAATACCTATGGGTGGAATTGCTGGGTCATAGTAACTTTTTGCTTATTTTTTAAAGAATTATTTTAATTTATTATTTTTTAATTTGCTACAGGGCATGTGCACTCACCAGAAAGTCAGAGGGGGAGAGGGGGGGGGGGAGAGGGAGAGGGAGAGAAAGAGAGAGAGAAAACAAGCTGCTGGTCCGGGACTCAAAAGATGGTCAGTCATGTGGGAGTCCAGTGCCTTAATCACCACACCACATGCTGGTCCCTTTTTTAGGTTTGTTTTTTTTTTTTTTTTTTTTTTTTTGGAGAGGTTTTTTACTATAGGGCGCGTGCGCTCGCCAGACAGACAGAGAGAGACAGAGAGACAGAAAGTGAGAAATCACCCCCAGGGGGGATGGCCACGCCACAATCCCTTCTCCATTCTCCTCTCGGGATCCTGGGCACGCACGCACACGCGCCCGGCGTGAGTTTAAGCCGCCGGGTCCGGGACTCGAACCGCGGTCGACTACGTGGGAGTCCAGCGACATAGCCATTACGCCAACTGCTGGTCCCGCTTTTTTAGGTTTTTGAGGAACTGCCAAACTGTTTTCCATAGCTGCTGCACTGTTCTATATTCTTACCAGAAACATTATGAGGGCCCCAATTTTTTTACATCCTTGGCAACACTATTTTCTACCTTTTTACTTTTATTTATTTATTTATTTATTTTTTTACTATAGCCACCAGCTAGAGTTTGAATATGTCCCCCTGAAATTCATGTGTTGAAACTTAGTTCTTATTGTAACAGGATTAAGAAGGTAAAGACAATGTTACTAGTGTTGAAAGGTAGGGCCCTCGGGAGGAGATCAGAATGACAAGGTCATGGAGAGTATGACTGACTCCTGGTGGGTTTATAAAGAGAGAATAAGACACACAGACATATGTAAGTTCTTGCCATGTGATGCCCTGTGTTGTTTCAGGACTCCACTAACAGAAAGACCCTCACCAGATGCAGTCCTTTGACCTTGGACCTCCAAAAACGTAAGCTAAATAAACCTCTTTTTTGTTTTTTAAAACAAATTACCCAGCGTGGTATTCAGTTGTCAGCAATAGAAAAACAGACTAAAACTCTATCCTAACGGGTGGGAAATGGTTGCTGTGCTTAGTGTAAGGAGCACCCTCCTTTAGGCCACTCACATTCCAAGGAGGCCGCCAGTGATGGGGACAGGCAGTCACTGGGGGCTTGAAATGTGGCAGAATGTGCCAAAGGCAGTGCATGCTCACAAGGACTTGTTAATGCTTGCAAGCACAACTCTAAGGCAGGTACCATTACTATACCTGTTTTACAGAAAAGTTAAGTAACTTCCTAGAGAATAGATGAAGTTTGGGAGACACAAACTCCCATATTAAAAAAATAATAATACTGAACTGGCCCTGTAGCCAGTAGTGGTTAAGAGAGCCAGATCCTATTTGGCCAACCACAGTTCCAACTCCTTGAATAACAAGCCAGGTGTTATGTGCATGCACACCTGATGGGAGAGGTAAATGCAGGATAAAGGATGGCAGTGTGACCACTACCCATTAAAAGGCGCTTTCTCTCCCCATCTCTGCTGAATGCACGTGTATCCTGGCAATTAAAAAAATAACAGAAGTTGGATAGTAAGGTTCAAGTCTAAGATAAAGGTTTAAAAACAAAATTTTTTTGGAGTTTTTTTTTTTTTTTTTTTTTTTCTATAGGGTGCATGTGCACACCAGAAAGACAGAGAGAGACATTGAGACAGAAAGCGAGAAATTACCCCCTAGGGGGAATGCCACACTGTAATCCCTTCTCCTCCATTCTCCTCTTGGGATCTTGGGCACACATGCACACACATCTGGCATGAGTTTTAAGCCACTGGGTCCGGGACTTGAACCGTGGCTGACTACATGGAAATCCAGCGACATAGCCATTATGCCAGCTGCTGGTCCCTCCAACTGTGTGTGTGTGTGTGTTCAGGAGTGGCCTCATGGTGCAGCAGTTAAGTGCAATGTAGAGGAAGCTGATCCCACAAGGTTGAGCAGGAGTCAAATCCTGGCCCTGTGCTGCTGGGTACACGTGTGCATGTGCCCAGGATCCTGACAGGATAGAGAAACATAAGGAAAAGGACTGCAGGTGGCGTGGTGGTTAAAGGCACTGGACTCCCACATGGCTGACCATGGTTCAAGTCCTGAATCTGGTGGCTTGCTTTCTCACTTTCCCTCCCTCTCTCTGTCTGTCTGATCAAACTGGAAAGTAACAATAATAATAAAGTTAAATAAAATAATTCTTAAAAAAAAAAAAAAAAAAAGGACTGCAGTGTGACCAGACCCTGTAGGAAGATACTTTCTTTCTCTCTGGTGTACACACATGCCCTCTAACATAAAAAGACAAACAAACAAACAAAAACTTTTTCTCCCAAAACCAAACAAAAAACCCAGCAGACTGTGGTTGTTTTGTGTATATAACCCTTATACAACCCCTATCCGTAAGTATGGCTGGGATCAGTGAATATCATGTCTATTCTTCCCTGATTAAATGGCAAGAGATGTAATTATGGTCTTAATCAGTTAACTCTGAATTAACCAAAAGGAAGAATCTGCTAGGTGTGCCTGACCCCTTCAGGAGGGAGTCAAGCAGCAGCAGACACCCTCTGCTTGGCCTTTCGGAAATGTCTCCACGAGTCCTACAACTGCAAGGAGCTGAATTCTGCCAACGACCATCTGAATGAGCTTGAAAGAGGATCTAGGGTTCCAGATCAGAACTTTCAAGTTTGCAGCCTCCTGAGACTCCCGAGCAGAGAACCATCCTGCCTGGATTTCTAACATACAGAACCATAAAAAAATGTGCCATTTGAAGCCACTAAATTTGTGGTAAACTGTTATACAGCAAAAGGAAACAAACAGATCATTGACTGCCTGACTAAAGGCTATTTTTTTTCTTTTTTTGAGAGGTTTTTGCTATAGGGTGTGTGCGCTTGCCAGAAAGACAGAGAGAGACAAAAAGGGAAAAATCACCACCCAGGGGGAATGGCCATGCTGCAATCCCTTCTCCTCCATTCTCCTCTCAGAATCTTGGGTACGCGTGCACACGCGCCTAGTGTGAGTTTAAGCCACCGAGTCTAGGATTCGAACTACAATCAACTACATGTGAGTCCAGCGAAGTAGCCATTATGCCATCTGCTGCCCCAAGGCTATTTCTTAAAACTTATTTAACTTTATTATTTTTATTTTGCCGGGAGAGAAAGAAAGCAAGCCATGGGACCAGCAGTTGGCATAATGGCTATGTCACTGGACTCCCATATAGTTGTCCTGGACCCAGTGGCTTAAACTCGCACCAGGCGTGTGTGCACCCAAGATCCCGAGAGGAGATTGGAGAGGGGATTGAGGCATGGCCATCCCCCCAGGGGGTGATTTCTTGCTTTTTGTCTCTCTGTCTGTCTGTGTCTTTCTGGCAAGTGCACACATCTTATAGCAAAAACCTCTCAAAAAAAAAAAAAAAAAAGAAAAAGAAAAAGAAAAAAGAAAGCAAGCAAGCAAGCAAGCAAGCAAGCAAGCCACCAGGTCTGAGACTCAAACCGTGGTTGGACACGTGGGAGTCTAATGTCCTAACCACCACGCCACCTGCCAGCCCCTGACTAAAGGCTATTATGAGATAAGATCATTGATGTGACATTATGTAGAATAGCAGTTCTCAAAATGTAGCCTAGGAGGCTTTTGGGTCTTCAAGACTTTTTCAGGGGTCATGAAGTCAAAACTATTTTTATAGTAATATTAAGATGTTACCTGCCTTTTCTTACTCTTATGCTTACAGTAGTTTTTAATAACTTTTTAAAAGAATTATTTTAACTTCATTTATCCATTTATTTATTTATTTTTAATTTGACCAGAGAGGGACAGAGAGAGAGAGAGAGAGAGCGAGCGAGCAGGGAACTGAGAGAGCAAGCCACCAGGTCCAGGACTTGAACTGTGGTTGGCCATGTGGGAGTCCAGCACCCTAACCGCCATGCCACCTGCAGGCTCCTCCCTTGAGGATTGTGTTTAGAAATTTTCTCTAATTACTAATATAGTAAACATATATCGACAAACATAACTCACACAAACAAAAGCTCACTGAGATCTTCAATATGTTTTTAAGAGTGCAATGAGATCCTGAGACCCAAAAGTTTGAAAATCACTGGTTTAGATGACATATCACTAAAGCATGACTAGACAAAATTTGTGCTATAAAAATGCATGTGCTTAATTAGCGCCAGTATTTTGTCCAAAATTGTGGTGTAGGCATTATACAAAACTAGTATGAAGTATAGTTCTAGAAGAAAACATAAAAGATGGTTAACAAAATCATTCATTCCCTGTTCTGCAGGTGTTTCTAAAAACAGGGCACTGAATTATGACAGCAGTAATTCGGCACCAAACTTTGGTATTGGTGGCTATGTCCCAGAGGTGGTTAGAAAAGACCCAGCTGTGGGCTGTGGGAGACAGGGAAGATGGGCAAGGGTGGGGGACATGAAATCTAAGAGAGGAGGTGAAGTAGGAGGACAAATGTTTAAGGCAGATCTCAGCTAACATGACCCTCCCAGAGGCCTGTCCTGATAACCCTGTCGAGAGCATCAGAACACTCTGTTTAGTTCCCTACTGGAACTTTAAAAAGAAAAGTCTAACACAGATGTTAAGGTACATCTGGCTCCAGCTAGAGTGGCTCGGTTCAAATCCCACACTGCTATTTCCCGGTTATATCATGGTTAATACGTTATTAACCTCCCTGTGCCTTAGTTCCTCTACAAAATGTGCTAGTCAAACAAGGGCTTTATGTTGCAGGCTGGCTTAGGTTGTGGCCATGGAACTGAGAAGGAAAAGGGAGATGTGAATGAGATTTAAGACAGAATCAACAGGTGAATTCAAATGACAAGGGAAAAGTAAAGGTAATTCCAAGGAGAGAAGAGAAAGAGAGAGAAAAATTCTGGGGTTATTTAAAAAAAAAAAAAAAAAAAAAGGCGGGGCCAGCAGGTGACATGGTGGTTAAAGTGCTGGACTCACAGATAGTCCACAGTGGTTCAAGCCCCAGACTCTGCAGCTTGAAACTCACACCAGGCACACATGTGCGTGCATGCCCAAAATCTCAGGAGGAGAACGGAGAGGAGATTGTGGCATGGCCATCCTCCCCGGGGTGATTTCTCACTTTCCCTTTCACTGTCTCTGGCTGGTGAGCCCATGTACCCCCCCCCAAAAAAAAATAAAAAAAACAACACTAAAAGAACCCCTAAAAACCTAAAAAAAAAAAAAAGTAACCAATTATGTGGATAAGGCAATAAAGTAAAAAAACAAAAAGCACTTCTGATTTATTGCTTGAGGCATACGTGACAATAAAGTGAAAAAACACAAAGCGCTTCCGATTTATTGCTTGAGGCCTACGCGAGCAGCTAGCACAATGCCATCAATGTAGTACTACAGTGGGAAAAAAGCTATGTCAAATCCATGCTTAAAATCAATCAGATACAAGAACGCAATTGCAGATCATTTGTTTCTAGGGTGCAAGAGCAAAGTGTGCCCTGATGGAAGAATGTTCCAGGCGGACACGATTTGGGTGTCTGTTCACTGCGTGTCTACACTGCAGTCATGGAAAGGAACCCCAAAAGACCCCAAATGCTGCCCTGTATGGAGGAGGACCACCTTCTGTTAACACCACCGACAATGTCGTCATCACTGCTAGAAAGTGCTGATGCACTGCTATCAAACTCCTTCTGGGGATGGGATTTTCAGAAAAAAACAAAGCACTGATTCAACCCAAGGAACGGTACAGAAAGGGGGTAGGTTTCCCAATTTTAGTGTACCACATTTCTTTGGAAGCTTAAACAAACAGTGCGGTGGGAGCGGCTTTTATGAAGGAAAGTGTGGGTCGCCGTCTTTCTAGCAAAGATCTCTTGCTATTCAGTTGAAAACTGTGCAGCACTCCCCTGTTGACATGGCTTCAGTGCACTCTTCGTTCCAGGCTAAAGCTTCCTGTCATGATTTTTGGGCATCCTATTTGAACTAGTTTGTCCTCCGGACCTGGCAAACTGCTGAGACCTTTTAGGACAGCTCAACTGCAGATAAAAATCTCCCAGGGAAGTAGGTGTGGGCAGGATGTGTGGTTTCCCTGCCTCTCATTTGAAGACTGATTCAGTTCATTTTTTCATGAACAGCCTCTTACAGTAGATGTTATATTCCAGACTGATTTCAGGGAAAATGGCAAGGATAACTTGCTACTGATCTTCAGCTCGTGTTGACACTAGAGCACTATCTTTCTATGCCACAGAAATGCACAGCAGGAAATCTGCACCCCCTCCTGCAGTCTGAACCAGCCCCCTCAGCTGGTGTGACCTTGAGGACTCAAATTAGCCATAACAATACGCACGGCAGAGCACGCAGTTGTTTACCAAATAATCTGGAACTGGGCAAGAAGACACGATACCACCACGTGCCTTACCCTGGCTCTGAATGTGCACACAGCCTGAACCCGGGGAAGAGATTTTTCAACTTTTAGTGATATAGCACACACAGATTCTTTCTCTGACATTCCAGGCTAACCACTGTCTAAGCGAAGGCTCTGCAAAACATCTGGGACATATGTTTCTGGAAAGAATTATGGCATCCTTTTCTACAGCTCTCTCTAGCCTGAGCACTGTAAGTTCCGGCCTGACAGAAGCCTCTATAGCAGGATTATCCATGGGGGCCTGGGGAAGCTGCCCTGCGGCATAGACAGGCGTTAACTGAGCTAAATGCAGTCCACTTTCTCTCATCGACCGTTTACCAGTGCCACTTACGAACAAAGTACAGAGCAGAAAAAGAGTCAAACGTGAATAAATTGCAGATGTTGCTGTCCCTGAAAAAAATCAGTTGAGCTTATTTCATCTCAACCCCGTGGTGAACCACACTAATACTCTGTCTGATCCTCCGGGTCTGTAGGTATAGTGGAAACAGGGCTAGTGCCTGAGAGTTGAGGATTAAAATCAAAGCATGATGGACTCTGGCTAGTGGTGCAGCAACGCCAGCTGCGATGCTGGAAGTCACATGGTTGACCACAGGCTCAGAACCTTGAGTCAGCTTGAACACACCGTGGTACCTGCACATGTATCCAAGATCCTGACGAGTTGGAGGGCTGGGTAAACAGGATCACGATTTCTTCTTTTTCCTTCTCGCATGTGTATGCATGCATATTCTATCATGAATTTCAAAAAAAAAAAAAAAAAAAAAAACACTTAATTTAAAAACCTTAAAAAATAATCTAAGGGGAACCAGCAGTTAGCGTAATGGCTATGTTGCTGGACTCCCACATAGTCGACCGCGGTTCGCGTCCCGGACCCAGTGGCTTAAAACTCACGCCGGGCGTGTGTGCGTGCGTGCCCAAGATCCCGAGAGGAGAATGGAGAGAAGGGATTGCGGCGTGGCCATCCCCCCTGGGGGGTGATTTCTCGCTTTCTGTCTCTATGTCTCTCTCTGTCTGTCTGGCGAGCGCACAAGCCCTACAGCAAAAACCTCTCCAAAAAAAAAAAAAAAAATCTAAGCACAACGAACAACCACTTGGCTGCCCCATGGCCATTGAATTCAGACTGCAAAGTGTTCTCACCATTTCTCACCATTCTGAGTTGTCTTTTATCTTGTGTTTCTGTAGCCAAAGATCTTGGGAAACATCCTGATGACAGATGCACCTATGTTACCTGATACAGAAAGAGTTTTTCTTTTTCTTTCTTTCTTTCACTTTTTAGGGTTTTGCCATAGGACATGTGCACTCATTAGAGAGGGAAAGTGAGAAATCACCTCTTGGGGGGAAGGCCATGCTGTAATCCCTTCTCCCCCATTCTCCTCTCAGGATTTTGGGCGCACACATACACATGTACCCGGTATGATTTCTAAGGCGCTGAGTCAGGGACTCAAACTGCAGTTGGCCATGTGGGAATCCAGTGCCTTAACTACCACACCACCTGTTGGCCCTGAGAAACAGTTTTTCTAAAAGAACAAGAAAGCCTACTTCACCTCAACATTTTTTTTTTTAAAGTTTATGTATTTATCCCATGAATAGATTGAGAGAGAGAGAGAGAGAAAGAGAGAGACAGAGTATAACATTACCGACAGGGTCTTGATGCAGCGATCTGCCCAGCTCCACCCAGCCCTGGGTTACAGACACATGTGTGGCTGGCATATTCAGCGAGGTCTCTGTGCATGAATCACAACCTTCCCATGTGGGTCTGCCTTGTAAAGGGTCGCGTTTTCACTTCTGTGCCACTGCCCAGTCCCAGCCTTGCAATTTAATTTCATGTCATGGGTGATTATACTGCTCTTCACTAAAATTCAATCTTGTTATTATTTCAATCTTTTTATCATTTACCATCTCTTTATTAGATTTATAACATGCTTACAAAACCAAAAAAAATTTAGAGGAAAAAAGCCATACTGTCTATAAACTCGAATACAAGAAAGAGAGTCTTCTCACTTTTTGTTGCTTTGCTAAAGGAGCGGAGCCGAGCAGAAGGAGAGAAATCAGACTGCTGTGTGCTGAGGAGCTCCCTGGGCCAGCTGCTACACTAGATGATGCACTTCTGACATGGAATCATGGGAAGCACGAAGTTTTAAGCAGGACCAGCTACATAATTAGTGGGATCTAAAATGTGAATCTTTTTGTTTAAAGATGATTAAGAGATTTCAGAGAGTGACCGCAGAGTATTAAACCGAGATCAGGGCCCTCTTAAGTGTGGAACTCAAGGTGAGTGCATAGGCCACATTCCCATAAAACTGGTGCCACTCTCGAGCCAGGCCACCTGGGCCTGAATCCTGCCTTTGCCACTTACCAGTCATGGGATCTTGGACAAGCCATCTGCAAATGGGGATAATAACAGCCTCTGCCTCATGGAGCTCTTACAAGGATGAAATAGTGGTTGAAAAGTGCTTAGAAGACTACCTGGCATACAGCAAGCACTACGTAAATGTCTAGTAAACACAAACTCTCACGAGTCTAAACACCTTAAAATGCCAGCGGCAACTACAGCCATGGCATTGTGAACTGACTAAAACTCTTGAAAAGTATGTTTTGAGAGTTTAGATTCCTGATAAATAGAATCATGGTTTTATTACTACAATAGTTGGTTACCCTTTAATTTATTTTAACAATTACAGAAGAAACTTTAAAGGTACTCTGAATTGAGGCCAACTACTCATAAAGACTGAGGAACAAAAAGAGAATGTTTTATGCTCAATGTTCTGGAAGCTGGTGAAGTGCAAACTGTCATGAAGCCAATTTCATGTAACTGCTTCCTTTCTGCTGAAAGGATTCACTAGGGACACCACTACTCCCATACAGGAAATAAAGCCTGCTGTATCTGAACAAAAACTCAAAAACACCTCTCTTTTTCTTTCCTTTTAACAATGCAGAGTACTGTTAAAAAAAAAAAAAAAGCTATAGAACAGGAAATGTTACTAATCATACAAACTCTATATTTAGTTCTAGGGAAAAAAGTCCTAAGATGATTTTCAGGTAGTGATATTTACTCCTTATCTAGAAAAAACCCTGATATACAGAAGCATAAACATTTAATAGTTAAACTTCAGTTTTTTAACTAAGTTATTTATACATATTTTTTCACTTCTGACCATCAATAATTCTCAGGCTTTTCAGATGCCTTTACAATATACATGTAGATGTTTTTCTCAATTATTTTAAATACTATTTTTGCCCCCCCCAGATTCTAAACAAGTAAGTTGCCATCTGTCAAACAATTCGCCCGAGGTACACAGATTTGGGATACTTCTCCTTAAGAGTCGGCCACTGAACAATGAAGTAATCTGAGAGATGAAACAGAATCTTTCCGGACAGGGACAAAGTCTCTACACGGCAGATGCTTTCAATGTAGACAATGATCACTTTCTTTATTCCTAGTATCCCAAGGAGAAGGGCAGATATACAGATAGGTACACATGTTCCTGGTCCGTTACACAACACCTTAAAGAAAAAAAAAATTGAAGGTCAAATTAAAATACAGGATACTAATCTCAATGAGGCATTTTGCAGTAAGAACACTGTGCTCTTGGAGTGGATTTTTGAAATTATTTTTCTAAAAAGTTTTTCCAGTAGGCTGCAGCAAACAGTACGTATTTAATTTCATCCATTTAGAAGCTAGGCAGGGTTGTTGTCTTGGTTCTCCTACTATGTGACTTGGGACAGATCACTTAACTTTGAACTTGTAGTAGCATGGTGTCCAGGGCTCAGTCAGCACTCATTGGACGGGCATGTGCTGCTCTTCTGACTTATTGTGGGTCTTAAATGTCTCACAGGTACATAGAAAACAGGCAAAATCAACTAAAATTCATTCAGTATTCTTTCATATATCAATGAATTCTTTTTTAAAAAGTTTTTTAAAAAAATTTTTATTCATGAGAGTGTATGCACGTGCATGAGAGAGGAAGACAGGGTCTTGGCAAGCTGCAATCCTTTTCTGTAGCCCTCCAGTTCATCAGAATCATGAGTACACATACCAGGCGCATTTCAGGTGAACCTGGGGATATGAACCCATGGTCGGCCATGTGGCTTCCAGCACTACACTTCATCATGTTATCACTGAGGCTGGGTCCCAGCTTGTTCTTGATGGAGAAGAGAGTGTCTTTAAATGATTAACTATGGAGAATATTTTTGTGGGATATAGAATAATTTTGAGGGTTCAAGAGGAGACCCTTGGGATATTCAAGAGAAGATTTCTGCACAAATGAGATTTTCTCTTAAGAGGGTTTAATTGGTGAGGTGTCTTCAAAAAGTTCATGGAAAGTATATACTATTAAAAAAAATGGATGGATTAAAAAAATTTTTTTTGCACCATAACTGACTAGTACTTTAATTCAATTTCCAATGAACTTTTATTTATTTTTTAAGAGAGATTTTTGCTACAGGGTGTGTGTGCTTGCTGGAGAGATAGAGAGAGACAGAGAGATGGAAAGTGAGAAATCACTCCCCAATGAGGATGACCATACTGCAATCCCTTCTCCTCCATTTTCCTCTTGGGATTTTGGACATACATACGCATGTGCCCAGCATGAGTTCTAAGCCACTGGATCCAGGACTTGAACCCTGGTCAACTATGTGGGAGTCCAGCAACAAAACCATTACACCAACTACCGGTCCCTCTCATGAACTTTTTAAAGTCCCTCTTGAATGCTTACCACACAGAAAGCTTAGTACTTCTGAATTCTGCTAATTTGTATAGAAGGCCACTAGCCAAAAAACAATTTAGTTGACTAACCTAACAAGTAAAATAAAAAGTCACGGAAAAACAGCAGAGAATTTTTAAAAATGTTTAAAGAAAATGAGAGGACATCTACTTCATAGAATGTTGGTATGATAATTTATTACTATTTTCAAAGGAAAAAGCATTTACACAGCACTTAATCACATGCTCATGATGACTTATTTAGCAAAAACCGAGTAAAGCATTTTACTCCACAAACCACAGAATAAGAGGTTTGTGGTGTCATCTTCATGTGCCTACTGGACATAATCTACAATGAGAGCTTACCAGCCCAAGGGCCATACAACATCAGCTGAGACTCCTACAGTTGAAAAGCTCTTTAGATACACAAACTATCCTGTCATTTTAGGGACTCACCTAGTCTAGGTTACACATTTCCTGCAGGTGTGAACATCTAGAACACCATTCACAGAGCTCTGAGGAAAGAAAGGTAGTCTGTTTCAGGTGAGACTGATCTTTCTAATTTGTTCCTTGAAGCTCTCTTATTTTCTATAGAGAAGATACGTCCCTTCAGTTTTTTATGGAGTACTTTTGTTCGGACTTTCTATAGAATTACTAGCTAATAAGCTGCTCTACAGATTGATTTTCTTTAATCTTCATTAAATTGCCCCTATAACCATTCTTCATTGACCCTCAAGGTGGTGTAACAGAAAAAAAAAAAAAAAAAAAAAAAGGGTCTGAGAGTCAGGGGAAGAGGGATAAACAAGCTGCAAACTAGCTCTTATTTAGGGTAATAGAAATAATGACAACCACCACCTCAATCCCATGACTTTATTTCAAAAGTAATCAAAAATGATGGCTTTTAAAGTCATCACTACACAGGAACTTGAAAAAGTCTGAAAAAAAAATGGAATTAAAATAAGACTATTTTGGTGCAAAAACATTCTGAAGTCCAATGTGCTGTTTTTCATAATATGTATTTTCCACAGTTTTTAAAAGATGTCCTTGTATTTATTAAGAACTCACTAAGGGGCCAGCAGGTGACATAGAGACTAAGGCAGCTGGATCCCACATGGCCAACTGAGTAGTTAGAGTCCCGGACCTGGCAGATTCAAAGATGTATCAGACATGTGTGCATGCATGCACAAAGAGAGAGAAGGGATTGTCATGTGGCAATTCAACAGGAGGGTGGAGGGAGTGATTTCTAACTTTCTCTCTGTCTCTCTTCAGTGAGCACATGGGCCCTAAAACAAACCACCAAACCAAACCAAACCAAAAAGAACTTACTATGACCAGTTACTGTACTAAACATTTTACCTGAATTATATTTTACTTAATCTTTATAGCACTCATTTGAGGCAAGTTTTATCCCTTTTTTGAAGAAAAATAATCTGAGGCACAGAGAAATTGGGTAATTGCTTGAAAACATATTTAGGAGATGAAGAAGTAATACTGCTTCAGTTCACTTTTCCTGTGTGACTGTTAGCTTATCTAGGGAAGGGGGAGACTGGACTAAATGACTTTCCATATTAGCTCCAGAATAGCATTCTATGAATCTCATTTGCCTTGAGTTTTGTTTTTAGCCTAAATTACATTCTATGAATCCTTTCAGGTTTTAGAAGTCTAAAAATCCTGTTAGTACATGGCATTTTGAAATGGTTAACCTTTAGGTGTAGGGGCTTGTCCTGTGTATCACGGGATGTTTGGAGGCCAGCATTCTTGGCTTCTACCCACATAATTTCAAGGAGGCAAGGCAATCAGAATGATTCCAAGCACTGCTTGTATCTCAATTGACAACGGTTACTGTCCTCCCTAGTACTTGATTTACTTACACTGGTTTTCTCAGTCTTTTCAATAAATAGAAAACAAAAACTATAGTTAAAAAAATAATGTAAGAATAGATTACTTTTTGAATTTTGAATGTCACCAAAATACTTTTAACAATTGTTGCCTTTAAAAAATGTACAGGGACCAGCAGATGGCGTAATGGTTTGAGTCCTGGATCTGGTAACTTAAAACTCATGCCAAGCACGTGTGTGTGCATGCTCAAAATCCCAAGAGGAGAAGGGACTGTGGCATAGCCATCCCCCCTGGGGAGATGATTTCTCACTTTCTGTCTCTCTGATGAGTACACGTGCCCTATTGCAAACTCTCAAAAAAAAAATAAAAAAAGTACACATTCACACATGTCAGTTTCAATACTTGGTTGACCCTCTATATAGAGAAGCTATGAATGCAATGAGAGATGTCTGTATATGGAGGAAATGACCAGGCACTAGTGAGAGATATATTGACATCTTGTCACAGATCAGAAGTACAGACTGTCAAGGTAAATGGAAATTAAAAGTTATTTTGTTTGTGTATTCCAGTTGCATCTCTATTTTGAGGCACTTTACTACAAAAGTTTCAGGTACAATAAAGTCACAAAAGCATAAAAGAAAAGCAAATTAATTTCAAGAAAAACCTAGGCTAAAGAACGCTACTTTTAATTAAGCACAGGTTTTAACTCTGAGATTTGCAGAAACCTAGACAAAAAAATTGAAAAAAATAATGTGGATTACAGGGTTTTCATTCCAAACACTGAGCAAAGCAAAATTCACTGAGACTGGGTAAAGATGTTAAACAACATTTCCGTTTCTTAAAATAGAAATTCTCAATGAATGCCGGGTCCTCTCTCTTCCTTACTGTTGGGACCTGCTCGGCAGAACATGTATATTTTTTTTTTGAGTGGGGAAGGTTGTGGATTAGAAATAAACACAAAAATAAACATACAAAGACATATAGTATAGAAAAGCGAGGATTGGGTGAGCCTGACTGCTCTAATAGAGGTAGCCGTGACCCTGAACTGATCTCAGGTTTATTGATTTAAAGGGCAAAAAATGGGGGAAGAGGAAATGGAATGCAAGGCCAGTAGTTTTGGGGTGTTAATTGGCGGAAGATGAGAAGATAACTGGTGCTGTGTAGCTTCTCTGATATTTTGAGGTTGGCTCTGATTAAACACATGTCATTGTCTTTAGAGCAATATTGCTCTGCAGTTTCAATAACAATAGGCAGCTATGGTATTCACATACAAATTGCCTTCATCACTGTGCAAATGACAGCTCACAAAACCACGTTTCTGCATGTGTCTAAAGGTCACCATGTTTGCTTACATTGGCTGCTCTCCACATCTCACTATTCTGTGAGCTCTTTATAGGGAAGATCCACTTCTGGAACCATCTATATTCTGCACCTGGGACATAGTAGGCATTCACTAAATTTCATTGAAAGGAGGAGCAAGGGGTGTAAAGGAGGAGTGAATCTTTTTTGACTATCCTGCACTGAGTCAAATGCTCCCTTTGCCAGACTGGACCATTTGGAACTCTACCACATACACCTATCATGAACACTCATGTGATTGGTTCTAATTGGCAGCTTTCTTTGTTTTCTTTAACCATTCTCACCTTTTTCTCGGGGGGATCACTTTATCCCTCACTCTCAATTCAGGTGGTTGAGTAGAGAAGACACCACATGCAGCTCAAAAGAGAGCACTCTTATCCGACCAATAAGATCATCATATTCCCCTAGTGAGTCATTGGTTCAAGGAAGAGCACAGAATTCAGTAAGAATCCAAAGACTAAGGGAGACTTTAGTTGGGGCTGCTGAGACAGTGGCACCTTTTCTACTGTTCTTTTTTTTTTTTTGGAGAGATTTTTGCTATAGGGTGCGTGCACTCACCAGACAGACAGAGAGAGACAGAGAGACAGAAAGCGAAAAATCACCCCCCAAGGGGGGGATGGATGGCCACACCGCAATCCCTTCTCCTCCATTCTCCTCCTGGGATCTTGGGCACGCATGCACATGCACCTGGCATGAGTTTTAAGCCACTGGGTCCGGGATGCAAACTGCCGTTGACTACGTGGGAGTCCAGCGACACAGCCATTACGCTAACTGCTGGTCCCTACTGTTCTGAAATCTAGGAGGATATAGGCCTGGCACTGTTGACATCTATTTCACCACCCTGTGGAAAACTTGAGAATGAAGTCATCACAAAGCAGAGCACAACTCGGAGAAAAAGACAGGCTAGTCCCAAAGGTAGCACTTACAATTCATGAGTCCAGATGTGCCTGAAGGAAATCAGATCTATCCCTAAACTTGCCAGGTATGTGAGAGAATACATTCCATTTTCACTTAAGTCAGTCTGAATCAGGATTTCTGTCACTGTTGATAAAAAGCATAGTAATTGACATAGCCCTTTAGTTTGTCTAACTCCCTGACTGGCCTCTGACTACCCACAGTGCCAACAAGTAGGTGTTTAATAAATATATGCAGGATGAATTAACAAATCAATCAATAAACTTCTTTGAGAGCAGGAAGTCTAAGAGATATACTAAGGATAATATGTTATAGGTCTAGAAAACAGAAAGAGGCCAGGAACAACATAAATATGTAGTCATGAGGCTAGATGACCCAATCAAGGATCAAGAACAGTTACAACAGGATTGCTGTTCTACAGAGTTGGGTCACCACAGGTCAAGTATCAATGGCTAAAACATAACATTTGCATGTATGAAAAGACATATTTAACTAGAGTAGTCTGAACTCAGCTCCTAAGTCTGCTACACAGAATATGGGCCAAGATCTTTGGGGGCCTGGATGGTTCATAGTCAGAGACCATTAAGTTGAGGATGATCCAAAAGAGTATATGAAGGTAAGACTAAAAGCCAGATGGAAGGTCCAACTAATGCTTCAATCTTAAGAAAATGAACAGAGAGGCAGAGTCTAATTTTGAGGCACTGGTTTAAAAAGTAGATTTTCTGAAAGCCTCTTGTTGATGGAGAAAGAGGATGGAGAGAAGTCATAAACTACAGGAACACAGTTGCAGGGAGATTTTATTGAGCCCTTAGAGCCACGGATGAACTGGAACCTTCTGTCAAAGCTGAGCTGACTTGGACAGGTGTACCATCTGGAGGTCATAGATTTTTATCAAGATCAGTACTTACATTTTTAGGCTACTGACCACTATATAAACAGGTCAATAGGGGAAATGAGGAATGAAGCAAACACTAAGGTGTAGTTAGGAGACACAAGAAGAAGAGAAGCTTGGTTTAAGGCTTAATAGGAAACAAAGTCTTAGAGAATAGTTATGGAACAAGAGGAAGACGACAAAGTCACCTGCCTACCTCCAAGAGTGTGTCAAAGATGATGAAATGATCAATGTTTCTTGCAGCCAGAAAGATATAAATATACAGAGTATAACTCTTTAGATTTGGGCAAGAGAAGAGCTGGAAACCTCAGAAATAGCTATTTCTGCAAATTCTTGGGTCAGAGGACAGAGCAAGGGAAGAGTGAGTCTATTGTGGGAGGGGGAGCCCAGGTAATATCTGGACAAGCTAAAGAGACTGGGTATAGGGTTTACAGGAATGAATGATCTGCATGTGAATATCAAGATTGGTGGGAACAAACTGATGGTGAGGGAGGAACTGATCCTACAGTACAGTGTAGGTTCTTCTGTCACTGGGAGAAAGTAAGATTTCCAAGGACTTTGTGAGGTTGACTTGGGAAAAACTGTACTTTGATAAAGTTTAAAAAAGTAAAATACTAGTGATACACAGAAGTTTGCCCTCAAAGGACTTTCTTCTAAATACTAGTAACTTTTCAACTCAGGGTGACAAATAGAAGCATAAAGAAGAAAGTAATCCTAATCTTATCAATCTGTTAACATTTTGTATATCCTCTTATAACTTATGTCTTTATATATATTTATATTTTAATATAAAATATTTTCATATATACATAAGTAACCAAGAACTTATATATCAATACAGTGAGGTTCTTTGTAGTTAATTTTTGTTAAAAAATTTTAATACATGATTTTTAATGACTACCTACATTTAGTTCTATGGATAGCTCACAATTCATTTAACCATTTCCTTGTTAATGGAAATGGTTACTGTTGAAAATTTAGACTGACTCCTCTCTCCTCCTTTTTGCTGTTCTAAATCATGCCATTATAAACATATTTGTATATAAATCTATGATCCTTAAAGTTTCAATTTTGCACTGAACTATGCTCCAGAGTTCTTTTTTATTTTTTATTTTTTGAGAGGTTTTTTGCTATAGGGCACATGACCTCGCCAGAAAGACAGAGAGACACAGAGAGACAGAAAGCGAGAAATCATCCCCCGGGGGATGGCCATGCCACAATCCCTTCTCCTCCATTCTCCTCTCGGGATCTTGGGCATGCACGCACATGTGCCCGGCATGAGTTTAAGCCACAGGGTCCAGGACTTGAACTGCGGTCAATTACATGGGAGTTCAGTGACATATCCATTACGCTAGCTGCTAGTCCAAGCTTGAGCTCTTGTTGAGAGGGTAGAATTGCTTTCAGGATTAAAGAAAGCTGTAGATAGTTTATACAACAATTGCTACAGATCTACATGGGTCATGTGATCTTTTATTCCATCTTGAATCTGAGAAACTCCCCACTGCATGACCTGAGCAGGTAAAGCCCACCTTTCAGTGCAGAGGTGAGGTACTCCTCTCTAGGCTCTCTCTGCAGCTCAGAGATGGGCCAGAGGCCTACCTAGATCTGGTCAGGAGCTAGTTGTGCAGAGAAGCAGGGGTGGAGGACAAAGTGGCTATTGGCAGGTCCAGCATTTAGTGCCAGTGAAGCCAGCTGCAGCATCTGTGGCAGTTGAGTCCCTGAAACTGACTCTGACCATGGAATTTTGGCCATGGCTCTAGCTGCTCAGCTCCATGTTGTCCTTCTGTGGTTTTTAAGCCTACTTCATTAGTATTCCT
Source organism: Tupaia tana (assembly GCA_026018925.1). Lineage (NCBI taxonomy): Eukaryota > Metazoa > Chordata > Mammalia > Scandentia > Tupaiidae > Tupaia > Tupaia tana. The sequence continues at coordinate 64,027,414 of JAKSZU010000004.1, forward strand.
AGTAATTCTGAGAGTTCTCAATAGCCTTTCACTAAATTCTTGTTCTGTTTCAATCAGCCAGAGTAGATGTTTATGCTCAGTGTGGATTTACTTTGCAACCACGAACTATAACTAGTATGGGAGGGACAAAGAATCTGAGAGCAGCAAATAACATTGTAAGAGAAGGAATGGAATAGGATTTCTTCAAGCAGAACTAAAGGCCCTGGGTCAATGAGCACAGGAAGCAAACAGGGTGAAATGTGGATGAGGATTACAGAGCAAAAAGGAACCAGATAAGTGCTCCAGGAAATGAAAAGAATGAGCAAAAGGCCTCATCTGAGAGAGAAGGAGGGTGAGAGCAGTGGGAGAAGGCCTCAGAACACTGGACAGAGAAGCATCCGAGAGTAATCAAGGGAGTAAAGAAGAAAATGGGGGGCAGGTGTCTCTACTGCAGAGGTTCCAGTTAGAGGAATGAAGGCTGGGCAGAGGCCTGAGGAAAGGCAGCACTGAATGTTAGTGAGCACTGGAGGCGGACAGGAAGGAAGAGGATGTGCAGCAGATGGGATGACGTGTTCGCTTGGCTTGCATTATGGTACATCATATTTCTTCATTTTTATGTATATTTAATCATCTGAGTAGTAACAGTTAAACAGAAACATCTAAATATCAAGACCCATATGAAATAACCAAATAAATACTTACTACTTGAATCACCAACTATTTACGAACCTCAAGGCCTCTTAAGATTCTATTGCTAACAAAATTTTCAGAGTTGTCATCATTGTGTACATAGCATTTTGAGGCCGACCTTTCTATTTATAAACTTTATGTTGTTGTTGTTGGTTTTTTTTTTTTTTTTTTTTTTTTTTTTTTTTTTTTTGGTGCCACAGGGTGCACAAGCTCTCTGCAGAGTGACAGAGGGAAAGTGAGAAGAGGATGGCCATGGGGCAAACCCTTCTACTCTTCTTGTCTAGAAATTTGGGGATTTGGGGTATGTACAGTATCTTTCAAGCTGCTGAGTCTGGAACTCGAACTCTGGAGTCGGCCATGTAGGAACCAGTGTCTTAACCATTATGTCATCTTCTGGCCCCTACATTCATAACTACTTTTATTCCTTGTTTCTAGGTACGAATTAGTTGCCTCACTGCATTAAAGTGCCACCCAGTCCTTTAAGCCATTTCCCTGTTTCTCCTTACCCAGGCACACTTTCATCTACTTTTAACTATATGGAAAAGGTAAATTATACATTTTTACCTAGGCTAATGCACCAATGTTTTTGTCATTTACTTAATTCAAGACAAAGCATGTGCTAGAGGGCAGAGCACCCTCTACAGAGCTCAGGTATGTCAAGATCCCCTTCCTCCAGGCCACCAGAATCCTGGGCATTTGAACACACATCTGGCCCATTTTTCAGGCTGGCTGGGCCAGGGACTCAAACTGCAGTCAGCATGTAGCTTCCAGCTCTGCAGGCTGGCATGTTGTCAGCTGTGCCACAAAGGATTCTGAATTTATTGCTGGTTCCTAAAATACCCTGCATTTTGCATGGTGACAGCTGAACAAAACACAACCAGTTGCCAAATGATAGAACAGTAAACACTGGTTGTGTAGCATCTTGCACAGTTGATAAAATTCCCTATGCTAACACCCTATCACTGATAATCCGGTTCAGCCAGACTATTCCTACTCACTGTGCACTTACATAACCCATCTAGTGGCTGGCTAGCATGGTGCTTATGGGGCTTTGCAATCATGCAGAACTGGGTTGGCTGCTGCATAGCAATGTGACCTGGGACAACTTACTTACTCACTTTTCCCTGTCATGGATTTGCTCTAGGATATTAATCTTATTTTATTTATTTAATGATTTATTTATTTATTTATTTTTGCCAGAGTGCATGTGCATTCACTGGTGGGAAAAAGACAAAGAAAGTGACCACCCCATGGATGGTGGTAGTGCTGCAATCCCCTCTCCTCCATTTCTCATTCCTTTTGGGATTTTGAACATATATACACACACACTGGCATGTTTCTCAAGCATCCAGGTCCAAGACTCAAGCCATGTAGATGGTCATGTGGGATCTAGTTACCTTAACCACCATGCAACCAACTGGTCCCATTTAAGAAATATTTTATTCAGCAAATATGCCAGTTTCTGATTTGGGCATTAATGATAGATTAGTGAACAAAAGCCACTGTCCTCACAAAGTTTACTTTCCATAGGACAGACAGAAAATAACAGATACACATAAGAATATATAATATAAAGTAGGATAAGAGTGATATGGAGGATAAGATCTTTCTCACAAAGTGACTTATAAGCAAGTACCTAATGAAGTGATATAGCATTCTGGTAGAATCAGATGTCAATCAGAGCAAGAAGCAGGAGGGGATGATGCAGATTTTGTGAACTGACTGAGTTACTGAGGACTAATGAAAAGAGTATGGTGGGTTGGGGAGGAATAGGAGTTTGAGACAAATTATAGTTAAACAGAGCTGTATGCCAGGTGAAACTGTATCTTGGATGTTTGAACTTATTGTGGTGAATTACATAAACAAAGATGTAGGGTGAGATGGGACTGGTCTTGCTAGTTTTCAGGGGGAGGTGGATATCAGTCCTCCTGCATTCTCTTCTTACGAGTCAGCAGTGGTAAAGTAGAGAATGTTAGGGATGTGGAATGGTGATCTGGCCATAAATATAACACGAGGAAATCAGTATCTGCTTAATAATGTTGCTGTGGAGATGAAATAACAGATAGTAAAGCATCTAACACAGTGCCTGGTCCATGTGAAAAAATGGAAGCCATTATAATTATCCATCTAAGAGTACAGTAGTACGCTTGTGGCATTTCTCAAATGCTGAGAGTACTGTGTGGAACAAAGACTGGGCTCTTATGAAATACAGAGAGGTTATATGTGTTGTGCCAAACTTGTCCTCAAGGCTCATCACAGGCATGGCACTGACCTGGCATGATTTATCCTACTCTTTACAGGCTACCTAATAACAGTAACCCAACTGTCCGTTTTGGTCTCTTCATCTTCCAGTCATATTTTTTGTCCCTCCTGATCCACTCCAAATCATACTTGTATGAAAAAATGATAGAAGGAACTTGATTACCAAGAGTAGTATTCTGGATTTCTATAGATGGCAGATGAATGAAGGATTTTGAAGCTTCCCCTGCTCTGATCTGCAGTGCCCTGTACTGTACAGAACTTAAGTCATAAATGAATAAGGTGGATCTTGTGCATTTCAAAGTGAAAGTTGACTATTTTCCCCTTATATGGGAAACTAGACTTCCCAACCTATCAGTGATCATCCTGATTTTCTGGTTTGGGTTGAGTGACAGGGGTGGTAGATAAATACGTGGTGTAGACATCCACATAACACGCTCCAGTTTCCCCGCTGCAACTCAAGGATGCCCAGCTGTGGTTTTGATTTAGGTTAGTAGCAGGTTAGATTTAGGCTATAGGCTCATGGCCCCATACTTCACACATACTGACAACGACTTCTCCAACTACAAGCATAGGACACGAGGAATCTCAGAGGTGGTCAGTGCCCTTGCTAGTTCGACACTCTGCCCTAATGTTCCATCATAGAAACGAGATACATAAATCATACAGACACTGATTTCCACATGCTACCATGTGCTGGACCCCACTGCATAGCGGGCTGAGGTCACATGGAAGGCTGGAGTTCGTTTCCCAGCCCACCTGAAAGAGCAGGGTGCAGTGGTGTGTGCCTGTGATCACAGCTATTCAGGAGGCTGAGGCAGGAGGATCGTAACACAGTGAGACTCTGTCTAAATCACACACACACACACACACACACACACACAAACACATGATGTGAAAATGAATTATTTTTTGTCAGAATGATCAGGCTATGGCTGCTTAGCGTCATTACTAAAGATCATTGTTGGGCTAACCAAATATTGTTTTTCCAACCTTCCTGTCTGTCTGCTCCTACTTTCAGTTGAGGAAACTCAATCTTTTAGTTTTCCTGTTCTCTGGACCAAATGGTCAAAGTGACAATTTCCTGCCTTCTTGTACTTTTTTTGTGTTCATTGTATTTTCAACCCTCTGCAATGTTTCCATAAAAGTCTTTAAACTCTACTAATCCAGCATTGTTTCCTTTTGTTTTCCCCATGCCCTGTATTAAGCAACTCCCTCAGAAGCACAGATAATGAGAGCCAGATATGGCCTCAGTGAACCTTTTATTTCGTTCCCTTCCCTCTGGCTTGACAAGGAAGGGCAAGACTGGCCTTGTACTGGGCATCTTCTATGTGCTAAGCATAGAGCCTAAATATGGCATTTTCCATAACGACCTCATTTAAACCTTATTCTAGCCCTAAAAGGTAGGTCTTACAATCCTCATTAATTACACAAGGAGACTAAGCATAGAGGAGCTGACCTATACAAGATCCCGTAACTAGTGATTTAGCTTTGACTCAAAGTCGAGATATGAAGACTTGGAGGGCCTATTTTAGGCCCGTCAACCAGATCCACTATTAGTTGGAAGGGGGCTTATAGCAATGGGGCTCCATGGCATATTATGACACAGGGAATTTAATTAGGTTAAATTCAAGCAATTGTTATTACATCTTTATAGTTTTAATAGAGAAACCAGTGGCAGACTGTAACTTGCTATAAACAAAAGGGGATTACGAAAGCTCTTCAGCAGAGAAAATGATGAAATGGTTAACATTTTCAAAAGAAAAGGGAGTACCCTTTTGAACAGGAAGAACTGGCTTGAATCCAAGGTAATTATATAACTCTGGACTTTTGTCAAGGCACTCTCTCAAGTAGGTAAGTGATATTTTCCCCATGACCCTTCCTCAAATTTTGTACATGTCCCTACATATTAAATTTCTACCTTGGTCAACTGAAAACTGGTCAGCAGTTTTTCTTAGATATTTTATTTGCAGACTTTTTTTTAGTATTAAGAATAAACTTAAGAATTTTCATGGAGAACTACCTGATCACTTAATTCTAAGACAACAGAATACAGAAGAATATCTGTTTATGAGATTCTGGCCACCTGTGTGTGTGAGAGAGTGTGAGACAGAAAAAGAGAAACAGGCATATAAAGAGACCGACGCACTCATACTCAAAGGACAATGAATAGATACTCGAAGGAGGGTGACTCAGTAGAGACGACAGATATGACAAATTGAGATGTATTAAGTAGCTGTATATTGGTGTGGTTAAAGAACATGAGGATTTAGAGCCTAGCATGGATTCCACACCTTGAATAAGCTGCCGAGTTTCTCCGAAAAAAACCGTGCCTCATTCTGTGTATTCAGGCTTTCAAAGATTGTGTTTCTTTTATGGTCTCTCACACTTTTCCCAAAGTCCTAGCAATGGTGCATCCGACCTTATGGGCAACTTGCAGATTGCACCTCTTCTCAAAATCAGTTTTGTTATTTTTTTTAGGCTTCTGATTGACTTAGTGACGTTAAGTATGCTCAACTACCTAATGACTCCCTCCTACTACAGACTCAACAGAGAGAAGCACTGGTAGGATCTGAGGGAAACAGTGAGTTAATCCAGGTTGAATTCAGAGTGGACCCACTGAAACTATTGAGTACAGAAGTCACTTTAAGCTATAATAGTTTTCTCAGGTCTCCACATCACATTCATACATGGGTACTTTTCAAAAATGTAGATTTTTTCCCAAATCAAAATCTCTGGGTCTAGGGCCCAGACCTATGCATTTTAAACAAGTTCGTGGTTGATACTAGTACACACTAGAACTTGGAAACCTCTGCTCTCTACTACAGAAAAAAGGGTAGCCATCTTCAGGTATGCCACGCCTACCTACATTCATTCCTGCTAAAGGGGTCTGTGTGTGCTGTGGGGGAAAACAGCGGGGAGAAGGAGGCGTGGGTACTAGTGTTCTCTCTCATCTTGCTCAAAATGATTTTGTGGCCAAGCAGCCCAGCTCAACACAACTGGAGAGGCTTTTCAGTGAGCCTGGGGTTCCCAACAGCAGAGGGAACTGTCAGATATCAAAGTAGTCAACCAGAACATCTCCTTCTCTGTTAGACTTACAGTCATCTCTAAGAAGCAAGTCTCCCTAGGAGACTAGTCCTAAGTATCGTCTGAAGGACTTTAAGTTAGTTCCTTAATTTCAAGTTAACATTTTATAACGAGGAGTTGACAACATTCTCAGAATACACACAGGATATAGGGAAGGCACCAGAGAGGTGGGAAAACAGACAGACCTTAGTAGGGAGGTAGCAGGTGGCAAGGCACTACATCCTCTGCCACTCAGAGTCACCTTAGCTGCAAAGGTGTCTCCTCCCATCATTGTTAAAAGAGTACACGGGGAATGGCTGCTGCATGTGATCACAACAAGGACTTTGGGAGATGAGAGCTGCATAAGCAGCACCTCACTGGAAGGGCTCAGTCTGTCAGAAGCCCTAGAGTGAAGCCTCTCCTAGAGTAGTGTTTTTTTTTTTTTTTTTTTAATTTACTTGTTACTATTTTTTAATTTGACCAGCGAGAGTTAGAGAGAAAGAGAGAAAAAGGGAAAGTGAGAAATCAAGCCAACAAGTCTGGGACTCAAACCATAGTTAGTCACATGGGAGTCCAGTGTTTTAGCTACCATGCTACCTGGTGGCCCGAGTAATGCTTTTTTAATTGAAATATAATAATTATATATATTTATGGAGTGCAGTGTGATTTTTCAGTACACACATACAATATGAAATGATCAAATCAGGGTAGAAAGCATATTCTCCTGGAGTAGTCTTAAGGGCAAGGTGGCAGGTTCTAATTCAGCAGGTAATCTGGGAAACATCTTACCGGACCACAAGCCAAATTGCCATAAGGAACAGATTCTCAGCAGTATGGCGAGAATACTAAATATCCGTATTTTTTCAATGTGGAGCCCCCCCACCCCCCCCGATTCTTGAAACAGTAGTTTCTTTCTAATTGCAAACAAGTAGGGTATTTGAGAGGTTGATAGTCCAGAGAAAGGATGGTGGTGAGAGCAAGGACTCTGGAGCCAGACTTCCTGGGACTGAATCCTGGTTCTACCACCTCTTGCCTGTATGACTTTAGCTTAATTATTTCACCATCTGTACCTCAGTTTCCTCAGCTGCAAAATAGGGACTCAAGTTGAGCTTCTCTCCTGAGTTACAGTGAGGACTAAGTGAGGCAGGGTCTGCAAAGCACTTGGATCATGGCAAGTCTCATATATATATATATATATATATATATATATATATATATATATATGTACACACACACACACACATATACACAAACACACACACACATACACACATACATTTGCTACTATTATTCTGATCTTCTCTGCCTAGGGCGACCTCACAACAAACACCAGAAGATGGGTTCTTGGGCCTGAAGGGGGAAGAGGATCTGGGCATCTGTACTGCTGATGCTCTTCAGGACCAACACTGGCTTTTCTAACTGAATTACAGTCTTCTCTCCTCCCCCAAATCCTGCTGAGGCCATTGCTGGGCCCCAGTCCAGGCATCTGCTGCTGGAGCAGCAGGTTCTCAGGTTCTCTTTTAAAAGCCTTTTAAGGGAAAAAGAGGTGGAGACAGCAGAAGAATAAATCATTATTCTGTGGAGTTGAGCCAAGAGCACAAATAGCATATACCAAGTTACTTACTGGTGGGGCTTTGGGTAAGATTTAAAGCAAAATTCTTTTAGAGAATTTAGACTGTCCATTCTAGGGTGTAAAAGGGAATTATCTTAACTAGGATTAAATCACACTTCCTGAGTCTGATCGAGCGTTTCCAGGGAGAATAAGCGCCACACAGCCTTCAAAGCCACTCCATTGTTCATGGCTCCCACCTCCACGGGCGTCTAGCAGCATTCAGCCTTCCCTGCCGGCCCAGGCCCACCACCGTGTGAGTCTTGAAAACAAAACCAGGCTCCCTTCGGTTTGGGAAGTGTTGGCAACAGGAAGGCATGAAGGGGACCTGGGTTAAGGTACTCAACACACGTGACAAGACATTGACTTTATACTTGATTTTAATTATAAGCAAGTCTGTAAAATCCACATTGTAATTCTAATAATGACCATCAGCCCATCACTTGAGTTGTCTCAGTTAGATGACTTTATTCAGAAATTTACCGTGAGCTGACAGCAGCACAGTGTAACGAATAGAGTTTGGATGCTGCAGTATCAGGCTATCTACATTTGAATCCTGCCTCTGCCACTTAGGGATCAGACTTGGGGCAAATCAGTTTCATTTCTTATGCTCCATTTTCCTTATCTGCAAAGTGGGGATAGAAATTTCAGGTAATGGGCTCAAAGCATTTTTGTGCAAATTAAATAAGTTACTATGTGTAAGGTATGAGAGTGGTACCTGGCATTTTTCTGAGCACTGGAGCCTGGGAAGACAGTAAGCCATTGGGAGATAACAATCTAGAAATGTGGCAATGCATTTGGCCCTCCATCATGTGCTTTGTGCAAAGTAGGCACATAACAAAGTCCATAGGAAGCCTGCAGAAGCTGCTCATCACTGCTGGGTGTCTAGAGGTGCTGTGGCCAACTTAACGTAACAAAATAACTCAGGAAACACAATGGCTGTATTCTAGGACTCTACAAACATGAACAAAAATCTTCAATAACATGTCATTAGTTAAAAACTCCATGCTCCAGTCCTGAGAATCTTTAAACAAAATGAAGGGAAAAGCTTCAGTCTAAAAAAGTAGAGGAAACAGGTTTGGGTTGTTTTAGGTAAACACTTAAGGAATTTAAAAGCATATGACATGCTCAATAGCATTCTGCTATGGGGGGTACAGAGTACTAAGTCCAAATGATAACTTGTAGTAATATATAGACAGAAAAGAGTAAAATGAGGAGCAGCTTGGACTGTTCTAAAGCCATACAATCTTTCCCTTTTCCTTCCCCTTCTACCTTGCAAGAGGATATTCATTCACTAATCTTTTCTCACTCACTGTTTTTGAGATCCTTTTTTAAAAGTTCTTGTAACATCTATAAAAATGGACTACCAGAAAAGCCCATCCCTGGGATTGAATTCCCTCCAACCCAAGTAATTAAGGCAATGAAGAAAGCAACTTTAGAAAAACTCAAAACAAAGATGGAGTCCATAGATAAAATAAACCTCTCGCTAAGTATCCAGTTAAGAACTTTTGTCAGATCTGTTAGAAAAACTCAAATAGAGCTTCGTGTGCTTCACTTAAGTGGTTAGAAATAAGTAGGCATGGGGCAGAAAAGTACAGGGTCCCCACATGTCCTCAACCCACTGACTTTTCCCTCCTCTCTCTCTTTCCCTCTCCAGTCAGTGAAAGGCAAATCTGTCATACCAAACCCTGTGGCTTTAACCTGCCAGGGGATTTCCCCTCAGCTCCCTCCTGGGAGACTGGTCCAGGTCCTCTTACTGCTCAAGTCCATGTCTCCTTTGGCTCCACTGTCTTTCCCAGGCTGGATTCATCACCACAGTCCTCTAATCCAGCAGGGGAAGGACCTCTGACAACACTTTCATTTAAAATATTGTTTCAGGAACCAGCAGATGGTGTAATGGTTATGTTGCTGGACTCCCAAGTAGTTAACTGCGGTTTGAGTCCTTGACCCCACAGCTTAAAACTCATGCTAGGTGTATGTGCATGTGTGTTCAAAATCCCAAGAGGAGAATGGAGGAGAAAGGCCAGGGTTCAAGTCCCATACCTGGCGTTTTGCTTTCTCACTCTCTCACTCTGGTCAAATGAAAATAAATGAATGCATAAATAAAATAATAATGGTAATAATAATAACAATAATAATAATAATTAAAAAGCCCCTTAAATTTGGGCCCTCTTTTATTTTTGTGTGAGAGATTTTTTGCTATAGTGTGCATGCACTTACTGGAGAAACAGAGACACGGAAAGTGAGAAATCATCCTCCAGGGGTTATGACCATGTTGCAATCCCTTCTCCTCCATTCCTCTCTGGATTTTGGGCACACACCCGCATAAACCCAGCGTGAGTTTCAAGCCTCCAGGTCCGGGACTCCAACAGCAGTTGGCTAGGTGGGAGTCCAGCGCCTTAACCACTATGCCAACTGCTGCCCCCCACCCCCAAATCTGGGTCCTATTCTTGATCCCTACTCTTCCTTCCTGGTATGGGTCATCTCCTCTTTCACCTGGTTCACACAGCTTCCTTCCTGCTTTTCCAGCCCTGTCCCCTCCTCTTTCATTTCACTTTCCACAGTACTGTTACATGATTTTCCTACAATATAAATCTGGACGTGTCACCATTTATCTTCAATGGCTTTTACTGACTTCAAAATAAAGTCCAATACTCTGGATTAAGTGTTGTTTTCTAGGGCCAGCAGATGGTGTGGAGGTAAAGGTGCTGGATCCCACATGGCCAACTTCATGGGGTGAAAGTGGCTTGAAAGTCATGCCAGGTGTGTGTGCACGTATACCCCAAAAATCCCGAGAGATTAGAGGAGAAAGGATTATGGTGGCCATTCCCCCAGGTGGTAATTTCTCACTTTCCCTGTCTTCTCTCTGGTGTATACCCTATAGCAAAACTAAAAAGAAAGAAAGAAAGAAAAGTTATTTTCTAAAACTACCTACACTGTCATTTTTTATTATTGTGGTTTTAAGGCTCACCTGAATTATACTCTATAGTAATAGAGAAATTATAAGTATCGTTCCAGTTAATATAACAAAAATAAATGTTAAGAATCAAGACATAAATGTCTCTTATAATAATACTGGTTTGTAACCATGTAGTGTACTTTGGTAACCATTCAGGTACAACCAGTTTTGTAGTTTAAAGAAGACTTAATTGTTCCAAATGCTTTCTTTGTCCAAATTAATGAGTTTTGTAACACGTAAGCCAGGATTAGTAAAGATTTGGCCAGGGTGAGGTAATTCAACTTGTGCTTACTGGAAATCAAAATCTTTAAGGACTATGTTCCCACCTTAAAAAAAAAAAAGTGAAACAAAACCAGGCAAAACTGTGATGGCACACATGTAGTGCTACTGGTGAGGCTGGAAGCCACATGGGAGGTCAGGGTTTTGTTCCTGGGCCAACCTGAACACGGGCGCAGTTGTGCATGTTCATAATCCTGGCTAAGTGGGAGCTTGGAGCAGGAGGATGGCACCACGGCAAGATCCTGTCAACGTACCTATCCATCTCTCTTCCTTTCCCTCTCTCTCATAAGGAAACAAACAAAAAACAAAACACGGGAGAGGTGGGAAAATATAGCCAAACTGGGGCTACAGAAAGAAAAGAGGAAGAGAAGGGCAACAAAGATGTATTAGGCCTACTGAATGGCCAATTCTACTTCAGACCCGTTCTGATCAAAGAATGACCGTTAAATACTCATTCCCTTTGTAAATAAAGTCTTGTTTCATTTAGTCTCCACAGCTGCAATAGGAAGTAGCTATGATGATCCATAGTATATAGAAAATAGGATAGCAATATTTATTTTGATTAGTAACATAATCACTAGTTAAGTGTATCACTTAGAGTTAGAAGGGAATATTCAAACCCTACTGTTTCACTGGAGGTAATGATCTCCAGATCCCAGGAGGAAAGGGTAGAGTCTTTTGTTCTCAGCCTTCTCCTTGTCTTTCCCTAAGGGAAAAGAGAGGCTTGCCTAGTCAGTGAATTTAGGAGAGTAGATTGAGGTTGCTCAGCTCAGCTAGCTCCATGGACTTTTTCACCTTGTCTTCCTTCAACAGTGTCCATCTTCTGTACTCTGGTGTGCTGATAGAGAATAGAGGCAGAGCCTAATTTAGGAGAGAAGAATCAGTAAGCCCAAGGTGGCTGCCTATATAAACTGCATCCTCCCCCATGGCTTTTATTATTGATAAAGCTAATCATTTATGTGACTTATTTCTCAATAGGTTGTGAATTTAGGAAAGGAAGACAGAGAGCTAAGAACTGGCTCCCTCAAAGCCAATTGCAAAGCACAATATAGGTATGCAATAATTATTTGTTAAATGAACAAACAACTGGATAATTTATTTAAGATCACACAGGTGGCTATACAGCAGTAGTAGAAACTCGAATCCAAGTCTAACAGAAAAGCCCATGGTTTTCTTTTAAAGAGGTTGTTGCGGGGGACCAGCAGTTAGCGTAATGGCTATGTCGTTGAACTCCCATGTAGCCAACCGCAGTTCGAATCCTGGACCCGGTGGCTTAAACTCATGCCAGGCACGTGTGCGTGCGTGCCCAAGATCCTGAGAAGAGAATAGAGGAGAGGGGATTGCGGTGTGGCCATCCCACCAGGGGGTGATTTCTCGCTTTCTATTTCTCTGTTTCTCTCTGCCTTTCTGGCAAGTGCACGTGCCCTATGGCAAAAACCTCTCAAAGAAAAAAAAAAGAGGTTATTTCCATAGGGCATGTGCACTCACTGGAAAGAGAGAGAGAGAGAGATAGTGAGAGGGAAAGTGAGACAGAAAGTGAGAAATCACCACCTGGAGGACAGCCCCACTGCAATCTCTTCTCTGTCTTCCTCTTGCAATCTCAGGCATGTACACACACGTGCCTAGCATGGTTTTGAAGCCACTGGATCTGGAACTCAAACCATGGTTGGCCATGTGGAAGTCCAGCAACATAACCACTACGCCATCTGCTGGTCCCAGACCATGGTTTTCTAGAAGTGCATTTCAGTGCTTTCTGCAGGATGTTCTCTTTTCAGGCTTTGATGCATGCTTCAGTATGGCTGCCAGGAAATTGATGTAGGTGTCAGCTATCTTAAAAACACATGTGCTCAAGAACTTATTGATTACCCGTTTTTCCTTTTTTTTTGAGAGATATTTTTCTATAGGGTGCATGCATTCACTCACCAGAGAGACAGAAAATGAGAAATCATCCCCCCAGGGGGAATGGCCACACTGCAATCCCTTCCCCTCCATTCTTCTCTTGGGATTTAGGGCAAGCAACACATGCGCCTGGACTGTTTTAAGCTGCCGGGTCTGGGACTTGAACCATGGTTGACTATGTGGTAGTCCAATGATGTAACCCTCACACCATCTGCTAGTTCCATGATTACCATTTTTCTACAAAAGCAATGAAGGATGAGTTCAGCATGTCTGCTTGCTCTCAGCTATATCACGGGCCAGCACTGAGACCTCTAGGCATGTGAGGAGAGACCTAGAGGCATGCAGAACAGCAGAAGTGGCCTCAGAAGGGCACAGAACAGCTGGGGAAGAGAGGTGGGCAGCTAAGCATGAGGCTGGATGAGCACAGGGGCCAGGGTCGGCCACTGAGGACTATGGCCCGGAGGCAAGGGCCTCACAGGGACTAAGGGGAGAGGCGAAGGTGAGAAGACAGAAAGAACAACAAACGTAAGAATCCCTGGAGAACAAAAGGCCCCTGAAAAGAGAAGATATGTCCAAACAAAGAATATAAAGAGGAGACAGATAAAAGAACACAAGTAAATCACTTGCTATGAAAATAGCCATAAACTGATTTTCCATTTCATGTCAAAATGATGAAAAGTGAGCACGGGCCAGTGTGCCAATAGCCTTCAGAAACTCAGAAATAAAACACTGGTTGAAAATTGTTTGGGGAGCCAGAAGATGACAAGATCCCTCCTGCAGGCAAAAATGAAATTAAAGTAATGATAGTGTCTACTATCCCTTCCCCACTCCCAGTCACAAAAGAGGCCAAAGCTTTTTAAGAGTATCGGGTAGAACTCAGGATTGTGTGTTCACAAACACTATGTGAAAACAGGCTTGTCTTTGCCTTCCACAACGTTTTTTTGCTCTGTAAAAGGCCGAGCTTGATCTTTTCCCCCTCACTAGAGTGGCACACAAAGAATTCTCTGACACACTGCACCCACTGCAGATGAAAGCACTTAAGTGTGAGTGAAAGCAACAATGTTTAGAGTGACATTTGCTAGCTGAAAACAGTGAAATCAGAGCGTTCCAGTTCACGGAGATTAAATGTCAGGCTTTAAACGTTTAGCACAGTATTAACTATGGAAGTTTTTAAAATGGAGGATCCAGTATTATTTTGCAAATAGCATTTAAGACATCTAAAAGAAAGACTTCTTAAAGTGAGGAAACAAGCCATGGGCCAAATAAGAATATGTATTTTCAGCTGAAAGAGACTGAACTGTAGGACTGGAACTGAATTTATTTCACCATCCCCAGAGGTGATCGCTGTTCTTCACCACCCCAGATTAATAACAGACACCTTTGTCACACCTTACATTTTGGAAGATACAAATCAAAATCCAAAATTTAGGAGTTTCCAGACACATAACTTTCTGCCACGGGCATGGACTTTAAATGTCCATGTTTTTGTTTTTTTTTTTGTTTTTTTTTTTTGTTTGTTTTTTTTACATTTGTTTTAGAATGTCTTTTAATACACCAAAAAAGTTAGAGGGGCAAATAGATCACTTTTTTCTTTTTTCCTTTTAAGAATATATTTTGTGCATAAATTTATTTACGGCAAAATTGGCTGTAATTTTCAAATATAGCATCCATTTTTGTGAGTAAAAATAAAATCCCAGAATCATATAATATTAGCAGTCTTTCCTTCCTTTCTTCATTCAAAATCAGCTAGTAAGTACATTCTCTACTAAGCTTCCTGTGAGGTGTTGGCCAGAATCGTAGCCAATGATAATGGTTAACATTTCAAACTTTGTTTTAAATACATTAAAAGAACAGTATTTAATCCTCACTATCTTTATGGCATGTTACTCTTATCCTTATTTTATAGGTAAGAAAAATGGATTCTGAAGACCAGAGGAATACTAAATTATATGGCATTCAAACTCCAGTCATTGACTCCAAAACCCAATTAATTTCTACTCAAGGAACTCTCTCATGCAGAGAACACAGGCATGTGAACAAATGAAGTTAACTTAAGAAAACCTACAACAAGGATATGAACAGACATATTAGATATTAAGGTCTGGGAAGACCTACAGAGGACAAGACAGTTCAGCCAGGTCTTGATGTATGAGCACGAGTTTGTTCAGGTGAAAAAGGCAAAAGTTACTCTAGGCGTAGTGAGATGCGTGCACTAAAATTTGGAGAGCTTGCAATATCCATGCGATGTTCAGAGTTCAGTATGTACTTGAAGAAGGGAGCCTGGAATCAGGGAAACAAGGTTTTGATGACAGCCCAGGTGAAGATGAGAAGGCTGTTTCCTTGGAGTCCAGAAATACAGGAGACAGAAGAGGCCAGAGTCAGAAAAGGTTTCTAAGTCAGTAGCAAAATGGCCTGGTGACTTACTGGTTACAGGTAGTAGGGGAGACGAAGTCAATGATTACTAGCTTTTTAGGCTACTTTATAGTTTTAGACTTAGAATTAAGGAGTTAAGACAGAGCAGGGGAAGGGAACAGAAAGATGGATACCTTAGTTCAATTTTGGAAAAGTGAGTTTGAGATACTTGAGGGCATCTGGGCATCTTCTCTACTGGATTCTCTACCAAATACCAAGGACCTCCTGTAGTGAGTACTAAGGAAATTAACAGAGGAATAAAACTGGGTCCTACCCTCCTGGAGTTCACATATTATATAATCTGGTTCTTAATGGTGGCAACATATATAGCAACTTACAGGAGCATTTGAGGTTGTGACAGGAGGGGGTATTATTTCCAATCAGAGGACAAGGGCCAGAAATGCTGACACTCTACAGTACTCGTCACATGAACAACAAAGCATTGCACTACAGCCTCTAGACTTTCGAATGTCTCACTGGACATCCATGTGGGTGACAATCCATTTATAGCTGACCCTAAAACCTAATTCTATTTTACATACAAAGGCGAAATATTTTTGTATGTTTTTATATATCCACTGAATTATCCCAAAGAGAGCGTTCATGGAGACTAAGGGAAGACTGTACTTCATTTTATTCAGTATTTAAAAAATTACATCATGAGCATCAAAAAACTGCTCCTAGTTTTTGAGTTATCAATACAATGCACCTGGATCAGTCTGAATTGAGGCTATCCTGCTCATGGAGATACATTTATGCTTATGTCTCTTGGGTGGTTAAGACTATGTATGTACACAATATAAAACATGACATGTGATTACAAATTAGTTTTGTTTAATTTCTTTTTTAATTACAATCAGGGCATTATATTATGTTTTTGGAATTATGTGTATCAGTATGTTACATTAACTTCAAATTTCATTTCAAGATAGGAAAGAGGGTTATTATAGAAAGAACACAATAGATAGGTATGGAAGGTTTGAGAACTCCTAGTGAGAGGCTGACATATATAAATAGAACTGAATACAAAGGAACCTATGGAAGCACTTCAGAAAGTAATTAACTTTTACTCAAGGAACTCTCTCATGTAGAGACCACAGGCAATGTGAACAAATTAAGTTAACTACAGAAAACCTACAACTAGGATATGAACAGAGAGACACTAGATAATTAAGGTCTGGGAAGACCTACAGAGGAAGACTCAGTTCAGCCAGGTCTTGATGTATGAGCAGGCGTTTGTCCAGGTGAAAAAAGCAAAGGTTATTGCAGGCTTAGTGAGATGCATGTACCAGAGTTTGGAGAGCTTGCCACATCCACGCAATGTTCAGAGTTCAGTAAGTACACAAAGAAGGGAGCCTGGGATCAGGGAAACAAGACTGTGATGACAGCCCAGGTGAAGATGAGAAGGCTATTTCCTGGTAGCCCAGAGATACAGGGAACAGAAGCAGCCAGCATCAGAAAAGGTTTCTACGCCAGAAGCAAAATGGCCTGGTGACCTACTGGTTTCAGGTGGTAGGGGAGATGAGTCCTGTGGTTGCCAGTTATAAAGCACAAAGGGAAAACAAGAAAGAGAGGTTACTGGCCATGACAGAGCCAGGAAGACCCTGGTAGAAATGTGCTCTGAGCAGGTGGTGACCTATACCTTCTGTCAGAGTAACTCTGGAAATGTGGTGCTTCGTACCTCCAGTGATGCCCATTTATTCTGGCATGACTTTGATATGTATCAAGTTCTTTTCAATGCTCTTCCTAAATCTCACTTACAACGGCCCTTGTTCTAGAAGGCTCTGATGGGAAGAGTATGAAGAATCCCCAATCTCTGCGGGGTGTCTTCCAGAATCTGAAAACTGTGGTCTCTCTAGGATTTTCCGGTTAATCTTTTCTTCTTTAGGCTAAATCTCCTTGCTTCCTCCAACTGTTTCTCATACAACTTGGTTTCATATTCCCTCACCATCTGGGTCATTTTCCTCTGAACATGCTCCAATTTGTCAATGGCCTTTTAAAAGTGTGGTGCCCAGAACTGAATGTGGTTTCCAGAGCTGGAATATCTAATGTAACTATATTTCCTAATATTCCAAAAGAAAAAAAAAATGTTACCCTTCCACACAGACAGTAAGATCAGGAGGTGGGAGGGGAGTATCTGTCTTATCAACAATCATTGTATCTCTAGTACCGAACATCCTTTTTTTGTTTAAGGAAGTTTGACTTGAATTTTTAACACTTATAACTAGTATACTAATCTCAAAAAGGTTTTCCTTATTTGTCTTTAGTATTAGATGAAAAAATGTGGGTCTGGCTAACAAATCCTAACATTGTTTTTATTTGCTGATAGCATCTGTCTACCAGCATCCTATAGTCGTTTCCTGCCCAAGGACATTTTTCTCTTTAACAGGCTCTCCCCTGCCCATGTCCCAAGTCAATTGAACCATGATTGTCAGGAACACTACCTTTTCCAAGGGCTTCGTTTATAAGATGGAATTCGTCTTTCTGCCTTAAACTTGAATTTGGTATGTGTGTGGAAAGCCCCTACATTCCTGTGTGTCCATGAACCTCAGCTTTAGCCCCACAATGCATAATTCCATCAAGGCTCCTGATTTTCGTCCCATTTTGGTCTGAGACTAAAATCTTGCAGTTGCTTTTCTACTGGCTCTTGCCAACATGTGGTGCACAGAGGTTAAAAACAGTACCAGTCACCTCTTCTCATTCCTAATGTTAGGGGCCCCTTAAACCAGTGATGCCATCCATTGGTCTGAACCTCTGGAAGCTGTAGCAGACCTCCACAAGGGAGCCTCTCTGGCATGAATACTAGCTTGCTAGCCACCTTGAATGCAAGGACAGCAACGAGTAGGGGACAGCTCAGCCATGGAAGTATACGTATGTTATCCCACACCTGCTAACTGCCCAGGTTAAGATGTAACTTTTACCAACACACCAGCTCTAAGATGAACTACAGGAGAACAGAACTGTCTGTTTTGTTAGTTGATGTATTCCTTGCCCTTAAAATAGTGCTGAGCACCTAATGGGCAAGCAACAAACACTCGCTGACTGAATTAATGAAATGACCTGGTATGGCAGATGCCTGTCTTTGTTTACTTAGTAGTTCCTTCTTTTGAGAACTGAGAACCTCTTCCCTATTTTGTGTTATTCTAGTTATTTGAGCTGCCAATCATGAGACTGAACAAGTTAGTAAATTGTGTCTTGAGTCTGAGGGCGCATGAATATGCGAGTCTCAGCCCTCAGCTTCACTATAGTGAGCAGGTATCTGTACTGCTTCCTACTTAGGATTCGAGGCATTTGAGATGCTTCCACCTTCTGGCTATTGTGAATAATGTTGCTATGAATACTTACTGGTGTACAAGTCAACTGTTTGAATTCTTGCTTTAAATTCTTTTGGACATGTACCTGGGAAGTGACACCGTTAGGTGCTATCTCACCTAGCTGGATCATAGGGTGATCCTGTGCTGAACTTTTTGAGGAAACTGCATAAGGTGGTTTTGTTTTTCCATTTTTACTTTTTTACTTTTCATTATTTTAAATCTTTGAGGGGTACAGCATCACACGGATTCTGGGTCCAATGGCCTTAGGAAGAAGGTTGCTTTGAAATTTGGCTCTAACCGTGGCTGTTTCTATAGGCACAAGTACCCTTTCCCCAGATTACTCTGGTTTTATTCGGTTTGCCAGGAGCAGTCACTGATTTGTTTTTTGCTTTGTACACATAAGCATACCTCTTAACTAAATATAATCCTGTTTCATCTTGGGCATAAACACCTTCAATGTTAAGAAGAGCTGGGTGCTCCCTCTGGTCCCTGAAACACTGCTTATAGCCAGCCAAAATGGCCTTGGACCACAGCCTTCCAGACAGTTGCGTTTCTGAAGTCCTGTTCCCAGCAGGTCTGTTATTTGTGCCCAAAGCTCAGTAGCAGGATCCTTACTCCCTGTATAAGGTTTTGTTTTGTTTTTTTTTTTTTTTAAAGGGAGATGTTTGTTATAGGTGTGTGCACTTGCTTGCTGGAGAGAAAGAGAGACAGAAAGTGAGAAATCATTCCCCGAGGGAATGGACACACCGCAATCCCTTCTCTTCCATTGTCCTCTTGGGATTTTGGGCATGCATGCAAATGCACCTGGTTTGAGTTTTAAGCTGCCGGGTCCAGGACCTGAACCAGGTCAGTTATGTGGGACTTCAGTAACATAACTATTACGCCATCTGCTGGTCTCCCAACATAAGGTTTATAAAGATGACTTATGAGAAAAATGTGTGCCCTGCTAAAATATAAACACCAGGATTTTGATAAGCACAAAATAAAGTCTTCAGAAAATTCAAAAGTTTCATTCAGAAATAAAGTAACAATAAATCCATTATTTGATCATATAATTACAGTTTCTGTATGTAAAATAATTCATCAGTACTCATCAAAAGTGTAAAAGTCATGAAAGACAGGGAAGCCTGAGAAATAGTCACAGATTGGAGGAGGCTAAGAGGACCTGACGACTAAATGCAGCGTGAGTTCTAGATTGGATCTGGAACAGAAAAAGAACAATGGAGGAAAAACTGGTAAAATCTGAATAAAGTCTGTAACTTAGTTATAGTATTGTGTCAGTGTTACTATCATGATCTTGATAACTATATTATGGTTATATAATATACTAACATTGGTGGAAGCTGGGTCAAACAAATTCTCTGCTGTTTTTATAACTTCTGTGTGAGTTTAAAATGATTTCAAAATTTTAAAAAAGATTTGAGTCTTTAGACTTTAAAGGGAATCTGAAACTTTCAACCCAAATAATCAAAACAGCAATAATAAATTTAAAGTACAAGTATGATTCTTTAATGAGTCTTCAACATTCACAGAGAAAAAAATATAAGACTTTTAGTCAGTGCCTTGAAAAAAGAGTTTTCTCTTGTACCCTCATGGTTACACTGGACCTGTATTTCTTCCTCCTAAATCCATCCTCCCAAGACTGTCAACTTTATCTTCTGAAACAGAGTCTATGTAGGAAGGCTCTTTCCAACATTTGTATCTTCTCAAATAATTATCCTCTTCGAATGTTACCAAATCAGTGTTACAGTCCAGACTGCTCTCTGAGTTCTGAGCTCATCCAATGGCCTACTGCAATCCCTCCCTCCAAAAGCAGCTTAAAGTTTGACTCGCATGCCCAGATCAGAAACACAGGACTCCGCCTAAACTTGTGCTCAGCTACCACACTCTCTGCTCCAGAAGAACATCTTGGTCCATGTTGTACAGTACTTCCTCCCTTACCTGAAACTTTACTTTCTGTGGTTTCAGTTACCCACAGTCAACCATGGTTTGAAAATAGAAGAATACAGTAAAATAAGATATTTTGAGAGAGAAAGACACCACATTCACATAATTTTTATCACAGCATATTATTACAACTCATATTATTGTTATTAATCACTTACTGTGCCAAATTTATAACTTAAACTTTATCCTAGGTATGTCTGTATAGAAGAAAATGCAGTATATACAGGATTCAGTAATGCCTGCAGTTTAAGGCATTCAGTAGGGGGGGTGTCTTGGAACATATTTTCTATGAATAAGGAGGAACTACTATACTAAAAAATCTATGGGCCAGCCCATGGCCTAGTGGTTAAGGCAGCTAGATGGCACACAGCTGACCTTGAGGTTAGAGTCCTGGACCCTGCGGCATGAGAAACACACTGGGAGAGAGTGTGTGTGTGCATGCCCAGAATCCTGAAAGAAGGGAGAAATGGAGGAGAAA
This sequence comes from Tupaia tana, assembly GCA_026018925.1. Lineage (NCBI taxonomy): Eukaryota > Metazoa > Chordata > Mammalia > Scandentia > Tupaiidae > Tupaia > Tupaia tana. Next base: position 64,048,305 of record JAKSZU010000004.1, read on the forward strand.
GGATTGCGGAATGACCATGCCCTGTGGGGGGAGGTGCTTTCTCACTCTCTTTCTCTGTCTCTTCTAGTAAACACACACCCCACTCTGGTAAATTAAAAAAACAAAAAGAAAATCCAATATATTCCATTCACTAAAGTATAACATTGAAATCTGGACATCTTTAACAATGATAAACATAATGAAAACTGTGATAAAGTTTTTAGATATCAATAATAAAGAATAATGAATATTCTTAATTTTGCTTTATATGGAAGTGCCCAGTCTGTTCATTCTTTTATCAGTGATAAAGATAAAAAAAAATCTCATTATGGCTTAAAATGCCAAAAGATTGTAGAAATTGGTTATAGGTGATTTCAGGGCATTTCTGATGGCAAAAATGCTCTTTTTATTTTGTATCAAAACAGAAAGAAACAACAAGCTACTACTTCACACAGATATTTCTATTAACCATGTGACTACTCTTTTGTGTATTATGAATTTGGAAAATACCACAAGGATGAGTTAGTTCACTATGCTATTTCTTAATTCTACAAAGAAAAGAGAGTTCTTGACTAGCTGGGAAAAGATATCAGAATATTATTCCATATTTAGTAAAAAGTTCTACAAATGTGGAAGATAAAAATTCCACTTCCAACAGGGCTGAGCAGAAATAAAAACAAGGAAAGTTCTTCATTATATAAACAAAGATATTGAATAAAGTCAGAAGGAACTGTTCCGGCCATTCTGACCAATGGTTCTGTGTGGTGATCTGAACACACTCTGATCAAAACGTCACCTCAGACAAGAATGAGGGATGGGGACTCACTGAGATTAGCCTAGAATCCTGATGATTCTGATTACCTCCTACTACGGACTGAATATTTGTGTCCCCCCTAAATTCATGTGTTCAAATCCTAGTCAATTTCCAAGGTGATGGTAGTGGGGCCTCTGGGAGGTATTATGGACAGAACTCTTACAAATGGGATTAATGCCTTTATAACAAAGACCCCAGAAATTCCCCTTGTCCCTTCTACCATGTGAGGTTACAATCAGAAGAAGCTTGTCTATGAAACAAAAGCCCTTAGCAGATGCCGTATTGGCTGGGACTTTGATCTTAGACTTCCCAGATTCCAGAATGGTGAGAAACAAACCTTTACTGTTTATAAGCACTCAGCTTTTATTTTGTTATAGAAGCCTGGACAGATGGCACTTCTATATAAAACAAGATTAAGAATCTTCATTATCTTTATTATTGAAATCCCAAAACTAAATTTGATTGACAAATGCCTTAATCTTCATTTTTAATTACTAAAAGAAAGTGATAAAAGTGAACATCAAAACATTTCATCAAATTTAACTAACATTTCATCAAAGGAACTTCCACGCAAACATGATCTGGATCTTTTAGTGAATGTTGCAGTAACCTGAAATCTCTAGTCTAGGGGAATAATACCATTCGACTTAGTCAGAAGTGAAGCTGGAAATAAACTTCCTTGAACTACTTTACAACTATTTCATCTATTAGATTAGAGCATGCTACAGTGTTATTGTATTAGAGCCCAGTAAGATTTTGATGCTCATTAATAAGAATTAGTTCTCTATATTTGCTACTAAGAAATGCAAATGCCAAAACTGGTAGTCAGGAAGGTTATTAGTAGAGTTATGGAAAGTTCTGGGGTACCCTTAATCAGGCAACACTCTGCAGGCTAATCACATGCCTTTTATATTTTCCTATGTGGATATCCCCCAAGAACATTTTTGCTACATCATCAACAGGGCCTATTCCAGGAAGCTTTGTTTTTGGAATTTCTTAGTGTATCATTTTAGAATCAGTAAATCACAAACTCCTGAAGCTGGCAAGGACCTTAAATATTAAAACTGCAATCACAGGGGACCAACAGTTAGTGTAATGGCTACGTTGCTGGACTCCCACATAGTCGACCGTGGTTCATGTCCTGGACCCGGTGGCTTAAACTCACTCCGGGCGCATGTGCGTGCATGCCCAAGATCCTGAGAAAAGAATGGAGGAGAAGGGATTGCGGCGTGGCCATCCCCCCTGGGGGGTGATTTCTCGCTTTCTATCTCTCCGTCTGTCTGGCGAGCGCACGCGCCCTATAGCAAAAACCTCTCAAAACAAAACAAAACAAAACTGCAATCACAGGAAAAAGTAGAATCTGACGAGATATAATTCAAAACTTTCTTGTATTTGCTCTGTTGATGAAACAATAAAATCAAAAACAATCCAGAAGAATCTTTCCTTCTCATCATAAATATTGGGGTTGCTGTGTATGTCTAAATACAGAATTGCCTTATTTTTCCTGGGCAGGAAAAACAGCAGGTTCTATCTGAATTTGACTAAAAGATATTATTGTCCACAGTTTATCCTAATCCTCTTTCTCTTTCAATAGAAGTTTCATGCTTTTTATAATAAAAATATGGTAACTAGAATCTGGGTATTTACAGTGTTTTGCCAACAACTAAAACAAATAACCCACCCCCCCCAAATCTGCACTGGCTATGCAGAAAATTATCTCAGAGTCACAAACTAATTTATTAGCCTAGTAGAGACTCCAACCTGTATATTTTACGGCTCTCAGGTTCCCAGTGAGATCAAATACTTCACATATATTTTTAGTCATGGGTTATTTTAATTTTATTAGCATTGTCTTTAAATTCTTTTTCCTTAAACATAGAACAAAACAAAATCTTTCAGCATTTCCAAATTTATGATTCTCTAATTGAATTATGTAACACCATTATTAAGAAATGGTCTATAGCATACTTTACCCTTTACCCAACTTTTATCATTTTGTGTTTGGAACTGTTCTCAAAAATATAAATTGGCTGATTATTGAAGAAGTTCTAATTACTCCCCAGAGACTGTGGGAGCCTGAGATTTCAGTACTGTTGATTGTTTGGCTGTGAAACAGGCTTCCTCTTCTGGTGCCTTATTTGTTTTGGATTTAAAAAGTGACCTAAAGGGTTATTTGTTCTGGGCCCTTTGAAGTGCATTGTGCTGCTCCTGTCTTTTAGCAGGATTCTGTCAGACATTCTGCAGCCTCATGTTATATTCTCTACTATGTAGTTGTGAAGCCTGGGGTAATGGGATAATGGCTCACTAACCTGCTCTCACCTCCAAAAGAGGGCCTGGAGTTTAAAACACCACCAAAGAACCACACTGATGTGTCAGTCTGGAAGCTTGAGGCAGGTCAGTTCCCCACATCACTCCTCCTTCTTGGACTTAGGACCATATCTGTATCCTAGGCAATAAACTCTACTGAGCACAAATGTCAAGTCTCAGAGTCATCTCCATTTTCCCAAGGTGCCCAGCTCAGGGTTCACCTCATAGCACTTTCTCAATGCAAAATAAAAACAAAAACTTATTACTGTATTTATAAATAATTCCAAGTATTTGCAAATTTATGGATAAATAATTGTAATATTTGTATATCATAAATTGGTTAATTATTATGTATAGTATAAAACTACTAATTTGAATTTAATAATTTATAAATAATAAAAAGGTTATAAAATAATAACAAATTTAGGAACAAATTACTTCGAGGGATATGTATGATATCTAGATTTCATGATCCTAGAGAAATGGTATCAAAAAGCCATTCTATATGGATAGTTTCAGGATATCCTAAACAATTTTTAAAAATCCTAAATAAATAATAAATAAATGTATCCATAAATGTATTCTTTTAAAAGAGAAAGAACATTTTCTGTAAGAATTAAGTGGGCATTTTGGTGGAATAGCAGCAGGAGACCTGAGTTCCCAAGACTTGGTTATGCTTCCTAATCCTTATTTGAAGAGAGCTTTTCATACTTCTAAACTTGCCATGGAATTCAGAGAAGGGAAGCCCAGTCCCCACTGGTAACAAAGAGGGCAGGGCACACTTGACTGTAGGGAGGCAGTAGGCTGGAGTGATAAAGGTGATCCGGGAGCTGCTCAAGGGTCCCCTGAACTCCTTTCACCTTTCAGTGGGGTCAAGGTGGGACCTGAGAGTATAAGCTGAGCAGGAGATACCTAACTGACAGAGAAAGACTATAATGTTATGCTCTAGAAGAAGCTGGGACGGGGCACTGCTAATTTCCCTCTGGCGCGTTCTGGTTCCTTACAATTCAGTTATTAATCAAAGACCTCTGTAAGCACTTGTCACATTGCTAAGCTTTGTGGGTGATAATAATAAAGCCAGAAGACTCCATTTGTGATCCTTAAAGTGCTACAAACTAATCTGGAGAGAGAAAAAATCAACAGAAATTAAGTGGCCAGAGAACAATTATATGCCAAGCTATCAATGCAATAGGAGTTCGCAGGAGGGAAACATCTTGGAGTAACAGTCCAGGAAGAACAAGGAGCTGAACTGTGGAACAACGGCTGCTTGTGAATTGGGCACAAATTTCTGAGCCCCTTAAGAGGGGCAGAAAGATGTCCTTGAATGGTGTCACAGCAGAGGAGAGCTGGGATTCACTGGCAAATCCTGACACACTGTTTTTGGAAGGGCTAGAGTTTGTGATGAAAACACAACAGGGCCAAAAAAGAAAGGACAGAGAAGCATATAATCCTTGGCTGTTTTCATGCCTGAAGGGGCTCACTGTGGCATGAAAATCAACATGAAAACAGTCATACCACTTCATCCAAGCTGGGCGGTATGCAGACATTCCTTGGTCTAAGTTTTAAAACATCTATTAACCCCTTGTTAGCCTTTCAACTTTTGGAAGAGAATATTCAACCTAATGACAAAGTGGGGAGAGACCCAGGAATCTACCATGGAGGTTTCTCAAGCACATAGTTATGTTCACATAGGACTACGAAGTAGATATTATGGTCCTCATTATATAGATGAGGAAAAAGAAATTTATGGAGACTACTTAAGCTTGTCCAAATATTAAAGAGCAGATCTATTAGGTTGTTGGAAAAGTCATGACGTATTTTTCTATACTTTTCTACACAAAAAAGTGTCCTAACTTTCCCAAGACCCCAATAGATTCTGAACGCTAATACACATGTTGTCTCAATCCATTTCCTGTTTCACGTAGAGAGCATAATTACCTTCGGAGAGAAGAAGAATCTCTGAGGTCTCATTTGCAGTGAGGGCTAGTGCTGAGCCTGAAGTTGGGAAGAAGAAGAACTGGTTTTTCATCTGTGTTTTGTGATTTGTTCTAAGTGTCTGCTCAAGATACTCCCCTCTTTTGTTTCTACTATTTAAACTCTAAAAAAAGAAGATTGGGGATAGTAGGTGGTGTAGTGGTTAAGGTACTAGACTCCTACGTGGTCAATCATGGTTCGAGTCCTGGACCTGGTGGCTTGAACGGACGCATGTGCATGTATGCCCCAATATCCCAAGAGGAGAATGGAGGAGTAAGAACTGTGGCGAGACGACATCCTCCCAGGGAGTGATTTCTCACTGTCTCTCTGGCAAGCACACGTACCCTAGAACAAAAATCTCTTAAAAAAAGAAGGTAAGGAATTAAATTATTGCTAAGGTATCATACATGTTAAGGTCATGATTCTCACTATTAATATACAAACAGATTTTCTACCAGAGAATGATCTAATATGACTATTCCAACAAAAACAGGAAGGGGAACATTAAGCTACATGTAGATGTTTACATGTAGAAATCCACCAGGACATAAATAATCCAATAAATAGGACTATCCAGCCACAATGGCAGTGACAATTCTAGGACATGAAAACAGGTCTCAAATCAGCCCCCCAAGTAGGAGTTCAAAGAGCTGAATTCCACATGGCCAATCTCGTGGCTGAAATTCTGGTCCCAGACACCTGAAAAACATCCAGGGGATGTGCATGTCTGAAATCCTGACAGGATGGAGAAATGGAGAAGGGACTGTCACATGACCATGCCCCACAGGAGAGGTGCTCTCTCCCCATTTGTTCATTTCTTTCTGGAGGGTGCACACATCCTCTGGCCCCAAAAAATCAAAACAAAATAAAAAGGCTTCCATGGCATTCCGTGACAGCAGGTTTGTCTTATAATTGTGTACAACAGCCCACGGCCTTCACTTACATGGCATGCATTTGGTTCCCCATAATGCCTATAAGGCCTCGAAGCCATGCCCATAAGAGTCCTCTGTAAAAGGCGTGAAGGTCGAGCATAAGCGTGGTCAAGTCAGAGAACCCACAAAAATGAAACTATCCACCAGAGGGAAGAAACCAGAAAGGGGGTTATATCCCAGACAGGGTAGTCACTATCGAGTTCTGGCTGATATCTGTCCTGCAGTCACAAGCTGTTAAAATTTTGTAAAAGGAGCCAGAAATATGGGTTTAAACGTAACGTGAAATACCTCAATCAACCATATTTGGACCACTACGTGAATCAGAGAAAACATGTCTGTGTCTGCTCTGGCCCAAGCATCATCAGTTTGCTTCTGCACTGGCTGATAAAAAAGATGGTGGGACCGCAGTTAGCATAATGGCTATGTCGCTGGACTCCCATGTAGTCGACTGCGGTTCGCGTCCCGGACCTGGTGGCTTAAACTCACACCGGGCGCATGTGTGTGCGTGCCCAAGATCCCGAGAGGAGAAAGGAGGAGAAGGGATTGTGGCGTGGCCATCCCCCCTGGGGGGTGATTTCTTGCTTTCTGGCGAGTGCACATGCCCTATAGTAAAAACCTCTCCCCCCAAAAAGAAAAAAGAAATAAGAAGGATTTATTGAAGCAGATAGAGAAATGGCATTGAGAAAACTCTTGTCCAAAACATATCTGAATCAAGTCCTTCATTAATCTGTAAGCTTACACTTCTAACTCCAATAATGCTTACAGTTTTGGCCAACATCTATGTGCTTCCTACAGCTAACAAGAAAGTCCTCAAAACAAAGAGTTAGTGTGCTAGAAAAGAAAAATAAAAGGAAGAATTGGTGTAAATTTAAAATAAGTTTTTTCTTAGGAGAAATGAAGGAAATTTCCTGAGAAGAAGCTGATTAGAGCAGGAAAAGGAGTGGAGATAAACAGGCCAAACCTTAGGGCCTTTGTGAAGAAAACAAGGTTAGAGGGACCAGCAGTTGGGCATAATAGCTATGTCGTTGGACTCCCATGCAGTCGACCGCGGTTTTGGGTCCTAGACCTGGTGGCTTAAACTCATGCCGAGTGCGTGTGTATGCATGCCGAAGATCCTGAGAGGAGAATGGAGGAGAAGGGGTTGCGGCGTGGCCATCCCCCCGGGGAGTGATTTCGCGCTTTCTGTCTCTCTAGTCTCTCTGGCGAGCGCACGTGCCCTACAGCAAAAACCTCTCTAAAAAAAATAATAAAAAAATGATAAAAGCAAATGGATCTAACATCCGTTCTCATTCTGCTATAGCTTCTTATTCCCATTTGATAGGGCACAGATGTGAGTTCAGAAAGGCTGATTAGCTCTTGAGTCACGATACCTAAGCATTGACAAAGTTAAGAGTGAAACCAGACTTCTTGATTTCCAGGATGGCATTTTCCCTTCCTGTACCACAACTAAGGTCTAATGGATGCAAACCAGAGGAAAGTAATATTTTGGAAATTATAAGAAAAAATGTGAAGCTAATACTCAGGGTAAATACTCAATGAAACCTAAATATGCCCATAGAGAGGGAATTCTTCTATGGCCTGAACACAGGGAGTTTGCCTTACATAAATGCCACCCAGTCCCCAAATAGAGAGAAGGGAAGTTCACCCTCTCCCTACCCTCAGACCACACTGCCCCAACTCTGCTCTCCAACAGGAGTGACCAACGAAGAATTTTTTTTTCCTTGTATAACTTCAGAGATGAATCATGGCTTCTTGAAAAACTGAAAGAGGCAAGTTGGTTTGGGAATAATAAAACAGCAACAGATCAAGTCCCCCAAGTTCCAAGCACCGCTTCCACTAACAAGACTTATCTACAAAATACTGTATTATGTAAACATATTGTTTGAAAAACAGCATCTGGAGCTTTGAATCTGGACACAACTGATTAAAGCATGCAACACCTGTCTTTGGAGAAAAGTGACTGTTTAGCCCACAAAAGCAAACCCATTTCACAGTCAGCTTTAAACATATTTTAAAAATTGCTTGTGTCAATGATTTGTATTAAGTGGCTTAGATGCGAATTCAGGAAGACCAACAATGCACAACGGTATTTTGCTAACAACGGAATTTGCTGCCCTTTGCAAGTCTACAGCTGATCCCACTGCAGGATCTCACTCTTTATGGCAGAATATGAATTTTGACATTGTAAACATATGAAACTTATAAATCTGGCATTCACATTTCCTAAAAGGAATGATCAGTCCCAACAAAGTCTTTCTGAATTCAAAGGTCTGAGCAGGGGCATTCCTGCAATTTTAAGTGTACAGTACCAGTTCAGTCTCCCTAACCTGTTTCTACTTGGACCTTTTCCACTCCTCTAAACAGTAATAGTCAAATATATTTTCTCTAAGCCACAATACTGTTTGAAATCTGCAAGGTGTTTATTCATTTCTCTTAGTCAATCTAGGCAAATCATTGCGACCTTATCCCAGATTATAAGGTCTTTTTGAAGAATATTTTTATAATGATTTGTCCATGTATCTTCAAGAAAATAAGTGTAACTTCTGACCATGTGGAAAAGGCTCCATGGAGGATGAGAAGCAGCTTGCTTATACCTTCTATGAAATCCTATTCCAGTGTAAGTGAAATCTCAAATTGCACGCTAGCATGTGACAAGCTTTCTATGGTTGATTTAACTTCCTATGTGTCTTTCACCAGAAGAAGAAATTCATAATCAATGTTTCACTGCATTTATGCTTCAAAAGATGAAAAATTATACCAGGAGTCCAGGAGAAAAAGAAGTCACTGAATAGCAAACTATCAGTAAATGCTGACCTAAAAAGGTATGTTTTACCCAGTGACTTGTGGCAATGGAAGACAACAAATTATAAAGAAGACTAAAGACGATGCCTTGTTTTCCAGAGGCTGCTGGAGACACAGGGTTTCGATCTTTTTTCCCCCTTTAGATTAAGTTAAAAAAAAGTCTTAAGTGTTTCCACCACACTAAGATGTTAAAGGAAAACAACTATTGATGAAAAAGTCTGGAAACTGAAGCGGTGGTTGTACAATGTCATGAATAAACTAAATGTCAATAAATTGTACACTTTATTTTTGCCAGAGGGCACCTGCACTCGCCGGAGACAGAGAAAGAGACAAAAATGAAAGAATTCCCCACAGCGCATTACTATACTGCAACCCCTTCTCCATTTCTCCCTCCTTTTGGGATTTTGGGCACATGCTCACACATGCCCAGCGTGTTTCTCATGCTTTCTCAAGCCACCGGGTCTGGGATATGAACTGCACTGTTGGCCATATGGGATCCAGTCACCTTAACCACCGTGCCACAGGCTGCCCCTGAATCGTGCACTTTGAAATGGTTAATATTATGCTATGTGAATATCACCACAATAAAAATAAAGTAAAGCACTGCACTCTGCTTAAGGCGAATAGGGAACTTTTGCCTTTTCCTTTTGATTGGGCTGGTAAAGAGAATATTTAACACTTTAGAAATGTGTTATTGAAAAAAATCATTAGATGGACTCTAGGGATTAATTCAGAGGGAGCAAAAATTAACCAAGGATTATTTATGCAAGCCGTCTTCTCTGGATTCTGCATTTTCCAACCTACCTAGAAAAAAGCTGTAAGCAATCACTAAGTTTTAACAGCTTCCCCTACTCTGCCCTTCCTATCTTCCTCCTACTCAACTTCTTTCCTTCAATTTTTTAAATTTAAAGGCTTATTTTTATTTAACTTACATACATTTATTTATTGATTGATTTACTTTAATTTGACCAGAGAGGGACAAAGAGAGAGAGAAAGAGAGAGAGAGAGAGAGAGAGAGAGAGAGAGAGAGAAAGTGAGAAAGCAAGCTACCAGGTCTGAGACTCAAACCGCGGTAGGACATGTGGGAGTCCAGTGCCTTCGACTACCATGCCACCTGCTGGTCCCCTTTCCTTCAATATTTATCATATTCCTACGTGTCCTGAGCACTTGAATAGGTGCCAGAACTGCCAAGATGAGTGATACACCTTACCTTTCCTCAAGGAGGTCAGTCTGCATTCGTTATTTTTTAAAAAATCCCCATGCTACTTCCACACCAACTCTAAGTATAAAATCTCCAAGCCGTCAATGATCCCATGTCACCTGGACTACAGCAACCCTCAGACTGGAAACCCTCCTGAGTTCCTCCACTGCATATTCGGGTATTGGTGCTGTTTGTGCCCTTTTCCTTTTTCCTCAGATCAAAGAGAGGTTTTAAAAGCACAAAACAAAAACATTACTTCATTGATTTTCGAAGGCTGTACAAATAGAGCTATTGCTTCACATGAGCCTTTAAAACAGACACCAGAAACCTATGAAGTTGGCACTGGATCTAGGAATTACTTACGTATTTAAGGTCATTTCAAAGACTTCCTCCTTTCCCTTTCCCCGCCCTCTGTTGTCACCTACCAGCAGCACGTCCCCTGCCCTGGCTTACAAGACCAGGTCTCTCAAGGTCACTGCCTCTCACCACACATGGGTCCATCCCTTCTTTGAAAACAGCTTTGTTCTCATCATGCTACCCTCATTCCTATCCTCTCGTAACTCAATTCTTTTTCTTCAACTTTCATTTTTGTTTTCATTGTAGCCATACTGCCATCCTTAGGAAAACACAGTGGCTTTCACCTGGAAAGGAAGAGGCCCCATCAGGCCCAGATCTAATATGCGCCTGGACAGGCTGGAGCAGCGACAGTTCAGAAAGTGACGCAGGCAAAGCGAAACCAGAGCAAAAAGAGTAGGCAAAGCCATGCTGGCTTCTGTACAGAGGAAAAATGCAATGTTTGCCAAGTGGAAAAAAAAGATCAACTTAGAAAGAAAATCGTTTTCAAGCATCTGAGAGTCCCCCCGAAGTGGAGAACAAAAACAACTCAAAGCCATTTCTAACTGATAATATACAGCCAAATTCTGATATAGATTTTTGTTCTGAGCTCACTCAAAATATGAAACAGAGACCAGACATTTAAATTAAATACTTCGTTTGTGGAAGAAAGCAGCTACAGACTGTCACCCAGCCAATGTGTCAATAGCACAGCTGGTCATTTCACCATGCAGCTGGGAAAAGCAGTCTGTCAGTCACAGGGAACCAGATAGTTGGGAGGACTGTCACAGTGGACCCTGACCATTATTGGACTTGCTAAATGCACGTACACGCAGAGCTGGTTCTTCTGTATCATTGGGAAGCTTGCTAAAATCATGGTGCAAACACAGAGGGAAAACACAAGTGGGAAGGAGTAACACTGGCATTATTTTAATATGTTACGGAGGACTGGCCAACAGAAAAGCTAAACAAATGGCTCCCAAGTATAATTTTCATTAATCTTGGAAAACATGAAGCAGTAAGCAAGTATGTTCTAAATGTTTCTCATTTGACTTGGTTTAAGAAAAACCTTATTCTCACTAAACTCTATTTATAGATAGGCATCTTGGGTGAGCCGACCTTTTCTTTATCTAGCTACATTTCCTTTGAACACGTTATAAAGGTTTTTGATTAAAAAAAATATCAAACTAATAACAGTTAAGGGAAAAACAAACTTCCTGGGAGGGTTCCAGCATAACAACAAGAAGTTAATCAACTCGTCTTAATGTTTCAAACACATGTTAATTAGTAGGCCAATAAAATTTTTATATACTATGCAAAAAGCAGTGATAACCCCAGAGTCATCTAGTTTGTGGCTCACCACAGAAAGTATCTAATGAAACACACACACACACACAGTATCCTACTTATACATAATAACGTACTATCTCTGTTATCAACTTGCTACTTCTATGAACTTAGACATTTCACTAGCTCAAACTGGGTATGGAACATGGAAAAAAATGAGTCAAATAATGGCCTCCTTTCATACAAAGCATGAGTATAGATGTAATAACTACATCTAAATTTGTCATGGTGAATTAAATCAGCTTCAGCTTCAGGCAAAATGGCAGAGTATTAGGCAGAAATGGTCCATTTCTTTCCAATTTGTTATACATGAAAATTCTGATTTTTTTTTTACTTGATTAAAAATTAAATTCAGTTTCATTTTTGTATGCAGAGTTCTTTTCTTGAGCATTTCATTTAACAATGGCCAGGTTGGAATGATTCCAGGAATCAAACACTGCAGACTCTGGAAACCCTCCTGGTTTTTCAGACTCTTCATAAAGCCAGAGAAGAACACCAGTTTAAGAAGTGGGTATCTTTTGTTTTTGTGATGACTCACACCATCCAGCCTTCATTCATTTATTTTAAGTCATTCCACAAATATGTGGAAGTGCTTTTCTAGGAAGGGACCATGGGAAACACAAAAATGCTTGACCTTTGCCCTCAAGAATTTTATGGATCTTTTCCCCCAAAATAAGTAGTCCTCTTACTTCAGTTTAATGATCAGCAACCTTGCAGATTAAACTTTTTCTCCCTCACTTTGAAATAATCCAATGTACCTTCAGGAGTATATTTTCAAGAGACTAGGAAATCAGCCAACTCATGCAAAGACTGACTCAGACTCCTACTTTTAGGAAAAACTAAAGAAGACATAATAGTAAAGAAATCTTTGGGCTTCTAGATACAAAACAAGAGACTCATAAAGAGTATTTTTAAAAAATATCATTTTAATATGGGATCAATATGTGCATTACATTAGGGGAAGAAGAGTATAAAAGGGATTATGAAGGGCTGAGATCAGTAAGACTATTCAGACATGGTTTTAGAAAGACTTAAGACACTTAGTGTCTTAAAAACAGTGATAGCCCCAGAGACATCTAGTTAGTGTCTTAGACAGTGATAGTCCCAGAGTCATCTAGTGTCTTAAGGTCTTATGTCTCTAAGCAATGAACAGAACTACTAGAAAATCAGCCAAGATAGAGAAAAACTTAACTAACCAATGAACAGAATCTAACAGAAAATTATAGAAACAGCAGATTACACATTCTTCTCAAGCACCCATATTCACCAAAATAGACCATATCCTGGGTCATAAAAGAGACCAACATTTTTCAAAGCAGAGTATGCTGCCTGACTATAATGCAAGTGAACTAGAAATCAATAATGGAAAGAGAATAGGAAAACCTCCTAAGAGCTGGAAATTAAAAAGTACTAAATAGTCCATGGTCAAAGATGAAGTCTCAAAGGACATTAAAAATATGTAGAACTGGGAACCAGCAGTTAGCGTAATGGCTATGTCACTGGACTCCCACGTAGTTGACTGCGGTTTGCGTCCCGGACCCAGTGGCTTAAAACTCACGCCGGGTGCGTGTGCGTGCGTGCCCAAGATCCTGAGAGGAGAATGGAGGAGAAGGGACTGCGGCGTGATCATCCCCCCTGGGGGGTGTTTTCTCACTTTCTGTCTCTATGTCTCTCTCTGTCTGGCGAGCGCTCGCGCCCTATAGCGAAAACCTCTCCAAAAAAAAAAAAAAAATGTAGAACTGAATAAAAATGAAAATATAGCAACATTTGTAGGATGACGCTAAAGCAGCGCTGAGGGGAAATTTTTTTAAAAGAATTACTTTATTCAACTTTATTTATTTATTTATTTGTTTGTTTATTTATTTATTTCGATTTGACCAAAGAGAGAGAAAGAGGGCAAGTGAGAAAGCAAGTCACCAGGTCCAGAACTCAAACCGTTGTCAGCCATGTGGGAGTCCAGCACCCTTAACCACCATGCCACCTGCCAGCCCCAAGAAGAAAATTTATTGCACTATATCCTTTCACTGAAAAAGAGGAAAGAGGAAAGATGTTAAATAAATAATCTAAGTTCCTATCTTCAGAAACTAAAAAAGATGAGCAAAATAAATCTAAAGGAATGAGAAAAAATGGAAATAATAAAAATAAGAGAAGAAAAAAATTTAAAAAGCTGATTCTTTGGAAAGATCGATAAAATTGATGTCTTTAGAGGGCTGAAAAATCTTTTAAAAAACACAAATGGCCAATATCAGGAATTAAAAGGGATATAACTATAGCTCCTAAAACTATAGAAAAAGAAAATAGTGGCAAACAACAAACGATTATACACAAACAAATCTGATAATTTATGTAAAATAGAACAAGTCCTTGGAAACCACAAACCATCAAAATCACCCAACATTAGAAACATATTTTGATTAATTCTATGATTGTTGAAGAAATTTAATCCATAACTAAAATGCTTCTGAAAAAGAAATCTCCAGTATCAGATGATTTCAGTGGAGAATTTTACCAAACATTAAAAGAGGAATTAACAAGGCCAGCAGGTGGTGTAGTGGTTAAGGTGCTGGACTCTCACATGATGACTACAGTTCAAGTCCCAGACCTGACAGCTTGTTTTCTCACTTTTCTCTCTCTCTCTCTCTCTCTCTCTCTCTCTTCTCTGTCTGTCTCTCTCTGTGTGTGTGTGTTTCTCTCTGGTGAGTACATGTGCCCTCTAGCAAATTTATAAATAAATAATTAAATAATAAAATAAATAATTAAAAATAAATAAATAAATAAGGGGGAATGAACATCAATTCTAAATAGTCTTTTCCAGAAAACAAGAAAAAGTACTTCCCGGGAACCAGTAGTTAGCGTAATGGCTATGTCGCTGGACTCCCACGTAGTCGACCACGGTTCGCATCCCAGACCCAGTGGCTTAAAACTCACGCCGGGCGCGTGTGCGTACGTGCCCAAGATCCCGAGGGGAGAATGGAGGAGAAGGGATTGCAGCGTGACCATCCCCCCTGGGGGGTGATTTCTCGCTTTCTGTCTCTATGTCTCTCTCTGTCTGTCTGGCGAGCGCACGCGCCCTATAGTGAAAAACCTCTCCAAAAAAAAAAAAAAAAAAAAAAGAAAAGAAAAAGTACTTCCCAAGTCATTTTACAAGGCTAGAATTACCTTAAATTCAAAACCAGACAAAGACAATTCAGAAAAGAAAAACTTACAGATAGTATCCTTCTTAAAAACTGTCATAAAAAGCTTCAACAAATCACTAGCAAATCTATCAATATTTAAAAAGAAGTATATATATGACCAGGTGGGATGTATTACAGGAATGAAAGACTATTTAAATATTTGAAAACTGATCAGTAGTATGCACCACTACCAATGTGCTAGAGATGGAAAATAGAATTATACCAACTGATGCAGTAAAGTATTTGACAGAATTCAATACTCATTCATGATTTAAAAAAAAAAAGTGCAAATTAAGAACAGAGAATGTGATGACTGATCTTCAGCTGTGAACTAGTACTTTCAGAGACTTAAAATGAAGATTTTCTGCTGAGACATCTTCCTCACTTATTTCTAGTGGGTAGTGTTACCTGTCTCTTGTCTCCAGTTCTCTCTGTCTCTCTGTGTCTCCCTGAGTGTTTTAATTTTTTAATTTTTTTTAAGGTAAAGTATTCTCTGGGCTCTCAAGCCTCTTTATTCTGTTAACAGGTGCCTCTCCCCTTCTGTTTAGGAAAGGCACAAACCCAGACCTACCTCCACATGGATCCTGAACTTCAGCTGTGAACTAGTGCTTTTGCGCAGCGCACAAGCGCACTGTGCGGTTTTCAATTTTTGCATTTTAATATTAAAATCTATAGTTTTTTTATTATCCTTTTTTTCTTTATATTTTATGTTTTATTCTTTGCTATTCTTTAATTCTTTTCTCTCTCTTTTTTTTTTTAATCTTTACTCATTTGCTTCTCTGCCTCTCAGCTCACTAAGTGTCTAGAAAGGTCCAAGTGAACAGAATCTGAACACAGTTAGGGTCAGATTCCCACTGATGCTGATGCACAAAGAGTGAGAACAGAACAGAAGAAAGATTGCAGATCATCTTCTCCTGCACGCCTCTGAACACTCAGGCTGAACTTCAAGAATGAGAAGAAACGTACCACCCATCCATCTGATGACAAGAAATCACCACAGGGTCACAAGAAATATGATGATTGATTATTAATTTTATGTGGCACCTTGACTGGGCCATGGGGTGCCCAGACATCTGGTCAAACACTATTTTAAGTGTATCTATGAGGATGTTTCTGGATAAAATTAACATTTAAATCAGTGAGCTAAGTAAAGCATACTGGCCTCCTAAAGTGTGTGGGTGGGCTTCATCCAATCAACTGAAAATCTGAGCCAGACAAAAAGGGTGTATTAAAAGGCAATTCCTTGGGATAGGCAGGTGACATGGTGGTTGGGGGTGCTGGACAAACACATGGTCAACCAGGGTTCGAGTCCTGGACCTAGAGGCTTGCTTTCTCACTTTCTTTCTCTTTCTCACTCTGTCCCTCTTTATTAAAATTAAAATAAATAAATAAAGGTAAATTTAAAAATAATTCTTAAGGAAAAAAAAGGCGATTCCTCTTCTCTGTCATCAGTAGTTGAGCTGGAACATCAGTCTCTTCTGGCCTTAGCCCTTGAACAGAAAAATTTGTTCTTCTTGGGGTCAAGCCTGCCAGTTTTTGCACTGGAAATTATACCATCAGCTCTTCAGAGTTGCCAGCCTGCTGAATGTAAATTTTGGTACTTCTCAGCCTCTGTAAATAATGAGCCAATTCCTTAAAAAACCAATCTGTATCTTGGTCTCTGCAGATACACAAGGGGACTTCAAAAAGTTTAGGAAGAAATGGAATTAAAGAACTATTTTGGTGCAAAAAAATTATAAATCCATACATAATTTTTCCATGCTAGTCATTTTCTATGAACTTTTTGAAGACCCCCTATATCTTTATAGATCAACAGATATTTATATATCTTGATCTATATTCCACTTGTTCCGTTTCTCTAATAAATCAATTTCTCTCAATATTATCTATTTCTCTAGAGAACTTTGATAATATGAAGGAGGAAACTTTCATAACATGACAAAGAGCATTTTTAAAAAAACTTATAGTTAATATCATACTAGGTTGTTGGAAAAGTCATGATACATTTTTGCATAGAAAAACATATGTATAAAAAAAATACACCTTGACTTTCCTGACCACCCAATATCTACTGGTGAAAGAATAAATGCCTTTTTCTTAAAATTAGGAAAAAGCTGGGACCAGCAGATGGCGTAATGGCTATTTCACTGGACTCCCATGTAGTTGACCGTGGCTCAAGTCCTGGACCTGGTGGCTTAAACTCATGCCAGGTGTGTGTGCGTGCGTGCCCAAGATCCCAAGAGGAGAAAAGAGAGAAGGGATTGCAGGTGTGGCCATTCCCCCTGGGGGGGGGGGGGATTTCTCACTTTCTGTCTCTCTGTCTCTCTCTGTCTTTCTGGGGAGCACACACACCCTATAGCAAAAATCTCTCAAAAAAAAAAAAAAAAAAAAAAAAAAAAAGGAAAAAGCCAAAGATGTCTGCTCTCATATTCTTATTCAACATAATATCATAAGTCCTAGCTAATGCAATTAGGCAAGAAAAAGAAGTAAATGATATACAGCTTGAAAAGGAAGAAATAAAATTTTTACTTGCAGAGGACAGGACTTTCTATGTAGATAATTCCAAGAAATCTATTTAAATAATTCCTAAATTTAATAAGTGTATATATACATACAGATATTAAAATGCATGTAAAAACTGAATAGTTATATAGTCTAAGGTATTTTAGTTCTATAGTTAATGGTATTTTACTAAGAGTAATTTTCTGTTTTTGACAATGTACCACCCTACTGTTAAATAAGAAGTCACCTGCAGGAGAAACTAGGTAAAAGATATATGGGACATTATGAACTAATTTTTGCAAGCCCTTGGAATCTACATTTCAAAATTTAAAAAAAAAAATGCTTAAAAGAGGGTGTTCAAATTCTTTTAAAGATAATCTTGAATTCCAGAGGAAATCAAAAGTATTCTATAACGTAGATTACAGAGATGGAAGGTCGGTCTATTTCTGATTTTAAAAGGGCCCTTCTTTTCAAATGCTTTGTATTTCATGCCTACTTGTTTTTTTACTCCATTTTTCTTGAAGCTAAGTGTAGACTTAATTACATTAGCTGTTTTGTTTTGTTTGTTTTCTTTTTTAACGTTTTGCTATAGGGCACGGTGCTCACCAGATAGAGAGGAGGGCAGGGGGAGGGAGGTGAAGTGGTGAAAAAAATCACAGAAATCAATCCCCCGTCCCCATGCCAGTCTCAATGAAAAAATTCTTTAAAAGAAAAACAAAGGGATGGGCAATGACTCATCAAATCACTTTCACTGGAAGATAGTTAAATGCCATATATGTGGTTACTAGAAGCCTAAATGATGCTCTGGTAATAATAATACATTTTAACCCACTTTATCTTTTTTATGATTCATATTTTTAAGACACAATGTACAAACAAAATTTAACCTTTTATAGTGTACAGATTTGAGTTTTGACATCCCATACAATCAAACCACCATCACCACAATCAAGATTCAGAACAGTTTCTCACGCACAAAATTCTTTCAAGTCCTTTTGTGGTCGACTCTTTGCCCACTTGCAGACCCCATGCAAACATTGATCTGTTTTTTTTGTCCCATTTATCTTTTTTTTTTGAAATTATTTTATTTAACTTTATTTATTATTATCATCATTATTATTTTCCAGTTTGATCAGAGAGAGAGAGAAAGAGGAAGTGAGAAAGCAAGCCACCAGGTCTGAGACTTGAACCGTGGTCGGCCATGCGGGAGTCCAGCGCCTCTAACCACCATGCCACTTGCCGGCCCCCTATTTATCTTTTTAGACTCAAACACAGTTTGAATATGTTGCATATTTATTAGAGCCACCTAAAACATATTTAATAACCTTGTAAAAGAAGAAATCACCCTTCCAATCATTGGTAGGGATTAGATTCAGGGTTAATAAGTTTGTTCTAGGGTTTTTCATCCAATAATTGCTGGGACACAAAAGCACAGATTGTAATATATACTCAATAAACAGATTTACACCTTTTTTCTCCTCAAAATGAGTTGAGGTTTCAGCTCACTATTTAATCCAAAATGTCAATTAAGACATAAAAATTTCCTTATAATTGTCACATATCATCTTCTATAACAGGAAGCTGGTAAATTTAAATCCAATTAATTTTCCAACTCAATTTTATTTGTAGAATTTTGTAATTATACTTTAAATATTTTTTAACAATACTAGTCCCTCTTATTTATTTATTTTTGGGGGGAGAGGTTTTTGCTATAGGGCGCGTGCGCTCGCCAGACAGAGAGACAGAAAGTGAGAAATCACCCCCCAGGGGGATGGCCATGCCACAATCCCTTCTCCTCCATTCTACTCTTGGGATCCTGGGCACACACATACACATGCCCGGCGTGAGTTTTAAGCCACTGAGTCCGGGGTCCAGGACTCGAACCATGGTCAACTACATGGGAGTCCAGCAACATAGCCATTACGCTAACTGCTGGTCCCAGTCCCTCTTATTTTTAATGATACATTTTGAACTTTAAGAATATTTTATTTTGACAAATGTACATGAGATTTAATTTTGAAAGCTGTACTATCAGTATATTGTTCAAGTAGGTCAGCCAATCAAATCTACTTTGAAAGCAGAGACTTAATTAACTCTAGTTGCTGGGATATAGTTTTATTTCATACTATTCCACAATTTAGATAGGGTGATGCCCAATGTATCAAAAAAGTAATTTATGAATTGTTCTTACTTGGTCTGAACAAAGAACACATTTCACAATGTGAGTCAATCAGTGTGGTATCTGGTTCAGACCTTGGGCTTTGGAATCAGAAAGACCTGGATTCTAGTGTGAGCTCTGTTAAATTACTAGTTGTGCAAACTCTGAACAAGTGACCTCATTGTTTTGTAGCCATAGTTCCCTCATCCATTAAATGTGAAGAGCAGTATTACCCATCTCACACGGTGTGAATACCAAGTGCTTAATACCAGGCCTGGCCCATAAAAGTGCTCAATAAATGTTAGCTATTATGTACCAGGCAGCATTTCCATTCTGAAACCACTAAATTGTTCTATTATTCACCACTCTGAAACAATAAGGAAAGTGTCTGTATTTATATTTTGTAGATGGTGAAGCGGATTTAACTCAGGTGCACACAGAGAAGCAGAAAGGCACCTGGTTGTTCACAGAACTCGGGTGAGTTAAAGTCTGCTACTGCTATACTTTCTAAGAGTGCATTTTTCTTTGACCTTTTCTTTAACAAGTAAAAATAAAATAGTTACTTTGTGATAAAAGTCATAAAACAGCCAAGGATGACGCCTTACTCCATTATGACTGTTATTAAAAATACCATAAACTGGGTGCTTATAAACAACAGCCATTTCTAAGATCAAGGAGGTGGCCAATTCAGTTTCTGGAGAGGGCCTGCTCTCTCAGGACAGTCACCTTCTCACAGGGTGGCTAGAATCTCTCTCTCTCTCTCTTTTTAGAGAATTATTTTATTCATCTGTTTTATTTTCATTTGACCAGAGAGGGACAGAGTAAGGAGGGGAACAAAAAAGCAAGCCACCAGGTCCAGGACTCGAACTATGCTTGGCCATGTGGGAGTGTAGTACCCTTTACCATCACGCCACCTGCCAGCCCCTGGAGACTTTTTAAAAAATGTACTATTCCCATTAATGAGGACAAGTCACCTTTTGAAGGCCCTACCACCTAATACCCCTGGGGATTAGAATTTCAATGTATTGGGAACTCAAACATTTAGTCCACTGAAGATGAAGGCAAGAAAGAGCTGCACACTTGTTTTTCTCTCAGTGCACTAGGAAGGGCTTTTGTTTTTGTTTTTTTGGCCAGAGGGCACATATGCTTCCCAGAGAAAGTCAGAGACAAAGATGAGAGGGAGGGGGGAAAGCTTCTCCCCTTCCCTAATGGGGAGTGGTCATGCCACTCCCTTCTTCTCCATCTCTCCATCCCATCAGGACTTCAGGCATGCAAACACAAGTACCCAGCATGTTCTTTAAGCTGAGGGGGCTGGGATTCAAATCTTCCAATCAGCCAGGTCCAGCTCTCTTAACCACTAGGCCACGGAATCAGTCCTGCCCCCTCCCCAAAAGTGTCTCTTAATCATTAACTTCAGTAAAAGGGAATTTCACTAAGTGGAAGTTCATTTGGTGAAGCCAACCATATCAAAGTAGTTGATCAGATAATGTTCAAATTTGAAATGATTTTTAAACTAACTCAGTTTAAAGTGGAAATAAGTATTTCACATTTACTCCTTTCTCTTATTCCTTAAAAACAACATAATCTTTCACCTTTTTTTTCTTCCTTCTACTTTTTACAAGTAAGTTTATGGTGCTCATAAAATTTTAGACTGAATTAGAAGAAAACTGAGAGGATAACTATTCCAATGCTTTTGTTTTAAGAATGAGGCCCAAAAGGGAAGTGACTAAAATAAAATAAAAGCCAAAGTGTCCTGGAACCAAGAGTCCCATGACCCAGGAAGTGTCCGCCTGTAAGGGTGTTAAACATGTAGGCCAGGCAGTCACTGGAGCTGGCTGCAGCCACAGCAGACGTCATTGAAACGCCGCCATTTCCCTCTAAGTTTTAACACCCGAGAGTCCCGATGCTGCTACGTTGAAGCTAGCTCTTGCCAGGGAGGGTGGCACACCTCTGTAGTGACTGGGTAAACACGAAACTAAAATTTCCAGTTTAGGATGCTAAGACCATTTCTCCTCCTTCTATGTGTCTCTTGAGTTTTAGAAATAAATCAATAAACCTTTCAGGGCAACAGTGATCTTTTAGGGGAACATTTGAATTCCACACACTAAAAATGTGGTTTGAGACTGAGATAAATTTTGTCAAAAATTTAAAAAGAAGTACAAGCAAAATTAATCTATGGTAATAGAAATCAGAAGAGTGGCTGCTAGGGGTGTAGGGGTTGACTGGGAAATGAAAGTAGAAAACTTTCTGGAGTGATGGAAATGTTCTGTATCTTAATAAGGATGTGGTCAAACAATACACTTAAGATCTGTGCATTTCACTGTATGTAAATACATCTCTTAATATAATAAACTTGTCATGTAGAAAATTCAGATTTTAAAATTCTCATCTAAAAGAGACTTAAACTGCAATCTAGTTGAAAGGCAAAGACTAAACTGATAGAGATCTTTCAAAATCATTGTAGCAAAGCATATTTCTGTTCAACTATTCATGAGAATAACATACACCATGCCAGAACTCATGTTCTGGACAGCAAGTAAAGTGTTTCCTTTCAGGCTATGCCAGTGAATGGCTTTTTCCTTAAATAGGAATTAGAATATTATTTAAGAACTGTGTATACTGTGATAACATATCCACTGATCTACATTGTGCACTGAAGTACATCTGGAATTTAATGACAGAACTTCATCCTAAAGACTACAAAAAAACTTAAGACCTTTTTAGATAAGAAAAGCAAGGTTGAATGTAGAGAACACTAAGTTTTCCCTATTCTATTTTCTGTACTACTTTGCTATACATACCTGAGTGTGTATGCTATTTTACCCACTGTATACCATATTTGGTAACAGTCTTGGTTAAAACAAAAAAGACAACTGAAAATGGGTAAAGAATTGGATCTTCCTTGGCTGATGAGCACATGACATCAGCTAGAAAGCACAGATGGATAGCACATAAATTAAAGAAACTGCTCTGTTAGCAGTTAGCATGAGATAAGGAAGAAAATAGCTAATTTAGAGTTCAAGTTTTAGCTGAAAAGGGAAGTTAAATTTCTCATCTCTTTCAGCAAAGTGCATTTAAATGATAAAATGTTAACAAAGGTTAGTAAAGGGCCTAGTACCCTACCTGAGACACTGATCAATGGCAGCTGATTAAGAAAACAATGGGCTGGCAGGCGGCATGGTGGTTAAAGTGTTCAAGTCAGGCAGCTGGAAAACACACCAAGAGTGTGTGCATACATGCCCCAAATCCCAAAAGGAGCTTGGAGGAGAAGCTATTCCCTACAAGGGTGATTTCTCACTTTCCTTCTCTATTTCTCTCCTCCCCCTTCTCTGTCTCTCTCTCTCTGTGAGTGCATGCACCTTATGGCAAAAATCATTTAAAAAAATCCTATTATCTACTGAGAGGTTGACAGAAAAGTAATTTTCTCATTCCTTAGTGATGGTCTTACATACCAAATCTGGCTTCACCCGGTGAACCAGAGGAAAGGAGAGCCACATGGAATGCAAGGTGGTGAGCACTGTGGAAAGCCAGGACTGCCGGACCTCACGGCTCCTTGGAATTTGGTGAATGTAGTATTTGGTATACTAGAAGGGAAGAACAGAAATCCAGATCAATTGGGTCACTGTGATACCAAAGTTAAACATAGTAACAATTAAAATTTGTAGAGATAATAAATGTTTTAATTTTCATTCTAACCACTCTAAAATTAGAGTGGTAAAGTCTACCTCATGCTTTATACAATACTCATATCATTGGGTTATGACAGAAAAGTTGCTAAATATGACTTAAAAATGTTAAAGTCAGTTTGACAGTAAGTTGGGGGAACATTTTCTATATAATACGCTTTATGCCAAGAGTTTAACATGCAGATAAACAAATAATTCTTACCAATTGATATATACATAAGACAAATAACCTAGTATCAGATGGCAAGGAAGATGGACAGATGATTCCAAATAGAAGAAATACAAGTAACCAATAAACATATGAAAAGATAGTTAATGATCAAGTGTGAATGAAAACAATTGGCTATTTTTCACCTACTTGATTGGCAAAGATTATAGACACCCAGTGTTGTTGAGGGTGTAGGGAAATAGACATTCACATTCCCTGGACTATTTAAATAATATTAACATAACTTTTGGGAAGAGCAATTTGGAAATCTCTTTCAATATTTTAAATGTATTGACCTTTTATTCAGCATTTCTGCTTCCAAAAATATATCCCATGTATTTAGCCTCATTTTCACCCACTGTCTTATTCTAATTGTGAAAATCAGAAACAGACCAAATAGTCTCCAATAAAGAATGGAGACGTTCATGCTATCAAATATGTGAATACATGCTAACAACTGTTATAGACCTACATCAACTTACATGGAAGACATTCCAAGATATGCTAGTGAATCATGCAAGTTGTAGGATAGTATGTTTAACAAGATCCAGTGCCTAGTAGCAAAACACTCACATACATACATTGGTATTTGCATGGAGAAAATCTGGAACTATGTGCTATAAAATATAGAGGATAACATTATAAGATATTTTCATTTTCAAGTAATCGGCATCTATATTTAAAATATACAACAAAAATGTACTACTGTTGGGTCATTGGGAAAGTTATGATGCATTTTTGCATAGAAAAACATAGAAAAATAAGTCATGACTTTCCTGATGCCCTAATATTATCATAATCAAAGAAATCAACATATTTTCCCTGAATAATGAACTGGTTATCTATGCTGTATAACAAATTACCCCAAATTAGGCAGATTAAAACAACAATTTCTTTTTCTTTTTGCCTCTCATAGCTACTATAGATCAGAAACCCAGGAGTGGCTTAGCTAGGTTATTCTGGCTCGGAGTGTCCTACAAATGTAAAATCAAGCCATTGGCTGGAGCTGCAGTCATCTAAAGGCTCAAATAAGGTAGGAGAGTCCACTTCCAAGACGGCTTGCTCACTTGTTTGGCAACTTAGTGCTGATTGTAGGCTAATGGCCTTGCTTTCTGCTACATGGATCTTTCCATAGCACTACTTGGGTGTTTCACTACACAACAGTGAGCTTTCCAAAAGTAAGTGGTCCAAGGAAGGGCAAGGCAGAAATCACAATGTCTTTTATAATCTAACCCTGGAGTCATACTTTGCCATTTCTGTGAAATCCTACTGGTTACACATGTCAACCCTGTTTAATATGGAAGAGACTGCACAAGGCTGTTAATACCAGGAGGCGAGACTCTGTGACAGCTTCCTTGGAGCCTGGCTGCCACACAGTTAAGTCAGAGAGTAAAGAACTAATACTGAATACAGTCTTCCTCCCTTTAGCTTTTTTTTTTTTTTTTTTTTTTTTGGGTGGGGGGAGAGGATTTTGCTCTAGGGCGCATGCGCTCGACAGAGACAGAAACAGAGAGACAGAAAGCAAGAAATCACCCCCCCCCCCCAGGGGGGATGGCCACGCTGCAATCCCTTCTCCTCCATTCTCCTCTTGGAACCTTGGGCACACACGGCTCAGCGTGAGTTTTAAGCCACCAGGTCCGGGATGCGAACTGCGGATAGCCATTACGCTAACTGCTGGTCCCCTCCCCCTTTAGATTTGAGGAACAATATGCTCTCTGGTAAGAGAAGAATAGAAACACCTTTTTCTAAGCTAGTGAAAAACACCTATCTACTATTTCTAAGCTTTTCTGCACTCAGAAAAGGTGTGAAATCATGTTTGAAGATTTCTGTTACGCTTCAAAAGGGCATGAATGTGGTTCTTACTAAGGCATTCTGCACAAGGTGAAAATGAACTGGTGACCACTCTGTTTCCCCGTACGATGGTAAAGGATATCCCTCCTCTTTCCATGGTACACCAGTGCAGAATGGCAATGGCAGATTTGGGTTCAATATGTTATTGTCTTTGTTTATCAATTACTAATCAGATCAATGTTGTTTGTACTTCCAAAGGCTTAAGGTTCTAACTGTTAAACTAGAAACTAATACTGAGCAGTTCCCCAAACTGTAGACCACTCGAGGAGTGGTAACCAAACAGGGGCTAACTTGTTTGAGGTTTATACTTGCCTAAGTGTGAAGGTTATTAACTGAAAAGCAAGTAATAGGCCAAGCAGTACTACAGACCTAAAATCCTCCCTCAGAAAACTTTTGGATCGAAAATGTTTGGAAGGGTGGTGTGGTGCATATACCACAGAGAATATAATATCTTTTTCTGGAGTTTGGGTTAATAATCAAACATATTAATATTTCTGCAGAAGATGAATATTCACACTAAGTAGAATAAATAAAAACTACAATCCTTGTACCAATTCAAATAGAGTTTTACTATTAAATAAACTTGTGACCAAGCTGAAATAGTTCTCCTCCAGTTTTCATAGCTTTTTAGGATTCTAGATAAAGGACTGTAGACTTGTACTACAAGTAAGATAATGTAATACATTTGAATCCAGTAGTTCTCATGTCACTGAGATGATATTATTATGATTAAAAAAAAGTAGGTTTCCATTATACAAGCTTTTTCAATGTTATGCCTATCAAATGTTGTGGCCTTATTTCAATCTTCATTTTCTTTTAAAATACATGGGTGTTGGGAACTAGCAGTTAGCTTAATGGCTATGTCGCTGGACTCCCATGTAGTCAACCGCGGTTCGCGTCCCGGACCCGGAGGCTTAAAACTCACGCTGGGCGCGTGTGCGTGCATGCCCAAGATCCCGAGAGGAGAATAGAAGAGAAGGGATTGCGGCGTGACCATCCCCCCTGGGGGGTGATTTCTCGCCTTCTGTCTCTATGTCTCTGTCTGTCTGGCAAGCGCACGCGCCCTATAGCGAAAAAAACCTCTCCAAAAAAAAAAAAATATGTGGGTGTTTATCATATTCCTTTTTTTTTTTTAAGCTGTGAGCATATAACTTTGTGAAGAAGCAGTAAACAGTATTTCTATTATAGATTATATCTGAACACTGTCCTAAGCGGAAGAGTGCTCAGTGTGACCCTGGCTCTGATTCTACCTTAGTAACAAAGAGGCAAATGCCCAGACCTGGTAAGGCCTAAGCAAGGGTATCTGTGGCTGGAGATAGTTTTCCTGGATGCCCAATGAAGAAGAGTCTTCATCTCAGCCCAGAGTAGCCTGAAGAAGCTGAGAAAACAGGTTTAGGAAGTATCAATTCATTCTCAGAAGAATAGAAATTAATGGAGGTGTGTTCTGACCTGAGAACCGAAGGATCTCCAAGAAAAGCACTAGAAAAATAGGCCTGAGGGTATGACCACAAGACAGTAACCAAAGTCTGATGACCTCCCTTTGACTTCTGGACGTACCAGGCAAGGAATACCATGCCAGGAGTGGAATCTCCCAGCCCTAGACTAGATGCTTACCTGGGGAGGGGAGTCTTAGTTCCTCTGGGTTCTGAATCTAACTGGGCCAACAATCAGCTGCCCAGTTGGCAGAGGATGGTCCTAGTTAATACCTATTATTCCAGCACAATTATTAATAATGCTCCAACATGCTCTCAGTATTTTTCAGTTTAAACAATAAAGTACATGTTCATCAATAGGGTAGGGCAATGAGCGGCTTCTTCCAAGTCAGAGAAGGATATTTACTCAGAACATCAAAAGTCACTGTGACGTGAGAATCTACATGAAGGTCAAGGATGAGTTAAAGTGGTAGCTGGGAAGAAAGCCAAGTTGAAAGTCCCAACAGGGAAATAAACATGACGAGCAGGAAACAGGAGAGTCCATGTGGTACCACTCCATGGCTCATGGCTCTACACTAGAGAAACGCCCACCTCCATCCAAACTTCCTCGCATTATTATTTTTTTTAGTTTATTTATTTCTTCTATGAATGAGACACAGAGAAAGACAGGCACCCTCACAGGGTGTTTACAGCGCAATATACTCCTACCGTCAGATAGCCTCAGATCACAGGCATGCCCAGGTACCTGGCATGCACAAGGAGGCCCTAACAATGCAAATCCTGGACCTTTCCACATAAATCAACCTTGCAAAGTGTTATGCTACCACTATGCCAATGTCTGGTCCCACATTACTATTTTTTGATAGTAAGTTTAGATCACTGGGAATCTCACCAAAAGAGATTGCTCTAAATCCAAGTCTTTGCATCCCTCATCATTATAACCAATCAGTTCTCAGAGGTACCTTTCCTAACTCACCTTTCTAAAATAACCTTATTCTTTCTTTTTTTTTTTTTTTTTTTTTTGGGAGAGGTTTTTGCTATAGGGCGCGTGCACTCGCCAGAAAGACAGAGACAGAGAGACATAAAGCGAGAAATCACCCCCCAGGAGGGATGGCCACACCGCAATCCCTTCTCCTCCATTCTCCTCTCGGGATCCTGGGCACGCATGCACACGCGCCCAGCGTGAGTTTTAAGCCACCGGGTGCGGGACGCGAACCGCGGTCAACTATGTGGGAGTCCAGCGACACAGCCATTACACTAATTGCTGGTTCCCAAATAACCTTATTATTTAGCTCTCCCAACCTCCACTACATGTACTCAAATTCTTCCCTCACCAAGCTTTTTGTATGCTTTAAAATAGCCTTTAGTGTACTGGCATTATATTCATTTATTTACTGCCTGTCTCCTCCACTGGAGTATAATTTACACAAGAAGGCTAGGAACTTCAATCACTGCGATCTCAGTGCTTACAAGAATACTTTGTAGTTGGTACTCAATAAATAATTACTGGGCTGGCAGATGGAGTGGTGGTTAAGGCGCTGGACTACCACATGGCTGACCACAGATAGAGTCCTGAACCTGGTTGCTTGCTTTCTTATTTTTCCTTTCTCTCTGTCTCTGTCTCTCTGATCAAATTTAAAAATAAATAGCAAATAAAATTAAATAATTACTGAGTAAACATTCACTATATCATTGTACATTAATATTAATTAATTCAATTTTCCTATTACCTACTGAGATGTACTCAAACTGGGAAGACAGAAAGAATACAAAGGCAGTAATCAGAAAGTACGTAGTAAAGGCCTTATTTACAAGGGCCATCCAATAAAGGAGTTGAACTGAATGGAATTTCTGGAGCCAGAGGGAAGGAAGAACAGGCTCAGGAAGAACAGAGAATTGGGAGTTTATAAAAAGTCACAGCCAGGAAGAGCTTCACGCTCTGAGAGATTGGGGAAAAAGTAGGCAGAGGGAGAGGAAGGAACCAAAGACAAACGCCTCCCTTCTCTCAGTGTGTTTAGGTGACAGTGACCACTCACAAAGCCCGCAGGAATCGTCTCTTAGCTCTTGCTCCTCTCTGCAGAAGTGAGAGGAGTATCCTGAGGCTATGAGGTATGAGTACAAAGTGAAGGAAGCCTGGCTGATCAGAATAAGTGGACATCCCATTCTGCCCTTAATGCCATGAATGGTTGCCTGTTTCTGTCTTCCCCCTAGTATGCAGCCATGCAGTGCAGTGGACAGGGTGCTCAGATACGTGCTGCCTGACACACTGAAGTGGGGTGTGAGGATAGCTGGTGTCCTGTGCTGCCTTAACACTGACAGACAGGCTGTGGCAATATCCCAAGAGAGTTTTTATTATTTTACATGGTTTCAGAAAAATAATCAAATACATAAGAAAGTCAATGAGTAAGAATTACCAACAGAAGGCTTGTATTTTGGTCTTAACAAAAGTTTCTTTGGAGACAAAGGAATGACAAAGAGGTTCAGAGGGCTGTGTAATTCAGGCCTGGCTACAACCTTTGGCCAGGGATTCCCTGTGGATGGTGTCATCTGGAGAAATCCAAATGAAGGCATCTTTATAGACATATTGTTTTTGTTAGCCTGCCTTGTGTGAGCTATTCCTGACCCTCTTTTATGTCCTGTATGGGATGCAGGACATAAAAGATGCCCTGTCCATCATCCCCAGACTCACCATTTGGTTCAGGAGTGGTCACATGACCCAAACAGGGTCGGTCTCTTCCTAGATTCCTATGAGTCCGAGGGAAAGATATCCTTTCTCTGAGAGATGCTGTGGACTACAAAGCTGGTTCTCAATCGATTCTACTGGGGCTGAGAAACACATTCTTTTCTGTTTTCCTTTATCCACTAGGCTTTTCTAGGACGACTCAAAACCTAATTATCATATTCACCATCAAAACTTGCTATTCTTTCATTCCCAAGCCAGAAATCAACAAATGAACACTATGTTCTATCACAGATTTCCTGCACAGATAGAAAAATTCATGCTGGCTAGCAGGGACAGCGAGGGACACCTCGCCCATGCTTCTTTCTTCCAAAACCTCTACAGCTTCCCTAGCTAGTGGCTTATTCCAAATGTCCCTGCTATTCCCATGGTACATGTCATCATTGTCTCTCACCTTGACTACAATAGTCTCTTTAAAAAAAGAAAAAGAATTACTTTATTTATTATTATTATTTTAATTTGACCAAAGACAGACAGACAGACAGACAGAGAGGTGGGAAAAGTGAGAAGGCAAGTCACCAGGTCCAGGATTCAAACTGTGCTTGGCTGTGAAAGAATCCAGTGCTTTAACCACCACACCACCTGCCGGTTCCACTACAATAGCTCCTTAACCAGTCTCTTTGCTTCTCCTCTTGTTCCCCTATAATTTAGTCTTACAGAATTATCAGTCTTTTTTTTTTTTTTTAATATTATGAAGTAGATTCTTTCATTCTCTTGCTCAAAATACTCCAAAGGCCTTCCACTGCACTTGGGATAAAGTCCCAATGCCTACAATTGCGTCTAAGGTCCCATGTAATCTAGAGCTGGTTACCTCTCTAACTCTTCCCTGCTTACTCACTGAAGCCATCCTGGTCTTCTGTCTGTTCTGCCAACACGTCAAACTCATGGCTTCCTACAGGCCTTTCCTATTTCTTCTGAACAGTTGATTCTGCCCACAGATTATTCCATAGCTAGCTCCTTCCTGCACATCAGGTCTTGTTTGAACATTTCCTCAGAGGCACCCAGTTCTTCCCCTACTACATGGTCACTCTCCTCTGCACTCTTATTTTACTGTTTTCACAGCAACGATCAGTACCTCAAATTAACTTGTTTATGTTAATCTTTCCCCGTGAGAGGAAAGGATTTCATCTGTTCATTGCTCATATCTAAGTGCCTGGAGATACGGATCAATACTGACGACTGATGACTATCATCAGAGTTTCTACAAGTCCTTTCTGAGCATGATGGTAATGAGGAAGGTGCTGGCCCCTTGGCCTCATGACATCTCAGATGACAAGAGATCAACTAATCCAACCTCCTCACTTCACAGTTGAGGGATCTGGATTTTCCAATAGTAAGCGTGTCAGGACCTGAGTCCGGGTCTTCATGAAAAGTACTGCTGACTCACCGTTCTATAGACCTTCCTTGGATCTCCGTGCCTCACTGCTGAGGAGCCCACTTTTCCCAACCCACAGGAGCTAAGTCAGCTGCCTCTGAAGTGTAATCCCTGCCTCCTATTCCTCCTATGTACAATCAACTACCCATTCTGACCTGGTTTTTCCTTCCTGTTGTGCATTCACCTATTCAATAGACCTACAGTCCCTGACACACAGAGCCTGTTGTCTCCTTCCCTGAGCTCCCTGACTCTTTCTATCTCTTTGTCCTTCATGCCCTGTTCTGCACTGTAGGTTTGGCTTACCAACCCTACCTACCACTGTTATCAACCACTCCCTCCCTCCCCCAAGCCTTCTGGGGGAAAAGGGAGAAAAAAAACCCATGAGACTTTGGAAAGCTGTAGACTTTTCTCTTGAATATAAGCCTCAAATCTCTTCTGGCAAGTTCCGATGTTCTTTTTTTAATCACCTGAAGTTCACTTATTTATCTATCGAGAGAGAGAAAGAGAGACACAGGTATCCTTGACCGGGTCTCACCATGCTGTGACCCTTTTCCCCGCCCCCTAGCCAGCCAGGATCACAGGTGCACAGATGTACCTGACACAGCTGGATTAACCTGGCATCTAAACCTGGGCTTCCCATGTACCTCTAGTATCACAAAATGGTGCCCTACTGCTTGTATCACTGAAAAGGGACCAAATTTGCTCATTTGCTATTGCAGGCACCTGGATTACACGCTCCTAGAAAGGATGCTTTAGTTGCATCCTTTCTTTCTGTGTAGTTCAATGTGTATATCCTACAATATATATGTATCTGGCAACCTGATCTAATCTCTTCCATGCAGCTGAACAGAGTAAGACTCTCTTATCCTCTCTCTCCACCACATAGAAAAAGAAACACCTTAGTTAGTGAACCTACTCATCCTTTCTGCCTATCTACCTGAGTTTCCTTATTAAGAGGGGCAGGGGCCATGGCCTATAGTATGCTCTGTCTGCCCATAGGGCTTTCCAATGCTCTCCATACATACTTGACTGACGTGTAACCTAATGCATAGTGGCAAGACAGACAAGAAAAGTAGAATGCTTAAGAGCATAAAAGTAAAGCAGAGAAACAGATTTTTTTTCAGGTTTCTAGTTTGTCCAAAACTACGTGAAACACTGAGTTAAATACTAATAGTATATGACAACTTGAAACTTTAAAGTATCTTCCAGAATTACATCACTGCTAAAAACCACAAATATATCTGGCTTTAGATTTGTGAAAATTAAATAGAAGTTTATAGTGATTTAGATGGAAATAATTCCACCAAAGAATCCAGATGGCATCATAAACCACAACAGAGCAGACCCAGTGGTCTATGAGGTCATTCTTTGCTGTTACCACACACTGAAATGTACAATAGGTTTATTATTTAATGAATGCCACACTATTACAGAATCTTGGAAACAAGACAAAACTAAAATAGTAAAATTTCATTCAACCAAAAATGGTTTCAGCTTTCTTTCATAACTTTTTAAAATAATGCAATATACATTTAAAAAAAAAATGTAGGCTGGATAACCCAACCCATCTTTCTGAAATCAAAATGACCGTACTTATCGCACAGAAAAAATTTATACATGTGTGTCCTTCAGGTACGGGGAAGATGCTCACGTCACGGTAGCTGATGAAGTGCCATGAAAAATGCACACGTGTGGAAGCGATGAATTCCAGACTCCTGTTGATAACCAGTTCTGTCGCCATGAGAGAACCAACCTCTCTGCACCTTAGTCTCCCACTGTGAAACAAGGAGGCCTGGGTTTGATCAAGGCTCCTCACTAGCCACCATAGTTCTACAGCTCTCAAGTCCGACTTATCAACGACAAACCGGGCCACTCCAGATTCACATGAAGGCCTGCAGTGACTCCTCACTTTACCTTGAGGAGCCCTTCCTGGCCTGGCAGTCTTGGGCTTCAGGGAACTTTAAAAAAAAGAAAAAAGAGCTTGTTTCTGAAACAGCCCTTAAGATTTTGAAAGTCCTTTATAATGAATATTTGTTGTCTTTCCAGCCTTTATTTTTCCCGTCTTTTGACATTCCCCAATTTTCCTTTGGGTAACTTATTCTTCTCAATTTTCTTTTTATTTTTTTTTTTTTGGAGAGGGTTTTGCTATAGGGCGCGTGCACTCGCCAGACAGACAGAGAGAGACATAGAGACAGAAAGCGAGAAATCACCCCCCGGGGGGGATGGTCACGCCACAATCCCTTCTCCTCCATTCTCCTCTCGGGATCTCGGGCACGCACGCACACGCGCCCGGCGTGAGTTTTAAGCCACTGGGTCCGGGACGCAAACTGCGGTCGACTACGTGGGAGTGCAGCGACATAGCCATTACACTAACTGCTGGTTCCCTCTTCTCACATTTTTAGTCAGATGGTTTCAGTGGTATACACTCCGTCTCTTTCACCCTCACCCCCAGCTCCATAAGTAGGCCTGGAATGGTTTACTCAGCAG
Organism: Tupaia tana; assembly: GCA_026018925.1. Lineage (NCBI taxonomy): Eukaryota > Metazoa > Chordata > Mammalia > Scandentia > Tupaiidae > Tupaia > Tupaia tana. The sequence goes on from JAKSZU010000004.1 coordinate 64,081,610, forward strand.
GGAAAACCTCTCACTTGTGGCCACAGTGATAGCGAAAAGATGAAGCAGAACCCAACTGGAGGCCATGAAGCAGGAGTAGCTAGCTAGGACTTCTGCGCAAAAGAGACTTCATCTTTGTCTCCCAAATGCTTTAACACACTGGGATAATCTAGCACAAAGATATGAAAGAGGAAAATGCCACAGGTTTTTGCTATCTCGATGAGAGCTGAAAGCTAGTTGGAGGCAGTACTGTGGAGAACCCGATAAAAGATAAGAATAGAGACACCAACTGTTATTAGTTAGACCAAGTTTTTCCAGAAATAAGACTAAGTTTTCCTGTATCATAAGTTGACAGATTGCCTTTATTGTTGGACCTAGGTTTAAGTTAAGGATCATGTGACTTGAAACACCCTTCCTCTGGTATTAAGACTACTTTCCTTTCCTTGGAAAATAAAATATATGGAAATCATGTATGAAATATTCATTTATGTTACTGGATTTCAGAGCTATACTCTTCATTACAAGCACGGACTCATCTGTCAATCGTTTTTCCATCAACGCCCAATGAGCACCTACCAGGTAATAGGAACTGGCTAGGAACACACAGAGGTGAGGAAGACATTCAAAAGGAACACATTATAGTCTGGTAGGGCAACCGAGAAAAGGTGTTAACTACAATCAGAGAGATACAGGATTATTAAATATAATGTTAGCATCAAGTAAGACATTATAGACTATAGTCTGATAAGCTAAGTCAGGCTTCAAGGAAGAGATATCTGATCTGACTTGTGAAATTTGCCAGGTGTGGCAGAAAGGGAAAAAAGGGGTTTTCCAAGTGAAAGAAATAGCATGTTCAGAGCAGAGAAGCATGAGATAACATGGAATTTGGGAAGGACTATATCTTGCCATGTAAGGAGCAAGATGGAATTGTCAGAAAATGGAAGTTGCAGGGGCCAGCAGGTGGCGTGGTGATTAAGGTGCCAGACTCCCATAAGGCTGGCCATGGTTCGAGTACTGGACCTGGAGACTTGAAAATCATGCCGGGTACATGTGCGTGCATGCCCAAAATCCTGAGAGGAAAGGAGGAGAAGGAATTGTAGTGTGGCCATCCCCCCTAGGGTATGATTTCTCACTTTCCCTCTCACTGTCTCTCTCCCTCTAGAGAGTGCATGTGCCCTATTGCAAAAACCTTTAAAAAAGGAAGAAAAGGAAATGGAGTTGGAGAGAGAAGGCTATCAAAGCCATGATAAGGATTGCGTACTTAAATCTAAAGAAAATAAGGAGCCACTGAAGGATTTTAAAAAGGGGGAGAAATGTGAGCAGATCTTCATTTAAGAAATACTGCTCTGGAGCCAGCCGTTGTGGTACAGTGGTTAACACAATACTCCACAATGCTGAAGCCAAATGGAAAGATCATGGGTTTGTAGCCTAAGGCCTACCTGTACGTGCTGTGTGAGCCCTACGTGTGTCTGTGATCCTGGCTGGCTAAGGCCAGGGGTAGACCACCGTGTGAAGACCGTGGAGGGTATCCTCCTTTGTCTGTCTGTCTGTCTGTCTCTCTCTCATAGAATAAATACTTAAACTAAAAAAAAGAAATACTCCTCTGTCAATTAAGAGAAGAATAGAAAGATGGCTTGGGGCATGATCAAGTCAGAAAAAGCATTTGAGATATCAATGAAATAATCAGCAGAATGATGACCAAGGCCAAAAGATGACAGCAGCTCTAAGGTAGAGAAAGGAAGAAGACAAACAGTGGGGAAGAGGGCCTGAGGAGTCTAGAGAGTACGGGGCAGCTCTCAGGTTACTAGTTGAGGTGAAACTGTCATGCTCTTTGGAGAGAATTCAAGATGAGAAACAGGCTGGGAGTCTACCATTATTCATGGTAGCCTGATTTTGAGCATAACTGTTTGAGTCAGGAAAATACTCTAAGTACAAAATATACCAATGTTAGAAAACATGTACAGGCATTTTTCAGGTAGAAAAGGGGGCAGACAAAGGTTTGTACCTGGAACGGGTAAGAGTGTTGACCTGGCAGATGGGTAGGCTCAGCAAGACAGCTGGGAATCTAGGAAGACAGTATTCAGAAGCACATATATTTCTCCCCAGTATGCTACTGGGTTGTTGGAAAAGTCATGACGCATTTTTGCATAGAAAAACACAGAAAAAAAGTCATAACTTTTCTGATAGTTATTCAAAAATAACCATCTATGCCCTGAAACAAGTACTTCAAGATCTCTATTTGCATTAAATTAGGAAGATTTTCTTTCTTCCTTGAGGTTTTTGCTATAGGGCACGTGCGCTCACCAGAAAGACAGAGAGACACAGAAAGTGAGAAATCACCCCCCTGGGGTGGGGTGGGGGATGGCTACTCCGCAATCCCTTCTCCTTCATTCTCCTCTCGGGATCTTGGGTGTGAGTTTAAGCCGCTGGGTCCACAACTTGAACCGTGTTTGACTCCATGGGAGCCCAGTAACACAGCCATTACACCAACTGCTGGTCCCTAGAAAGATTTTCTTATTCAGATATTTTGCTCATGTAGACAGGCCTTTTTCTAAATTACAGGTATTCTTACTTTACTTATAACTGTATATAATAAAGAGCCATTAGAATGAGAAAAAGTGCATACAGACATTAGTCATACTCTAAGAAATGTGACTATGTTTAACTCTGAGTTGTAATCCATGTTGATAAACTGAAACAAAACCTTACAATTGCAATTACATAGTTTACAAACATTTCTTTTAAAACCGCATGGGAATGGTGAAAGACAGACACCATTAAATTTAGAAGTCTCAGCAAGTTGTACACAAGCTTAGTCTACTGTGTGAAGTGAGCACCCCACCTTGTGGAAGACAGTAGGCGTAACATGTTAAGGGAAGCATATCCTGTTCCTTGATAAATCCTGAAACCAGCTAACCCCCACTGATTCAATACAAACCAAATATGCAACCCTCCTCCAACAAATAAACAACCCCCCAAATCTCTATTTGTTAAAGTAACAACAAAACTTCTGTGCTTCCAAAGTACAGACATACTAACCTCAACATATTTGTGCTTTACTGTATGTGCTTAGGTTACCTTTTTAGAAAATAAAACATTTCAGATCAATAGGCTATTCCACTGGGGCTTTCATTAGCTACTTGGCTATGTTTCTAAAAAATAGTTGCCTTCTAACTGTAACCTTAGAAAACAGAGAAAACAAAGTTTAAAAACAACCAATATCCACAACTCAAGAGATAATCCCTCTTAATTTGCTTTTACAACCTCAAAAAAATATCAGACCACTTAAGTTCGTTCTGCAACTGAAAGCATTCTAAGATGATCTCGGGTTTCTGAAATTAAAATCATTGCTTGTTTTGTAATTTAACAACTTCTTTCCCAATTTCCTATCACGATTCTCATCAAAACACACCCTCTCTTTGCCTGAGCATGTCTGCACTTTCCAAGGGTCACACTTCTTCCCATGCTGTCCCTTCACCACTGCCTTGAGAATTCCCTTTACTTCTCTCTCAGATGGGGTCCAGACCCCTGGCATGGAGTCTTCGTCCCTGCATCCCCCTTGTGTTGGAGCACATCGTCTGGGGGAGGGTGTATACGAAACAGAAACAGCCTCCGTTTGAGACACTGCTGCACTCCATTTCCAAATACCACATGGACTCCTTGTCGTGTTCTTCCTGGAAGCTTGTGCGATCTTCTCTTTATTGATAGTTCTTGCTTATGGGTGATATATCTTGTTATGGCTATAGTTTCATGGAGCTATGGACAGTCCCTTTAGTTTGAAGGTCAATAACAATAACAATAAATAACAATAATAATAAATAAAACTTTAAAAAAGGGGCCTGACCTAAATGTGAGAATCTATAGTTCTATTCGCTTGGGAAAATCAGTTTCTTCAAAATGAATCGAGACCAGCAGATGGCATAATGGTTACGTTGCTGAACTCCCATGTAGTCAATGGCAGTTCGAGTCCCAGACCTGGTGGTTTAAACCTCTCGTCGGGCACATGTACGTGCGTGCCCAAGATCTCGAGAAGAGAATGGAGAAGGGATTGAGCTGTGGCCATCCCCCGGGGAGTGGGGTGTGATATCTCACTTTCTATCTCTCTGGTGAGTGCACACACCTCTAATAATAATAATCTTCAATTTCCTGATTGAAAAATATAAGTGTAGCATTCTTGAAATCGATCCAATAATGGGACCTACGTGTTGTATGCTGGGAGACAGAACAGGCATTCATTCTTCTGCACCCCCCTGTTCGGGGTACTGTATTTCATCCCAATCCTCAGTCTGGCACTCTAGCAGCCAAAGCTCTGGTTTTCTCTGTGCAGGGTAGAGAGTCTGGGAGGCTAGCCACTCTGTAGGAAGATGTCATCCAAGAGGCCTCTGGTCAGCCCTGCGCACCCCAGCTTCAGAGGTACCTCACACCTCCATTATCTTTTATTCATTAGCACTGCCCAGGGATGCCTTTATTAGCTAACTGTTAAGGTTCCCAGCACTTATGCTCTTTCTTCTCCAACTGCACCAGAACGTGTTGAGGCCAAGAGTCATTTCCTTTCCTCTTAACTATTTCTCTTAAAAGTTAGTACAAATTTTACACACAGAAACTGCTTGATCAATACCCGCTTTTGGTTTTCAAGAAGAATTTTACTTTGGGGAAGGCGGCTTTTACTGAGCTGCTCTACATGTCTTGGATAATGAAGAGCATTGGAAATAACTTACCAGTACTACAACTTTGGCAAGGTGTTTGGTGAATAAAGTTTAAATGAAAATATTCTCCAGATGGAAAGACTGCTCCAAAGCAGTATGAAGTCTTTTCAAATTCAAGAAATGAAAATCATCCCTCGCAATGACATATCATATTCTTCACAAGAGTAGAGACAACCTCTCCCCATCTATCCCATGCCAGATCAGTCTGTAATACATACTAATAAAATCTACCCTCAGCCACTCTGAGTTCAGCCCTGGAAAAAGGCAGGCCCAACAGCTCAATGTTCAGCAGTGCACTGCCACCTGGTGGCAGCATGTGGGGAATGACGCTTACACGGGGAGTCATGCCAGTGGAGAAGGCTGCAGGGGGAAGTACAGTAACAGAAGCCCTCAACACAAGTAGAGCCTGTCCAGAAACGTTTCTGAAGCTCTAGGGGCCTTTTTGGGGAGACGGTGGGAAATAACAGTGAGGAGGAAGGGATAATGGAAAAAGAAGAGGAGAGGGGAGAAAAGAAAAAAGGAGCTGGGAGAGAAGGAAATGGGAGAGGGTAGAGGGAAGAAAAAGAGAAGGAAGGAGGGGGAGGGAGGAGAGAGTAAAGAAGAGGGCAAGAGGGGAGATAGAGAGCAGGACTTAGGGAACGGTTTTGAATCAGTGGGAAGTCCCTGTGAATCTCAGGCAGTTCTAAGTGTACCCTGTAGCCAAGGCGAAGGCTGTTGATTCACTTTGGTGGCATGAAACAGTATTTAGACATTGGGAGACCCAGCCACGGAAGTGCGGGCAGGCTGCTAATTCTCGGCAGAATGAGGTCATGTGGGAGGCCCAGGCATGATGGCACATGCCTGTAATTCCATGATCATGGCACATCAAGAGTGTCTAAACCCACTCCTACACACGTACAGAGAACAATCGCAGACCAAGATGCTCTGCTTACAGATGACTCAGGGTCAGTGATGGCCAATCCATTCCTAAAATTGACCAGATAAAGAAGCTTTGAAGGGGCTGGCATGTGGCGCAGTGGTTGAGGGAGCTGAACTCTCACATGGCCAACAGCGGTTCAAGTCCAGGACCTGGTGGCCTGCTTTCTCACTTTCCCTCCCTCTCTCCCACACTCTGTCCCTTTTTGGTCAAATTTAAATAAATACATAAATAAAGTTAAATAAAAATAATTCCTTTAAAAAAACAGCTTTGAAGTCATGCTTGACTCCTCTTTCTTTTTCTCACATCCTTTATCTAATCTGCATTAGATAATCATGAAATTCTATTAACTCTATTTTCAAAAAAATTATGCAGAATCCAATTATTTTCTCCCAACTCCTAGCCTACTGGCACAAGCTGTTCTGGGCTTTTGCTTGGACTGCTCCAACAGCCACCTAACTGGTTTCCTTATTTCACTTTTGGCAATTTATAACCGAGTAACAAGAGTCACTGTGAAACAGTAGTAAGACCAGTCAGTCCTCTAAGGAAACCTTCCAGGAGCTCCCTATTTTCCTGAAAGTCAAAGTCAGTCAGAGCTGAAGTTCTTTTTTTTTTTTTTTAAAGAGAGGCTTTTTGCTATAGGGCGTGTGTGCTTGCCAGAAAGACAAAGAAGCAGAAAGTGAGAAATTTCCTCCAGGGGGATGTCCACGCTGCAATCCCTTCTCCTCCATTCTCTTCTTGGGATATTGGGCATGCGTGCACACGCGCCTGGCATGAGTTTTCAGCTTCTGGTTCCGGGACTCAACTACATGAGAGTCTAGCAACGTAACTTTCACGCCATCTGCTGGTTCCAGAGCCAATGTTCTCACAATGGCCTACAAGGCCCTATGTCATCGGGCCCCGTGCCCCAACTCCCTATCTCTTCAGTGTCTCTCCATCCAATCACTGGGCTCCAGGTACCAGGACCCTCTGCTATCCTCCTAGCCCTGAGTATGCACCGCCTGAGAGCTCTAGGGCTTTTCCAGACTATGCTTTCTGTCTGAAACATTCTTCTGCTCTTCTCCCAGATGGCTCCATCTTCGAGGCCCTATGAGCAATTTTATGTTCTTCTATCTCATCAGAATGCCCAGGCCTCCTATCCCTGTGCAATCCTCCCGCAGCAACGATGCCCTCCTAACAAGTTCCAGGATGTTCTTATTCGCTCCAACCAGTATTACTGTCTTCTCTTCCAACTCAAGTTAAGTAAGGTCCATGACAGCAGGAATTTTTTTTTGGTCTGTTTTGTTCACTGTATTCCAACTGCCTATAATAATGCCTGGCAAATGGAAAGTAAATATTCTTCTTCTTTTGGGGGGGGAGAGATTTTTGCTATAGGGTGCGTGCGCTTGCCAGAAAGACAGAGAGAGACAGAAAGCAAGAAATTACCCCCTGGGGGGATGGCCATGCCACAATCCCTTCTCCTCCATTTTCCTCTCAGGATCTTGGGCACACACGCACACACACCCGGTGTGAGTTTAAGCCACCAGGTCCGGGACTCAAACTGTGGTCGACTACGTGGGAGTCCAGCAACATAGCCATTAAGCCAACTGCTGGTTCCAGTATTATTCTTGAATAAAGAAAGTTTATAAAATGCATTAGAATTCTGTCCCTGGAGTAATTCTGTCCTCCAGCCGCCTTCTCGCCCTCCTAAGTGCATGCCACCACCTCATGGAAGAGTTGATGGACATGGACATGAGTCCCCTGAGGCCCCAGAACTATCTTTTTAGTTGTGAACTAAAAGCTGGTAAAGATGATCACTTTAAAGTGGATAATGATGAAAATGAACACCAGTTATCTTTAAGAATGGTCAGTATAGGGGCTGGTGCAATGGATGAATTGCACATTGTTGAAGCAGAGGCAATGAGTTATGAAGGCACTCCCATTAAAGTAACACTGGCAACACTGAAAATGTCTGTACAGCCAACGGTTTCCCTAGGGGGCTTTGACATAACACCAACTGTGGTCTTAAGTTTGAAGCGTGGTTCAGGGCCTGTGCATATTAGTGGACAGCACTTAGGCGCTGTGGAGGAAGATGCAGAGTCAGAAGAGGAAGAGCAAGAGGATGTGAAACTCTCAAGTATATCTGGAAAGCGATCTGCCCTTGGAGGTGGTAGCAAGGTTCCATAGAAAAAAGTAAAACTTGCTGCTGATGAAGATGATGAAGATGGTGATGGTGATGATCATCATGATGATGATTTTAAAGATGAGGAAACAGAAAAAAAAAGCTCCAGTGAAGAAATCTACACAAGATACTCCTGGCAAAAATGCTCAAAAATCAAACCAAAATGGAAGACTCAAAACCATCAACACCAAGATCAAAAGGTCAAGAATAATTCAAAAGAAACCAGAAAAAAACTCCTAAAATACCAAAAGGACTAGTTCTGTAGAAGACACTAAAGCAAAAATGCAAGCAAGTATAGAAAAAGGTGGTTCTCTTCCCAAAGTGGAAGCCAAGCTTATCAATTATGTGAAGAATTGTTTCCGGATGACTGACCAGGAGGCTATTTAAGATCTCTGGCAGTGGAGGAAGTCTCTTTAAGAAAAGTTTATATGGGGAACCAGCAGTTAGCATAATGGCTATGTCGCTGGACTCCCACATAGTCGACCGCGGTTCGCGTCCTGGACCCGGTGGCTTAAAACTCACGCCGGGCACGTGTGCGTGCGTGCCCAAGATCCCGAGAGGAGAATGGAGGAGAAGGGATTGTGGCGTGACCATCCCCCCTGGGGGGTGATTTCTCGCTTTCTGTCTCTATGTCTCTCTCTGTCTGTCTGGTGAGTGTACGCGCCCTATAGTGAAAACCTCTCAAAAAAAAGAAAAAAAAGAAAGCTTTATATGTTGCTGGACTCCCATGTAGTTGACCACGGTTCGAGTCCCGGACCCGGTGGTTTAAACTCACACTGGGTGTGTGTGCGTGCATGCCCAAGATCCTGAGAGGAGAATGGAGGAGAAGGGATTGCAGCGTGACCATCCCCCCGGGGGGTGATTTCTCACTTTCTATCTCTCTCTGTCTGTCTGGTGAGCGCACCCACCTTATAGTAAAAACCTCTCCAAAAAAAAAAAGAAAAAGAAAACAGTTTAAACAGTTTGTTAAAATTTTCCATCTTATTTAATTTCTGTAACAGTTGATATCTGGCTGTCCTTTTTACAATGCAGAGTGAGAACTTTCCCTACCATGTTTGATACATTTTGTCCAGGTTGCGTTGCCAAGAATGTGTTGTACAAAATGCCTGTTTAGTTTTTAAGGGTGGAACTCCACCCTTTGCTTGGTTTTAAGTACGTATGGAATGTTATGATAGGACACAGTAGTGGTGGTCAGACATGGAAATGGTGAGGAGACAAAAATATACATGTGAAATAAACTCAGTATTTTAATTTAAAAAATGCATTAGAATTCTATTACTGCATTATAAGTTTAGAAAAACTGAAAACATTTGTAAGTTTAAAAAACAAAACATTTATTTATTTGTTGTGATTTTCAAGTGGCTGGATCCAGGAATTGAATTGTAGTCAGCCATGTGGGAATACAACACCTTAACCACCATGCCATCTGCTGGCCCCTTTTTATAAGTTTTGGTCATGCTCAACCCTTTCTCCTCTGTTCTCTCGTAATTTTGGGCATACATGCACACACGCCTGGCATGAGTTTCAAGCTACCGGGCCTGGACTTGAACCACAGTCGGCCATGTAGTTCAATGCCATAACCATTATGCAACCTGCTGGACCCTCTTTGTTTTTAAACATCAAAATACATATATTTATTTACACCACATTTAATGTCATTTTTAGTAAAATTTCCCTATTGTGTTCATACTGGTAATTTCCTTTTTATTAAGAATCCTTTCTCAGTGTTTAATATTTAAGGTATCTTTTTCCATTCTTTTGTTTGCTTGCTTGCTTTTTAATTTGCCTGAGGGTGTGTGCACAGCTAAACAGAGATGGAGCTGGTGTGTGTGTGTATGTGTGTGTGTTAAAACGCACTCCTCCCCGCCCCCTCTGGTCACCATGGGGAATAGTCACGCCACAATCTCCTATATTCACCCCTTTTTTCAACTCTTGGTACACCTGTATGTATGCCCAGCATGTATTTTAAGCTGCCAGGTCCCAGGAGTTGAACCATGCAGTCGCCATGTGGGACCTAGCTTACATAACCCCCAGGCCACAGGCTAGCCCTTCTATTTTTTTCTAACAGTTAAAGCTAGCACATAAGAAATTAATTGCATTTTGCATACTCGGCTTGCATCTGACACTTTTCTGAACTTTCATTACTTGATTGTTTTTTAGTTGACCTTTTTTAAGATACAATTATCATAGAGTATATGACTTCATTACTTTTTCAAAATGTATACCTTAATTCATCTAAGGTGGAAGGTTAAAACAAAAGAGTATGACTAATGGCTGATATTTTGGTTCTGATTTTCGAGAGAATGTCTTTAGTGGACATTGGCTTTTGGCTGCAAATACATTTTTCATATTAAGGAAACCACGGAAAATGTTAGAATAATGGGTTATTTTGTGCACTGCAGTGTTTAGGAAGCTAAATGTGGGCAGCCATGGATAGGAATGTGTTGCAGAGAAGTGGGCCACAGTCCAAAGCAATAGCAGTAAGTGTGGGGTTTGCATATAATAGCCCCTCGGTATTGCTGGCTCAAGCAAATCCTGAAAAATAGGAATAGAGAGCACAGATTGTATTTAGTGGCCAGAACAACAAAAGTTTGGGGGTATCTATTATATTGGTCTCTCTACATCATATATTCACACTTTCATCATTTCTATGTGCACTTCTAAACAAATTCAATCCATGCTCTGGCAGAAGGCTACAATGGGAAAGGGTTGACATGCCCTTTAATGTGAGCAAGTTTTTAAATTAGGCTTTTTTGTTTTTTAACATTTTTCCTAATCTAACATCCACACTTTGTATAAAAAATTGGGGAAGTTAAAGAAATACTTGCAGAATGTATGTAAATACCAAAATGTTTACTGCAGTATTTAGTGAAAAACTGAAATAAACAGTAACAAAGTAGTATATCAATATTACAGAGTATTATGAAATCATTTAAAAAGTATAAGATAGACCTATATTTACCATCATGGGAAGCTGTCGAAGTATTGAGTTAAATGAAAAAAAAGTTGCAGACAATATACAGGGTGTGATTTATAAAGTCATACCTCAGTCCCTCTATAATACTCTATAATCCCCCAATACTGTGTGGTTCCATGTATATGTGTGTACGTAATTCATAATGCTTGGTTAGATGTACGTGCACAACAGGAAGAAAGAAACACTGGCAGGATGTAACTCAAGCTGGTACAGTGATTACCTCTAGTTGGGGGGACGGGGCGGGAAACTCCCACTTTTTACTTTATAGACTTCTTTACTGTCTGAAATTTTTGAAGAATGAATGAAACAAATAAAATTTGGGAAGAATAGGGAAGAGTAAAAGAAATAACAGAAAAATAATCCTTCACAATCTTGCAACAGTTAATTCTCTGGTATATTCGATAAAGATTTGCTAAAGTATCCACTAAGCACAGATTTTGTATAGAGTCAGCACTCATTTAATACTTTTTGGAATGAATCAACAAAACAAATAACCTTTCTTGGGAAACCATTATAAGCCTACTCAGAGAGTACTGGGAAATCTAATAAAGTAGCCTGAAGGTAAAGAAGGTTGGCTCCAATTTTTAACCTTTCAAATCAGTTTTCAACAACTTCTACTGTTATTTTATAGATGAGAAAAGTTTCTAACTTGATTTATTTATTTTGGAGAGGTTTTTGCTATAGGGCGTGTGCACTTGCCAGAAAGAGAGAAACAGAGACAGAAAGCGAGAAATCACCCCCCGGGGGGATGGCCACGCAGCAATCCCTTCTCCTCCAGTCTCCTCTCGGGATCTTGGGCACGCATACACACGCACCCGGCATGAGTTTAAGCCACTGGGTGCGGGATTCAAATCGTGATTGACTACATGGGAGTCCAGCAACATAGCCCTTATACCAACTGCTGGTCCCAAAAAGTTCCTAACTTTAAAATGCAGTTTTTAAAAAATGTTTTATTCCAGTGTCACTGAGCTTTTTCCTTTAGAGGCATGACCTAAAGAAGTCAGCTCATGCTCTAACAGAAGTTACAAGGAGTTTAACAGCTGGCTGTCAAGGGAGGTAGTTAAGAGACAAGGCTCAGACACAGAAGCAAATAAAAGGATGACCCAAAATCCACAGAGCAATGCCAGAGCCTGATTTCCTTCCACGCCTTGCAGGAGTGGATGTCCCTGCTGAAACACAGCCTGACCAGGAGACTACTGCTCTCCAAAAAGCAAGCTCTGGTTTGAGTTTTCATTCACCTTCATATAGCTCTGTAATTGGCTCTATTTGAAAAGGTTACTATCCAATTTTTGCTAGAAGATATTACTTTGGCTACTCTTTACTTTAGAACTAATTCCAGTGGAAATTACTTTTTCCTTAGCAGACTCTTCAAGGTATTTTCTCATATAAGTAATTTTATAGCCAGAAAATGTTCCTTTTTTCTTTTTCTTCTTTTTAAATTTATGGTTTAGTTCTCCACTCATCAGCTTTCTAATCTCAGTTGCTGTTAGTTGAGGGAAGCACATTTCTTCATAAAAAGCTAGCTGGCAGGTGGTTAAGGTGCATGGCTGACCTCAGTTTGAATCCCAGACCTGGGGGCTTGCTTTCTCACTTTCCCTCTCTTTCTCTCTCTCTTGGTTCAAGTTAAAAAATAATAATAAATAAAAGTAAATACATAATTATTTTTTAAATGTCAAGATTATTTAAAAAAGTAAAGCTAACTCAGGGAAACTGAAGCTGAAGAGCAGAGTTAAAAACTGTACGAGAGCAGTCCAAGATGGCAGCGGTCGCTCTCCGTGCTACGCAGCGGGGCTGGCAAACCGGCGTCCAGTCAGGCTGCGGGCTACGATGGCAGAGCCAGACTTGGCAGCCTCCTGATTACCCCAATTTTGTAGAGTCAGTGAATGAATACAGGTTTGTGGAGCTCCTGCTACTCCCCACCAGCATCCCAAAGCCCTCAAAGCATGAACATTATCCCACCCCAAGTGGCTGGCAGCCTCATAGAGACCCCCCACCCAAGCTGTCCTACTCTGTGCGGCGCTCTCGGATGCACAACATCCCCGTCTACAAGGACATCACACATGGCAACCGCCAGATGACTGTGATCTGGAAGGTGGAGGGAGACATCTGGGCCCTGCAGAAGAATGTGTAAGAGTTTCTGAGACCACTGCTGGGGAAGACACCTCTCACCCAGGTCAATGAGGTGACACGTACCCTACCGGTCAAGGGCTACTTTGACCAGCAGCTCAAAGCCTGGCTCCTGGAGAAGGGCTTCTGAGAACCAGCTGAGAAGCCTGTATGACAGCCTTCCCCCAAGACCGGAGTCCAGGGGACCTCAAGGGGAGGCAAATTGGGTGTTGAGGCCCCTGGGACAGGGTATAGAGAGATCAGGGCCAAGAGCTTGGTCAGGGCAGAGTGCAGGCCTAACCGGCTTCAGGATGAGGCCTTATGTAAGGAGAAAACGAGGCATTGTACACTGGTGTCAGCACTAGAAGAGAGCCACCAAGCTAGGGGAGAGCACTGGCTTTGTCCCTCTCCACACTTTGTCCCTCTTCTTTCCTTCATTGCAGCTCCATCGCTTGGCCACTCAAATCCAGGAGTTGTTGTCTGGTGGGAGCCATAAAGCCAGTTTAGGAGAGGGTAGCACCTCACAGGCACATTCCTTCTCTGATCTTTGGAGATCACTGCTACCAACATTTCCCAGCCTTTCCTTTAGGCAGACCTGGCTTTGAGGCTATGGAGAACAGCCCTTTAGTCCTAGAGGTCTTAAAAGTTCAAGTGCATTTCTTGGCTCAGGACATAAGGGTTCATGTCACTGGGCTCTTTCTACCCGATGGAGAGGTAGGAGGCCCAGTTCAAGGCCTCGGTACATTCCAGGCCAGAGTTGGGCCTGACTGGGTTTCCAGCCCCAGGTGGTTAAATGTGATTAGTTTTGACTGGCCTGACCACAAGAGGGTGCCAGGGAGTTCCTTGCAGCCCAGCACAGAACCTGATGGGGTTTGCAGGCAGAAAAATGCTGGCCTTTTGCTCCTGCCCCTAGCCACCTAGCCTTCACACTTGTCCCATCCTTGGAGTCACAGGGACCCAAGGCCTAAGTTCCCATCCCAGCCTCAAACTGGCTAAGACAGCACTCAAGTCCCGGCTCCCAGACTTGGTCTCTGAACTAAAGCAGGGTACTGACTCTCTCTGGGAGAAATTTCCATATGTAAAATGGTATATCCTAATTGCCAACAGTGTCGGCAAGAACGGTACTGGTTTACATGTGAGCCCTCACTCCTGGAGATCCTAAGGCCATGTCCTTTTCAAGCCTTTGGCCTCAGGAAGGAAAATGACCCTTGACACACTGATCCTTATGACACAAGTCCCCCCAGTCATAATGCAAGTTTTTATTTGGCTGTATATACAATTTAAGCTATTAAAATTTGTACAATATTTACAAATTAAATAATCATCTGAAACTGAAAAAAAAAAGTGTACTAGAAATAATTATTTCTCTTTACTTTTTTTTTTTTTTTTTTTTTTTTAGGAGATTTTTGCTATAGGCTGACGTGCGCTCACCAGACAGAAAGTGAAAAATCACCCCCCCGGGGGGATGGCCATGCTGCAATCCCTTCTCCTCTAAGAATTTTGGGCACGCACGCACACATACCCAGTGTGAATTTCAAGCCACAGGGTCTGGGACTCGAACCATGGTCAAGGAGCCCAGGGATGCAACTGCTGTGCCATTTGCTGGCCCCTCTCTTTACTTTTGTGAGGTTTATAAATCAGGTGAATTACACAAATATAGATAATAACTACTATTAAAAAGACACTCAAAGGAATCAAGAGAAATTTTAGCAAAGTTTTTGCACAAAAAATAGCAGTCTGGGAGCAGTGTGAAGAAGTGAGGGCAATCCCCACACCGACCAGCCTGCGTGCTGCTGCATCCCCCGTATCCAGCACCTGTGTCCTGCCGTCGCCACCACCATGCCCAAGAGAAAGGCTGAAGGGGATGCCAAAGGAGATAAAGCCAAGGTGACGGACGAACCACAGAGAAGATCTGCAAGGTTGTCTGCGAAACCTGCTCCTCCAAAGCCAGAGCCCAAGAAGGTGCCCAAAGGAAAAAAGGGAAAAGTTGGCAAGCATGGGAATAGCCCTGCAGAAAACAGAGATGCCAGGACCAGCAAGTGGCATGGTGGTTAAGGCACTGGACAATCCCACATGGCCGACCATGGTTTGAGTCCCAGACCTGATGGCTTGCTTTCTCATTTCATCTCTCTCTCTCTTTCTCTCTCTCTGGTCAAATTAAAATAAATGAACAAATAAAATTAAATAAATATTCTTTTAAAAAAATGTTAAAAAAAAGAAAATGGAGATGCCAAAAACAGACCAGGCACAGAAAGCTGAAGGTGCTGGAGATACCAAGTGAAGTGTGTGCATTTTTGATAACTGTGTACTTCTGGTGTCTGTACAGTTTGAAATACTGTTTTTTATCAGGTTTTATAAAAATGCAGAATTTTACTTTTATTTATTTATTTTTTAGCTATGTTGCTAGCACACAGAACACTTCGTTGTTTTCTGGGGAAGGGGCATTCGTCACTAATAGAATGTCTCTGAAACTGGATTGATTGGGACATCTTTCCCTTCTAGTTTTGAGAGACTTCCTCTTGGCTCCCAAGAGGAGGGATTCCCTGACACACACAGCCACCTTGGCACAGATGTCTTGTGGTGTGGAACACTTAACATTTGCTTGTATGTCCTCTTCCCGCTCTGCCTTCAGCATAGACTTAACTCCCTTAAACCGGAGACCTGCTGGGACCTGACCACAGGAAATTGGTTATACCAAGATATCAGGCAATCTGGACTTCCCAATGACATTGAGATGGCACCCTTCAAAAGAGCAGCAGTTCTTTTTCGGTATTGTTGGATATTCAGGTTGATAATTCTGCCATTTTCATTTTCCGAAAGGCAGGATTGGCTTGTGAAAAGTTGTTAAACAACATGTTAAATGTGAAATGTCAACCCTCACTTTCCCTGTTCAGAGCATCAAATGAAGACTTCATTGGGTTTTATAGTGGCTTTCTGATTTTGGTAGTCCACTGAAGAAGGGAGTTTGAGAGTTGTTGTATACTGTTAACGATTGTCTATCCATGTCCCGCCTGAAATAGCATGATTGTTTATGAAAAGTACCTTCAATAAAGCTGGATACAGTTTGGCTTGGAAAAAAAAAAGCATTCTGTCTCTAATATTTAATTAATAAAACATATATTAATTTAAAAATTAACATAATATTTCCTACATGTATACTTTAACATAAATAGGTAAATACTGATATTTAATTTTTTCTACAAACTAGCAAAAGTATTTAGATGTTTACTAAATAATTCCATATCAGAATAAGATATAAACTAAAGAATAGAAAATCCTTATGTTACTTGCATAATTCTAATTAATACTGGTAGTTTGTATATTCTGATTTCTGGGAAGGGCTTCCTTACATTTTTGGAAGTGCAAGAATGTGTTGACAATGTGAGCGTTGGCTTCTCACAGAAGCAAGTGTGAATCGTTGCAGTTTTCTTTCCGAAGTGCTCGGAGTGACAGGGATGAGACCGTCTAAGCACATAGAGCAGTTACTGTTAGTGCTTTTAAATGGTGCAGACTTCCTGGTTCTCTTACAAAGTTTGAAAAAACTTAAATTATAAAGAGACAGTTCAAGGCCTATAACCACAGGAGCAGTATCTACAGCTAGGACACTGCAGTTGGCACAGTTACATCAGAGAAAAAAAGTGAGGAAAACTGGGGAGAGGAGAAGTGAGGAATAGGAAACCACGCAGGGGAACCTCAAAACCCTGACTTTAAACAGAAAATGAGTTTGATTTGGTTCTGACAGAATGGCAATATAAACTAACTTAAAGCCTTCCTCGTATAAACATTAAAATGCTGTAAAAATTGTAACAAAATAAGATTTTACTTGAACTGGGAAGAAGGCAAGGAACACGTCTACTTGCCAGAAACAAGAAGAAACGAAAGGGAGGAGGTAAACCTTCTGGTTTAGGGTGGAAGATCTCATCACACCAGAGACTAGGCCTAAACAGGAACAAGAAACTGACAGTTGATATTTCCATGACAATATTAATAATAGTGCCCCTATATCTGAAAGACAGGGTGCCCTGGAATCCAGTTCTTAGTCCTCTCTTCTATCAAATGAATCCTGTGTAATCTCACCCAGTTTCTTATTTAAAGTACCATCATCTAAACAGATGACTCCAAAATTTGTATTCTAGACCAAACCTCCCTCCTGAACGCCATAGAGCCGAAAGTATTGCTCAACACCTCACTTGTATTTGTATTTGTGTAGACATCCCACACAGCCCTCCTGCCACCCCTATAACTTCCCAAGTCAGCAAATGGCCCTGTGTGAGCCATTTCTCAAAAAAATCCGGGTGTCATCTTCTACTGCTTTTCTTCTCTTCAGATTTTTTTTTTTTTTTTTTTTTTTTTTTTTTTTTTTACCACAGAGCACATGCACTTGCCAGACACAGAGAGAGACAGAAAGTGAGAAATCATCTCCCCAGGAAGGATGGTCACACCACAGTCCCTTCCCTTCCATTTTCCTCTTGGGATTTTGGGCATGCATGCACATGTGGCCTGGTGTATTTTCAAACCACCGGGTCCAGGACTCAAATCACAGACTCAGACATGTGGGATCTAGTGCTTTAACCACCACACTACCTTCTAGCCCCTCTACTCTTTTTTCTCACCCCCCACATCTTATCAGGAAATGCAAGTAAATCTCCCTTCCAAATTTATCCAGATTCTGATAACTTCCCATTCTGTCTATTGTGACCACTGTGGTCCAAGCCACACTGATCTCTCATTTCGATGCTTGTGATAGCTGCTGAACTCCTTTGCTGGTTCTGCCCTCCTCTCGTTCTTGTTAGATCACATCACTCCTCGATCTGACCCCTCAATAGCTTCCCATTTCACTTACCGGGGGAAAAGACTAAGCCTAAAAATAGAGCACAAAGTCTTAACAGATCTGACCCCAACACCCTCACCCTTACCTCTAGGACCTTCTACCTTACTCTGTCCTCCCTCGTTCTCGCTTCCTTTGCTTTGGCCATGCTGCTCTGCTGGCTATTCCACTAACATGCCAGACAAAGCTCCGACCTGGAGCCCTCACTGCAGTAAGCGCTTCTCCTCCAAGAACCCTCTTTCCTCAGATGACTTAATACCTGACCTCTCTCAGGTCTTTGTTCAAGAGCCCCCTATCCTGCTCATCCCACCTAAAATTGCAACTACTCTTCAAACCGTACCCTAAACTCTGTCCCCTTTCCTTGCTTTATTCCCGTTTTTAACAAATTTTCACCAACACATTATACATTTACCTTAATTATTTTATTATCCCTTCCCAGTAGACTATAACATCAGGTCCAGTAGGTGGTATGGTGATTAAAGCACTAGACACTCTCACGTGGCTGACTATGGTTCGAGTCCTGGCGGCTTGCTTTCTCACTTTCTCTCTCTCCCTCATCAAATTAAAATAAATGAATTAATAAATAAAATTAAATAAATAATTCTGAAATTAAAAAAAAGAATGTAGTATCAAGAAAGCAGAAATTTTTTTGTGTGTTGATCACTACTGTATTGCTAGCATCTGGAAGGCATTCAACAATTATTTGTTAAATAAGTAAATGAATGATAAATTCATATTTCTAAAGGAAAAAATTCAACCTAGAATTCGAAATGCAGAATCCAAGCAAAGAAAGGGTAAAACTAAGACATATTTTCAGTTTGGAGTTCATCACTTACAGACTTTCAATGAAGAAATTAATGAAAGGTATATGAAAAGAAGGGATGAAAGGCACTGACTACAAATGGAAGGAGCAGGACACGGCAGCAAGGGTAAGCATGGAAGATGGTGACAAATCTAGGTAAACACTGTGTAAGATAATAATGATAACCTTGGTGGTATAAAAATAAGGTGGAACTAAAATAGTCAACAATAACATCTAAGATGGAGGGGCTGCTCATCGGTAAAACACTCCAAAATCCTGTCTTTCAGGAGGATGAAAAAAATATATAGGTATTTTTTAGACTACTTATATATATTTTTTAGACTACTTATATATATGTGTGCACACACACATATACACACACACACACACACATATATTTCGAACTATAAGGCAAAATTTATGTTAATGAGAGAATAACTTCCATTTCAGGAGAAGGCCAAAAAGAAGGATAAAGAATTCTTAATCTAAATAGTAGATAGCCAAGGAGGAAAAAGTACAAAGAAAAAAAGTATGTTAAAGGGACCAGCAGTTAGCGTAATGGCTATGTCGCTGAACTCCCACGTAGTCGACCGCGGTTCGAGTCCCGGACCCGGCGGCTTAAACTCACGCCGGGCGCGTGTGCGTGCGTGCCCAAGATCCCAGGAGGAGAATGGAGGAGAAGGGATTGCGGCGTGGCCATCCCCCCTGAGGGGTGATTTCCTGCTTTCTATCTCTCTGTCTCTCTCTGTCTGTCTGGCGAGCGCACGCGCCCTATAGCAAAAACCTCTCCAAAAAAAAAAAAGAAAAAAAAAAAAAAAAGTATGTTAAGTAGAAAGGACAAAATAAAACAGCAGAAATAAGTCTAATATACTGGTAATCACAATAAAGGTACACGTACCAAACATGCTAGTTATAGATAATCTCAGTTGTTAATTTCAAAAAATTCTGTTATGTCATTTTTAAATAACATACCTAAAATGCAATGACACACAAAAGAGAAAAAATTAAATAGAAGGAAAAAGATATATCATACTAACAAAAGGAAGATGGCATTGCCACATTAATTCCAGATAAAACACATTTTAATAAAAAATGCTTTATTAGGAATAAAATCAGTCACTTTATGATGATAAAAATAACAATCCACTACTAAGAACCAAATTTGACCTAGAGTGCAAAAGAATATACAGAGAATTGACAAATACAAAGAAAAAGAAGACAAATTCAGTCACAATTTTTATATACCTCTCTCAGTAATAATATGTAGGTCAAGCAGTCAAAAAATTAACATGAATAGGGAAGATTACTTGAACAATAAATAATATAGGGTCTATAAAGAACTCTGTACCAAATAATAAATATGTTTTCTTTTCAAGCACACAAGATTTACTCAAACAAACCATATTTTAGGCCACAAAGCAAGTCTCAAGAAATATCAAATAACTTCTCCCTTTACAAGAACACATTCTCAGCCCAAAATTTTACACAGAAACCCAGCTACATGCTATTCTCAAGCGACACATAAAATACATAAGGGTACTGCAATGGTTTGAGTGAGTTCCCCAAAGTTCTCATATTAGAAAATTAATCATTCATATAACTGTATTGGGAGGTGGGACCTAATGAAAAGTGGTTAGGCCATAAGAATTCTGTCCTCATGAATGGATTAACACCACTATTAGGGGAGTGGGTTCCTTCTGAAAAGATGAGTTCAAACCCCTTTTCTCTCTGTCTCTTGTTCTCCCACCTTCTACCATAGAATGAGATAGTAAGTAGACCCGTAACAGATGTCAGTCCCTTCATCTTGCACTTCCTAGACTCACACCAACAAGCCGATAAAGTTTTGTTCGTTATAAATTACTCAGTCTCAGGTATTCCATCATAGCAGCACAAGTGGACTATGACAGAAAAGTGGTACCCAGTAGGGTGTCCCTGTAACAAATATCTGAAAATGTGAATGTGGCTCTGGAACTGGGTAATGGGTAGAAATTCAAAGAATTTGGAGGAGCAAGCTAGAAAGCAGAGCATTAAGGGCAATTCTGGCAAGGATGCAGAAGAAGAGACCTGTAAGGTAAGTCTGAAACTTCTTGGAGGTTTCTTAGGTGGTCATGATCAGAAAGTTGGAAGAAATATGGATGATAAAGGCAATTCTGATTGTTTTCTCTCAGAAATGTGAAACAAGGTAATGGGAACTAGAGGAAGAGTCATCACTGTTACAAAATGGTAACGATTTTTGCTGAATTGGGACCAGCAGTTAGCGTAATGGCTGTCGCTGGACTCCCATGTAGTCGACCGCGGTTTGAGTCCCAGACCTGGTGGCTTAAACTCACGCCGGGCATGTGTGCATGCATGCCCAAGATTCTGAGAGGAGAACGGAGGAGCACGGACTGTGGTGTGGCCATCCCTCTGGGAGTGATTTCTCGCTTTCTGTCTCTCTGTCTTTCTGGTGAGTACACATGCTCTGTAGCAAAAACCTCTAAAAAAAAAAAAAAGATTTTTGTTGAATTGTGCCCAGGCCTAAAAGCTTTGTGTAAGGCAGAATTTAAGAACAACAAACTAGGATATCTGGTGGAAGAAATTCTGAAGCGAAATACTGAAGATGCTACAGAGCTTCTTTTAAACATACAGAGTGAAATGCAGAAGGAGAAAAAGAGTTTAAAGATGCATTTAATAATTAAAAGGCAAACAGGCTGGATGCAGGCAGAGACCGCAGTGATGCGGCTTCAAGCCGAGAAACAAGGACTGTTGCAAACTGTTAGGAGCCTGGAAGAAGCAAGGGAGAATCCTTCCATAGACGTCAAAGGGAGCACAGCCTTCCGACACCATTTCAGACTTCTTACCTCAGAACTGTGAGAGAATACATTCCTGCTGTTTTAAGCCACATAGTTTATTTTATTACAGTAGTCCTAGTGAACTAATACCATATTGATTCAGAATATGAAAGCATTCTTGCTCATCTCTCACATAGGAAAAAAATACCATATATTTTGCTATAACCAAATGCTAGCCAAAAGATTCATACTCTGATCTTGTTTAACATAATAAATGATCAAAACTCAATTCAAACAGGCTTTAAAAAAGTGTGCGTTGGGGCCAGCAGGTGGCCTGGTGGTTAAGGATGCTGGATTCCCACACGGTCAACTATGGATAGAGTCCTAGACCTGGCGGCTTGCTTTCTCAATTCCCTTGCCCCATCCCTCTATCCTCTCTGGTCAAATTAAAATAAATAAATGAATGAATGAATAAATAAATTAAGTTAAATAAAATAAATTCTTTTTTATAAAAAGTGTGTGTATACATGTAATAGAGGTGGGAATGAGGGGGAGTTAGGAAAGGGTTATATTTGTGGATCTTGATTTCAAGGGAAGAGAAGAGAAGAAACACCAAGCTAAAACCATCACAGGAGCAGCAGAAACTCTGGAGCCACTGAAGACAGGACTCACCATCTGGTCTCTCTCTCTCTCTCTCTCTCTTTTTTTTTTAACTTGCCTGAGGACTTGTGCACTTGAGTGTGTCAGAGAGAGAGAGCGAGAGCGAGAGCGAGAGAGAAAGCAACCCCCAGTGGGCCTGGTCAAGTTGCAATCCTTTTTCCATTTCTCAACCCATCATGATTTTGGCATGTGCATGTATGCATGTGTGCACACGCACACACACGCCTAACGTGTTTCAAGCCACCATGGCTGGAACTTGACACGATTAGTCATGTGGGATTCGGCTCCATACACACAGGGATTAGCCACTGAGCTGAGACACGGGCTGGCCCTCTCATCTTGTTCTTCCTGTCTATTCATTCTTCTACCTGTAGATGATCTTCAGTTACTAGGTTAAAAACATGACTGCCAGTAGCTCCCAAGTTTTATCTCTTATAGAACTTAAGCCTGAAGAGTGACTAACTACTTTCTGTGTCCTCAAGTTAAGAAAATCTGTGACTGGCCTGAGCTGGGTGGGCTATCCACTCCTAAACTGCCAGATGCAGCCCTGGCATACAGTTCAGAGAGAGATGGGTGAAAACAATCTACACAAAGAAGAGCTCTAGTCTTTCCTTAATACAGAGGTAGTTTCATTTCTTTTTGAACTCCAAATTCTGACCAAATACTAACATGAAGCAAGCAACAGGGGGTAAAGACATAATTTTAAAGGCTGATACGAATATGACTTAGAGAATAAGAAGCCATCACAGATAAGTTATCAGTAAATGCAATACATTGATAAAGAATGTTAATGAAGAGCCAATAAGCACACAAACTGGATGCTTTATGTATATAATATAAATAAAATGATTTTCACAATAGGAATTAAATTTTAAAAGATCTATTTTCTCTATTTTAAAGAAGATTTTTTTAAAAAATTCATACCTTTTAGTGGTAAAGAAAATAAATACATTTCATCACCAGTAAACATCTGACTGTGTATTGAGGGTAGGCACTGAAGTGCCATGAGATTATTTCCAGAGATAATTAAACTCAATATGTAACTTCTAATTTTCTTAGAAACAAAATTATCACTTACCAGGCCACTGGGGTCTCTATCAGCTCGATCTCGTTCAAAAGAATTTATTTTACTGGCGCTCATCACATCAGTGTCAGCAATGACATAATGTCTAGGTGAGTAAGCATTGGACAAGCTCCCAAGTAGCCTCAGGATCTCGGTGGTATGCCCACCTGGAAAAAATATGGGAAAGCCTAAGATGAAGAAACTCACAACAAACACATCCATTTGACCACGATATACCAATGCCACGTTTTTGGAAGAGCAGAGACCATTATAATTATAGATTTCCCAAAAGACACAAGGAACATTTGGAAACGATAATCTAAGCCCTTGTATAAATACCACTTTTATATGGAGAAGAACATAATAAATGTACAAAAATAAAATTAGCACTAACAGTAGGTACTGAGGACATACAAAGGAGTATAAGACAGTTTCTGTTATCCAGAAGACTAGGAAGAGGGCCAGCAGGTGTCATGGTGGCTAGAGGTCTGGACTCCCAGATGGCTGACAGTGGTTTGAGTCCTGGACTTGGCGGCTTGCTTTCTCACTTTCCCCCGCTCTCTCTCTCTTACTCTGTACCTCGCTGGTCAAATTTAGATAAATAAATAAAACATAATAAAGTTAAATGAAATAATTTTTAAAAAAAGAAAAAAAAAGGAGACCAGTGGAAAAAGGTAACACACACACATATATGAAGGATTTCAAAAAGTTTGAGGAAAAATGAAATTAAAATGATCAGTTTATTTTGGTACAAAAGCATTTGAAATCTATGCATAGCTTTTTGTACAGTGCACATTTTCCATCAAATTTGTGAAGACTCCTCATAAAGATAAAGAAGATGTAGGACTGCAAGAAAAACTAAAATGTGGAGAGAAGAAAGGGGCAAGCTATGAAAAATCAATGGGCTATGGGAACCAGCAGTTAGCGTAATGGCTATGTCGCTGGACTCCCACATAGTCGACTGCGGTTCGCATCCTGGACCCTGTGGCTTGAAACTCACGCCGGGTGCGTGTGCGTGTGCGTACGTGCCCAAGATCCCGAGAGGAGAATGGAGGAGAAGGGATTGTGGCATGACCATCCCCCCTGGGGGGTGATTTCTCGCTTTCTGTCTCTATGTCTCTGTCTGTCTGTCTGGCGAGCGCACGCACCCTATAGCAAAAACCTCTCCAAAAAAAAAATATATATATATATATCAATGGGCTAGGAGGAAGGACATCCCTAGGAAAGCCTGAGAAGACATGAAAGTGAAAATAATGGACAGCCAGGAATAGGGAGGCAACTGGGCGGGAGCAGGAACTGGTAGGCGCGAGATGGTTTAAGGGCTGGTGGCAATACTGGGAAGGTGTAGGAGGAAGGAAGGTCAGGGAAAACAGTCATTGAGGGTTTCTGTGTAGAAGGTAAAGGAAGCACCGCTCTGGCACAGAAATGAAACCTTTCTCAGCTCCTCACACAGGTCTTGACACACTGCAGCTCCTCAAGCACTTACCAGCTTCATTGAACAAGTTGTTCAGTTTTCCAAGTCAGACGACCCAATGTTTTCTAGGCTGTTTCTTCCATGCAAACAACACAACATTTACCTATCTACAAACTACTTACACACAGAAAATCAAACTCCTTAGCAAGAAGCCCCATTGTATCTATTTTAGTTTCATGTCACAAACTCTGTGCCTTAGCAAGGTTGGGGTCTTTAACATTCTCTGCACTCATTTATCTCCTCCTTGCATCTGGTCATGCCGTTCCCTGTATCTGAAGGCCCCCTCCTCTCCCACCTGCTCGCTTCCCTTACTGTTTTCCTCTGTTTTTGGTTTTGTTTTCTTTCAGTTTGCTACAGGCCAGTGTGAGCTCACTGGAGACAGAGAGGGAATGTGAGAGAGGGAGAAGGTGAGAAATCCTGCCCCAGCTCAGGGGGGATGGCCAGGGCACAACCCCTTTTCCTCCATCTTCCTATTGGGATTTTAGACACACACACACACACTCATGCCCAGTGTGTTTTTTTCAAGCCACTGGGTCTGGGACTCAGACCACACAGTCTGCCAGGTGGGATCCAGCCACCTTAACCTCTGGGCCATCTGTTGGCCCCACCTCCATTACTATTTGAAAAAAGAAGCTTCAATAGTGATGCTAGAACACCTAGAAACAAAAATCAAACACATTTGGTATATATTTCTTTCAACACAAAGTTTTGTTATGGTAGAAAGGGAAGGATTTCTTTATATTAGGTTACAGTAAGAATGAGACATAGAAAGAAATGTGGCATAGATTTAGTATGAATTTCAGGAACTGGAATCATAATTAACTTCATAACTTGTCACCCATCTTCTTTTTTTTTTTTTTTTTTTTTTTTTGGAGAGGATTTTTCGCTGCAGGGCGTGTGCGCTCGCCAGACAGACAGAGAGACAGAAAGCGAGAAATCACCCCCCAGGAGGGATGGCCACGCCGCAATCCCTTCTCCTCCATTCTCCTCTCGGGATCTTGGGCACGCACGCACACGCACCCAGCGTGAGGTTAAGCCACTGGGTCCGGGACGAGAACCGCGGTCGACTACGTGGGAGTCCAGTGATATAGCCATTACGCTAACTACTGGTCCCATCACCCATCTTCTTAACTGGGGCATGTAATTTACACATCAGAGTTATACTTGTTTTAGTATTTTTATTTTTAGCCTTGAAAAAATGTGGTGGTTTGCAATGTAGGTACTTGTTTTCACAAGTGGAACAATTAAGGATAAAACCTAATATCTACAACATCTCCACTGTAATTAAAAACCTCATTATGTCTGCTTTACAGTCTTTTTTTTTTAAAGGAAACCCTTACTGAATACATTCATTGAAAGTTTAACTTTGTTACTGAATAGTCATTAAAATTAATAGATAGAGTCTTTCTTTAATTACACTCTTCTATTATGTTATTTTTTTCAGGGAGATAAAAATCCTCTCAATTCTACTCAACATACTTGCACTATTCAATCATTTCTTACCACCCCTTTTGCTCCCCACCTGTTCCAAGCCACTATCACCTCGCCTATGGACTGTCTCTCTCAGTGCTTCTGGTCTGTCCCCCCCACCCTTTCCCCAGCAGTCTGTTTTCAACACAGCATCCAGTGTGATCCTATTAAAAGAGGTAATCAAATTAGTTACCTCTGCTCACAACCCTCCAATGCCTTTGTATCTCCCATAGAATAAAAAAGGCTTCTTGTATTCTGACTCCAACTCTGTGACCTCTTGGACCCCCATTTTCTGCTTCACCCCACCTCACTCAGTCCACTTAGTCACTCTGGCTTCCTTGCTGCTGGTCATCTGTTACCCCCCTCAGGGAGGCGACCCCTGGCAATTCTTTTTAAAATGCCCTCTCCTTTCAGCACGTCCTAGTATTTCTCTATATAATTCACTATGTAGTCTATTTATGTGTTTTACTTTTTATCCCCCCTCCCCACCCCTTGTCCCACTAGAAGGCAAGCACCATGGAGGGTAGGGATTTCTGTTAGTTTTGTTACTGCCCAGAAAATAGCAGTTCTTCTATTGCTGAATGAGTGGAATGAGAGCTGATTATGAAATCTTAAATTTGCCTAAAGAGACCATATTGTATTTCAAAGAAAAGTAATTTTGACAGATTATTATTTTTTTAATGAGGTAAACATTGAAAACAAGTTCTTCCTCCAAAATTCTGGCCATGAACTATTACACTGTTTATCTGATTACAAGTCTGTTTGACTTGAATGACTCATCTCTTCTCTGAATGATCTGAATGACAGAAGTCCAGATGAATCCTTAATCTCATTTGGTTCTAATCCACCAAATCTAATATTATCAAATGAATGGCTCTAACATCTATCCATTCCTTCCCGTCAGAAACCTGGACATCGTCCTTTTAGCCCTTGCCTAGTTCGAGCTTCACTTTCAATCCAGCTGTGGACTTGCTTCCTAAAATCTCCTAATTTCATTTGAATGCATTTCCGTCTCTACATCCCACCCATCGCTCTGGGCACCACCTGCCATCTGAATTATTCCAAAGGCTTTTACTTTGTCCTCTGTTTCAGTCTTTATCAAGAAACTTCTTTTGACAATGCAGGTTACAGGTCTTTGTGAAAGTTCATACTGAATTGGGTATGAAGAACGCCACCAGGACTAAGGACAATCACCACTTGGTTAATGTTTACTATAAGCACATTGTGAAAACTCGTTCCCGTTTTGAAAAGAAGTTTATTTCTTTCTTCCATGAGAAAAAAAAAGAGAGAGACACCCCCGACAGGGTTCTCATGTCGCTATTCACCCCCAGCCTCAGCCAGCCCAGGTAACAGACACTAGTAACCCAGGATCTTCCCATGTGGGTCCAATTGCTTTACCAATATACCACCACATGACACTTTAAATCCTACCACATTTAGTCTCTCCTAACTTCTTGCAATCCACATTTTCCAAGGTGGACACAGAAGGCTCAGTGAGGTTAACTATATAATTGGTCCCAGATTGTGACAGGCAGTTAGTTAGTCATGAGCAGGCAGCCCTAAGAGTAAAGCTAAAGGCTCATAGCTCCAGGTGCCAGAAGGGGGAGGCAATTTGCCATCTTCCTTCCTTGAGGCCTGAGGGAAGCACACAGGGATGATTCCTAGATTTTTCTCTTATCAAAAAGACCTAAGCAAGCGTTTTGGTCGATGCCCTAATTCCTATTAGGGCGATGGACTAATTGGGCAGTCTAGTCGGGGCAACCTGGCTCACATTGGGCGTGCGCGATTAGGTGACCAAGTTCCTCATTCTTTACCTGTGAGGAAGGTGAGCAGATGCAGGAAAAAACGTGTGGATTCAAATTTAAAGGAAGGACATAGACAGTGTAAGGGGCCTCCCACTAATGAATATTCATGACCTCTAGTAATTAAAAAAATAAGTTAACTAGTACCAAGCGCGGTTGCCACCTGGCAATCTGCCCGCCCAAGATCCTTTCTGGGTGTACTTCCTTTCTTTCGATTAAATCTTCTTTTCTACCTACTTCATTCGTGGTTGCGGTTTCATTTTGCACCTAGGGACAGATCTCTAATTTTAGTGATCTGGACCCAAAGAACCAAGGACTTCACAACGTAGCAGCTTGACACTTTCCCATCTGTTAACAAGATCACTGAGGTAGTAAGTATTAGGGATACGATTCAACTTCATCATTTTATGAATCCGGGGACCTGTGTTCCTAGCCCCTACATTGTATGGAACAGAGGAGTACAGCCACAGCTCTACAGAACAGGGCTTAAAACACCCTTTAGGGGTGCTGGCAGGTGGCATGGTAGTTAAGGTGCTGGACTCTCACATGGCCAACCTCAGTTCAAGTCCTAGATCTGGTGACTAGTTTTCTCACTTTCCTTCTCTCTCTCTGGTCAAATTAAATAATAATAATAATATGCTCTCTGGGCAAGAACCTAGTTGGCGGTGATATGGCTAAACGCACCAAGAAGGTCAGCATCATCGGTAAATATGAACCAGCTATGGTGCCTCCCTCTGGAAAATGGCAAAGAAAACTGAAATCAGCCAGCACGCCACATACACCTGCTCCTTCTGAGACAAAACCAAGATGAAGAGACGGGCTGTGGGTACCTGGTACTATGGTTCCTGCATGAAAACAGTAGCTGGTGGTGCCTGGACCTACAGCACCACTTTGCCAATCAGAGTAAGGTCTGCCATCAGAAGACTGAAGGAATTGAAAGACCAGAATCTCCACAGACATCTGGAATATCACTAGTCTATAATAAATGGGTTAACTTATGTAATATATATATATTGTTTTTCAGTTTCCATACAGTGTTCAATAAATTACATGAGCTATTCCACACTACAGTAAGTTAGCTTAGTGTTAGATGATTTTGCCCAGCTGTAAGTTAATGTAAGCATGCACGTTTAAGGTTAGCTAGGCTAAGCTACGATGTCCAGTCAGGGTAGTGAGTGCACTTTTGACTTACATTTTTAACTTAAGATAGTTTTATCAGGAGTAGCCATTGTAAGTTGAAAAACATATACATATCGTGTCAAAACAATCCATCTAAAATTCTAGGTGCTTACAAAGCTAGTGGATTTAGAGTTAAATTGACAGGACAGTTTATTACTCATACACTGCCATCCTGTGTGTACTGTTGTTCCACAGTCCTTCGATCATTGTTTTCATCTTCGTGGACTTTGTACATTTATAAATGTGACAATTTCCTTCGCCTCATTCACCACGTGGTATTCGTATTTCCTTAACTAAATAAATACAAAATGCCTAGATTAATAATACACAACAGCCATACAAGGAACTGCATGTTAGTATCAAAAGGCTTCTGCATTCTCTCTACTCAGTAATTAGTTGTTGGGAAAATATACCCCAGAGAGGTTTAATTACAGACAAATGTTAAGTTATTTAACATCTGAAAAGACGGCTGGACGGCCTAAGCAAACCAGTATTTTGCCCTGCTGGGCAGACTCGACCCGGGAACGCAGCAAAACTACAACTCTCAGCGTGCAACGCTCCAAGCACTCTACAGGAACCCGACGAGGGCGTCGCGGTGTACTCTGGGGTTTGTAGTGCCGACCAAAGGCCGACCGTCACCGCCTCGCGACTTACCGGACCCAGCCACTACCAGGAGGCTGAGAGAGGCGCGGGGCGTCACGCCCGGGGAACGAAGCACTAGCCATAGCCGCAGGACTAGGAAGGCCGCCGCAGCTGCGGCAGCTGCAGCCACAGCAGCAGCCACAGCAAGGACGCACACCATGCGAACACGCATGCGCGCTGTACCCCGGCGCCGCGGAAGGTGGTCAAAGTTTACCACTACGGGCGCCGAGGAGCCTCAAACACGGAGGGACGCGCCTCCTGCTGGGCGGGGCTTGCCCAACTGGGCGGAGTCAGGCCTGGAGAGAAGTCGGGCTTCGGGGTCCGGTACTTGGTGCCACTGCCACGCACACGGGAGACGGCGCTCGGGAAGTTAAGCGCTCGGAAAGTGTGATTTCACTCCTGACTAGGTCAGGCCGCCTGCGCGCCCTAAAGGTCCCGAGACCCCCAACTTAGGAGGTGTTCGAGCCCTGACTTTGTGAATTTCACCGGAGGCGTTACATTCATCGCTGACTGGTTTTTCTTCTACTTCTTAGTTTGTTAGAGGACGTCTACGCTGGCCCGGAGCGATACGGCGAGAGAGAATGAGAGTGAGAAATCACCCCTCCGGACGATGGCCACACGGCAATCCCTTCATTCCCCTTTGGGGATTTTGGGCCCCAACCCACACGCCCGGCTTCACTCCCTGGTTCCTTGCCCTGTGGGATCCAGCCTCCTTGACCTCTGGGCTACTTGCTGTACCCGTCCCCCCCCCCCCTTTTTTTTTCTTTTTTCTTTCTTTTCTTTTTTCTTTTTTTTTGGGGGGGGAGAGGTTTTTGCTATACGGCCCGTGCACTCGCCAGACAGACAGAGAGAGACAAAGAGACAGAAGACCAGAAATCACTCCCTAGGGGAGATGGCCATGCCGCAATCCCTTCTCCTCCATTCTTCTCTCGGGATCTTGGGCACGCAGAATTTAGGGCCTGCAAACTCCAGTATTTCTGAATACTCACGTTTTTAACTTTCCTAGGCATTTTCACAGATCTCAGACTGTGTGATTGGAGTGACTGAGGCTACTCACCCCAGGTTATGCTACCCTTCTGAGGGAAGTGAAAGCAATTGCTCAAAATACCAGGATATCATAGTTAGTATTCAGCTAATTTTATCACAAAGCATTTCCATTTTGTTCCTCATGGCCTCAGCCAAAATGATGACCTGCTAACTTCTCCAGTGTCAGTTTTGCTTCTTTTTATGTCTATGGAATCCATATTACAATTACATTGGAAAAAAAGACCTTCACCTCAAATACAATTTGCCTTAGGTTCCCCATAGATCTGTCAGTTAGATGGGGCAAGTCCTGGACCTGGTGATTTAAAACTCACACCATGTGTGTGTAAACCCAAACTCCCTAGAGGAGATTGGAGGAGAAGGGATTATGGGGTGGCCACCCACCCTGAGGGTGATTTCTTGCTTTCTGTCTCTGGCAAACGTACAAGCCCTATAGCAAAACTTTCTCTAAAAAAAATTAGAAGCCAGAAATCCTAAATTCTGGACATAGGAGTACTATATTATGTATTCCTTTTTCTTTCATTATGTATTCCTTTGAAAGTTGAATTCTGGGGCCTGGGACTGGCAGGCGATGTGGTTAAGGGCGCTGGACTCACATGGCCGACCATGGTTCGAGTCCCAGACCTGGCAGCTTTCTCTCTCTCTCTCTCTCTCTCTCTCTGTTCTTCTTTGGTCAAATTAAAATAAGTGAGTGAATAAATAAAGTTAAATAAAATAATTCTTTAAAAAATAAAAATTAAATTCAGGGCCAGTATATGATGTGGTGGTTAAGGTGCTGGATTTCCACACGACTGACCATTGTTCCAGTCCCAGACCTGGTGGCTTTCAAATCACGTGATGCATGGGTTCGTGATGCCCAAAGTTTAACAAAAGTTTAATTCAAACTTTCCTGATCACACTTATCTGGAGCCTAGAATGATTTTTTAAAAGTGTAGACTCCTGGGACCAGCAGTTAGCGTAATGGCTATGTCGCTGGACTCCCATGTAATCGACTGCAGTTTGAGTCCTGGACCTGGTGTCTTCAACTGACACCGGGTGCGTGTGTGTGCATGCCCAAGATCCCAAGAGGAGAATGGAGGAGAAAGGATTTCAGCGTAGCCATCTCCCCTGGGGGGTGATTTCTCGCTTTCTGTCTCTCTGTCTCTCTCTGTCTTTCTGGTGCCCTATAGCAAAAACCTCTCAAAAAAAAAAAAAAAGAAAGAAAAGAAAAGTGTACACTGCCAGAGTCCACTAGGGAGCTACCGATTCTCTGGGTGGTATGTGTGAGATCAGCTTACATAACCAGTGTATTAATTCCTATCAGCTGGCAAGTTGGGGAGACTAGGTATGTTGCTTTTTGGCTAATGGACCTCACGGCACATTCTATATTCAGTCTTCCATCAAATCCGTTTAACCCTGCATCCTCACAAAAAGGCCACAAAGTGCATATTATTCCGCTAGTTAAGGAATAGATTCCAAAAAAGTTAAATAATTTCTCTAAAGTTTTATGTGGTGTAGAAAATTCATAGTTGTGAACTTAGAAGTCTGTGCCTCGAGTTTTGGTGTCATCAGAATCACCTGTACTCACAAGTGCATTGTCAGAAGCCCAAAAGTAGGGCCTCTGGTATAGCGTGGAAAACAGCTCAAGAATGTTACAAGGATGCCATTCTCTTTCATCTGCCCACTCTGCCGTTGCCAGCAATGGCTTCAACCTAAGCTTTGTTCCTCTCTTACTTAAATGAGGCCATTGATGAGCCCAGAAATGACATCCACACAGGATAATCTTCAGAGCCAAAAAAAAAGATGTTTTTTTTTTTTCTTCCCAAGGGCAAGGAATCTTTTCTGGACTATCTCATAGCAGACTTGACTTACTCTTATTCCTTTCGGCCATTTATATCACTTGGCCGTGTATAAAAGAAAAGCAGTTCCAAAGTTAATAAAAGTAGGAGTATAACTTAACATAAAACTGATCTGTGGTACAGAGCCATTGGTGGGCAAGTGGATACTGAACACAATGGGCATTCTCTTGGAAAGGAGGAAGTTCATAGGGAAGGCTGTTGGGTAGCCAAACAAAAGGTAATGTGACTGAAATGGCTTTATAAACTGATAGCTGGAATGCAAATGTCAAGTATATAATAGTTATACAGCTCTAGGCCCCAAACTAGGATTACAGAAAATGTAATACTTAAAGGACATTCTTGTATTTTCCATTATCTGACCCTCTCACTATTGTAATTACTTATAACTGTAAGAAAAATCAGTTTGATCATATTTGGGTATGCAGCTACAATGAATGCGGGCAATCAGGCATTTGAGAGAATCAAAGAGGGTGGAGAAGCAGACACTGGAGTTATTGGTAGAGTAATTCAGAATAAAGGTGAGGGTCAGACTGTTAAATTTTCCAGTTAAGGAAGTTAAGGACTGCAGGGAAGGGATCAGTGGCAGTCAGGGACCAGAACAAAGTTAAGAATTCCTAAACAAAAATGTCTATTGGGTAACCTGAGTCTTGGGCTATGACAGAGAAAGTGTAGATAATCAGAAGTGAAATTGTATTAATCAGGGGCTGGCAGCTGGCATGGTGGTTAAGGGTGCTGGACGCCCACATGGCCAACACAGTTCTAGTCCCAGAACTGGTGGCTTGCTTTCTCACTTTCTCTCTCTCTCTGTGTCCCTGTCTAGTCAAAATAAATCAATAAAGTTAAATAAAATCTTTAAAAAATTTATTAATCAGAAAATTTAAAGCCAAGTGAGAAGCAGCAACTATTGATATTTCCTTTGGGGGGGGGCAGTAGGTGGCATAGTGGTTAAGATGTGGGACTCCCACATGACTGACCACAGTTCAAATCCCTGGGCCTGGTGGGTTGCTTTCTCACCTTCTTTCTCTCTCTCTCAGTCTCTCTGTCTCTCTCTGGTGAGCATACATGCCCTATAGCAAATAAAAAATAATAATAAAAATAAACAAAATTTTTGGTCAGATGTTTTGCAACAGGGTGTGTGCACTCACCAGAGAGACAGAGAGAGATAGAGACAGAAAGCAAGAAATCACTCCCCAGGGAGGATGGCCATCCTACAATCCCTTCTCTTCCATTCTCCTCTTGGGATTGTGGGCACACACACATATATGCCCGGCATGAGTTGTAAGTCACTGGATCCAGGACTTGAACCATGATCAACTATGTGGGAGTCCAGCAACATTACCATTATGTCATCTGCTGGATCCAATTATTATTTTTTTTTAATTTCTCTTGGGAACATGAGTTACACTGACAATGTAGATAACAGATTCGTATAGGTAAGCTATTGTGCTATGAAAAGCATGAAAAACATTAATAGCTGACAAAATAAACAATTACATGCAGCCCATAGCCAATCTTAAGTAAATTCTGCCCTGGAATGTGATTTTTATTATATTTTAAAATCTATTTTCTAACATTTCTATGACAAATATCTATTATTCACGCATATTTTAAAAGTGTTTTTACAAGTTCAGAGTATTTTGCGCTATTCCATAGGATTGTAATTGTTATTTTTTTTCCATACAATAATGAGTATATGCTATGTAGCAGACACAGTTTTAGGAGCAAAGGTTGTCAAATAAGTAGGACATAAGTAGCCCAGACCAGAACCTTAGACCAGTGAGGTGACAGTGGAAGTACAAGAGGGCAGATTTGAGACGCTTCTTATGGTTAGATTCAATAAAAGTTGTTGATGGATTGGGAGTGAAGAAAGAAGAGGAATCAAGATGTTTTTGTCTTCAAAACTGGTTAGATGGTATCATTTGCTGAGAACAGATGAATTGGAGAAGATGAAAATGAAATATTCTGTTTTGGAGTTTATTTTAAGTAGCCAGTTTAACAGTCAAGAGTTTATGTCAAGCAGGCAGTTTTATGTGCAGACTTAAAGCTTAAGTCAGATCTAGAGGTATAAGTTTAGAGTTCATTAATGTACACGTTGTATTTAAAGCATGGGGCTGGGTGAGAGCACCTAAGGAGGAAGTTTGGATTAGTCCTGCTCAGTAGAACTGTCTGCAATGATGGAAATAGTTTATATCTGTGTTATATACAGTCTGCATATGCCTACTGAACACTTGAAAGATGGCTAGTATGATTGAGAAACTGAATTTTACCTTTATTTCATTTAAATTATTTTGAATTTAAATAGACATGGCTAATGACTACTGTGTTGGACAGTCCAGGATAGTTGAGAGTCTGGGTCACTAACAAGTAAACATCTAGTAGAGGAGACTGAGACAACAAAAAAGATGGAGAAGGGAAAGTCAGGGAGATAAGAGGAAAATCAGGAAAGAATGATATCCATAAAAACTAATGAAGGGGGAGCCAGCAGGTGGCATGGTGGTTAAGGGCCTGGACTCCTACATAGCCAATGATGGTTCAAGTCCTGGACTGGAGCACCTATATGCATTCTCAAAATCTCTAGAGAAGAATGGATTGTGGTGTGGCCATCTCTCTGGGGGATGATTTCTTACTTTTCCTCTCTCTATGTCTCTGGGAAGTGCACATGCCCTATGGCAAAAAACCTAAAAAATAAAAAAAAAAAAAAAAAACAGAAAAACACTAACAAAGAAAACTGTTTCAAGAATGAGCATGCAAGTCAGCTATGTCATATGCTGCTGACCAATGGAATCAGATGACGAGGGAACAAGTTTGTCACTGGAAATCCTAACCACAGCATTGTATGGAATAGTGGTGATAGAAGGCAGATGGATATGAACAGAAGAGAGAATAGGAAATAAAAGCAGGCAGGGCCAGCCCCATAGCCTAGCAGTTAAGCAAGCCAGATTTCACGTGGCTGAATATGGTTTGAATCTCCGTCTGACAGCTTGAGAATGTGCTGGGCATGTGTGTGTGTGTATGCTCCAAATCCCAGCAGGATAGAGACATAGAAGAAATGGGATTGTAGTATGCACATTGTAGGGTGCTTTTTCTACTCCATCTTTCTCTGGCAAGTATACAAGTTCTCTGACAATTAAAAAAAAGGGGGGGAAAGAAAAGCAAAGCAGACAGACTCTGTAGAAAATCATTTCAAGTTTTTCTTTGAAGAGGATGGAATAAATTGAGTGGGAGATAGGGGAGATTTTGTAATCATGGAAACCTTTTTTTTTTTTTTTTTAACAATGGGAGTTGCTTTGTTGATATAGAAAGATCCAATAAAGGACAATGATATAGGATGGAAGGAGAATGTTGATATTAAAAAGGTCCAATAGCGAAAATTGACACAGGATGGAAGGAGAATGAAAACAGGAATACATTTCTAAAAACAATGAAAGGAGTTGGAATATAAAGCACAAATGGAGAGGTTGGACTTTGATAGGAGGAGTGACCCTTATTCCACAGTAACAGGATGGATACAGGTAAATGGATGCAGATACAGGACAGTTTGTAGAATAGAAGAGTGTAAGGCTGTAGAATTGGTTAAAAATAGAAAAGAGTGTGAAGACTGGAAGTATAGAGTGTGGGAGAAAGTATGAAATAATCATCTTGAAGAACAATCAGCACACTCACCAGCACCAGTGCAGGATTTCTGGGCAGATTAAAATGCCCATTTGAAGCCTGTCATAACAAATACACAGAGAAACCAGTCAGCATAATTTTATGTGTCACTCCCTCACACACACACACTGGAAAAGGCTTTAACTAGAGTTAGATTAAGTTTTTGTTTTTAATTACTTAGAGGGTGTGTGTACTCACCAGAGAGAGATGGAGAGAGAAAGAGGGAAAGTGAGAAAGCATCCCCGGTGTGGGAATGAAAATGCTGCAATCCCCTTGCCTCCACTTCTCCTTTCAGGATTTTGAGCATGCACACACACTTGCCTAGCAGCCTAACTGCCATGCCACCAGCTGGCCCAAGAGTTAGATTTTTGACAAGTAAAAACAAAAAGAAGATTCTTTTCAAGTAAGTTGGGTTTGTGGAATTCCTGTGTTCATAATGAAAAGTAAAGACAAGAGAGTGAAGGTAGGGGATGGATGAATAGTGGAAGAGTGGTAGAATCAGTGGATTAGAGGCTTTAAGAAGGTTGAAAAATTGTAATGAAAGAACTAGAATAAGTGAGCTATAGAGATAAGAGGTGATGGCCAGAGAATGGAATGCTTGAAGTCAATATTGTGTTGCTGCTGGTGATAGTATTTAGGGTATGATTATGGGAATGAATGAAAAAGATCACAGGAGACCATTACATGGAGGCTGAAGTCACTGAGGGGTAGAGAGGAAGATAATGAGCTAGGAGGTGAAGTTTTAAAAGACTTAAGAGATTAGAAGAAGATAGCTACCAGAAAGAGCATTGGGTATTACTGCATGTCTTCCATTTGTTTCTCTAGTCTCTGTGCTTCTCTAGGCCACTAAGTGCCATGTTAGCTGAAACCTATGGACTAAATCAATAGGTTTTCTTGCCCTTTGGTTCTGGTTGGGTTTAACCAATAAAGATCTTCAGCAGATCTGACAAAGGGAAGACTACACCCTTGAACTAACGGTCTCTACTCTTTTCATAGCCTTTTATCTGTCTCTTCTTCTGAGTTTCTACACTTTTCTTGTGTTCCTTCAGGCTTAGGAGCAGTACCAACTCCATTGTTACTAGCCCTGAGTTACTGCCTATCCTTTGTGCTTTCACCACCTCATTCACACCTTTGTATTAAGTCACCTTTAAAAATCATCCTCAGGGTGCCAGCAGGTGGCGTGGTGGTTGGGGTGCTGGAGTCCCACATAGCCGACTGTGGTTTGAGTTCTGGACTTGGCGGCTTGCTTTCTCACACCTTCACCACCCCCACCCCCCCCCACTCCCCCCCCCCCCCCCCCCCCCCCACCCCGTCTCCCTTACTCTGGTCCTCTCTGGTCAAATTGAAATAAATAAATAAATAAATAAAGACAAATAAAATAAATTTTTAAAAGAAAAGAACATCCTCAGTTTAATATGAGTATGCCATCTATATCCAGAGACACTGATTGATACAGGGTGTTATAGTCATGTGACAAAAAGCTCAAAGGAACTGGGTTTTTGAAAGAGGAGAAATGGTTTAGAAGCAGCAAAGGGAGCAAAAGGGATATCTTCCCCACATCCTGTGGGGGGTGTGAGCAAAAAAAAGAGGGCTCTATGTCAGAGACATACTATACTGAGGAAATACAGGAGAGTAAGTCTTCAGTTTAAGCAGGAAAGTGGGGAAGACGTTCAAAGAGACCAATTTTAGTCCATTTCTGCTAGTATCTATTCTAGGCTGTACAGTAGGCTAGGTGCTGGGGTTCAGTAGTAAGGTTAACACCCAAGCAGTGACTTAACAATGACCCTGACTGTGTGAACCACATGCCTCTTGACAAGGTTCTTACACAAAAGCCACCCAGTCCATTCTCTCATGGGCTGCCTAAGAGTGTGAGCTATTAGACATCTTGTCAGCTAGCTCTCTTTCCCACCAGAATTCAACTGTCTTCAATCCTGATAAGGATAGAAGTATGGATAAGGAAGACTGAAGCTTTTCTGCAGGAACCAGGATACCACTTTCATCAGCATTATGCTTGCCCATGTCAAGGTAGGATAAAGCTAGAAGGGAGTTCTTATTCTGGTCAGAGACAGAACTGGGGCCATGTGACCACCAGGACTGATTATCATAATGATCTTATGAAAGGTTGGACAGGATGAGTGACAGAAGTTGTCACAACGTGACTCAAATAATCTTTATAGCCACAACTATTTTTTCCTTGTCAAATATGCTAATATATGTTTGAGTCTCAACCTTTGCCTGGATGAAACCATTACCTAGGACTCCTTAAATGCTAACACTTTACAACTAAGACAGCTATTTAATATTTACAATAATTGGCTTTTATTATATCTTTTATTATACCATGCCAGGTACTCATGGATTAACTAACTCTTGTAACAACCCTGTGTGCTAGATACTATTATGATCCTCATTTGTAAAAGGACATTAAGTTACAGTGAGACATGTCATTTGTTCACGAAGCCAGAAATGAGTAGAGTTAAAATTCAATCTTGGTTAGTGTGACTCTATAGTCAGCAGTTTTTATCTTCTACACTACCATTAAAACTTCTGTACCTTTATATCAACTTCTGTGCTATGTAGTAAATAATCAGAAAAGAAATATTGATATTATTTACTATTTCTTATTTATAAAAATTAAAATTAAGAGAAGGGTTTTTTCAAAGTGCCTTTAATCCAATCAAGAATTGTTTTTGCCTTTTCTACTTTTTTCTCCTACTGCATTAAAAAAAGATTTAAAAAAGATATAATGGGACCGGCAGGTGGCGTGATGGATAAGGCTCTGGACGCTCTCACATGTCTGAGCACGGTTAGCGTTCCAGACCTGGTGGCTTGCTTTCTCACTTTCTTTCTCTCTCTCTGGTCAACTTAAAATACATGAATGAATGGATAAAATTAAATAATTTTTTTAAAAGATACTATATATATGGGATCTCCAGAAAGTTTATGTAAAATGTGTATTAGGAAAACACTATGCATGAATTTCAAAAATATTTTTGCACCAAAATAAACTCATATTTTAATTCCATTTTTCCATAAACACTTTAAAAGTCCCCATGTATATAGTACATTCCTGTGTTGCTTAATGACAGGGATATATTCTGAGAGTATCATTAGGTGATTTTGTCATTATGTGAATTTCAAACAGGTGGTATAGCCTACTACACATCTAAGCTATAAATTGACAGTATAGCCTGTATGAGACCACTGTCATACATACAGTCTATCATTGACAGAAATATTATATTGGACATGATTGTACATACACACTTACATATGCATAAACTCCTGATTCAAGCCTTGTTCATGGTGAATTTACAGTGAAATTATTAAGATATCTTTTTTTTTTTTTTTTTTTTTTTTTTTTTAGGGTTTTTGCCACAGGGCTTGTGTGCTCACCAGAAAGAGACAGAGACAGACAATGAGAAGGAAAGTGAGAAATCACTCCCTGGGAGGGACGGCAATGCTACAATCCCTTCTCCTCCATTTTCCTCCTGAGATTTTTTTGGACACGCATGCACATGCACCTAGCATGATTTTCAAGACCTGGGTCACAAACCGTGGTCTGCCATGTGGGAGTATAGCACCTTAGCCAGTATCCCACCTGCTGTCCGCAAGATACCATAGTTTTATCCTCTCTTTCTCAACTTATGTCTGTTTATCTCAGAGACCTCTTTTCAGATATGTTTATAAATCAGTTACTCTAATCCTGTATACTCAAAATGCCTTCTTGGTTACAAATTTAAAAAGACATTACAATCTTACTTGAAAGTACATTCCAAGAATATTATGGAAAATATTATACCACATTATACTATATATTAATGGCAACCACAACAATGATAGTTCCTTTAACTTTCTTTTCTTTTTTTTTTTTCTTTTTTTGAAGAGGTTTTTGCTATAGGGCATGTGTGCTCTCCAGAAAGACAGAGAGAGATAGAGAGAAAGCGAGAAATCACTCTCGGGGGGGGGAGGGTCAGTCCGCAATCCCTTCTCCTCCATTCTCTGAGGATCCTGGGCCTGCATGCCCAGTGTGAGTTTAAGCCACTGGGTCCAGGACTCAAACCACGGTTGACTACATGGGAGTCCAGCAACATAGCCATTACGCTAACTTCTGGTCCCAGTTCCTTTAACTTTCAAAGTTATCATATTTTTTTGGTTTTTGACCTATAAATAAAATAAAATTACATTTCTGTAGTAAAAACTGCTTGTCTTTGAAATCCATTGGATTTAGTTTCTCTTCTTCCCTATCCTCCCTTCCCACAAAGCTCTACCTAGCATCTTCATTGATTCCTTTTTTCTCCTCCATTGTGTACATTGCCCTTTTGCTCTGTTTTTCTTAAATTCTTTTCCACTGCCGCAGAGCTTTTTGTCTGCAATAGAAACACACAAATTATAGGGCCAGCCTGTGGCATGGTGGTTCCTACACGACTGACTACTGATTTCAGTCCTGGATCTGGGGGCTTGAGAAACATGTCAGCCGCATGTGTATGAGTGCCCAAAACCCCAGAGGAGGAAGAAATGGAGGAGAAAGTATTGCCACATAACCATCCTCCATGAAGAGTGCCTTCACACTCTCTTTGTCTCTGTTCAGTGAGCGCATATGCCTTCTGACAACATTTTAGAAAAAAGAAGCACACAAATTGTGTCTTCATTCTTATCTGATCTTTCATTGCTCCTTAATTGTATATGAAGAAAAAGCACAGAAAACCTCCTGTAAATTTACATACATAATAATATATGCTGTCTACCTTTTAGTAACCCTTCTCAATTCTCTCACAACCATCCTATGGACTTAAATACTGTTATTATCCCCATTTTGTAGTTGAGCAAATGGAGGCTTTGCTAGACTTAATCTACACTGCTAGTTCTTTGATTTGACTTCCTGTGGATGTACTGTGATCATCTAGTTGCTTCAGGAATATAGTGCTATTACTTAGGGAACCTTCTTAAAACAGAAAACATTTTACAGTAAGAAGGGGATAAGAAAAATGAAATTTTCAGTCATGCTACTTAAAACAGTGTTATTTTCTCCTAAAAGTTTTGTGTAAATAATCAATGAATATAGTTTCCAGCAGTAGATAGTTCTTGCTGTGCCTTTTAACCCAGTTTCTTCTCGGCATCTTCATGACTATTTAATATCCTGTTCAGTTTTCATCAGCTAGGTGTCCTATTCATTGTGAGCCCTACTCAGTTTGTTAGAAAATGGACTTGTTAATGTACTAATAAACTTTTTTGATATTTCAGAAAACTTAGTTATTCCCCAAACTTAAGATTCCCTTCTTCTTCATACCAGTACTTCTTTTTTTTTTTGGAGAGGTTTTTGCTATAGGGCGCGTGCGCTCGCCAGACAGACAGAGAGAGACATAGAGACAGAAAGCGAGAAATCACCCCCCAGAGGGGATGGTCACGCCGCAATCCCTTCTCCTCCATTCTCCTCTCGGGATCTTGGGCACGCACGCACACGCGCCCGGCGTGAGTTGTAAGCCACCGGGTCCGAAACGCGAACCACGGTCGACTACGTGGGAGTCCAGCGACATAGCCATTACGCTAACTGCTGGTTCCCATACCAGTACTTCTATGGGCTTTTTTGTCAATTACATTTGTTTTGGAAAAGGTAAAAGATAAAATAAATGAACCTGAGAAAGTCTTAGCACTTTGTAATATGCGGTGGACATTTGCCTATGAAAGTGTGGGCCAACTGTATCTTAGAAATTTAGAAAAAATGGAGAAGACACCTTCATGGCTCCTGAGAACTAGTGATTTCAGGGAAAAAAGAAATGAAGATTTTCTACTGATAATTCAGCCTCCAGCCTACAAATCTAGTGGAGAGGCAAGGGAGCAGGCCTCAGAAGACACCTTCATGGCTCCTAAGAACTAGTGATTTCAGAGAATAAAGAAATGAAGATTTACTGATAATTCAGCCTCTAACCCACAAATCTAGTGGTAAGAGCTCTTTCACACCTTCTCTCTGCCTCTGCCTCTGCCTCTGCTTCTCTCCACCTCTGTCTCTGTCTTCTCATTTTTTTTTTTGTAATTTTTCTTTTTAAAAATTTTTTAAGGTGAAGCATTTTCTGGGCTTTCAGCCCCTCCTCTCCCTTTATCTTGTTAATAATCCCCTCTCCTCCCAACCCAGGAGAGGCAAGGGAGCAGGCCTCAGAAGACACCTTCATGGCTTCTGAGAACTAGTGATTTTGTGCGATGCACTTGCATGCTGTGCCGTTTTCTAATTTTTGCTTTTTTTAAAAAATATATAATTTTTAAAGTTTCTTTTGAGTTTTTTTATTCTCTTTTTTTCCGTTTCTTGATTGTTTTGTTGCTGTTGTCTCTCTCTGTTTCCTTTTCTGCATGCTCCTGGATGCTCAGATTGAACTTTAAGTTTGGGAAGAAACACACTTTCCATCAGATAACTAGAAATCGCTGCAGGACCACAGGAAATATGGGAAAGCAAGAAAATACCCCTCCTCCAAGGGAAAAGAATAACTCCTCTTCATCCACAGACAGTTCAATGGAAATCATGGAAATGTCTGATAAAGAAATTGTAACATTCATAATGGCAAAACTAACAGAGATGGAAAAGAAGAGAGACAATGAAGTGCAGAAGAATAAGGAGAAAGGAGCTGATAAGTTCTGAGAGGTGAGGAAATTCTTGCAAGATCTAAAAGAGAAATTACACACTTTATAAAAGAATCAGATGGAACTGTTAGCGATGAAGACTATAATACAGGAAGTAAAAATCTCTTTTGAAATTATTAAAAGCATACTAAATCATACAGAAAATAGAATCTATGATGTAGAAGAGAAAATTGCTGGCCTAGAAAAGTCCACTGTGAAGACAGAAAATTACCCAAAAAATTTGAGAATAATATATGAGAAACACTAGATACCATCAAATGTTCAAACATTTGGATAATTGGTATCCCAGAAGGCGAAGAGACTAATAAGGGTATTGATAATCTATTTCATGAAGTCCTGCAAGAAAACTTTCCAAACCTAGAGAGTCACTCAAAGATCCAGTCCCAAGAAATACAAAGGTCCCCATATATAATCAACCCAAGAAGATCTTCTCCCAGACACAATATAGACAGACTGACCAAATCATAGACAAAGATAAGATACTAAAATTTGCAAGAAACGTCAAGTTACCTACAAAGGATATCCCATCAGACTAACAGCAGACCTCTCATTGGAAACAATGCAAGCAAAGAAAGAATGGGAAAATATATTCAAAGTGCTAAGTGAAAAGCAACTTCAACTGAGAATACTGTACCCAGCAAGACTATCTTTCATGTGGGAAGAAAAGACAAGAACATTCTCAGATAAACAAAACCTGAAAGAATTTACCAGCACCAGATCAGATCTCCAAGAAGTTCTCAAGGGAGTGCTATGTCAAGAAAATTAAATGTAGTCACACAGAAATAAGAGTTTGAAAACTAAGAAAATGGCCATCTTAATCATAAGGACAAGTCTGGAGTTGAATATTATATCCCAGAGTTCAATTGGGAAGATCGAACCACAACAGAAGATAGATTAAGTACATGAGACTGAACTGAAATAGCATTCTGTGACTTTTGACTAAAATATTACTGCTTCTCTTTTAGGCTTTGTTGTCCAGTTTTAAGAGTTTTTGTCCGGTCTTGAGCTGTCAATAGGTTCATGTACCTATCTACTATTTGAACAGAATACTAACCTGTTTCCAGGCTTTAAGTTTTAAGCAAATTTCCTTACCAATTCAAAACTGTTTTTCTTGAAATTACCAACTGAAGTTGCTATTGAAAGTAGTTAGATTACTTAAGAAATTGTGGGATCAATAAAATGTGGCGGGGGGCGGGGAGGAATAGAAGACAATTGAAGACACCAGAGATAGTGTGAGAAGAGGGTGGGAAAAGGCAGAGGGTCAGACATAGGGGTAAATATATACGTATGTGTGTGTGTGTGTGTGTGTGTGTGTGTGAAACTAGAAATGGAAAATTATTGATGATAATATACATGACTAAGCCACTATGCAGTATATTCTGGATGGGAAACTACTTTTTGTATGCTGTGATGATGATTAAGGAATGAATGTAAATTAATTAATTTAAAAAAGTTTAGGAGAAAAAAATATGAAAACTATTTTTCTTGAAATTAAAAAAAATGCATATTTGATGACTGCAGTAAGCTATATAGTCCCAGCTAGGTGCTATTTTATAGTATGTTCATTCTACTCACTGAGGTTTATGACTAAAGTCAGATTTGTGTTCATGGATATGTGTATATCAGCTGCGCTTGCTACTGGAAGTATTTAGATTAATTAAATTATTAGGTAATAAAATGGGGGGAAAAGGTATAGGAAGCAACCATGGATACCAGAGACAGTGTGGGAGGAGGATGAGACAGGGCAGAGGGTGATAGGGAATCAAGGATGGCAAAATTGCGAAATATACAGGAAACAAATGGAAAATTATTTGTTGATGATAACACATATGTGCTTGATTGAGCCAATTTACAGTGTATTCTGGGTGGGAAATCTCATTTTGTTTGCTGTAATGATGTATAGTAAATGAATGTAAATAACTAAATTTTAAAAAGAAAGAAAGAAAGAAAGAAATTTAGAAGAAATAGGACCAGCAGATGGAGTAATGGTTACCATTGTTGAACTCCCATGTAGTCAACCATGATTTGAGTTCTGGACCAGAGGCTTAAAATTCTTGCCAGGTACATGCGTATGTGTGCCCAAAATCTTAAAGGGAGA
Organism: Tupaia tana; assembly: GCA_026018925.1. NCBI lineage: Eukaryota > Metazoa > Chordata > Mammalia > Scandentia > Tupaiidae > Tupaia > Tupaia tana. The sequence goes on from JAKSZU010000004.1 coordinate 64,126,410, forward strand.
ATGGAGGAGAAAGGATTGCAGCATGGCCATTTCCCCTGGGGGAGTGATTTCTCACTTTCTGTTTTTCTCTCTGGCGAGTGCATGCACCCTATAGCAAAAATCTCTCTCTCGAAAAAAAGTAAATAAATAAAAGAAGAAATTTAGAAAAGACAGTAAATTTCCCTTTCTGAAAAGATGCTGTAAATAAAATGAACCTATTATGGTTAATTTCCTTCATCAATTATGCCCTCTTTTTCCTGAATCTTGAACTAATCAACTAACAGTTGATGTCTTTATTCTTAACCTATAAAACCAGCTCAAGTCTCTCCCATTAAAAAAATAAAAGTAAAGTCAGTAAAACCCTCATCACTCAGTCTGACTCAGCATTACTTCTTTAAACTACCAGTCGGGCACAGCCCAGCCACATTAAAATGGCACTCCAGTCTTTAACCGCACCTTTATCCCTTTGCCAGAGTGCTTTTCCACTCTCAGTCTATTTTTATGTAGTTGGACTATGTCACCAAACGGAAGCCCTATGCTAAGCACAGAACAAAGTTGTATTTCAGATGTGACCCGAACATGTAACCAGCCAGCCAGTTCTTGGTGGACTAAACAGGGATTCCTGCCATTGTATATAGGAAGCCTGATCTCCCCACCAATGACACAAAAGCCAGGTATTGACACAGCCCTCACCCTTGAATGACATAGTCTTGTGCAGACTGAATACCTTTATAATGCACTGTCTTAAAAAGTGTCTGAGTGTCTGAGAGCATGGATGAATTAGTCTTTACCTGACTTGCTTCTACAAATAGAGACAGATTTTTCCTCTGATAAAGTTTGCACATAAATGGGACATACTAGGTTTATTCTATTTTGGTCAACCTTCCCTGTCCATCACTGCTATGTGACTCTCCAGTGATGTTTCTAATCAGGCTGACAAATCACTCAGGAAAGGGACCTTCCAGACTTAGCCTTCCTGAGGAGAACAATTTTTACTCCCTGATGCCTTTCCCCATTCTTGTGTTTCTCCCAAACCTCTGAATCTAGTGGTCTTTTCTCCCTCTTTCAGACATATTTAACCACTCCTACTAAAGAAGGTTTCATCCCTTGGTTTAATCCTTCTATGTCACAAAGCCTTAGACTTTATCTGAATGAGTGGGACTTGGTAGTGGCACAATAGTAAAAGATAATGCTTTGCAAGGCTGACCCACATGGGAAGATTCCCAGTCATGTGTGGAGACCTCCTTGAGTATACTGGGCATGTGTGTGTCCATAATCCAGAGTTGGCTGAAGCTGGGGGTGGATTGTGATGTCAAGAACCTGTTGGGTATGCTGTCTGTCTGTTTCTGTCTTTCTGTCTCTTTCTTGTTTGTGGAAGAAATAAAATTTTTTTAAAAGATGAAGGATACACGTAAAAAGAAGAAAAGCAATTCTTCAGCCAAAAAGAGATCTAGCCTTGCAGCACAGACCAAAGTAAAAGTGTTGCCTTCACTTTTTAAAAAAGATTACCTCAAAGTATTGGGTCATCAGAAAGGTCATAATGCATTTTTACACAGAAAAGCATGTCATTACTTTTCTGATGACCAATAGAAGAGCCCAGTAGATGGCATAGGTGGTTGTGGTGCTGGATTCCCCCATGGTCAACCATTTCTGAGTCCTGGACCCAGTGGCTTGAAAATCATGCTAGGCACGTGTGTGTACATGTCCAGGATTCCAAGGGAAGAATGGAGGAGAAGAGATTGGGGTGTGACTATTCCTTCCCCCACCACTGCCCGGGGGTGTGTGACTTCTCACCATCCCTCTCTCTGTCTCTCCTGTGAGTGCACATGTCTTATGGCAAAAAAATAAAAAGAGAAAAAAAAAAAAGATGGCCTCAAAGTAGCCAGCATTAAAACAATAGCAAGAGGAATGAATACAGAATAGAAATTAGAGAATAGACAAGTTTAAGGGATAGGTACAACGGGCCGGCAGGTAGCATGGTGATTAAGGTGCTAGACTCTCACATGGCCAACCGTGGTTCAAATTCTGAACCTGGAGGCTTGCTTTCTCAATTTCTCTCTCTCTCTCTCTCTCTGATAAGTACATGTGCCTATAGTAAGTTAAAGAATAATAATAATAATAATAAATAAGTAAAATCAAATAAATAATTTTTTCAAAAAAAAAAAAAAAAAAGAGAGAGATAGGTCCAGAAAATAACTTTGGGTAAAACTTAAAACCAGGAAACAGGTTAGGATTCTGTTCAAATAGTAGATACATGAACCTATCAACAGCTCAAGACAGGACAAAAATCCTTAAAACCAGAAAACAAAGCTAGAAGAAAATCAGCAATGTTTTAGTCAAAAGTCATAAAATGCTTTTTCACCAGTTCAGTCTCATGTACTTAATCAATTTTCTGTTGTGGTTCAATCTTCCCGATTGAATTCTGGGATACAATATTCAACTCCAGACTTGTCCCTATGATTAAGTTGGCCATTTTCTTAGTTTTCAAACTCTTATTTCTGTGTGACTACATTTAATTTTCCTGATAAAGTACTCCCTTGAGAACTTCTTGGAGATCTGGTCTGGTGCTGGTAAATTCTTTCAGGTTTTGTTTATCTGAGAATGTTCTTGTCTTTTCTTCCCATATGAAGGATAATCTTGCTGAGCACAGTATTCTCGGTTGAAATTGCTTTTCCCTTAACGCTTTGAATGTATTTTCCCATTCTTTCCTAGTTTGCATTGTTTCTGATGCGAGGTCTGCTGTTAGCCTGATGGGATATCCTTTGTAGGTAACTTGCCGTTTTTCTCTTGCCAATTTGTCTTTGTCTTGGTTTTGGTCAATTTGGCCATAATGTGTCTTGGGGAGAAGATCTTCTTGGGTTGATTCTATTTGGGGTCCTTCATATTTCTTGGGACTGGATCTTTGAGTGCCTCTCTAGGTTTGGAAAGTTTTCTTGTAGGATTTCATGGAATAGATTATCAATGCCCTTATGAGTCTCTTTGCTTTCTGGGATACCAATTATACAGATGTTTGGATATTTGATGGTATCTAATATTTCTCGTATATTCTTATTTGGGGGGGCAATTTTCTCAGTCTTCATGGTGGATTTTTCTAGGCAAGCAAATTTCTCTTCTTTGTCTGAGGTTCTGTTTTCTGTATTATCTAGTCTGCTTTTAATACTTTCAAGGGAGATTTTTACTTCCTGTATTATAGCCTTTATCTCTAACAGGTCCATTTGATTCTTTTTTAAAGTGTGTAATTCCTCTTTTAGATCTTGCAAGAATTTCCTCACCTCCTAGAACTCTGCAGCTCCTTTCTCTTGCCTCTTCCACAGTTCATTGTCTTTCTTCTCTTCCATCTCTGTTAGCTTCTTCATTCTTTATCAGACATTTCCATGATTTCCATTGAACTGTCTGTGGATGAAGAGGAGTTACTCGTTTCCCTTGAAGGAGAGGTATTTTCTTGCTTTCCTATATTTCTTGTGGTGGTTTCTAGTCATCTGATGGATGGTGTGCTTCTTCCTAATTCTTGAAGTTCAATCTGAGCATTCAGGAGCATGCAGGAAGAGGGGATCTGTAATCTCTTTGCTGTTGTATTTTTATCCCTTTGTGCAGCAGATTCAGTGGATATTGAGGAATATGTTAACCCTGTAGTATTTGGATGTTTGGCTGCGGTTCCCTTAGATCCATCTAGAAACACAGAAAATGGAGATTGAGGAGCAGAGTGTTGAACTAAAAGAAAAAGAAAAGGAAACAGAGAGAGGGAAAAAAAGAAAAACAAACAAACAAACAAAAACCAAATAAACAAAGAAAAAGAAGGAAAAAAATTTAAAAACAACCAAAAAATTTATTATTATTTTTTTAAATCAATAGTTCTCAGGAGCCATGAAGGAGTCTTCTTCTGAAGGCCTGCTCCTTGCCTCTCATAGTGGGGGAAAGGGGATGATTAGCGAGATAAAGGAGGGGCTGAAAGCCAAGAGAATACTTTCCCTTAAAAATTTTTGAAAAGGAAAAATTACAAAAAACAAGAAGACCGAGACAGAGGCAGAGAGAGACAGAGAAAGAGAGAAGGGTGGAGGAGCTCCCTACCACTCGAGTTTGGGGGCTGGAGGCTGAATTGTCAGTAGAAAATCTTCACTTCTTTTTTTTCCCTGAAATCACTAGTTTTCAGGAGCCATGGAGGAATCTTCTTCTGAAGGCCTGCCCCTTACCTCTCCTTCCAGGGCCCCCACTAGAAGCCAGCTCCTCCCTCAGTATGAAAGCCAGAAATGTCATTCTTTTACTCTTCTCTTCTCTAGAAGGTATGTTATCAGTTAAGACTCTCCCCCAGCTACAAAACTTTGTGCTTTCTAAATAAGCTCCTTAACAAACTGAGAAAACTGAGAACGCTTGGAGAGCACTCATCTTGTAGAGTGCAGTGTAAGGTGCAAAGGTATAAAAGCAAGAAACTACAGTTTCACAACAACTTAAAGTCCTGATGTGTTCAGCGATTTAACTCCTAGAATACTGTTTGAAGCTCACAATTTGGGTAATAATGTCTTTCAAGATTTTGCTTATTATTAATACTCCTGCACATCATCCTTTTATTAGTGATCTTCACTCCAATATATTTTTGAAATCTTTAACATTTTTCTGTAAGATCTGGAGAAGAGAACATTCAGCTGACACAAGTCCAAGCAGCAAAAAGCAACATGTCTATGATGCAGTGACAAGGAGCTACAGAACATGGCATACTTCTGGATCCTCACAAAATAAAGCCCTCCTTAGCTATGACCAATTTACATGTTTGTAGATGCCATCTGTTACCATTGTATCTAAATAGAGTAGCTTCTGGCATTAAAAAGTCATGTTAGAGGGCTGGCAGGTGGCATGGTGGTTAGAGGCACTGGATTCCCACATAGCCGAGAGCAGTTTGGGCCCTGGACCTGGTGGCTTGCTTCCTTGGTTTCCTTTTCTGTCTCTGTCTCTGTCTCTCTCTGATCAAATTAAAAATAATGATAACAGATGAAATGAAAAAGTCATGTTGTAAATAAGTTCAAGTCATAGTACAAGTTGAATAAACTTTATTTGAAATGTTAGGAACCAGAAGAGTTTCAGATTCTGTTCTTTGTTTTGTTTTGTGTTTTTTTTTTGTTGGTTTTTTTTTTTTTTTTTTTTTTTTTTAGATTTTGGAATATTTGCATATACATGATGAGATACAGTGGGATCCAGAGTAAACATGAAATTGATTTATGTTTCATACACACTTTATACATAGATTGAAGGTAATTTATATAATATTTTTGTATTGCAGAGTTTTGATTGTGATCTAACTCATGAGGTCAGGCATTAAATTTTCTACTTGTGGTGTCACATCTGTGCTGAAAGTTCATGATTTTGGAGCATTTCTGGTCTTGGATTTTCAGATTAGGGCTGCTCAACCACAGTACTCTCAAGAAGAAACTAGATACACACTTGACCTACAAGTTGGGTTGATGTCTTTATTATAGAGGAGTTTTGTCCCTGGCAATAGAACTTTTTCCCATTTTTATCATTGTCTGTGGAGGGTTCATTTTTATGAATCAATCACTTCAATCAATAACTTCATTATTTCTGTTAAGCTATTTGAAAGAAGTGCTGTAGCCTGTACTATAGTAAACTTTTTCTTTGAAAACTTTTTCTTTTTCCCTCAAAATGCTTGCTACTGTCAAAAGTTGTTCTTGATTCTTTGGGACACTGGAGAATCTATTGAAAGATCATACACACACAAGAATTTCGGCTCTGTCTTCAGTGAAGACATTGACTCTGAAGGCCTGGGCAGATCAGATTGCTCAGAGGAGATATACAGGGAAGTGTAATGGTAGACTCACTAAAAGGACCTGAACTGGGTTCTGCATAGCTTGTCACCAGAACTGTCATCTTTATTTTCATGTCTTTCTCATTTTTGCCTTATATGTAGCTGTTTAGTTTTGTAAAGCCATTCCAAATGGCTGAATCCCAGTCGATAGTCTCAATAGAAGTGTGGACCCACTTGGCTGGTCAGTAGTGGAGGATCTCATAACTTCTGGGCTATGGGCCAGCATCCTCTGGGACCTTCTAACCTGGCATCTCCACTGCTTGGGCTGCTGCATCTCAGCCAACCTGGAGTTTACCTCGAGCACCATGGGGTCTGGCTCCAGCACTGACAATGGGCAGCAACTCCAATGCTCAGGAGAGAGTCTGGGAAGCTGCTAGCAAATGACCAGATCTGGTACCTACAGCCCTGGGCCACTTGGGCCACCCTGCCTGAGTGTGTGGAAGTCCCTGTCCCCACCCACTCTTCACCCCAGTATTAAAGTGGTGTGTCTGCCTTCAAGCACCATGTCTTTGATACAAGCAGTGGATCAAGGAGTTATGGCAGCTTTCAAGGCCTGCCACTTGAGGAGGACCTTTGCCCAGCATATTGCTATGAGTGAGGAAGACATTAAAAATACACTGATGTAATTCTGGAATGATTAAAATATCTATGAGTGTATCAAGGACCTTGCCTGAGCTTGGAGTGATGTCACCAAGGAGTGTATGAATGGCTTCTGGAGGAAGACACTAAAGAGGTTCATTCATAACTTTAAAGGATATACCAAGGTTGAGAAGCGGCAGATATCAGCACACTGTTGTTGAGATGGCAAACAGCTTCTATGTGGGTGTGGATGATGATGGTCCTGAGGAACACCAAGAGATGGTTCTTGAAGAGCTGACTAATGAGTAGTTGGAACTGGGACAGGAATACATAGCTGAAGAAGAGGCAAGAGAAAAGGCAACTGTTGGAGAAGTCAAAGAAGAAAAATACCCATAGTGAAGAGTTTATCCTGTTTTCACAGACCTCGATAAGCTCATTAAAAGGTTTGAAAATAAAGACACAAACACTGAAAGGTGTTGTTTTGTTTTGTTTTGATATAGGGTGTGTACACTGGCTGTAAAAAGACAGAGAGAGAGTGGAAAAGGAAGAGAGAGAGAGAGAGAGAGAGAAGTGGTAGTGATGAGGAGGAAATGAGAAAGTGCCCCCAAGTGGGGATAGCTATGCTACAATCCCTTCTACTCCATTCTTTTTTTGGAATTTTGGGCATGCTTGCCCATGTGCTTGGCAAGCCTCTGGGTCTGGGACTCAAACAGCACAGTTGGTTATGTGAATCCATCCTCCTTAACCCCTATATCACCAGGTGGCCAGAAAAACTTCTAATAATAGAGAGAAATGATCACAGTGTATTATCTGTTCACAAGCAAATCTATGATGAAAAAAAGAAACAAACTAAGCAAACCACCACGGCCATATTTCTGAAGAGTGATACCTCCTCAAGAAGAGTCTCAGGAAAAGTCCTTCAGGAGGTATTCAAGAAGAAGGCATTTCTATCATAGGAGATGACAACTCCGTACACATTCTTGCCCCTGAAGACCTAGTGAGACAAGATGTGGAAGATGGGGGTAGTGAAAATATATCCTGACCCTGTGTAGGCCTAGGCTAACATGTATCTTTGTGTCTTACTTTTTTTTTTGGAGAGGTTTTTGCTATAGGGCGCATGTGCTTGCTGGAATGACAGAGAGACAGAAAGTGAGAAATCACCCCCTCCAGGGAGGATAGCCACGCTGCAATCCCTTCTCCTCCATTCTCCTCTAGGGATCTCAGGCATGCATGCACACGTGCCCGGTGTGAGTTTAAGCTGCCAGGTCCAGGACTGGAGCCGTGGTTGACTACATGGGAGTCCAGTGACATAGCCATTACACCAACTGCTGGTCCCTGTGTCTTAATTTTTAATCAAAAAAATTAAAAAGTGAAAAAAAAGAAAAAATTAGTAGAAAAAAGCTTATACAACAAGGATATTAAGAGAAAATATTTTTGTATAGTTGTACAACATGCTTGTATTTTTAAAAAGAATTTATTTATTTATTTATACATACATACATACATATCAGAGAGGGACAGAGTGAGAGAGGGAAAGTGAGAAAGCAAGCCATCAGGTCTGGGACTCGAACCACAGTCAGCCACATGGGAGCCCAACGCTTTTAACTTCTAAGCTACCTGCCGGCCCCATGTTTGTATTTTAAGCTAAGCATTCAGTGTACGGGCCTAAAGTTAAAACCCATTAAAAAATTTATAAAGTAAAATAGTTACAATAAGTTGAGATTAATTTAGGTTTTGAAGAAATATTTTTAAAAAATAAATTTAGCATGATCTAAGTGTACAGTATTTGTAAAGTCTACAGTAGTGTGCAGTAGTGTCATAGGCCTTCACATTCACTCTCCACTCACTGATTCACCCACAGCAACTCTTAGTCCTGCAAGCTCCATTCATGTTAAGTGTCCTACACAGGTGTTTTTATGTTGTTGTTGTTGTCTTTTTAAAAAACTTTTATACCATATATTTACTCTACCATTTCTATGCTTAGGTATGTTTTGATACACAAATACTTATATTTGTGGTACAATTGCCTGCAGTACTCAGTACAGTAACATGGTGAGCAGGTTTGTAGCCTGGGAACAATAGGCTCTATCACGTAGCCTAGGTATGTAGTAGGCTATTATATCTAGGTTTGTGTAACTACACTCTGTGATGTTCACATAATGACGAAACTGCCCAAGGCTATGATCTCAGAACATATCTCATTGTTAAATGATGCACGATTGTGAATAATAACTGTTATTCTTGATACTTCTTTATTCTCCTTTGTTTAGAGTGCCTAAGACAGGGACATCAGTAATGAGCATGATTCTGATGTGTGGGGTGGATTGTTTATAGTAACACTTTCACAATAGCAATAGTTGTCATGATATAAGGAGATCAATCTCATTGGAAGCTAATGAATTTATAAGGAAGATAAAATATTTATATATTATAAAATGCTGTCATGAAATTTGCTTGCATTTTTAAAAAATTATTTTTAGCCTTGTTTCTTGTCTATATGATCAGCAAAGTGTTGATTTATGTCATTATAAAAATTTGATTCATTTGGAATAGAATGTATTTAAGGATTGGGGCAGAGTAGGGGATGTTTTAATCAAGAAAATATATAATACTATATATATATATATATATATATATATATATATATTTCTTCCATGAGTGAGAGAGACAGAGAGAGAGAGACAGACAGACAGAGAGAGAAAGGCAGCACCCAACAGGGTCCTGATGTCTTTATCCACCCTAACCTTCTGCCAACCAGCCCTGGATCATGAGCAAGCATGCTCCTAGCATACTCATGGAGATCTCTGGACTTGAACCGGGGACCTTCCTATATGCGTCAGACTTGCAGAGTGTCATGTTTTACTACTGCACCACTGTCCAGTCCCTGATTCTTTTTTTTTTCTTTTTTTGAGAGAGATTTTTGTTATAGAGTACATATGCTTGCTGGAGAGATAGAGACAGTGAGACAGAAAGCTAGAAATCACCCCTTAGAGGGTGAAATCCCTTCTCCTTCATTTTCCTGTTGGGATCTTGGGCAAACATGCACATGTGCCCAGTGTGAGTTCCAAGCCTATAGGTCCGAGACTTGAATCGTCGACCATGCGGGAGTCCAGTGATGTACCCATTATGCCATCTGCTAGTCTTGAGCCCCTGATTTTTAGTTAATTGAATTTATTATCCTTTTATGGCTTTTAGATTTGCAGTCACAGTTAAAAAGGCCTTTCCATTCCATGGAAAGAAGGGAATCCACCCTTATTTTCCAGCAGTGCATTTGTGCATTCATATTTTACATCTAAGTCTTTGACTTGGAATCAATAGATGGCATGATGTTTAAGGTGTTGGGGTCCTACATGGCTGACTATAGTTTGAGTCCTGGACCCCATGGCCTGAAAGTCACACCAGGCACATGTGCATGTGTGCCCAAAAGCCCAAGGGGAGAATAAGAGAAGAGACTGAGGCATGGCCATCCTCCTGTGGAGGGTGATTTCTCACTTTCCTTCTCTCTCTCTCTTTCTTTCTCTGACAAGTGCACATCCCCTATGGTCAAAAAAACCCTCAAAAAATGAAATAAAAATAAAAATACAATTGATTCTTTTTTAAAAAATTAATTTAATTTATTATCATTATTATTATTATTAATTTTCTTTGGGAACATGTGCTCACCAGGAAAAGAGAGAAAGAGAGAGTGAGAAAGCAAGCCACCAGGTCCATGACTCAAACTGTGGGCAATCATGTGGGAGTCTAGCGCTTAACTACCATGGCACCTGCTGGCTCCCTAAAATTGATTCTTAAAAACAAATTTTTTGACCTATTTGTATTTCATCCTAATATACAGTATGAGATATAGATATACCTTTACTTTTTCCAGATGCTATTTATCTAAAAGTCCATCTTATTCTACTTATTTGAGATGCTGCTTATTTGTGTCCATTTCTGAACTGTCTATTCAGTTCCATTAGTCTGTCTAGCCCTATGGAAATCCAAAATGTTTAATTTCAGGGTTCTGTTGTATTTTTTTTTTTTTTTTGAGAGGTTTTCGCTATAGGGCGTGTGCGCTCGCCAGACAGACAGAGAGAGACATAGAGACAGAAAGCGAGAAATCACCCCCCAGGAGGGATGGTCACGCTGCAATCCCTTCTCCTCCATTCTCCTCTCGGGATCTTGGGCACGCACGCACACGCGCCCGGCGTGAGTTTTAAGTCACCGGGCCTGGGACACAAACCGCGGTCGACTACATGGGAGTCCAGCGACATAGCCATTACGCTAACTGCTGGTTCCCTAGAATCAGCTTTTTTTATGCCAGAAAAATTTTCTCTTGATATTTTCATTGAGTTTACAACAATTTAAAGACTAAAGTTTAGAGAGAATTGAAATACATTGACTTTTCCTATGCAAGAACATAGTCTGAATTTTCTAGTTACCACTGCTCTGTACCTAGATTCTTTCCAAGAGTTTCTCCTCTGGAGAGAGGAATTTACCTTTTGATAGAGAGTCCCCATAACAAAAAGGTTAACCAGAGAATGGAAAAGAGACATTGGAAATGAAAAAATAAGGCGGGGGGGGGGGGGCGGAATTAGAAACTATGGTAGGTAGAAGATGAGGAGATAAGCTTAAGGAATTTCCTTGGTCCAGAATATCTCAATCTTAGCATGATTGACATTTGGGGCTGAAAATTCCTCATTGTGGGAGGCTATTATGTGCATGGTAAGATGGTTAGCAGCATCCCTGGCTTCTACCCACTAGGTGCCAGTACACCCACTGTATCCTGTGGAGACAGCCAGAAATACCTCCAGGCCCTGTCACCTATCCCCTGGAACAGGGGAATTAACACTCTCTTCATATTTGCCCCTATTAGAACCTCTGTCTTAGGCAATAGAAAAGAAAGATGCAGAGATAATTTATAGAACGAAAGGTCAATACAATGTAGAAAGCAACACCAATGATTCCATGTTCTACTAACAAGAGTTCATAAAGAAAGTAGAAAGAAATTAGTGACGAACCAGTGAAAGAAAAATTTGCAGTTAAGATGAAAAGGACTCATAGTGTCCATCACAATCAATGAAAAAATACCTGTTCTAAGGTATACCACTTTGAAATTTCAGACTGCTAGGGATAATGGAAAGAGTATAGAAAGAAAAACAGGTCCGACAGAGGACTGAGAACTAGAAGAGCATTCGGCCTTTCAGTAACAACCCTGGAAATAAAAAACAGTGGAACAGTGCCTTTAAAATGCTGAGGGAAAATGATTTTCGACCTATCTAAAAGTATCAGTCAGGAATAAGAGTAGAATAAAGACATTTTCAGACATGCAATTGCTTTAAACTTTTACCCTCCAATGTGTTTCCTCTAAGTAAGATACTCTGATTTGTGCTTCAGCAAAATAATAGAGGAAACTAAAAGTAACATGTCTGGGCTTTGGAAGGGATCATTGCCGCATTTTTAATAGATTGGGTGAACTAGCTGAGTGAAATTCAGGTTAGATAGATTTAAAAAGGTGACAAATGAAGGCAATTATTAACTCTAGGAAGGACAGGAGATTTTCAAGAAAAGTGTTTTCATGCACATTCTTTGACCCAGCAAATTTCGGTATTTACATTATCACGTTGATATAAACGTAATTTCTGATTTGAATGGAAATTGTGATGGGGCCATGTTGAAAGGAAAGGTGAGGGCAAGCGATAACAGCGTTGATGTGTCAGATAGCTAGATCCTCAAATGCCATGACAAAATATCAATCAACAGTGTCTAAAACTGAAAGTCAAGAAATGTTGGTATACAGATAACATTTAGGAATGATGAATACATAGGGTTGTGTGGAATATGGGATGAAGAGAGGGTACTGAGGAGATTCATGGATTTTTTTTGTTGTTCATTTAAGCCTTAAGAACCATTTGTATTTTTACTTATATTTATTACTTTCATAAAATTAAAAATGCAAACAAAAAGCAATATACATACATTACAGGGGGGAAAATCACAAAAAATTAGCAAAAAAGAAAACAAAAGATGTCCAGAATCTCAGGGACCCTGAGATAATCACTGTTTTATCACTACTAATATTCTAAAATAATTTCTTCCTGAAAAATTCTAAAAAATAGATAAAAGTATTTTTTAATAAAAAAAGCTTATACAAGGCCAGCAGGTGGCATGGAAGTTAAGGTGCTGGATCCAACATGGCCAGCTGTGCAATTCAAGTCCTGGACCTGGCAATTTGAAAAACATGTAGGTGCCTGTGTGTCCATACCCAAAATCCTGAAAGGGAAGTAGAGGAGAAGGGATTGCGGCATGGCCATCCCCCGTGGGGGGATGCTTTATCATTTTTCCTCTCTCTTTCTGTCTCTCTCTCTCTCTGGTGAGTGTATGTGCCCTATAGCAGAAATTAAACAAACAAAAAAAGTGTCATATAGCTACTCCTCACATAATAACCTACTCGCTTAATGACACTCAGACTTCCAACCAGTTCTCCAGCATGGGAATCTCCTTGGAGTTGGTGGGTATTCATTACTCACATGAATGCATTTGCAATCACGTAAGACTACATATTTCTTTTATAAAATAAACTTGTACTTTATCATACACCCATCATATTCAGAATGAGTAAAAAATTATTACATTGGATTTATATTATTGTATTGACACTTTCTGTTACTTATCTAATACATGCTTTCTGTATGGATAGAATTAAATATTCTAATGTGTCACATGATATGTATGGAAAAAATACAAACCATATGGCATCACGATATACCACAAGACATCCCACCTTTAAACTCTTCATTTATTGACCAATTCACTTAACAATCTAGTAGTAGGAACAACATTCGGTTATCATTATTATTATTTTTTAAAATTTTATTTTTAGAGAGATTTTTACTATAGGGTGGTCGCTAGAGAGACAGAGAGACAGAAAGTGAGAAATCACCCCCCCACACACAAGGGGGGATGGCTGTGCCGCAATCCCTTCTCCTCTATTTTCCTCTCAGGATTTTGGGCACACACGCACATGCCACTGGCGTGAGTTTTAAGCCACCAGGTCTGAGACTTGAACCACAGTCAACCTCGTGGGAGTCCAGCGATATAACCATTATGCCATCTGCTGGTACCCAAAATTCAGTTATTAAGTGAGGAGTGCCTATGAGAAAGAGACAGAGAGGAAAAAAGAAAAAGAGAGCCACCCCCAACAGAGTCTTCACACTGCAAACCACCCCTAGCCTCAGCTAGACTCAGCTAGTGTGAATCACGGACATACGCATCACCCACAGTGTGGGCAGGGAGACCCTGAGACATGAACTTGGGACCGTCATAACAGAGCTTTATGCTACTGCTGCACCACTGGCGCCAGCCCCTAAATGATTTTAAACATTCCTAAAATCTTACACTAAAACTACCGATACAGGAAAAAGTAGTACATGAGATTATTACTTATTGACTAATGCAGACTTTCTGATCAAAACATTTGGTGTCATTTAGGCTACATTTTCACTGTCAGAAAAGAGTAGAAAATTCAGACTATTCTAAAAACAAGTTTGCATTACTCTTCTTGTTATCCTAGAAAGAAATAGCTTTAGTCTTAGTTTTCAAATAACTGGCTCTATTTAGGAGTTTAAGGATTTGGGGAACTAAATTCATTGGAGAAATTTTCTTAATTTAAGACAATTTTAAAAATTATTTATTTAAGGGACCAGCAGTTAGCGTAATGGCCATGTTGCTGGACTCCCATGTAGTTGACTGCGGTTCAAGTCCCAGACCCAGCGGCTTAAACTCACACCAGGCGTGTGTGCGTGCGTGCGTGCATGCCCAAGATCCCAAGAGGAGAATGGAGGAGAAGGGATTGTGGTGTGGCCATCCCCCCCTGGGGGGTGATTTCTCACTTTCTGTCTCTCTGTCTCTCTCTGTCTGTCTGGTGAGCGCACACGCCCTATAGCAAAAACCTCTTCAAAAATTATTTAATTTTTATGTATTCATTCATTTACTTTAATTTAACCAGAGGCCAAGGGGGGGTTGAGAAAGCAACTCACCAGGTCCAGGACTCGAACCATAGTTGGCCATGTGGGAGTGTCCAGCACCTTAACCACCATGCCACCTGCTGGTCCCTATATTTAAGACAATTTTTGTAGTTTTTTAAAAAAATTTTTTTGGAGAGGTTTTTCCTAGAGGGCATGTGAGGTCGCCAGAAAGACAGAGACAAAGACAGAAAGTGAGAAATCACCCTCTGGGGGGATGGCCACGCTGCAATCCCTTTTCCTCCTTCCTTCTCTCAGGATCTTGGGCACGCACACACACGTGCCTGGCATGAGTTTAAGCCACTGGGGTCTGGGACTCGAACCACCGTCAACTACATGGGAGTCCTGCAATGAAGCCATTACACCACCTGCTGGTCCCAATTTTTGTAGTTTTTTTAAAAACGTGTATGAATACTCTTCATTTCTCTGAACTGTTGCAATGAACAAAAATATAGATAGTACAATTCAGTCTTGCTACTTTACATTCAAAGTGCAGAAAAACTTCATGTATTAAATATAGAATTTTGAGAAAGTATCCTTGGACAGAGAATCTTGATACAATAAGGTTAGGAATAATTAAAGATTTAAATGTGAATAATGAAATGGATTTTTTTTGGAGAGTTTTTTGCTATGGGGCCTATGCACTTGCCAGAGAGAGAGAGACAGAGAGGTAGAAAGCAAGAAATCACCACCTGGGAGGATGTCCACACTGCAATCCCTTCTCCTCCATTCTCCTCTTGGGATCTTGGGCATGCACGCACACGTGCCCGGTGTGAGTTTAAGCCACCAGGTCTGGGACTCAAACCGCGGTCGACTACATGGGAGTCCAGCAACATAGCCATTACACTAACTGCTGGTCCAGAAATGGATGTTTTTAAAGAAATGAAGCTACATTAAAACTTTTTCTTTTTTTTTGAGAGGTTTTTGCTATAGGGCGCATGCGCTCGCCAGACAGACAGAGAGAGACAGAGAGACAGAAAGCGAGAAATCACCCACCAGGGGGGATGGCCACGCCGCAATCCCTTCTCCTCCATTCTCCTCTCAGGATCTTGGGCACACACGCAAACGGGCCCATCATTAGTTTAAGCCACCAGGTCCGGGACTCGAACCGCGGTTGACCACGTGGGAGTCCAACGACATAGCCATTATGCTAACTGCTGGTCCCGCTACATTAAAACTTTACTATGATATATTTTTTTTATCTCCTAAGGTCACGAAGTTTTGATTAGTTTAAAAATTCCAACACTCAAATGATATTTATGGAATTCTTTTCCTATCTCATTCCTTTGTCCTTGATGTATTCACTTTTGTGCCCTGTGTAATTTTGAAACAATCTCACAAACTTGATGATGCATTTGTAGAGGCCTAACATGAAGCAATTCAGCAATACGTGGGAAACAGTACAGTTGATTCCTGTGGGTTTACTTGTCTGTTACTGCTATTGGTGTTAAGAGGATTATGCACATCAAAGATAAAGATGGTGCATTTATCAGGACAGAGCAGAGCAACTAGCAGCGACCAGAAAAAAGTGTAGGGAAGTATCTGTAGAAGACAGTCTTCATACAGAGTCCTGAGTGGGCACTGCGAAACCTGAATTTCACAGGCTTACGGAGACGCCCACATACAACTATCCTGCCCACAGAAAGTTATGAAAGTTATGTGAGTCCATAAATCAGCAATGGGGCAAACCAAAGTTGTCAGGTAACGTGGACATTGTGGAGCAACTGTGATGGCCTAGAATGTGGTCAAATAGCACTGATGTCCTGGTATGTCCTGGGAGTCTTGGGGAGAAAAAATGGAAACATCCACTTGGGGTCAGTGAGACCATCCTTGACTGCAGGGCAGGTTTCTGTCCCTGTAGGGTAGTATAGGTGTTGTCTTTTTCAAGTCAGTCTGAGATCCTTTGGCCAAGACCAAGGTCTTCAGTGGTAATTGTGAATTAGTATTTCTGTTTTACATACAGAGAAATTTAGTCTCAGCGAGGTTTCCTGAAATCACACAGCTTTCAAAAATAGACCGACAGATTCCAGGTTCTGACTTCAGTTCTATCGCTTTCCCCTTGAAAATAAACATGGACAGAGTTTGTAAGGCTTTCTCTCTCTGTGTGTGTGTGTGTGTGTGTGTGTGTGTGTGTGTGTGCGCGCGCGCGCACATTTGATGGCCTGATCTGCAGCAGGTGTGTGTGTTTACGTGTATATATTAGGCCAACTATATTAGCTCTACTGATAGTTCTTACAGTTGCTTGTTCTATATTGTTAATGGTAGGTTTTACACATTATTAATTTATCTCTTCTCCCCAGAAGTACTTGTGATTGCTTTTTGCGAATTATAACAGCCTAAATATACCTTTTCATTTTTTGTCTTATTCAAAACAATTCTATCCCGTTAATCAAGAACATTTGGAAGTTATTGAAGCGCTATGTAACAGAGGTCTATTTAATGCAAACTTTCTTTATGTACTAGTAACTCAAGATTCTCATCCAGCACCCAAAATTCAAATTTTCCTTCCACACCTCGACAGCAGAGAGGTTCTGGGCGTAGATGCAGCGCTGGTGCACTCTCTGGGGATGTTTCTTGGAAAGATTTGGGAGGAGGCTCCTCTAAGAGAATACACCTCTTCTACACACGCCCCCTACCCAGTTTGGAATGCACCTGCAGCCCCAAACAAGGAAGGGGCGGAGCTCAACTTTGGCCATGTCAGACGTGGCAATAAAAAACAGCAGCTGCCCTTTCACGTTCTCTCTGATGATCAAACCATGTCGTTTATTTACGCAATATTTGGGCACTGAAGGCACGATATAAATTCATAACCTGAAAAGATTCCCAGTTACGTGGCTAGCCAAGGTACTGACCGCTGAGGGGGCGGGCTCACACAGTCCTCCCCAATTGCCAGTTTTGTTACTTGCTTCGGAAAGCCCGGGAACCGCACCCTCCAGCCCTGGAGAGTGTGATCTTCCGGGATCCCACCGCGGACCATCCCGGGTGTTTGCGTTTTTTAGCTCTTTTCAGGACCCAAGTTCCAACACCGGGAGGTCGGCCCTATTGCCGGCCTCCGGGCCCCGCCCATTTGGCCAGGGGTCGAAGCCGCTGGGAGTCTGAGCCGGAGCGGGAGCCGCCGCGGTCCCTTTAAGGAGCCGCTCTGCGGTAACCCGAGCCCGCAGTCCGGGCGGGCGCGGCGGCCGCGGCTGTAGCTGTAGCCTCGGCGACTGCTCCTCTGAGCGGCCAGGAGCCCGCGGCTTCGCTGGCTCCCGCGAGCATCTCGCTGAGTGGCTCTGGCCGGCGCCAGCCCTCGGGCCGGGCCGGATGACCCGGTGCCAATAACCACCCGCCGCCCTCTCCTGGCTCAACGCAGCAGCTGCCCGCGTGCGAGTCGCCCCGGGACCCTGCACAGGTGACGCTGTTTGGAGGGGGCTCCGGGAGGAGGGCGGACTCGCTTCGCCCTGTGGCTCTTCCGCGCGGCTGAGCGCGGCGGGCAGGCAGGGGCGCCGCAGCTTCCCGCTCCTGGCCTAGCAACGCCGCGGGCTCCTGCGCCTAGAGGCTCGGGTGGGCGTCCCGCGCGCGGGAGAAGGCTAGGGCTCCGGGGCGGGCTCCAGCAGGTGTGCGCGGCTGGCGCAGCATCCTCCCCTCCAGGCGGGCCCGGCACCGTCCCAGGAGCAGATGGTGTCCCGGGGCCCGCGGCCCCAGCGCCGCTGGGTGCTCCGCCGGGTGCCCAGCGTTCCACTCGCGTTTCCCGGGCTGCGTGATTCGGGTTGCTCTGTCTGCCTGCCTGGTGGCGCCTCTCGGGTCTTAGCTCAAAGGGGGTGGGTGCAAACCTTGGGCATAAAGGGAACGCTTTCTGGTGTAGAGAACCGCACACCGTCAGGCGCATCAAGTGGGTAAGCCCCTTTCCTCTCGCCTCCTTCTGAAACTGGTAGCTTTTATTTACCCTCGCACTTCTCAAGTGGGTCCCATTTTTAGCCGCTGGGTGCTGGAGCGTCTAGTGGGAAGAGGACCTGGCGCAGAGTCAGAGGGAGGAAAAAAAAAAATATATATATATATATATATATATATATATATATATATATATATTCTAGCTCTACCGTTGTAACCTCTGGCAAATTTATTAAACTGGATGCCTCAGTTTATCCAGCCATGGTATAAGGTTTATAATGCCAGCGTCAGCGTTTTCCCACCGCCCCTGGACGGCAGGAAAACCTCTGTGAAAACGCTCTGAGCCGTCTAAGTTCACTTACCTGTCACTGTTGCTGGTCTGTATGGTCTTAATTGCACACATTTGAGTGTTGAGCTGGTACACATTTTAATATGAAATGTTAAAACTTACCTTAAAGAATAGTCTTTGACAGTGCTTAAACTAATCCAGATGCCAGTTTCGGGACCAAATAGAAGAGTGTGTGTGGATCTGAGGAATTCGTGTGTGTCACAGGGAAAAAGCTGTTATTTTAGTAAAAATCTTTACCTACTCAAATAGAGGAGAGAAAGATGGACATTAGATGGTGATTTTTTTTTTAATGAGATACTGCTGTGTGACCACATGGTATAGATTGGAATGCAGCTTCATCTTTGTGTAGCCAATTAAGGTAATAAGTTAGTCCCAGTTCCCTTTCAAGTGTGCTGTATATGAGGTAGAGAATTTCCTCCTTTATTTTTTCTCTTAAGGTGCATGGGTGAAACTAAAATTAGAAAAATGTACTACTGCTCTTAGGAAATTCCAAAAGGTGGCTTGAGGACCTATGGATTTTAGTTTATTTGCCATCTCCCCCCACTTGATAATCCAAAGAATTTTTTTAAGGATGCTGCTTCCTCTCCTACTTTTTCCCCTTTCTATCTCTGCCACTTCTTTTTGCTACATTACCTCCCTCCAGAGTTGGAGTTTAACCTTGTAATTTTGCCCAAGTTTTACCTCTCAGGCTGGGTGCCTCTGACCCAGCAGCCCAGACATTATTACTAACATCATTAGCTTTATGTTTCTATTCCTTCTCCTTATCTAATTCTTCTTTATCCTGGTGGAATGAATAGTGACTCTTTGTTACTAAGGCTGCTACTTACAGGTGACGAGGGCTGGCAGTGGTCAAGGGGCTGGGGTTAAAATTTTATTGCAAACTCCAGAGAAGCCAGGTCTTCTCCAGGGTCTTCCGAATTAAACCATAGAGTATGGATGTGAGAATTGGTCTGTCTTTTCCTTCATTTTCTGAAATCTCCATTGGAGAGGTTTATTTGATTATCCAGGGAAGCCTTGGTAGCAGAGAGCCATCAGAAATCTGAATGCTAGACTGATGAACATTCCTGGCAAGAGAGGAAAGGAGGAATACCTTAAGAGAGCATGCAGCGTCCTTTCTATACCTGGATAACCAGCTGTTAAGGAGCCCTGGGTTTGGGGCTGGGACATGGGGAAAGGTCTGGGTTGCAAAAAGGAAGTGGCTTGATGGGGCCTTCTCGCTCTTTCCCTTTGAGAGAATTTCTTCCCCAGTCAAGCACAGCTATCCTACAGTTATCAAGACTGCTCTGCCCTTCCTTGGTTCTCTGAAGCAGGCCCAGCTTTTATGTTCTTGTCTGAGAGCTGGCCTTACACATGTTAGACGAAACCAAACCCTGTAATTTGTAAGAGGCTCAGAGCTCGGTGCCCTCCCCCTTTACATTCAAATTAGTATCTCATCCTACAGATGAAGGATTCATTTAATCTTCATTTTCTCTTGGAAGGTTAAAAAGTGGGATACTCAGTTTGGTGAGAAGAGTAAACTGAACAGTGTACATGGAGATACAGAAAACTGTAGTTTTTCTGTTGAGGAACATAATGAATGAATTGTCTGGGGGAGAATCGTAGGCACTTGCTTAAGGGAAAGCGGGACTGGGGGTGGAGTTGTGTAGGACAGCTTGTGCCCTGGTCCTTGAGAGAAAAGGGTACCGTGCTAGTACAATCCTCTTGCCATGTGCCTTGTGAGAGGAAGAAGATAGCAGTATGGAGGTGGAGGAGCCATCTGTTCTCAGGATGGGAGCAGACTTGAACTGAACATTAGGAATGAAGCGTCTTCACCTGGCGGTGGTATCTAACACTGGATTCCACTTTGTATCAGGTGATGCATTGCATCAGGCAAGTGAGACTCATCTGGTATGAAAATCTAAGGTATTTCAAGGGCGGCTTTGGTGGTATTTTCTTTTTCTTGTTGGGGATGAAAGGTAGCACACAAAGAAACAGAGCCCTACTGCTTCGAGGCTTGTTATTCCCGTGAGACAGTTGGATGTGCTGCATGCAGATCCCAAACTGGAGAAGGCAGGATGAGGCAGGAATAGCAAAGGGTGGTTCTTTGCTCAAAACATTGGTCTGCTCGAGGAGAAGGCAGTCCTGTGGATACATGAGGAGCTTGTGAATAAACATAAAAGGCCCAGGTTTTTGAAAATAGCTGATGAAGAAGACAGCTGGAAGCCTGTGCAGAGCTTGAGCCAGCACGGAGGACAGGCGTTGCTGAACAATGAGGGCAGTATCATGGGGGGTGGTTTCCCTAGATGGATAAAGGCTTGTCTCACACCACGTCTCGAACATTTTTGGACTACAACAGAACAAAATGCATTTTTACAGAGACCCAGGACATGAATAAGTGTGTGTATCTGAAACAAGTTTCTGTTTCTGTTCTATTTCTGTTTCTATTTTGTGTTCTTAAAAGCTCATAACCTATTAATGGACCACAGTCTACTGTGTGGAATCCATTTGTCTAATGGGTGGTTGGAGATGTTCGGAGCATTGGGAGCACGTAGAATTGGAGCTGTCTGGACCCAGTCAGTGGGCCCAGAAGGGAGTGTGGGAACTCATCGAGTGTCTCATGGTGCAAGACTCACGTGGATGAGAGGCAGCGGGATGGGCGTTTAAATGACGACAGTAAACTGGTGGGACTTGCCACCAGTTTTATCCACTTCAAAGCCAAACAGTTGGGTTTTGAGTATGGAAGGGGTGAAACTGGATTTGAAAGCACATTGCTGTAGAGCCATTTTTTTTTTTTTTTTTTTAAGAGAGATTTTTGTTATAGAATGTGTGTGCTCGATGGAGAGACAGAAAGCAAGAAATCACCTCCCTGGGGAGTGGCCACGCAGCAGTCCCTTCTCCATTCTCCTCTTGGGCACACATGCATCAATGTCCAGCACAAGTTTAAGTCTGGGAGTCCAGTGATGTAACCATTACGTGGCCATCAGCTGGTTCCCAGGATTTTTCTCAATAGGTTGAATGAGAAGACAAGTGGATCTGGAACAACTCGATCGATTTGCATCCTGTTGGCTTTCATGGGCTGGTTAGGGAGCAAAGAGGCTCGTAGTGTGGAGTGGTTAGTGGGAGGCTCACACCACTCCTTCCAGCTTTGAGAAGTCTTGAGCAGAAGAATCAGATAGGATGTGTTGTTTCAAAACCCCATTTACTGATCAAATGCGTTAGGATGTTGGCCACTTCTCATTACATTTTATAAAAAGGTGAAATTATTGAGACATCCTTTGAAGACTATTTCAAGATCTACAGTCAAACTTGATATATCACTTGTAGTCTTTGGGATCATCAAGAAATAGGTGAGGTAGCAACCAGCATCTGTGAGCTAATTCCAGTATCTGCCCTGGAGTAATTCAAGGGCAGAGTCTCTCTGAGGGCTTTTTTATAACAGTAAACAACTGATTCTAACACCTAACACTCCCACCAACTAGTAAAACAAAGCTGGGAGAAAAAGTACACAGGTATCAGAGTTCACCCCAGCGGGTTGCTTAGTTACTGCTTGCTTTTGCCATTGCCGTTCTGACCTAGTTGGATCTTCTCTTTGACCCATCCCTGCTTTGCCTCATTTTCTTTCTTACCTTAGTTGATATTTTTTCTTTACGTGTCTTCAACTCTGGTTTCTCAAATAATTTCTGATCCCCTGACTCATGACCTGGCTACTCTTGTGGAGCCCAGTTTTGGGTTCTGGCTTGTGCTGTGTGATGGTCCATTCTATTTTGCCACACAACCCTAGAAACAACAAACTGCACCCTGATGAGTTTATATGTTCTAATTTAACTTTGAACAGTTAGGGACAAGCCGGACCTGTGGTCTAGTGGTTAAGGGAACTGGATCTTACATGGCCAACTGCAGTTCAAATCTCAGGCTGGGTACCTGTGGGTAGGTGCATAAAATCCTGATGAGATGGAGAAATGGAGAAGGGAGTGCCTATACCCCTTTTGAGAGGTGCTTTTTTACCTCTCCCTCTCTCTGTCTCACTCTGGCAAGTGCACGAGCCCTCTGGCAATTACAAAAAAAAAATTAGGGACATGGGAACCGGGTTCATAGCTGAGTGATGAAGGGAACCAGATCCCGCATGACTGACTGCCATCTAAGACCTGGCCCGTTGGCCTAAAAAACAAGTCAGATGCATGTGCATGGATGCCTCACCCAATAGGATGAAGAAATGGAAGAGAATGGATTATGGTATGACCACACAGCATTTGAAGGGTGCTTTCTCCCTCCCTTTCTTTCTCTCTCTTTCTGAAGAGTGCATGTGCCTCTGAAATTTAAGACAGTTGAAGGAACATGAAAAACTATCATTGTCAAGTTAATTTTAACTTGTTTTTTTCCAGATAGGCTTAAAAACCATTTATTTAGGGCCGGCAGGTAGCGTGGAGGCTAAGGGCGTTGGATTCCCACGTGGCCAACCATGGTTTGAGTCCCAGACCTGGAGGCTTGCTTTCTCACTCGCTCGCTCGCTCTCTCTCTCTCTCTCTCTCTCTCTTTTGCTCTCTGAAAATATTCAAATAATGATCAAGAAAGTTAAATAATTCTTTAAAAAATTTATTTACAAAATAAAGTGTATTTATGAGAGAGAAAGAGAGAGCCCTCTCAGAAGCACCCTGATGCCACCATCTACCCCCAAACTTAGCCAGCCCCTGATCATGGGCACCCATACCCATCGTGTTCAGGACGGTCCCCAGATGCAAACCTGCCACCTTCCTGTGTGAATCAGCCTTACAGAGCCTGGTGTTACTGCTATGCCAGCTCCTCCTCTTAAAAAAAAAAACCTTTAACAAGGATATTTAGAAGACATGGAAAATGTTTTCCTATGTGATATGGATTTATTTAGTAGAATGGGAGAGGGAGTTTTCATCTGATGAAAAGTTTTGAACAAATTCAAAGGCTCCCTTTACAAAGTATTGCATTTTAGGGATGTGATTCTTTAGTCTTGTCCAATTAACATATTTTTTTCAAATACATGTGAAAACATTGGGACAATTATGAATGTAATGAAATGCTTTATAATTTATTTCATTCTATTTTAAGGACTTATAGCTTTGTCCAGATTGAGAAAGACTCCTGGCAAATGTGTGTGTGTGTGTGTGTGTGTGTATATATATATGAATTTTTTTTTAATTTTGCCAGAGGACCCATGCACTTCCCAAAGAGAGACAGACAGAGAGGGAAAGTGAGAAAATATTACCCAATGGATGGTCATGCTGCAGTTCCTTCTATCTTTCATTTCTCTATTCTTTTGGAATTTGGGGTACACACATACGTGGTATGTTTTTCAAGCCTCTGGGGCCTGGATTCAAATTATGGTGAGTCATATGGGATCAGGTTCCCTTAGCCATTAAGCCATGGGAAATAGAGTAATAGAAGAGTCCGGGGCAAGATTAAATTTTGAGTGAAGAAGGCCAAGAGGGAAGACCTGATCACCTGAAGTTATGGCAGCATGTTTGGCAACTGCCAGTTTCATATCCCTGAGTCAGACCCTCAAGATTCTTGGCATTTTGAGGATTGACAATGCTTTGTAGCCTTAAGTTCCTAAATGTTTTCTTTAGTGTTTTGATTTAAATTACAAAAGCGAAACTATTATTGTAAAAAAAAAAAAAAATCACAAATAATAGTCAACAGTGAAATGAAAGTTCGCCTCTTTCCCCTTAACCAAACTTACCTCCTCTAGTTTCACTCCTAAACACAACCAGTTATCAGTTTGGGGACTACAGCTCCTTTCTCTATAAATGCTAGAACTTGCCCAGAGTTATTTATGAAAAATGTATTATTTTGCAGTCTACCTCCATATCATCCAGTTCACTTACATGTCTGGATAATGTGATCATACAAGCTGTAGCAATACAGTTAACCATATCCCAGTCAGTGGGCCTTCCAGGTTGCTTCTAATGATGCTGCAGTAAACACCCTTGTGTATCTTTTCATACTTGTGTTAATTTGCTTTGGAGATGAATGGTCTTTCATTAGTGTACTGTTTATTTTATAATTCAAGTAGCAAAGTGCTATCAAAATGTATTCTTTAATTCCCCAACTATTCATTCAGCAATATAGACACAATGATAGATGTAGGAATTTCAAAGTGGGGCAGTGTACAGCCCTTGCTTACAAGAGTTCTCTATATTAGCAGGATTAGGTATGCACACTGACTAGCATATCTTTAGTATTATTTATATTTAGTTCCAAAAAAAGGATTTGGTATAGCTTATAAAGATGCATAAATATGATATGATAAAGTACACTTAGTATAAAAAAGGAAAATTAAATGGAGGTATGAGTGGGCCTGGTTTGTGTGTTTTAAAGTCTTATTCTCTTCTTGCTTGAATTTCTGCCTTTAAGCTTTCTTACGGCCTAAGAGAAGAGGTAAACTATCCACAACAAACTTCAGGGTATCTAGAAGAAAAACCAAATGCTGGCCTATTCCTGATTTCAGGAGGCAAGAGAAGTTTCTTTCTTGGATTTTCATTAAGAAAACACTGCATTTGCAGAGGCCGGCATTCAACAACGTTCCCAGGATCGTACAGTAAAACCTAGTGACTTCGTGTTGTGATGCCATTTCATATCATGTTCCTCAGGGCTAGCCAGGGTTGTCATGCTTTGGCTTTGCTCAGTGAAAGGTCAATAGGCTGAGTTGTAGGTTTATGGGTTTAATCCAGAAATAGCTTCAAGAGGACCAATGAAAACAGCAATGTGATCTTGTTCCTGGACACTTTTCTACAAGGTAGTACAGAATCTGTACACAGGTTTAGTGAAATGTCTGTGAATAAAACTAATTTGCCTAAGAATACTAGGCTTATAACTTACAGAGTCAGAAATGAGGGTGTTTTGAATGACTTTAATTTGTTAGAATTAAAATAGTGGGTGAGCAGAGTATTTTCCTAAAATAAAACAAAACCCAACAAAACTCTGTACTTGGTTCACGCAAGAAAGAGAGTACTTGTCTACTTTGATCAACCCCACAAGTTAGAGGGGATCAGGTTGCCATTTTAAGAAATCTTGAGAGCATCTTCTAGTTTAAAATGTTAATAGGTTGTATCATGTGAGTGTGTCATCAGGGCTTAGAGGTCTACAAGTTGGGTCGATTTAACCCTATTTCATAAAACTGGGAAAACTTCAGCTCCCATGAGCCACTCGTATCTCAACTTGGACCACATTCACCAAAATCTTGCTTCAGAGTGTTGCCCCAGGACAGTTCTTTATTACCAAGTCTATGGGCCAAGCTTAGGTCCTGTTAGGTAACTTACTAGGTCTGAATTTAAACAGGTTTTGTAATAAGTGTTAAACTGAGGCCACCTGACATTTGTGATGTGAGGAAACCACAGGCGATTTGTTTTGCATATGACCTCGGGTTGCCTGAAAAGTGAGTCAAAGAAATATGCCATTGTGTTTAGATTCTTTTGAACAGATAGATCAGATAATGAAACAGGTAAGTACCACCTTTATTGGGAAATAGTCTGGTTGGAACCAGTTTTAGCTGTTGGCAGTTTTCTGGGAAGCCATCAGAAGAGAAGCCACTCTGAAAGTACCTAGAGTAGCATTTTAAGTGACCCTCAGGTGACAAGATAAAAAGGCTACTTAGAGAATTTAGGAACTCCTGGACTGTCTTCTTACCTTAGTCTCCAAATGCTTTGGTCAGATCAGAGGTATAGACAAGATACAGGGTTCTTAGGCCAGGGTTTAAAAGGAGAGGGAAATGATCACATTGTTTCAGATGGAGAAGATCACATTCCTGTATGATTGGGTGCCATTGGAGAAATAAGTTTAACTCTTCTTGATTAAGAAAGGGCTAATAGGGGCTGGCAGGTGGCATGGTGATTAGGACACTGAACTCTCACATGGGCAACTGTGGTTTGAGTCCCGAACCTGGTGGCTTGCCTTCTCACTCCTTCTCTTTCTCTGTCTCTCCCTGGTCAAATTGAATAATAGATAAAATTTAAAAAAATTCTTAAAAAATAAAAGGGATAATAATACCAAGAGCTGGTTATTGAACAGTGTTTCAATTGCCAAGTAACAAACCAACCCCAAACCTTAGAGGCTTAAGACAGTGCTTTATTATTTCTTGTGACTTTGTGGGTTGGCTGGGAAGTTTCTCTGATGGTTACAGCTTACTCGAGTGGGGGCATTCAGCTGGAGGGTCAGCTATCCTGATTCTTGCCAGTGTGACTGGTAGCTGGTAGGGAGTGGCTGTCAGTCAGGCAGCCTTGGTTTTCTCTTCGTGGCCTCTTATCCTCCAATAGACTGGACAGGTTCCATTATAGGGTGGTCTCAAGGCAACGATCCCAGAGAGTGAAAGACAGACATCAAAAGGCCTCTTGAGGCCTACCCAGGTACTAGAATCCTCCCAACCTTTCTTTACAGTATTCTGTTTGTCAGGAGATGTTGAGGCTGGCCCAGTTCTCAGAAGCAGAGACATAGAATCCAGTTTCTGGATTGGAGAATTGGAGTGACAGTGTCACATTGCAAAGGAATTTACCACAGCAAGTGGCTCCATGTGCCAAGCACTGTTCCAGGTGCATTTGACATTTTAAGCCACATGAACATCTTGGAATACAAGCATTCTTATTCCCATTTTGTAGAACTTAAAGGTCAGAGAGGTCACATTTTTCTTACTCAAGACCACTTGATGAGTATTGGCCTGGGATTTGATTCTAGGTCCCTCTCTAGCTGAATGGAATTCACCTCAAGAACCCAAAAGTGGGAGAAATTTGCTAACCTGTCTTTCAGCCTCCCTAACCCATTTAATACTATTTTGTTTCCTATGGGGAGCAGGGAAAAAGAAAGAGAAAAATAGAAGGCAAGAGGCAAAGCCCCACTTTAGTCCATTTCCCTGTGTTCTAAGGACACTCTCAGGGGTAATCAGATAGATCTAGAGTTTGGAGGTGAGAACTTTCCTGTCTCCTTAGGTTCTGGACTTCGTTAGGTAGTTTGGCAAGTATCCTGATAATCCTTTTAAACAAAAGAACAAAAGATATTTGGGAAAAATCATGCTTTGTCCAGCTTTTCTTTGATTTCAGCATGGGCAGAAAGCCAGGAGATGTTCCAAGCAAAGGCTACTTCTGTGGTCCCTCCAGGAAGGGACGAGCACTGATACGGAAATAAGGCTATTA
The DNA here is from genome assembly GCA_026018925.1 of Tupaia tana. Lineage (NCBI taxonomy): Eukaryota > Metazoa > Chordata > Mammalia > Scandentia > Tupaiidae > Tupaia > Tupaia tana. The sequence goes on from JAKSZU010000004.1 coordinate 64,154,136, forward strand.
GAAGCCTAGTAGGACAGGCTGGTTGCAGAGTTTGCCTCTTTCCCAAGTCCCCCACAGGCAGTGTAGAGCCACCTGGTCCCCGCGTCAGCTTCAGGACCCGTTACTCACACAGAGTCCTCTTAAGGCTTATGTTTACTGGTTTTTTTTTTAATTTTTAATTTTTTTTTGTGTGTGTGTGTAGCTAGAGGGTGTATGTCCTTGCCAAAGAGGGAAAGGGAGAAAACACCTTCCAGTGGGATGTGGTTATGCTGCAGTCCCTTGTCCATTTCTCTACCTGGTCAGGATTTGGGACACAGGTGCTTAAGTGCCCAGCATGTTTTCAAGCTGCCAGGGCTGGGATTTGAATGTGCAGTCAGCCATGTGGGATCCAGTTCCCTTAACCAACAGGCCACAGGGCTGGCCCTCATGCCTACCATTATATCCAAAGTGTTGATTTCTTGAAGATGTGTAAGCCTCCTCAAACTGTGTATGTTTTAAAATCTTTTTAATTTTTGCCAGCTACCGTATTAGTGTGACTTCACAATTACTATTGTTCCCTGCTTAAGGTAATCTAGTTTATTCAAAATTCAGTTGCTGTAATTAGAACTCATTAGGTTTAAGAAAAAAAACAAAGAATTCTTTATAAAAAAATTTCATGGTAAGAGGCTGGGAAACAGCATGTATCACAGAAATCACATATGCTGTCTGTACCTTAAGACCCTAGAAAATGAACTTCTTAATTTCCTAAGGATAAAATTCCTGCTTTTGTTTTCATTTTTTTTCACATTTGCTTGAGTTCAAGAAGCAGACCCATGAATATTAGAGGGTTTCATTATGCAGCTAGCTTCCTATAGGTTTTCACATTAATGCTTATGACTCTTGAGCTTGATGCTGAGAAAAGAAAAAGAGATGGAATATTTTCTGCAGGTGATTCTCCTCATTTTTCCCTATCTAGCTTTCAACATACAATTAAAACACCGAAAGGCAAAGTCTAACTGCAGTTAGCTGAGAGTTGTATACACATTTGCTTAGATGCTTAAGTTTGGGGATGAATGAACAGTGAAAGTGAGTAGTGTGATAGTTATTCTTTCTGAAGAGATTTTCATGTCTGGTCAGTTATTGACATTTTGTTAGTGTTTAGACAGGTAGCTATAATGTATGACCTGTATGAAAATGCACACAAAACCCAGAATGAAGGGGAGCAAGGTCTCTTTGAAAGAGTTCCGTTTATTTAGGTTGCTAAGTAGCTCATCTTTGCAACCTTGTGTTCAGTTACAAATGATTTACAGTTTGTGAGTAGGGACTTTTACATCCCAGAGTGTTAGGTTACTGTCATAGGTAAATAAATGAAGTATTCCTGCAGTTGATAAGAGTATTAGAATACAGTGCAGATGATAATTATATATACACACATGAAACTTTCGAATGCACTTCATGTGTCATAAGGGATTTGGGATGGATAAATATATGCCGTACTCAAATTAGTTCACTTACAATATTGGTACTCTTTGCTATTAGACATATTTGGAGGTAAGTGTCCTTTCAAAGTCAGCATTCTTTCATGCTGTAATATTAAGGTTGTCAATTTAGAAAATTATTTACAGTTACACTGGTAAAATGAGATGCCTGTAACAGATGAGATACTAGCCAAAGGGAGAGCCCAGTAAGAATATGCCTGTTATTATTAGCATTTTAAAACACACTTTAATTGAGTACATGCTGTATGGAAGACACTGTGCTAAATATAGGGATATAATGGTGAGGAAGAAGATGGGCATGTTTCTTACCTTCATGGGCTTGCATTACACTTTAAGTCACAACTGTAAAGGAAGGGACATGGCGCCATGAGGGCAGATAATGGAGGAGTTGACCTGTTGACAGAAGGCTTCCCTGAGAGAATGAGGATTGACCAGAAGGCCTAAGAAGCATGGAAATTAACTTGAGAATGAGGGCCAGGAATGGGAGTGGACCAAAAGGATGTGCAAAGGCCTCGTGGTGGTGGGTGGGAGTGGGGCACAGTATCTTCAAGGAAAAAAAGAAGGCTGCATTAGTTGGAGTGCAACAAACGAAGGCAAGTGTTAGCTGAGGCTGGAGCAGGTAAATTCCTCCTCATAAGAGCATTGGGAAGCCAAAGAAATTAGAGTAGGTGAAGAGGTGGCAAACTTTTTAGAAAAGATTCCTCTGAAGCCCTCTGGTGGTCTGCACACTAAGGGAGACCAGTTTGGAGACAATCCAGAAAAGCAATGATAAGAGCTAAAGTAAAATGGATCTTTTCGAAAGCTATTTAAGAAAATCTGTGGACCAGCAGATGGCATAACGGTTACGTCACTGGACTCCCACATGGATGGCTACAGTTCAAGTCCCAGATCTCATGGCTTGAAACTCATGTCGGGCATGTATGCATGCATGCCCCAAATCCTGAGAGGTGAATAGAGGAGAAGGGACTGTGATGTAACCATCCCCCCATGGGGTGATTTCTTGCTTTCTGTCTCTCTGTCTCTCTGATGAGCATACATGCTCTATAGCAAAAATCTCTCTTAAAAGAAAGGAAATCTGTATGACTTGGTAGTAGATTAGATGTGGTGGCAGAGGTAGGAGGGTACAGAAAGCAAGCTAGTCAGGGTGAGTTCTGGGTATCTGACTGTCTGACCTGGATATCCGGTGATACCATTCGCTGAGATGAAGAACCTAGGTGAAGATCAGGTTTCGGGGTCAAGTCATGAGATGCTATGTAGTAGTGACAAGTAGCAGTTGGTAATATGCATCAGGAGCTCAAAGAAGACATCTATGATGGATATTTAAATTTGAGATTTTTTTCTGCATGTAAATAGTAACTAAAGCCACAGGCTGGTTGAAATCACATAGGAAAGGAGGAGAGAGAAAAAAGTAGAGAAAACTGGAGTCTTAGAGAATTCTATTATTTATTGACTGGGTAGAGGAAATGTGGTATTGTAGAAGCACAAAAAGAAAATGTTTCAAGGAGAAAATGGTCAATAGTGTCTGATGTTGTTGGAAGGTCAGATAATGTGAAAGCCACACATAGAGGTCCTTGTTGACCTTAGCAATGGCAGTTTCGGGAGTGATACGTAGAGGAGCAAGAATGGAGCAGGTTGAAGAGGGAGAGAAATGAGGAATGATTCAGAGGATGGGCAGATCTTTTGAGAACTTTGATCATAGAAAACTACATGGGAAAAGAGAAGACTGAGAAGACGGTGTGGATTTGTTGATTTTTATTTTTATTTTTTTCTGAGGACATAAACTTGTTTAAAAACTAATAGAACTAGTTGAGGAGGAGAGGATAATGGAAAACAGAAGATTCTCAAGAGACCAGGAAGGATGGATCCAAAGTACATGGATTAGAGAGGTTGTTGGCTTTACATGGAAGGACAGATGGGTGCAGCTGCAGGTAGTGGAATATTGAGCATTTTCATATGTTGGCTTCTATCTTTTGGTGAAGTAGGATGGGGGTTATCTTCTGAGAATGGGGTAGATGGCTGGAGGTTTGAAAAGAATATGGATGGTTTGGAAGATATTGTGGAAAATGAGAGAATTGGTTGGCTCAGGCAATGTGGTTGGCATATAGGGCAATGTCAAGAGCTGTTTAATCCCTCTGTAATTTCACGCTCACCAGCTTCAATCTCGTGTGGCATATGACTTTCTCCAACAGTGCTCTGATTGTTCAGGCCTCCTCATTGAGTAAATACATGGGCATATTCAGGGTTGGGATTTGTCACCTCTTGGCAATGGAAAAGGAATGTGGGTTAGAGTGTTACGGAAATGATGGGCTCTGGCATCTGAGCTGATTAAAGAAGGAAGTATAAAAAGGAAAGGATCAATATTTGGGAAGTAGCGGAGAGGTCAGTTGACTTGAGAATGTTGTAATACTGAACAAACTTCAAGGAAAGGAGGGTCTGGTCACAAAAGGGAATACTTGAACAGTTATTTTATTTTTTAGAGAGATTTTGGCTATAGGGTGTGTGCGTTTGCCAGAGAGACAAAGAGAGACAAAGACAGCAAGAAATCACCCCCCTCCGGCGGGGGGGGGGGGGGGAATGGCCATACCACAGTCTCTTTTCCTCCATTCTCTTCTTGGGATTTTTGGCACACATGCACATGCACCCAGTGTGAGTTTTAAGATACCGGGTCCAGGACTTGAACCACAGTCAGCTATATGGGCGTCTAGCAACATAACCATTATCTGCTGGTCCCTGAAAGGTTATTTTGGAGACAGGAAAATGATGGGAAATGGACATAAAAGGCTGTGGTATGGAAGAAGTGCCCTTCCAGAAGAAGAGATAAGGACTGAGTTGTTGAGGAGAAGCTGAGCCATCTGCATAGATAGGAAGTTACCCAGGATGATGGCGGACTTGAGAACATCAATGCACTAGAACCAACCTCTCTGGATGAGAGGAAGTATTTGGGAGGTTAGAATATGATACCAAAGAGGAGAGAAAGGGTGGTATAACTGAATGGCAGGGCCACAAATGATGTGGGCCTTTACAGGGGATGGGGAGATGGCCTGAAGGAGGCTTGATGGCCTGATGGAGAAAGGCCTGAAGGAGGTCATGGGGAGCAAGAACATACTCAGGCCACCTCTTGACTCTGAAATGTGAGGCTGGGCAGCCTCTGAGGTTGCAGGATAAGAGGAGTGTGTTCATAGTGCTCGAGGAGAGATCAAGGGTGTAGTACTATTTTCCGGGAGGGGAACAATAGATCCAGGGGACCTAGTGGAAGGGTTCAGGGTTCAGGAGGTGGAGAGGTTGATGATCTGGGTTGGGTAACTTTGGAAGGAAGGAACTTTGGGATATGACAAAGATACTCAGTGGGAGAGGCTAGATTTCTGCAGAGGAGCTGTTTACATTTTAAGTGCTGACTGATGAAAATAGGCCTAGGGTCTACTGGCAAGAAGATGATCTTGTTTACTTTAGCTAGAAAGACTGCAGGCCCAGAAATGTATCTTCTGCATGTAGCTGGAGATGCATAATAGGGAAAGAAGAACCCTACAGAGTGTGTATCATATGCCAAGCACTATTCTGAGTGCCCAGCAAACGTACTGTTTATTCCCCGTGACAGCTATGTTGAGTAAGTACTGCTGTTATCTCTAGTTTACAGATGAAGAAATGGAGGCTTAGATGAGGCAGGTTAAGTAATTTGTTCAAGGTCACACAGCTAGCAAGTGGCGAAACAGAAACTCAAGATGTAGACTGGATCTGTATACTTCCTACCATTTATATGTACTTAACATTTTCTTAGATGCAAAACAAATTTTTTTTTTTTAGATTTTTTTTTTTTTTGTCATAGTGAAACAGAGAGGTGGGAAATCACCCCCCAGAGGGGATAGCTATGAGGTGGGAAATCACCCCCCCAAGAGGGGATAGCTATGTCGCAATCCTTTCTCTTCCATTCTTCTCTTGGGATTTTGGGCATGCATGCACAAACTCCCGGTGTGTTTTTCAGGCATCCAGGTCCAGGATTCAAACTGTAGAGTCGGCTATGTGGGATCCAGCACCTTAACCACAGTGCCACTGCTAGCCTAAAAAACTTGGTTTTTTTAATTGCCAGAAAGTGTTTGTTTTCGCCAAAGGGAGACACACAGAGCTTGAGGGGGAGGGAGGGAGGGAGGGAGGGAGAAAGCACCCTCTAATCCACATGGTCATGTCCGAGTCCCTTTTCCTCCATTTCTTCATCCTATTGGGATTTGGGGCATATACACACATGTACCCGGTGGTTTTTCAAGCTGCTAGACCAGGATTCCAACCACTTTTGGTCATGTGAGATTGGGCTCACCTAACAAGCTTGAAATTTTTATTTTTTAATGTAAATGATAGAATGTTGAGAAGTTAATGTAGTATTTGATTCAGAATTGTCTTTTTAGATGCCAAGATTCAGTTCTATCCAAGACCGAAAATCTTACTCATGAGTGCTCTGAAAGTTGGACTGGTGCCCACCCCTTTTGCAAAGCAACCTCCTAGCTGTACTTTTACTGTTTCCATGATGTATGCTTGAACACTATATTGTTAGAAGTTTCTTTAAGTTAAACGGAACCCTTCCCTCCCTGTAATTTTTGTGCACTTGTGCCATTTTGCATAATGAAAAATAAGTTCCCTTTATTTTTCCCATATGACAGTTCTTTAATCAAAAAATGCTCTTATGTCCTTTAGAAGAAATCTCATTCCCATGTTAATATTAGACAGCCTTGGGACCAGCAGTTAGTGTAATGGCTACATCACTGAACTCCCATGTAGTCGATCACAGTTTGAATCTCGGACCCAGTGGCTTGAACTCACGCCAGGCGCATGTGCGTGTGTGCCCAAGATCCTGAGAGGAGAATGGAGGAGAAGGGATTGCGGCGTGGCCATCCCCCCTGGGGCATGATTTCTCGCTTTCTATCTCTGTCTCTATGGTGAGCGCACGCGCCCTATAGCTAAAAACCTCTCAAAAAATATATATTAGTTAGCCTTTAATTCCTCATAATATGATATGACATGATGAAGTTTCTAATCTTATTTTCACTACTATTAAAGATACTTTGATATGTGATTAATTCAGAGTAAAATGGGACTGACACTTAATCTTGATCAAAAAGTGTACTTTTACCCTGTTTGATCATAACTGAGCCTGAAGGTTTTGTTGTCGTTGATTTTTACAATAGTATCTTAATTCTACTGTTGTCTTACATTGACTCGTGTTACTCACAGTGCTAAAGTCTTGTGTGCATTCATGTGTGTGTCTATTATGCTAAGTCCTGTACTTGGGTATTGCCTTTGAAAAATTTATTCCTATTAATTTTGCCTTTGTGATAAAGATTTATTCAGCTTATAAAAATAATTTTGAAACCTGGTTCTGTTAACCCAATATATTAGCTATCTTTCCTAGCTCTGTGATATATGCAAATTACGTAAACATGTAAATATTTGTAGGGCTGGCCAGTAGTGGAGCAGTTGAGTGCTGTGCATAGGAAGCTGAATCTTATACAACTGACTGCAGTTTGAATCCCAGCCCCAGAGGCTTGGAAACATGGATGCCCAAAGTCCTCATGAGATGGAGAAATGAAGGAAAGATGATTGTGGTGTGACCACACCCCATTGGGCAGGTGCCTTCTCTCTTCCTCTCTGGTGAGCGCATGCTTCCTCTGGCAAGAAATTAAAAAAATGAAAACGGCAACAAATATTTGTTAAAGTATTTCCTGGAACACTACCAACAGAGAAAACCTTACAAAAGAGCAGGAGCTGTTTCTCAATTCTACTCTGGATGATTGATCTAATGCTACTTCTAGTTTCTCTGCTAGGTTTGGGTTTACTTAATTTCGTTACCCAGCCATACTTCTTAGTATTATTCATAAGGTTATCATTAGAAACTTTCTGAACCTTGTTGGAATCCAATCATCCTTCATCTGGTAGTCTTCCATTTGCCAGGATTCTACCAGTTATCTGTGGGAGTAGAGGATAGGAAGGAGTCAAGGGTGACTAAGCTGGTCTAGGTTGGGAGATAGGGAAGTGCCGTGATGGCAGTAACAATCACAGAACCCTGGAGAAAAGGGCTGGTTTGGGGTTAAGTTTAGCTGGGCCAAGAAGAGCCTGAAGGGCCGCTAGGATGTCCATATGGAGCCGCTAAAGGGCAGCTCAGCTGACCATCCAGAACTAGTACGCTGGAGGCTCAATCTGGTTGCACACAACATGAATGATGTGGAAGGTATAAGGCGCCTCGACATGCAGAACCTATCATGAGCAGAGAGCATGCAGATAGGGAGGAAGTAGGAAACTTGCATTGTTGAAGGTGTTCTTGCCTGATAGCCTTCATTTTCTTGGTGAAGTAGAAAGAAGCTTCATCTATTAGAAGAGAGAATTGGAAAGCAGTGAATATTTGCAATCAGTATGGGAAAAAGGAAAGAGAGCTTACTAGGGTGGAAAAGGAATGTGAAGCATGAGTTGGGTGTTCTTGGTTCCTCCTCTTTCTCACTGCATACACGGGCCTTTACCTCTCTCTTTTAAGGATTTTTACTGCTAAAACATTACAGCGGTTCTCATCTGGGAGTTGTACCAATACTTGAAGGAGTGGGGTTGTGTGTGTGTGTGTGTGTGTGTGTGTGTGTATGTGTATGGTTTTGACATTTTCCTAAGGAATTCCTATACTTACTGGAGACTAATAAATGGGAAAATGAGAGTACTATTTACAGTTGTGTTTGTTGGAGTTGATGGGCTAGTTCTAAACTCACATGGTAAAACTGAGTTCTGTTGAGCGTCAACCTCAGAGCATCTTGTTGGGATTTTAATAGAAGACAGGATAGCTTCTGGTTCACCTTAAATACCTCTGGGTGTCTCCTCACTATTAATGTGTCATCTCTGCTGGGTGTTTATTTCCTGGAAAGTAAGAAGTGTTCCTTAGCACCTTGAACTTAGCACTGTGTATGCTGAGGATCAATATCTTGCTTTCCAACTGGCATGTATGCGTGTCTCCTGTTTTGTATTCTGAGTACCACACATGCCTGGCATGTGGCAGACAAGTGACAGATATTGGATGAGTAGTTCACTGCCCAAGTGAAGATTGAATCTATCCTGCTGTGCTATTTCTAGGGCCCTTCCTTTGGAAGTTCTTTTGCTATAAGATAAGTGCTCTCAGCCCATGGTTGAGAGGTGTACTTCAAACATTTTCATGTTCTCCCCTACCAAGAAACCACCTCCAGTTAAAGCCTATGTAACCATCTTGGTGGAGTGGTACAGACACCATTGTGTTCAACAGGTCTCTGGAAGAGTCTCTTTGGTGTGCACAATTACTGTGAATAAAGATGGCCTAATTATTTTGTAGAGTTCTTGTCTAGACTCTGATGTACATGGCCACCAACTTATTTCTTACGTCTGTTTTGGCTGCTCTTTGGTAAGACATCTGAAAACAAGTCTGTGGCAAATAGAAAAGTATTCATTCATTATAACAAAAACTTACTAAAGACTAGATCGGGCAGAATGATAAATTTCTTAATGGTGAATTGAGGTCTTTTTCATGTATTAGCTAAATTAACAGTTCCTAAACTGGGTAATGGTGCATGATATAAATATGTTCTATGACAACTTTTAACATACATTTATGAAATAAATGCTGATTGTGTACATTGAATTTTAACAAAGTGAATGAATAGCCCATGTCCATCCACTACTCCAGGACCAGCAAGAAGCATACAAAAGCCTTCAGAACAAACCATCCTCGTTTTGAAGATGAAACTCTTCATTCTTCTGATTCCATTTTCTTTAATTATCTATCCACCTGACCTCCAGACCCCCATTTACTTTATTCTTAGGAAAACATTTTCCCTTTATTCTTAGGAAGACATCTTTCTTAGCATATTTAATGATGTTTAATTTCTACGCAAAACTCATTTTTATGTATTTAGGGTTAATATTAAGCATAGGTGAAAATGGTACAATTTTTTAAAAAACTCATATATATAGTTAATTGATTTTCTTTTCTTTATTTTTATTTGCTATAGGGTATATAAACTCAGCAGAGAAAGAGAGCGAGAGAGAGAGAGAGAAAAGGCATCCCACTAGGGTGTGGTGGCCATACCACAATCCTGTCTCCTCTTGGGATTTTGGGCACGAATGTACACACATAGGCACCAGGTGTGTTTTTCAAGCTGTCAGGTCTAGAACTTGAACCGTGTAATTGTTTGTGTGAGATCCTGCTGCCTCAACCACCATGCCATAAGCTGATTCCTAAGATTTTTAATGATTAATAAACACATGTTGAATTAAAGAGAGCAATAAAATTGATAGTCTCACAGATGAGAATGGTAACATCAGTATTTTTACCAAAGTATACACACCAAAAAGAAAAAAAAAAAAAAAAAAAAACAAGGAAAGAATTCATTACACATATATGAATTCCATCAGAAGAGACCCTATGGGAGACTGATTCTTATTATGATATCCTGGTTGGAAGAGAATGAAGTGGGGTTATTGCTAGTGCAGTCAATGACTTGGTTTTTCTCTGGTGAATTGGCTTCAGTAGGCTACTTCATTTCTTCACATTAGGCAACTAGAAATGTATATTGATTTCATTTGAAGGTCATCTCTATTAAAGATGGAGCCATATGAACACTGCATTCGTTGGATTTGAGCAAATACTTTAATGTTTTAGTCTGAATATTCCTAAGATTTTTAGGAGAATAAAGTTCAGTCCAATGAGATAGAAAACATACTTTGTGTGTGTGTGTGTGTGTGTGTGTGTGTGTATGCAAACATTACTATTCTGTTTACTATCCTTAAGACCTGAAATTCTATTATAAAAACACTTTCTTAAAAAAATGGAAATAAAAAAATCATAAAGGCTTTTTAGTCCAAGGATATGTGTGATTATAGAATATTTTTAAAAGCTTAATACTAATTTAAACAGTGGCATGACTCTTTTCTAAGATTGTTATTCTTCTTAAGGTTTTAATTTTGTTTTAAATGTAACTTGTCCTTCTGAAGTCTTTGTTACATAATTATTTTTTGTTTTGTTATTCTAGGTAATGTACCATGATTTTTGGTTTAATTGTTTCTTACAGATTATCTACCTAGGTTTCTCAATTTGTAGATGGGAAAGTTAAGGCAGAAATCAGATAATTTGTCTAAATTTAATTTAAAATAATAACACTTTTAGTTATGGCACTTGAAATTCTGTTAGTGTTAGACTCTAAGATAATTTTGAATATCATGATATTACATATGTCTTTCAAACTGTAGAATATTGAGTTCTTTAAGAGAATAGATTTTTGCATTTACTTATTTATTTAGGGCTTTTGCCATAGAGTAGTTGCACTTGCCAGAGAGAGACAAAGAGAAGCAAAGTGAGAAATCACCCCCTCCAGGGTGTTGGCCATTCTGCAGTTCCTTCTCCTCTAGTTTCCTATCAGGATTTTGGGCACAGACACACATGTGCCTGGTGTAGTTTTCAAGCCTTTGGTTCTGGGACTCAAACTGTGGCCATGTGGGAGTCCAGTGCTTCAACCTCTACACCATCTGCTGGCCCCTCCTTTTATTTTAAATACAAATGTCAGATATATGACAAATAGATGGTACAGGTGAAGAAACACTATAGGTTTAAATTTCTTATACTTTTTATATACTTATATTTGTGCTAAATTTTAAAAATTGCTAAGAATGCAAGTATATACTCTTTGTAATTAAATATAAATAATCCAGTCTTACATGAACTAGCAATTTATAACCATCATTTCTCTTAACAGGTTGAAGAAATATGGGTACCAACATCAATCTGTCCCTCAGCACTACTTGTACCAGCTTTATCATCTTTCAGATTCTTTTCCACTTTGTAAGTCCTTGGTTTTCAGTAAAAGTTTCTCCAGGTGTTCATAGTCTCAGCTTCCAAAAGAAGATCGAATGGAACTCAAGGTAAAGCATATGAAAATGTGACTTACCTTAATAGAAGCAGTTTTCTGAAATAACATTTAAAATATTTCAAAATAGTCTTCCATTTAGGATCTAATAGAATCTGAGGCCAAATTTTTGTTTGACCTTAGAAATAAAAGGAAACAAAGGCAGCTAGTTTTTATACAAGCAAAAAATTATTATTATTATTTAGAGAGAGACTTTTGCTATAGAGCACATGCACTTGCCAGAGGGACAGGCAGACAGGCAGACAGAGTGAGAGAGAAAGTGAGAAATCATCCCTCCCAGGGGGGATGGCCATGCTGCAGTATCTTCTCTTCTGTTTTCGTCTTGGGATTTTGGGCATGTATGCACACACACCTGGCGTGAGTTTTAAGCTACCAGGTGCAGAACTTGAACCATGGTTGACTACGTGGAAGTCCAGAAACTTAACCATTACACCATCTGCTGGTCTTGGAAAAAATAATTAATTGCAGAGGATGTGTGCATTGGCCTGAGAGAGACACAGAGAGACGGAGAAAGCACCCCTACCTTCATGGGCATGGTCATGATCCTGCTGAAATTCCTTCTCCATTTCTCCATCCTGTTAGGATTTGGGGCATGCTTACATACGTGCCCAGAAGGTTATCAATCCCTTAGTGGGAATTCAGGCTATGGTTGGCCACATGGAATCTGGCTTCCTTAACCACTAGGCTACAGGCCAGTCCTCATACAAGAAAATTTTAAGAATTCTTACTTTGAAAGATATTAGGAAAAATTTATCTTTCTGGAAAAATGTGAAAAGATTAAGTAAACTCCAGCTAACTGTGGTAGAGTTTTGTTTTGCATTTTTCTCTCAAATATTTGTGATAATAAGCATATTCTTTGGAAATGAGAACAGAAGGACTTATTTGTTAGAATTTAGCTTGTGATCTGCTTAGCCAGACCCAGGGCAGTTAAACTCTACATTCTAGAGAACATGGTGTACTATTGGTGCATTTGCATCTTATAATGAACTTTTCATTATCATTTAGAACTTTCTGTATTCTTTTACTATGTAATTTTAAAGAAAAAATAACTTTTTATGTATTTTAACAAATAATAAATGGGACAAAGTCAGACATCTAAGGACATAGAAATCTTCTGGCATTTTAATAATTGGTGCAAATTTTTTTTGCATGAAGCTCATTAATTTCACAAGGTTTCAAACACAGAAGGACTCTGATGATTGCTTCACTTGCTTTAGAGTATTTGTGCCCAGATATTCCTGCATGATTACATGTTTACAAACTTCAGTGAATTAGAGCAGCCGTGGAGATCTTTCTTCCTGTTATAAAGTTGAAATTAATGCTAGCTGTAAAACATCTTCAGCAGTCTCTAAAATTGTTAAAATTATTTCTCATTGAAATGTTTAAAGTTTAAGAATTTCTGCTAATGTCCAAGTATTTGAGAATAGTCATATTTGGCCCGAAATCCCCTGTCTTTGATCCAAATTGTTTTGTAGGCAACCACTTTTATCACTCAGATTGTGAATGAAACTTCAGCTGTTTTCTTTTGCACTTTCCACTGCTATGTCTACAGTAATATGCTATAGTTCTTTTCACCTAAAAGGCAAATATGTTTCTCCGGATATTTTCTGAAAACTAAGAGATAGGATTCTTTCGTCTTACAACTAACACAAAAATATTGTTCAGATGTGGTGTACTACAGATATTATTTTTTTCTTACAGCCTTTTCTAATATATGAAGACAGATGGAATGGTGGAAAAGAGAATGGGGAAGATATACATTCTCTGATTGTCGAATTATCTACTGTGGTTAGGGTTGGTAAAGAAATTTGAATCTTGGGTAGCTGCAAGCCAAAGAAATAGCTAGGGTACAGAGTGTAAAAACAAATATAAAAATGAAAATTATTTTTACTGTTTATGAAAATTTGCTACAGGGCATGTATGCTTTCTGGAAAGAGATAACCAGAAACAGAGAGAAAGGGAAAGTGAGAAAGCACCTCTCCAGGGGATTGGCCACTCTGCAGTGCCTCCTCCTCCATTCTCCTCTCAGATGGCCAATTGTTACATCACTGGACTCCCATGTAGTTGACATTGGTTCAAGTCCACGACCCGGAGGTTTAAACCTCATGCCAGGTGCATGTGCATGCATGCCCAAAGTCCTGAGAGGAGAATGGAGGAAAAAGGATTGTGGCATAGCTATCCCGTCTGGAGGGATGATTTCTCACTTTCTATCTCTCTCTCTCTCTCTGGCAAGCACACATACCCTATAGCAAAAACTTCTCTAAAAGAGAAAAAGAAGTCTGGGGTTATCTAAGTTTTATTTAGCATTTAGTGTTTTCTCTTTGTCTCCAATTTACTTCTGTTTCTCAATCCAACTTGGTTTATATGGGATTTAAGATTTTGGATCATTTGGGTTTTCGATTTGAATTAGGAATAGTTAACCTGCACTCATTTTTAAATCTCTTTCTCCAAAATTTAACTGTTTTTGTCTGTTTGAGCTATTTCATGTCGACTGACAATATATTAATACTATCTGTAATTGATTAAATCAGGAACTTTAAATTGCTGTTCTAAATTGGTCATTAGTTATTTTCTGATAAAGTGCTCTTTATAAGCATACACTTTAACATTTTTGAAAAAAAGGACATACTTCATCTTAGATAGTATGTTGATATTTCTTTTAGATATTAAGAAATTTACATTATATTTTGCCAGATATCTGATTTTAAAGAATAAAATACGAAATTTTTATTAACAGTGGTTTCTGAACATATAGACTTTAATATAAAACAGTATGCAACTTCAAGATGTTTTGCTTTTTCTGTTCTATAATTATAGTGAAACTGTTTGGGTCAAGTTAACTTTTCTCTAATTATATGCCATTCTCATCAACTAGAATTTTATATATCCTTTCATATCCATGGGAGATTGATTCAAAGACCCCTGCCAGATTTCACAATCTGTGGATGCTCAAGTTCCATATATAAAATGCCAGAGTATTTTACATATAACCTACACACATCCTTCTGTATGCTTTAAATTGTCACTAGATTACGTACATTACCTAAAACAATGTAAATGCTATGTAAATAGTTGCTATTGTGTATTTTTAAATTTGTATTACATTTGTATTACTTTTTTTATATTTTCAACTTACTGTTGGTTAAATCAGGATATGGAACCTACAGATACAGAAGGCCACCTGTAATGCTTCCAATTTACTATATAACAGAAAATAGAAGGGAATTTGAGGTTTTCATAAATAAAAAGTTAGAATTTTTCCAAAAGGAAAGTTTTCGACTTATGGTTACTATCTACTGAAACGGGTTAGTAAAAGAGATTATGCTTTTTCCTTTTATCTGTTTTTTGCATAGTGACAGAGGGCTAATTTTATGATTATTTAGATGTGTTTTATTTTATATCAAGGAATTTATGTTTTTACCCTGCTATGCTCAAATGGAATACAGGTGCTCTTGGCATGAAAGGTCCAGACAAGTTAGTGAGAATATTTGTGCCCTTAAAATATTTGATTTGGCATAATGGTTACATTGTTGGACTCCCATGTAGTCAACTGTGGTTTGAGTCCCAGACCCTGCAGCTTAAAATTCACGCTGGGTGCATGTGTGTGTGTGCCCGAGATCCTGAGAGGAGAATGGAGGAGAAGGGATTGCAGTGTGGGCCACCCTCCTCGGGGCTGATTTTTTGCTTTTTGTCTCTCTGTCTTTCTGGTGAGCACACACACCCTATAGCAAAAATCTCTCTCTCTCAAAAAAAATGGATTTAGGGACACACACTATCTATTAGATTGTGCATATTGATTTTTCAATGAAATTTTACAATAAAATTTTCTAACATCAAACTTTATATTGGTTGACATATTTCACTTATTTTAAAATTCATGGTCATAGTGTAGAGAGAATTCATTTTATACCAGTACTTTCTAGAGAGAAACTTTGTTCTTACCCTTTTCCTTTATTCTGATGAAAAGAAATGTCATTACTTGTAAACTTCTCAATAAAGATGTGAGAAATATGAAATTGTTGGGTAAGAAAACTTCATTGTGTGGATAAATACACAGTACCCTGTATATAGTTATTTAAATAGCATATTATAGAGCTTGAGTATTGGTTGAATCATGCAATTATTAGCAAGATAAGTTCATAGAAACTGTGTTTCATCTACACTTTATTTCTTCTGTTAAAAAATAACCAAAAAAACTGACTTGGGTCTTGTGACTTTTTTGCTGTCACTAGGTTATTCTTTTAAAAACAGAGTTTCTGCCCCATTTCATGATCCTTAATTTTTGTATTTATAAGTGCTTTCATAATAATGATAAAGAAGGAGTAATACAGCTGCCCTTGCATTCCCACAGATTTGTTACAAGAATTAAATAAAATAATGCACACAAATATATACATTTAAAACTGAAATCTCTGATAATAAATCTTCATAGCATGATGTATTTAAATAGTTTTAAGGCTATGGAATTGGTTAAGGCCAGAGGGTTTGGAACTCATTCTAGCTTATTGGAGCAGGAATCTCTTGCAGTGATGTTGGGGATAGACGTTGGAGCAAGATACAGCACAGTGGCCTTGCCCATTGCCCTCTGTCTGCACTAAACTGTTCTAACTGCATCATCATGCAGGCTTCTGCTTTAGAACTTTTAACCAAGAGGTGGGTCACCAGCTTTCTGGCAGTCAATTGTAGACCTTGGCATCCTCCTTGTTGTTAATTCCAAAAGCTGTGGCCTTTGGATCTTTAAGTGAGATTTTGTGCTATATTCTTAGAGTACTCCACTACCTTCATTCTGATGAAAATAAATGTCATTACTTGTAATCTCCACTCCCTTAAGTACTTGGAAATATAACATGTTCAGAATATTAAATATATGGCTGCAATGAGTTAAAGGTTATTGTGAAGAATCTAAATCCTTTTGTATATTTTGTTTCATTTCAGGATAGTATCTACATGCCATTCTTTGGCTGTTGGGATTTTGGGCTTGTACATTTTCTTATTTGATGAGGCTACAATAGCTGATCCACTTTGGTAAGCCGTTTCTTTCCAAGATAGTCAATTTGATTTATGTGTTGACATTAATTATTAAGTAAGAATGTTGTTTTCTTTAAAACAGAAAACATACTGGTGGTTTATGCTTTATTAAAAATGCTTATGTTCAGACTTGTTTCGCGAAGTACATCAAAATGATTTATTTTAGATTTGAATCCAAATAATGAGGGCCATTTGCCTTAGTTATAGCAATTGTTATACAAAACAAGGAACATATGATAATGATATAAACATTAATATTGTGTTAGCGAGTAGAATGAAGTCATTGTAACCACTGTTCTGAGTAAAAATGAGTCATTAGTAAAATAGGATAGTCAACTTAGATAATGTCTACTTAAGGCTTTGTCTTCTAATTTATATTTGAACCATTGTTTGATATCAAAAAGATGAAATGAGAATTATAGATGACCATGTTAGAAGAATTTAGTACCACACGAGAATATTTGAAGTATTAATAACTATGTTGGGTAATAATGGGATAATTTATAAGATGGTTCCTTTTGAAAAATTTAAATATCTCAATGGCAGAAAATACACAGTATGTGTTTCCTATGTTATAAGAGAAGGCTTAGTTATCCTTAGTTTGAGAGAGAAAGTATGTTTTAAAAAAACTTTATTGGGACGTAGTAGTTGTAAACTCGGGGGGATATAGGACAATTTAACCAAATCTTTTTTTTTTGGAGAGGTTTTTGCTATAGGGCACCTGCGCTAGCCAGACAGACAGAGACAGAGAGACAGAAAGCGAGAAATCACCCCCCAGGGGGGATGGCCATGCCTCAATCCCTTCTCCTCTGTTCTCCTCTCGGGATCTTGGGCATGCACGCACACGCACCCAGCGTGAGTTTTAAGCCACCAGGTCCAGGACATGAACCGTGGTCGACTACATGGGAGTCCAACGGCATAGCCATTACGCTAACTGCTGGTCCCTAACCAAATCTTTTTACCAGCATAGTTTGACTATAAGGATGGTTTTTTTAAATTAATAAATATGAAATAATTCCCATCTGAACTGAAACAATATTGATAAATTTTTATTTGGAAGATATTTTTCAAAGTAAATCAATTTTGTAATTGATCAGAATCTTTGACCAGATTTTTATATAGTTTGTGTAATTTTTACCTTTAAAAAAAGTTTTCACTTTTATTTCACTAACATTATAGTCAGAAGAACCAGTTTTTTTTTTTATATTTATTTATTTATTTTTCTGTAGGGCATATGTGCTTACCAGAGAGAGAGAGAGAAAGAGAGAGAGAATGAACGTGAGAAATTATTCCCTGACATCACAATCCCTTCTCCTCCAGTCTCCTCTTAGGATTTGGGGGCACATATGCCTGCCATGATTTTCAAATCACCAGGTCCAAGGACTGGAACCACACAGCTGGCCATGTAGAATCTAGTGCCTTAACCTCCAGACCCCCTGCTGACCCAGAACCAGTTCTTTTTGGTAGTAAATGTTATAACAAAGATTTAAATCATTGGTTAATTTTTCCCATATCACTTTAACATAATGTAATTTTAAAATTATTTTTATGCATGATTTATTTGATGTCCAATTTCCTGGGTCATTTTCTCAGATAAAAATTTGTAAATATATGACTTCTGCTAATAAATTTTTCTATTTGTAGTTGAGCTGTTCTCTGTTTTATCTTGTGTTAATTTCATGAGTCATTCGCATTATAAATCCGAGAAACAATTGATAATTCGTATTTGTTTCTTGCAGCAAAGAGCCTTAGTTGGGCTTAAGTATGGGATCCTGGTATGTTTAGGAGTTGAAACAGCAAGGTCAAAGGGCTCTGGTTATTTCCTAGCTGGTGGTTAATAAGCAAATGCCTGTAGTTGATGATAGAATGATGATGGTAGTACCATATTGCTTTAAAATAAGAAATGGGAAGGCTATTTCTTAAGGTATTTGAGTCTGTGATATTTTACTCTGAATAAGGAATAAAAAACATTAGATTCTGGGATTGCATTTGAATCCTTTTGTAAGTAAATTATATGAGAACACATTTATAAATCGAATTATCCCTGTGAAGTTACTTAAATAAAGCTTTTTAGCTAACGTTTAAGAAATTATGCTTATTTTAGAAGTGTGATAGCTAACACAATACTTTATGCATTGGTAGGTTTAGAACAGGACCCAGAATTGGTAGTGTGGTGACATTCCTTAGGCGCTCGATATATTGGGGTGTTAGATATCCTCCACATCTCTTTTAAGTGCTCCTGTGGTGTGAATGTTACCTTCTTAACCTGAACCCTGTGCTTTACCTCTGGGTTTGAAGATTCTGGGAGTAGTACTAAAAATGTAGGTTCAGAGAATTTACTGGATACTCTTAGTCACTCTCTGGATGTCTGCTCCTAATATTGAGTACCTCAATATGGATCAGCCTAGATGCTTAAAGGATTTCACACCGATTTGTATCCCTAGAGCTGATGAGAAAGAAATTTTGAGCTAACTTGGACCTAGAGTAAACTTCATGGGAGGCAGGGCTGCAGAGCTCTTGATTAAAACAATTCATCTTGGACTGGAAGGCCACTAGGTTTCCTCAGGGAGTGGGGACTCAGGTATCCTGGGGACAGTATATTCTACTAGTACCAGTACTAGAGGAAATGTAAAACTGTTGCTGTATTTGAAAATGACGACTTACCGTTTGAGAAACTCTAGAAAGCATTTTCATTACAAAAAAAGTATCATCTAAAAAAAACTGTCATCTGTAACCCATGTGCTTAAAACCCTTTTTTTAAAAATATTTGTAGGGGTTATTCAGCCATTGGGATCATGAATATTGGTATTGCTTCAGGCTACCTCATTTCTGGTATGTGATATGTTTTTCATTATATGTTTATTTTTAAACTACTTATTATGCAAAGAATACATAAATAACGGGTTGAGTTTATTTATTTGAAAAGTGACTTTTAGTACCTGTACAGAGGAAAAAATACCAGGGATGATGGTAGAACAAGACATATTTTTTTCTGTTGGCCTTCTGGCCTCACTGATGATCAGCCTTAATAACTGAGGCTGGACATTATTTTTTACTTTTTTATTTATTTATTTTTTACTAGCAATAGTTTCTATTTTCAGGTAAATTGATGACCAAAGGGGATACAGCCAAAATATGTAGGAAAAATAAATATATTTAGAGAGGACGTTAATTACTAATACCATTATATTACTTCTTTGGATTTTCACATTTGTGGTATTTGTGTTCTCTTTAACATTTATAATTTGATGATATCTTTTTCTAAATGTTTATATCTAGTTTTGGATTAGTGACTATTATTTGTATAAAAGAAGAGTCCCCACATTATATAAACCCTAACCCCACAAGACCTGAATCCTCCCGGGTCTCCATTCACTGTCCCCGTTTGTGTCCATGTTTGCAGTTCATGTTTGACTATTTGATAAAAAGGAAATAGTTGATGCTAACATTTCAAGCAATCTCTATGCTGTTCTAGTAAACAAACTATTTTCTGAATCATGGTATTTAGATTCAGAACCTTTTAAAGACCAATCGATACTAACTTCTTTCTTTGTATGTCTTTTTGATAATCATAGTTCTTGGTGGTTTGACTATTTTGAATTAATATTTAATTGCATGCTTTGTTAATTTTTAAAAAATATTTTTGTTGAATTTGTGTTCTAAACAAGTCATAAGATATGCCAGGCTTTGAGTTAGATTCTGAGGGTTAATGCTCACAAGGTGGCCCATGTCCTAGAAGAGCCACAGTGGAGGGGGTGAACCAGGTACATAGGAACAGATCCTCTAGGGTACTGTGGGCACTGGAACTAGCTGAGGCGCGAACAGTACTGTAGGCTCCGAGTGCTGTTGGCATGACTTATCAGGAGAAAGAGTTCGATACACTTGAAAAACAATGCTGCTTTATTCCTGTGTAATATCTTCCTTATTTTTCCCTCTTACAGATTTGTTGATTATCATTTTGTATTGGAAAGTGATTGGTGACAAATCTTTTATAATTCACCATTGTGCAGCGCTATACGCATACTTCTTTGTACTGGTGAGTGCCAGGATTTACCGTAGCCCAACAAGCAGATGAGACTGGGAAGGAGTGATTTAAGGGTGAACAGAAATCTAAACATACAATTCTAATTTAGAGAGACCATCTCCACATGCATTCGGGGATCGCTTTTGTGATATGTTTTCTGGTTTATTTACTAAAATAATAGCTTTACTTGTGTGCCTATATTTGTGTGTCTATTTGTAGTCATAACTTTGAGGTAGGCTGATGATCCTAATTCCTTGATTTCTTGCTTAAAACCTTTAGGATTGTATAGCTATAGATATTTGTCTGTCATCCTACACGCATTCATGATTTAACAGCCAGGAGTGTGTATAGATGATTGTATTCAGCTAAAATATTTCTTCTCTGCTTAATTCCACCTAGAATTCCATGTGCACTTGTAATTTACATTTAAGTAGGTTAGAGTGGAGGGAAGATCTTGCTTAGAGACTTCATCAGAATTCCAAGACTGAGGTTAATAGAGGATTCCTGCACAAATCTTTGGCAGTAAAGCATATTAAGTTCTGTATCTAAAATTATTTTTCTACACATTCATTTGTAAGCTAGCTACTTTATATTCCGTGTATGTTTGTAAGATTTGTACACAATCATTATTTTCTACCTAGATATGCCAATACACTTGAGATAGATATGAGTATTTGTAAATAATAGATGTAAGTAAACTAGAATTTTATGGATTGGATTTCATGTAATATATATGGCATACCGTTCTATGTTGTCTCTGTTTAAAAATTTAAATGTAACTTTTTTTTTTTTCCTATTTGGTATTACTAAAATCTTTGTATTACTGGATATCTGTAACTGTTAGAGGATTAAAACAACATACAAATGTGCATTAATAATACCATTCTACTGTTCTTTTTATTGATCTACACAAAGATAATTTGCAAATAGAAAGTTGATTTGGTGTCATTTCTGCAAGACTAGGAAATTTTAAATCCTCTCTTCATATTGCCAGTTCGAAGTCACAAATTTAAATAATTAATATACAAGTCTTAAAAACTATGCTGCTTTTAAAATTTTTAAACTTTTGAAGACAGGGTCTTGCCATGTTGTGATTTTTCCTGCCTCAGCCTTCTGGATAGCTGTGACCTCAGGCTTACACTACCACACTTAGCTTTTAGGGTGGGAGGGCCAGGAGTTGAGCCTGGGCTCCCAAGTGGCCTGAGCCTGCAGAGTAGCAGTGTTCTATTAGCATGTCACACCGTAGCTGGGCCCAACACTGTGCTGCCTTTAATGTCTAAGTAATTGCTTACGTATCCCAAAAGGTATGCATAATCACCTAATTTTTCTGAAGCAATAGATTATTATTACTCGCATTTGCTATTGTTTATTCCTTTGTCTTTTAAAACAATTTTAGTAGATTTTTTACATAGTTATAAAAAATAGAAGTCTACATTTTGTAGGTCTTAGACATTTGGTATACAGGCATTTCATTTTCTAAGCATTTTTGCTAAAAAGACATGCAAGCAGATTAACAAAATACCAGTTCACTCTAGGAAAGCTTTATGTGGGTACACATGTGAGTTTAATATACTGTAATGTTCTCTAAACATGAGTGACAAACAATGTGTGCTATGAAGAAATATTGCAACATATGTTAGCGAAAGATAATAGGTCACTTGTGTGCATTTTTACATATGAATATTATGAGCTGCTCTCTCTTGGCCATTGAACTCACAGGCTTGACAAATGATGGCTGTGCATGGATTGGCAAGTTGAATGTTTAATTATATGGAATAAATACTGTTTTCTCTCTGGACTTTTATGCCTTTAAAAAAAATCAATGAAGTGCATACTAGGTTTTTAAAAAAGCAAATAACCGTTATCTTATTAGTAAGTTGACAAGTAAAGGAAATCAGCTGTGATTTGTTTTCTAAAGCTGGTTGCTTTGGGGATGTCGTCCTGAATTCTGTTGTTTCAGTATGAAATACATTTATCTAATTGAAGTGACTCTATTCCTAGAGAAACAAAACAGGAAAAGAAAAAGATAAAATGATGAGTGTTCATAAATATAGAGATCTTTTGATTAGAATATGTATAGCTCTTACATTTGGACATGAAGTTTTTTTCTATGTGGGGAATTCCCAGGTCACTTTGTGCATTCTGTTATTTCAAGTAAGACAAAGAAAATAATAATTTATATTTTGCCATATATGGGTATGAAGTTCTTATTACTTATGTAATGATAACTGTTTGAAAAGTGCTTTGATTTGATATTTATTCAACTGTTTAAGCTATTTGTAATAAACATTTATTTTAAATGATTTTGTTGTTGAAACTAAATTAAAAAGTGATGACTAGAAGCAGGTTCCTTATAGGTTTTGATTGTATACCCTCCTGGAGAAATAAGTTGTAAAGTAAGATTCTTTTGAATTTAGAGCACTCTAGGCTATGTTTTGGTCACTATTTTTGTACCCCTCTTTACTATATTTACTGGAGTTTTAAAGTTTTCTGACAGAGTAATTTAGAACTTAAGGCTTGAAAGCTTTTTCTCTCTATAGAGAGGTTAAAAATTCTACAGCTTGGGGCCAGCAGGTGATATGGTGGTTAAGGCGCTGCCCTCACACATGGCTGACTGCAGTTCAAGTCTCACTTGAGTGAAAAGTGGCTTGCTTTTTCACTTTTCCTTGCTTGCTCTTTGTCTCTCTCTCTGGTTAAATTTTTTTTTTTTAAAAGATAATAAAAACTAAAATTAAATGAATAAAAATAAGTCTTAAAAAATAATTCTATAGCTTTTCCCCCCCATTATTCATCTTTTACCCTTGGGACAGGATACTAATTATCAAAGAACACTTGACCGACTAATCTTTTATTATAGGGGAAACAAGCATATTTGTGCTTTAATGTCTTGTTTTTAAGAATAAATGACCATATCTTGTACACCTTCCTGACTTCTTTGGTAGCATTACTTTTCTTTCTTTTTTCTTTTTTTATGTGTTCCTTGTGAATCACCTCCTCTCCCCACTTTAGATAATGAGTTACATTTGGAAAACATTTAAACTTGAAAAAAAAATCACTGAGTTTCTATCCCTTCCTGTTTTTTTTCCTGCATTATTATACCACCCTGGAATCTAATCATTAAGTCATTCTTTTTTTTTTTTTTTTTTTTTTGAAGAGGTTTTTTCGCTATAGGGTGCGCGCTCGCCAGACAGACAGAGAGAGACATAGAGACAGAAAGCGAGAAATTACCCCCCAGGGGGGATGGTCACGCTGCAATCCCTTCTCCATTCTCCTCTCGGGATCTTGGGCACGCACGCACACGCGCCTGGCGTGAGTTTTAAGCCACTGGGTCCGGGACGCAAACCGCGGTCGACTACATGGGAATCCAGAGACATAGCCATTACGCTAACTGCTGGTTCCCAAGTCATTCTTCAATTTAGTAAGAAAATTCAGTTTCAAATAGTATGTGATATATTTAAGGATATTTTGTACATGGTGATGTTTAAGGGTGAGAATTTCTGTTATTTGTTTAACGATTTACCCCAATATCTATATTTAAAAAAACATTTGTAAGCAAATATATATGAAGTGGTATTGAAAATAAAGGCTTTATTATGTCGGTTGATAAGTACAGAAAAATCAACTGCAATTTTTTTCTAAGAATAGTCACTTTTTCCATGTGTCTTCCTATTTTCTACTGTTTTAGTATGAAATAAATTTAATTAATCAGTTTATTCTGAGAGAAGTAAAATATTAATAGATGAAATGATGAATGCTTATAAATATAGAGAGCCTATGCTATTTACAGATTTTAGATTTATTCATGGAATACAAGGTTTTCTTTTAAATCCATGCAGGGAATTCCCAGTTCACTCTGCATTTTGTTATTCTAAATAAGGCTAACAAAATAATGATTATTTTTTGCTGTAAATAGTTATGAGATTCTTATCAAGAACTTGAAAGTAGTTTGACTTGAAATATTGAGACAAGTTGTAATTTTTATTTAAATTGTAAATTTGTAATTTATAGAAGATAAGAATTAGAAAACATAGTTTTATTTAGTCTAAAGAAAAATTTCCACAGCAATGCTCTGAAGCGAATGGCATGACTCACATTTTATCATTAGCAATTTTAAAAATTATCTATTTTTTTATTACATTGAATTACTTATAACTTTACAGTGTATTACATTGCTTTTTCAAAAGGGAATGCCATGCATGTCAGTCAGTACAGAGACATTAATCTCCCCGCTTCAACATTCCATATCTTTCCTATGTTTCCCCCAATCATTATTATTATTATTCTAATTATTTTTTATGATAAACATTTTTTTTTTCCAATTATCAGATCATAAAGTTCCCCACAATAGGGAACGTAGACTCCACTCAGGGCTGGACCAAGGGTGGGTCTCGTGCAACCTCGGGCTAACCTGTGGCATGGCAGGTAAGGTGGCTGGATCCCACATGGCTGACCCTGCCTGTGTGTGCGTGCCCAAAATCCCAAGAGGAGGGAGAAACGAAGAGAAGGGATTGCAGCATGATCATCCCGTAGGGAGGAGCTTTCTTTCCCTTTCTTTCTCTTTCCAGCAAGCACACGTTCCCTCTGGCAAATTACACCAAAAACAAGATAAAATCCTCCCCTAAAACCTCTTGTTTAAAAAAGATTTTAATGACATTATCCATTCTTAATTATACATAACTACTGTATTTCTTTTCTTCAATTAGGAGAGCCTTAACTTTTTTTTCCCCCCGAAGTAATTATACCAACTGTGATAGCAACATTTCAAAAGTTAGTAAGATTTCAAAAATGAACAAGGTGGATATTAAAATGGCCACCTAACAATTCTTAATGAAGCAAGAGTCACTATTAAGGTCTGTGTGGTTTCTATTTCCCACTAAATTTGTTTTCAGTAAGACATGTTAACTGTTTAATCAGTATAAAGTACTTTAAAAACTTGACTAATGTGTTAAATAATTTTTTTCCTGCCAAATAAAAGATTTTCAGTTTTCTTATATGTAATGAGTGGTAGACTGGCAAAAGAAAGTCTTGGAAGTTAATTATTAGTATTTCTGTAGCTCACTTATAGAAATCTATGTAAAAACACAAATTGTTTATAACTGCTAATACTAATTGAAGTATTAGCCATGGCAACAATGTCATATGGCCAATTAAAAAATAGATATTTACATATAAAAGATATATGTTATAAGGCCACCAGGTGGTGTAGCAGTTAAGGCATTAGACTCCCACATGGCCGATGGCAGTTCAAGCCCCAGACCTGATGGCTTAAAAATCATGCCAGGCATGTGTTTGCATGCCCAAAATCCTAAGAGGAGAATGGAGGAGAAAGAATTGTAGTGTTGCCAACCCTCTTGGAGGCTGATTTCTTACTTTCCCTTTCTTTGTCTCTTTTAGGCGAACACAAGCACCCTATGGCAAAAACCGAAAAAAAAAGTGTGTGTGTGTTTTATATGTTTACATGTACACACATAGATGTGTGTGTGTGTGTGTGGTTTTGGGTTTTGTTTTAGTGTTTATTAAACTTATTTTATTTCTTAGTGCAAGAGGATGCATTTGCTGGTAGATGGGGTAGCAGCCTACAATGGGGGGCATGTTGCAATTTTCTTTCCTTCATTTCTCTATCCCATCAGGTTTGGGGGCACACACACACACATGTGCCTGGCATGTTTATAAAGACACTGGGACTGGGATTAGAACTGTGGTTAGCCATGTGGGATCTGGCACCCCCCACAGACAGCGCGATGAGGCCAGTCCTAACATTTACTTTTTAAGATAGAATATCTGATGTGACCATTCCTGTAATTTCCAAACTAAAAGAGCTCCTATATAAGCCTCCTTCAATTTTGGATTAGGAGGTGTTCAAGTCTAGCTCTCCCTACCCTTCCCAATGATTACTGTTTCATGTTTTTCTGTTCTTCAGTGATACAGAGTGTCCTCTCAGATTTGTGTAGTGGAATTATCTTAGTAGAGTTATCTCCTTTCCTTTCTCTAAGCTTGAATGTTTTTTAAATTCTATTTTCTTTCTATACCAGGAAAGAAAATGGTTGATGGATTGGTTTCAGTATGTGATAATGAAGTCAATGTCAGGACTGGCTCCATGGTTTAATGGTTAAGGAAGCCAGATTCCACATGGCTGCCCACACTTTGAATCCAGGCTCTTGTGGCTCGAAAAACATTTTGAGTGCGTGTGTGTGCATGCCCTAAATCCCAACAGGACAGAGAAAGGGAGGAGAAGGATTGCTGCATAACCATGCCCCATTAGGGAATGCTTCTCCCTCTGTCTTTCTCCATGGTTAGGTCATGCACCTTCTGGCAAAACAAATCAAAAAGTCAATCAAGATGATGGGCACATCCACCCTAGACAATACTTTGTTCTGAATTAGATTGATAAAAACACCCTGGTCATATGATTCTCCTTATAGAACACTTAAAATAATCAAATCCATAGAGACAGAAATAGGATTGGGGCTGGGCAGAGGTATTAATGGGAAGTTATTGTTTAATAGGTTACAGAGATTCATTTTGGGAATTTGCAAAAATTCTGGAGATTGTTAGTGTTGATGGTTGTACAACAGCATGAATGTACTTAATGCTACTAAATTATGTATTTAAAACTTGTCAAAAGAGTAAATGTTTTGTTTATTTGACTATAAAAATTTGCAAGCTTATCAAATGACTGAAAGAAAAGAAAGAGTGCTAGTAATGTTTGGCTAATGTACAATGTCATATTTTAAAACTTCATAGCGGAACAATAGGCTGAAACAAATGATGGAACATATAGTGATAAATGTTAGGTTTTGCACTTAAGGTTAATCCTGTGTGAGAAAGAGGAATGACCTGCAGGTAGTAGATGACCACACTTCATTTGCACTAATAGTACACCACAAGTAAAAAAGCTGTTTTTAAATTTAGACTCAATTAGGGGAGGCACAGTGTCCAATACAAAATCATAGTTTTCCTAATCAGTCCATATCTAAGATCAGCGTAATCTAGAGTCCCTAAACTTGGAGTCCATAGGAAAGTCTCTCCAGTTAACTGTAGAGGGGACATTAGATTAGATAGCTGTTATTTTATGACAAAGAGTTAAAGACCCTGAGATGTCAACCTAGAAAAGACAATAAATTAGAGGACACAATGGTTTTGAAATATCCCTGGAAATGTGAAAAGGCTAATAAGTGGAAGGGGTGGAGCAGACTCATTCTGGGTTAGTTCAGATCATTGGAACTATTGATAGAACCAATGGAAGATGGTGAAGAGAAGTAGGAGAGATGTCTGCTTTATGAAACAAAGACTTTCCCAATGATTGGAGGATTATAACTATGGAGCAAGCCTTTAAAATGGCTGTTCTGGGACCAGCAGTTGGCATACGGCTGTGTCACTGGACTCCCATGTAGTTGACCACGGATTGAAACCTGGACCCGGTGGCTTTAACTCATGCTTTGTGTGTGTGCATGTGTGCCCAAGATCCCGAAAGGTGAATGGAGGAGAAGGCATTGCGGTGTGGCCCTCCCCCCCGGGAGGTAATTTCTCGCTTTCTGTCTCTCTGTCTTTCTGGTGAGTGCACGTGCCCTATAGCAAAACCTCTCCACCCCCCAAAAAAAGGCTGTTCTACAATACCATATCTTCAGTCAGGTAAATACAAAAATAGACATAATAGGTAGAATCTTTGAGTAGGCGCTTCCACTAAATAATCCTTGAAGTCCCATTCTAATTCTGAGATTCTGTGATGCAGCTCTTTTGTTCAAATGATTTTATTTAGTTCTTCTATTTTAGAACTAGACAATGAAAAATTAATAATAAAGTCATGTCACCAAGTCTTAAGTAACTCTGGGGAACAAAAGGGGAAAGCCGTTGGCTTGCTAATCCATTTAGTTCCTTGGGGAAAAGTATAGAAGGAGGGGAAGAAAAATAAGGCAAGTGACCCAGTCTAAACTTGTCAAGAGGACCTTGGGTTAATGCAGTGTTGATATTTCCGAGGAGGAAGACACCTTACCATCTAAGTGCACTTAGCAGGATGTCCTTGGTAAGGATTTTCTATAGTAAAAAGAACTTGGGATCTGTGAGGCACAGCTTCTTGGAGAATGTTACGGAGGCTACACAACTTCTGGGAGTATGAGATGGAGATGTTTTGTCAGTTAAACTCCCCTACTGGTTAAGGAGCTCCGTGAAGCTCACTTAGAGTCCTCATCTCTTCTGGGCCAGACCCGTACGTTAAACATAGCAGGGAAAGACGTCATGTGCCAGCCGCCCTTGATGTCCCAGACCCCTCTCTGCTTCATTGGAATTATCTGATGGCTTCTATCCTCCTTCATTTAGTAAAGCTCAATACTTGGGCAGACTACTGTTTCACATGGGTCTGATTTGGCAATCCCAGGCTTGCATGTGAGCTCAGACTTTCGACTTGTGAGTAAATAATCAAACCCACTGAATGATTAAAGTTAAGCAAATAGTTATTAAATTTAGGCATGGAGTTTGTTCCCAAATGTCAATTTCAAGTTGATGGTATTCTGAAAGGGTTTCCCATGGAATGCGCTAAAGCTTCGAGTCAGTCTGAACCCCATTAAAAAGTGGCCCGTATTGCTACCGTGGAACATGGTCATATTTGTACACAGGCTCCCAGTTCGGGATGCCTAGGACTTATTTCCTGGCAGTGTATCGTTCCAGAGTACCATAACCTGGTGTGGGGAGAAAGGATGCCCTTCCTTGTCCGAACCGCAGTGTTCAGCTCTGTACTAGGAACAGCCGGGCCAGGGTAATTTTCAGTTATATTTCTCCTCTGCTTTCTGAACCTCTGGTTCTAGTCACTCTTTGCTGGTAAAAAATTAAATTTCCCACAATAAGAAAATCCAGATTTTCATAATCATTTGCTAGAAGGAGAATTTCCTTTTAAGCTGTGGAGGCGTCAGACAAACCCTGTTTTGTTTCTCCTCACAGTTATGCACAGGCCAGGGCAAATGTGGGTTCTACTGTACCCAGAGCTCTTTAAAGGTAGATGACAGAACTAGGAACACCATATCGACCAGAAATCACTTGCAAATTTTGCCCTAATTTACTAACAGTAATGTATCAACATTTATCATTTACTTATTTTAAAATATTAGAGCAGATTTAAACTTATTCCTTTAATAGCGTCTGTCTCACTTGTATTTTAGTTGGTTTTGTTAAATACAAGAGAAGGTGATAAAGCAACATGGAATTATACATGACATGAAACGTATCTAATGGAAAGCCCATGGAAGTGTGTGCCACATATGATACTGTCATGGCATACTAGATTATATGGGTCGAGAGTCACCAGTGTATTAGGATCAGAAAATACAGAAGCAAGGCTACCTAGTTCTATACCCCAGTGTGGCTCACAGAGGCTTTAAATTAAGGAGGTGGTGCATAGAGGGTAACGATATGATATAACCTGTAGTAGTTTCGATTAGGGAAGCTAGGTTTAAGTATGAGAAACTCAAAAAAAAAAAAAAAAAAAAAAAAAAAAAAAAAAAAAAAAAAAGTGAAAACCTCACCCAGTGATAACCAGTAATACTTTAGTAATTAAGGGAATGAAATATCATTGTGTTCATTTATATTAATTTTCTTTCTGAATATAGATGTTTGTAAAATACATTCTGAACTTGTGGAAATATACAGACTTATTTAGCAAGTATAATGTTTTCTAGGTCTGCAGCTTTAGAGGTAACTGACAGTACTTTCTTATGTCCTTGAATTCAGGAGTATATCTATTCTGGCAGTTTATATAAATTGTGCATAAATTTTCCTATGTATATTTATGCCTTTTTGAATTTTCTAAGAGAGCTTTTGAGATAGCTATGTAGATTGGCAGGAAAATGTAGGGAAGGCTTCCTGGGTCAGAAAATATTAATGGTATGAAAAGAGCCACTGAGGAGATGTTAACTCTTCCGGGGTGATATTAAGGCTCTGGGTCGTTGGGTTTGGCACTCGTGTGGGCATGGTGGCGGTCATTCATTTGGACGAGTAAGGTAGGGCCACCTGATGAGTAGAGTCAAAATTCAAACTCACCAGCCTTGCATTTTTACTTTGTCAGAATAGTCGTAAGGTCTTTTGCTAGAAAATTATTTGATTCAATTGGCATATTAGATAAAGTAGATGATATGCAGAAAAAAATTCTGGGTAGGGGAGAATATTTAGGAGGCTATTGAAGTAATGTGGATGACATATTAGGAAGAATTGAATTTTGGTGGGTTTTCTTAGGAAGAAATAACTCAAATCCATCTGCGTTCGGTAGAGCACAGTAACTACTTAAAATTTGGATTTCAGAGAATGCAGGCAAAGGTGAGGCCAAAACACACACAACGCTAGAAGAATGTGATACAGTGGAAGGAAATGGGAGGACCAGTTTCGGGAGGAAAGAACTTATCCATGTTACGAGGTTCTCAGGGGAAAGTGACCCATATGCTATTAGAAATAAGGCTCTGCTGGGCAAAGAAACAGTACAGTCAGGGTCAGAGACTAGAGGAAGGATGATCAGGCAAAGGACTTCAGAAGGGTAGAAAGAGAACTACAGAAATATACATTTGGAAAACAACAGTTAAGGCCCCTTACAGCACCGCTATAAATTAAAAAGTCATGATAATTATTATAAAAGCAGAGGCCATTTATAAAACTTAGGTCATTTAGTTTCATTTGAAGGTTGGAAAATACTAAGAAGTGAAAAAAAAAAGACACAACCCAGAGATAACCATTTACTTAATTACCATTTACATTTAGGAATGAATTCTATTTACTTTTTCTTCTATGTGCATATATTTATGCAGAGTCCAAAATAATATTCTGTATGTTATATCTATTACAAAAATGGGATCAAATGAAAAATTTAATCTGCATTTTATGTCTTGAAGTGTTGTATTTAACAAAGCGGTCCTGGTAATCTGTGTCAGAAAGCAAGGAAATGACGAGCCTTCGGCGTGAGGCCCAAATCCAAGTGTGACAAAGTTTCCTTAACCAAAACTGCCAAGAAAGGCTGGAACCTAAACAGAACCTGATACAAAAGCTTCAGAAATGTGTGCACATGTACAAGTACCTCTTCATCTTCTCCATGGCCAGCATGAAGAACAGCAAGCTGAAAGACACCGTAACACCTGGAAGCACAACTGGATGTTCTTTGGCAAAAACAAGGTTATGATGGTGGCCTTGGGTCGAAGCCCATCTGATGAATGCAGTTTGCAACCAGGTCAGCAGGAAGTTGAGGGGTGTTGTTGGTCCCCTTTTCACCAGCTGCTTGAAGGAGGCGGTGAATGAGTGGTTCATGAACAGACACAGAAGTGGACTACACCCGAGTTGGTAACAAAGCACCTTTCACTGTGAGTCTGGATCCAGGGTCCCTGGAGCAGTTTCCCCACTCCATGGAGCCACAGCTGAGGCAGCTCGGCCTGCTGGTGGCCCTGCTGTCCGACTTCGAGGTGTGCAGGGAGGGCGACATGCTGATGCTGGAGCAAGCCTGAGTCTTGGAGCTTTTTGGATACAAAATGACTGAATTTAAAGTGACCGTGAAATGCATGTGGGATGCACAATCGGGAAGGTTCAAGCAGGTGGGAGATGATTTGCCAGGGAGTACTAAAGAGTCAGCAGAAGAATCAGAGGGATGACGACGACAACTGATAGGGACTCAGGACTGAAGGCCTTCCAGCATGTTCGGGGTCTCAAGTAGACCATTCAGCACAGCCACTACCCATCTGGAGCAAGCCTTTGTCTACTTCGCTGCAGATGAAGACAGGGGAAGGTGATGGGCGTTGACTGTGTTTCTGTAAAGAATAAAACTGCCGGGACTAGCAGTTGGTGTAATGGCTATGTCGCTGGACTCCCATGTAGTCGACCTCGGTTCGAATCCTGGACCCCGTGGCTTAAACTCACATGGGCGCATGTGAACGCATGCCCAAGATCCTGAGAAGAGAAGAGATTGCAGCATGGCCATCTTTCTGTCTTTCTCTCTGGCGAGCACACATGCTTTATAGCAAAAACCTCTCCAAAAAAAAAAAAAAAAAAAAAAAAAAAAAGAAAAAGAAAAGTAAAGAAAAGAAAGAATAAAATTGCCTGCAGGTATCTACCTGTAGAGAATGAGAATTTTCTTACGGGGAAAAACAAGGCTAGGAACCTATCAAAGTCTACTGGGGCTGAGTTAGAAGGGTGCAGGACCCAACATGAAGGCTCTACTATTGGCTAAAAGTGTGGCAGTGAGATCATCAATTAGAATGGTCAAAAACCACTGACTCGTGAATTGTTAATGCTACATAAAGAACCAACCTGGAGGGGCTTACTTGCGATCTCAGGTGGGTGCTATTAGTTGGCATTTGGGGCTGGAGTCATCTAAAGGCTCAGCTAGGTTGGATGTCTAAGAGGAGCCCATCTGTGTGGCTGGCAGTTGCTGCTGGCTCTCTGGAAGCTTGGCGGAAGTTGTCGGCTAGAACATCAATGTGTAGCTTCTTGTGCAGCCTGCAGGTGAACATTTCAAAAGCGATTGTTCTAAAAAAAAAAACCCTAAAAGGAAGTTGCAATTCTTATAATCTAGTTTCTGAATACTCAGAACATTAATTTCACTACAATGTCTTGATCAAGTGAGTTGCTAAGGGCAAGCCAGATTCAAGGAAAGGGAAATAAGACATTATCTCTTGATTACGGAAACATTATCTCTTGATTATGGAAACACGAAGCACATACAGGGAGGGAAGATTTGATAGCGGCCATTTGTGAAGGCAACCTTCATATTGATTTGTCAATGCTACATACCCTCTTCTTGCAATTGTGGATAAGATTTTAACCCTCAGAGCCAGTAGGTGGTGTGGTGGTTAAGGCACTGGAATCCCACATGGCTGACCATGGTTTGAGTCTTGGACCTAGTGTCTTGAAAACCATGCCAGGAGTGTGGGTGTATGCATGCCCCAAATCCCAGGAGGAGGATGGAGAAGGGACTGGGTCATGGCCATGCCCCCTGAAGGATGATTTCTCATTTTTCCTCTCACTATCTCTCTCTGTCTCTTTCTGGTGAGTGCACATGCCCTATGGCTAACCTCTAAAAATAAAACAAACAAAAAAACAGATTTTAACCCTCTCGTCTCTATTTGCCTTCCCTTCCTCTTCTCAATGTAGTTAAAGTAATGCTAGTTGTATCTTCGGTTCCTTTTAAAACTGTATGTACTTTTTTTTTTCTGGTTCTGTAGCACTTCTTGTTACTTTTAAAATTGAAGATCCTCCTTCTAATTCTCTAAATCCCACTTTGCTTCTCAGTTTCTGTCATTTGTATTTGTACTTTTGTGTTACTAAGCTATTAAAATATTTTCCTTGTATTCTCTAATTATATTTTTCCTGTATTTCTGGTTGATCCTAAACATGTAAACTCAATGAAGTGCTTATTATGATTATATAAAATAGTTCACTGTAGGAACAGGATTACATCATTTTCGATCTATTTTTTTTCTTGGTGTTTCTAATCATTTTTTCCCTCCCTCCCTCCCTTCCTCCCTTTCTTTTTTTTTTTTTTTTTTTTTTTTTTTTTTTTTTGAGAGGTTTTTTGCTATAGGGTACGTGTGCTCGCCAGAGAGACAGAGAGACAGAAAGCGAGAAATCACCCCCCCGGGGGATGGCCACGCCGCAATCTCTTCTCCTCCATTCTCCTCTCGGGATCTTGGGCATGCACGCACACACTCCCGGCGTGAGTTTAAGCCACCGGGTTAAACTCGAGACTCGAACCACTGTCGACTACGTGGGAGTCCAGCGACATAGCCATTACGCTAACTGCTGGTCCCTTTTCTTTCTTTTTTTTGGGCAGCGTTTGCCCTTTTCACATATTTGAGTTGTTCCCTCTCAAGGACGGTATCCTGTCTCTCCCATCCTTTCCCAGGTACCTGCTCTTGGAGCTCTAGCTGCAGTCAGAGTAGATTGCTCTCTAGGTCTGTTGCATGGTGTCCTGGGGCTTCCTGTCCTTCCTCTCCGGGGTTGGAGTCACTGTTTCTTGGGTTTTGTGTCTTTAATTTTCTTGGTGTACTCACTCATTTTGTGATAGCATATCCTCGAGTAATATTCTATCTTTCTCTCTCTCTCTCTTTTATTTTTAAACTTTATTTATTTTAGTTTGACCAGAGAGGGACAGAGTGGGGGGAGTGAGAAGACAATCCACCAGGTCACGGACTCGAACTGCGGTCAGCCATGTGGGAGTCCAGCACCCTTAACCACCTTTTTCTAAGTAAAAGAGTGAAGGGGATAAGCTTGTAGTCTTTTGCAAGTTCTGGAAGTATTTTTATCCTCAGACTATCTGGTTGTATCATTGTCTTTGTTGGCAGCATGTGAGCATGTAATGATATTTAATAATTTAGCAGGTCTACTGTTAAAATGCCCTGGAATCTGGTGGGGCATTTGTAAGCCATCACTGCTCCCTGGCTCAGAGAAGTAAGGAGCTAGCCTGAGGCTAGGGCAGCAGTTCTTGCAGTTCAGTATACACTAGAATCACCTGGAGGGACCATTAAACCGTGTTGCTTGTCCCAGCCCAGGGTTTTCAGTTCAGTAGGTCTGGGTGGGGCCGGAGAATATACATCATATGGTCAGTTCACATGGGATGCTGCTGCTGCTGCTGTTTTGGAAACCACACTTAGAACACTGCTCTAGACCTCAGAGAACTGACCATTCTCTCTGGGAAGGAAGGGGAAGGGTCAATAGAGTATGTCTTTTTTGTTTGTTCTAATTTACCAATTCAAAGGAAAGTTTCCTTAAAGTGTAGAGAGTTGTACTTTGTCCAAAGTTGTTTGGATGAAAACAACACATCAGATCTGTTTTTACTACTAGTTTTTTTTTTTATTTTTTAAGAGATTTTTGCCATAGGGTATGTATACTCACAAGAGAAACAAAGACAGAGACAGAGAGATAGAAAGTAAGAAATCACCTCTCAGGGGGGATAGCCATATTGTAATCCCTTTTCCTCTTGGGAATTTGGGCATGCACATACATGTGCCCTGCCGGGTCCAGGACTTGAACTGTGGTCAACCACGTAGAAGTTCTGTGCCTTAACCACTATGCCAGCAGGGCATAGTGAGATATTTTTGAGAGAGATATTTTTGACAGGATCTCATCACACTGTATTCTGCCCCATCCTCCCATGGCACACCACAGATGTGAGCCATGCCTAGCCAATTTAAATTGGACTGGGAACCAAATCCAGTCTTTCGTGGAGCCTCAGCCATCATGTAGAAGTGCCTTCCTATTTGTGCCACTGCAGCTGGGCCTAGTAACTTTTAATTCTTAAAAAATACTATAAAGCCATATTTCATCTTGTATATATTTTTTTATTTTTTAAATGTATCTTAAATTTATGTATTATCTTTATAATCTTGTTTATATTACATTGAATCACATATAACTTTACAGTGTATTACATTTCTTTTTCCAGAAGGAATACCATGCATATCTGTCAATACAGACACATTAAAATCTCCATTTTATCATCCAATAGCTTTTCATTATTTTTCCCAATCATCGTTATCATTATTATTATTCCAATTATTTTTTTAAACAGTCAATCACTATTTCTCAACATCTCATATAATTTTGTACTTTAGTTAATACTTTTCTATACCAGTGTGAATGGTGTCAAAAGTAACTTTTAAACCCTCAAAAAGTATCTTAGACATAGTATATAATATGCAAATATATATAGTACATAATATGCAAATATACATATATTCATGTATGTATTTCATTTGGTATAGGGCAAGTGTGCTTGCCATATATGCGTGTGAGTGTGTGTGTGTGTGTGTATATATATATATATGTATATATATATATATACACACACATGTGATGGGACATACATACATACATATACAGAGAGAGAGAGAGAGAGCAAGCGAGCGCAGGAAAGTGAGAAATTACCTCCTGGGGGGATTGCTACATGGCAACCCCTTCTCTTCCATTCTCCTCTTGGGATATTTTGGGTGTGCATACATGCTTGCCTGGTGTGTTTTTCAGGTTACTGGTTCTGGGATGCGAACTGCACAGTGAACCATGTGAGTGAGATCTAGCCACTAATTAAGGCACACCACTGGCTGGCCCTATTTTTGTTTTTAATTAACTTTAAAGAAGTTTTCTAGAAGGCTTGTGTGCTTGTCAGAGAAAGAAAGTGAGACGCTCCCACCTTGGGTCATGGTCACTCCATTCCTTCTTCTCCATTCCTTCCTCCTTTTGGGATTTTGGGCACATGCACGCAAAATACCCAGTGTATTTTCAAGCTGCTGGATCGATCTGGGACTTGAACCATGTGGTTGGCCAGGTGGAATCCAGCTGCCTTAACCACCATGCTGCTGGCTGGCCTTATTTTAAAAGTGATATTAGAAGTTTTTAGAATTATTTGAAGTTTAAGACTAAGGCTATAGGTACTATATTGTTTCAATATTTTACATGACTTTGATGTTTCTGCTTTAAAATATTCCTGAATTCACATAAAAATAAAACATTGTCGTATTGGATCTTATCTCTGGAAAAACTATTTATACACAAGGTACGCTAAGTAATTTAGCAAG
Source organism: Tupaia tana (assembly GCA_026018925.1). Taxonomy (NCBI): domain Eukaryota; kingdom Metazoa; phylum Chordata; class Mammalia; order Scandentia; family Tupaiidae; genus Tupaia; species Tupaia tana. Next base: position 64,191,091 of record JAKSZU010000004.1, read on the forward strand.
GATTTTGGCTGACCTTAGGAACATATTAACTCATAATATTTTGCAGCAGTCTGGTCTGTCACATTATATAAACATTAGACATAGTTATGTAGAACATGATAGTCTTAAAACAACTAACCATAAAAGAAGAACATTATTAGGAACGATAATTCAGAAGGATTGTCATTAACTGGAACGGAGAAAGGCAATGTTAGGAGTGAGAGAATATATCTTAAAGAAACAATATTTATTACATTTTTACAAGCAAAACGAGAAATACTGATTGTTTAAAAAATAATTGGAAAAATAATAACGATCGGGAAAAACAAATGAAAAGATATTGGATGATGAAATGGGGATTTTAATGTCTCCGTATTGACTGGCATGCATGGTATTCCTTCTGGAAAAAGAAATGTAATACACTGTAAAGTTATATGTGATTCAATGTAATATAAACAAGATTATGATGATAATTTTTTTAAAAAAGAAACTATTACATACATGAGTTCATTCTAGTGAGAGATTATACTAATTCAAATATTTCTAGGAGATTCATACCTAGTTCAAATAAGAAGCTCACTAAAATAACTTTTCCCCCCACTTTTTGTGCTTCTAAAGTCATGTTTCAGTTATATAATATTTTATTTCCAAAGTTCTTTTCTCCTGCCATAAATTATAATATAACTCTGGAGGGAGAGAGAAGAAATTTAAGCTTTCATATTTTACTTGTGTTATCTATAACTGAACACAATTACTTGTTCTTCCTACCTCTTCTTAACTCAGATATTCCAGATTCTTTGGTACAATCTCACCAGACTTTGAGCAAGTCACTAATATTTTGAACTGAAAAAAGACAAAATATCCAGGAGCTTGGTATGTGAAATCCAATTTGTTTCTATTACTTTGAGGGTTTTTTTTTTCTTTAAATGCTGGATGAGTTAGAAAAGCCAGACATTTGTCTCTCCCCTCCTCTGCCCAGTTCCTCTGTTTCCTAGCTACAAGTGTACCTTCAATTATGTATTCAAATAAATTTATAACCAAGATGGGAGTGGCTTGCTCAAGGCTACCCTGGTTTTGTCATTTTACCACTGAAAATCTTAGAGCCTGGGAAACTTCTTCCCTTGATAATGCAAAAATAAATAAGTATTGATAAATAAATAAAAGTTGTTGACCTTGATCTGTATTTCACAGTTTATCTATTGCTACATTGCTCTGAATGATGCAACTAAAGTGTGCTTTAACCATGAGCGATTAACAGTCCTTCAGCTTGGCCCATTGGATTAACTGTTGTAGTTTGTATTGTGATTGCACTGATTTGATCTATAACACCGTGAATGTTGTGACTATTTTCTAAGAGTTTTCTAATGAAAACCAGGACAGTCATAATACAAACACTGGAATGTTCCAGACATTACTGATGAAGAAAGTTGTCATTATTATACCTGGAAATATATACTATTTTTGTTATTAGCTTTATAGTAAAGCAATAGCATAAACTAAGTACCATGTATATCCTTGTTGTCAGATGTATGATCTCTTAGGACTGATAAAGCCAGGGAGATGCAGGTATCAATGAGTTTGGTAAAATTAATGTGTATTTATAGTATATTTTTTGAATTTTTGGAATCAGGACCTATAGTGACTTTGCTAAAGTATTATTTTAGAATTATGTACTCCTTTTCAATTACTTTAGAACTATAAGTAGCAATATGGAATAGTTGTGTTAATATATGAAAATTTACATCTAAGTTGAGTACACATACTTAATTAGTCAAAACATCCAGAAATGAAAGTTTCCTGCTAGGGGCTGGCAGGTAGTGTGGTTGAGCATTGAATTCCCACATGGCTGACCATGGTTTGAGTCCTAGACCTGGTCGCTTGCTTTCTCACTTTCCTTTTCTCCCTCTCTCTGTCTTTCTCTGGTCAAATTAAAAAATAAATAATGATGACAAATAAAATTAAATAGTTCTTAAAAAAATAAAGGACCTGCTAATTGATTTTGTTATAGTTGGTTGGAAATTTTATATTATAATAAAGAACTATTATATTGTAATTGAAAAAAAGAAATATATGTATTATTTTACATATACTGCATTAGTCGTATATAGAACTGTATTATCACAGGTAGATGGAGAGACACATACAGTTGAATAGGGAGAGAGATAACCAAAACAGAGCCTACTGCACAATATGCAGAAAAGAATTGGGGGTTGGACATTGCTATGGGTCGAATTGTGTCCCCTACCAAAATCCTTACGTTGAAGCCCTAACTCCCAGTGTCTGAGCGTGACCTTGTTTGGAAATAGCATCATGGCAGTTGTACCATACATGAGGTCACGCTGGGTAGGTGGCCCCCTCATGATGACTGGTGTCCTTACAGAAAGGGAAATGGGAGATGGACAGGCATGCAAGGAGAATAGCACATGGAGACTGGAAATTAGGCAAGGAATCGCAAGAAGCTAGCAGACTTTTAGCCTGTAGGACTGTGAGATGGTACCTTTCTGTAGTCTAAGCTACTCGTGTGGAGTACTTGGTTATACAGCCCTAGCAAACTAATCCAGGTACAGTGGAGGAGATGTGAAGGCACCTAAGGAGACGGACTCTCACACGTCTGTGGTGAGACAGGCAGAGGAAGTCTAAATCATCTGTGCTTTTGTCTTCTTTCAAAAAAGATACTAATACTCAACTAAAAACAGGCATTGAATTATCTTGGAATACCATGTGAACGAACACTTTCTATTGTTCCCTTGATTGCTCTATGAAACCGAGCACAATAGCATTTCCTGATTAGAGGTTGCAACTGAAATATCCCAGAGGGACAAAAGGGAGAAATTTTTGATGAGATGTGTGGACCTCTTAACAGTACAGCTGATTATGTCAGACCCTCCCAATAAAAATACTTTATACAGTCTATCAAGTGATGCATCAAATCATAGTAACAGAAAAACTGTTTGCCTGCTTCACAGGTACTTTGACTTGGAAAATAGAGTTTCAAATTGAAGTTTTGGTCTTTTAAAAGATACTCTGAAAACATGAAATAAAAGTTGGTGATATGTTGTTTAGATAGAATTTGACTTTCCTCATCTTTCTACATACTTGGCAGACAGCGCAGATGTAAATTTTGGTAGATTCTTTTGTTTATAAACTTGTAACCAGAGAAAATGATATTATCAGCCACAAGTCTTGCATACCTTAATACAAAATGCTGCTGAACAGGGATAATATTTGTTTACCCCTGATAACTGAGATTTTTGGTCATTATTCAACTTTTGAAAAAACTGCAGGAGTACTTAGTGAGAATTAATTAGTATTTTCATAATAGAAAAAAAATTACTTCTAAAGACAAAGACATGTGTCTATGAGATAACTATTGTTGCTCGCCACGGAAAAGACATTTTGGGGTTGTCGGAAAAGTCATGACGCATTTTTGCATAGAAAACAGAAAAATACATCATGACTTTTCCAACAACCCAATGCAATGTTGGTGTGCCAATGAAATCATATTTTCAAAGTGTGGAGCAGGCACAGGAAAATAGTTATTTATGTGCCATTTCTCCAAAACTGTTGGATGATAGTTGAAGAAGCCTTGAGAAGCTTAGCAAAATCTGAACTATCGATACCTGTTTTTTTTTTTTTTTTTTTTTTTTGATGTTCTGTGTCAGTTGAGACCAAACCTCATACAGTAAAACAATTACCTTTTTATGGGGAAAAAGACAGCTTTGGAACTAAAAAATGTTATCAGGAAAGACTGGCCATGACAACAGGATTTTTAAAAAATTAACTTACTTAGAATCCTTTCCATGTGCTTTGGTGTGTATGAAAATGATGTGCACTTCAGCCATCGATAGCCTGAGTGATGAACTTGCACATTCAAAGAGCCTTTCGAGAGCTGACCTACCAGGACAGACCTGTTGATACAAAGAGGGGAAGCATTTCTGGCAAGCTAGAAACACAATTCTTAGTTTTAAAAGCCTGCTGTTGCTACAAGTGTTATCTTAAGTAGCCTATGCGTAAAATGCCATTCTTGAGAGAATATTTAGCTTGAGGTTATCGTATTAGACTGATATCAGGAATCAGTGGAATGTGGGCTTAATTGCAGAGTTTCAGGTCAAAGTGAATTTTATGTTAGACCGTCATCCTTTTACCACAATATGGATGTCCTAAAGGCTGCAGACAGTGGCAGTTAAAGAAATATTATTGGGGACCAGCAGTTAGCGTAATGGCTATGTTGCTGGACTCCCACGTAGTCAACTGCGGTTCGCGTCCCGGACCTGGTGGCTTAAAACTCACGCCAGCCGCATGTCTAAGATCCCAAGAGGAAAATGGAGGAGAAGGGATTGCGGCGTGGCCATCCCCCCTGGGGGTGATTTCTCGCTTTCTGTCTCTGTCTGTCTGGCGAGCGCACGCACCCTATAGCAAAAACCTCTCAAAAAAAAAAAAAAATTATTGGAAGATGAAACAAAGAGTAAAAATATCCTACTATATCATGGGACAGAAATATCATTTTTTATTCAGTATAATTACTTCAGTTTGTTATGTAAGTTCTTTTTCCAAAGTATCGCTTTTATTAGCTTAAAAACATACCATAATATGACGCCTACTAAATTTAAATATCCTTATATAAAGGAACGGAAATTAATATTCTAATAATATATTTTTTACAACTTTATTTGTTGAATTAGTACTACTATTTATTACTACTTGTTGTAACTGTTAACTATTCCTTTTGTTACTTTGTTTAAATAAAAGCATTTATTGTGACAAAAAAGCAAATGGTCCAGAATAATGTGTAATTTTAAATAGACACCTATTCATATTTCTGTATTAAGGTAGTACAATGTGTGCGTAATTCTTTCTCATACGCCGCACGTTTTGACTGGTGTGGCCGTTTCCTGAGGGTCACTCCCCTCTGCACACAGATCTCATTTGCTGTGTTTCCTCAGTCCTTCTTCCCCATCACATATTTCAGTGCCACTGAGGACAATGAATTTAAGATTATAAAAAGGTTTAAGTTAGCCTTGGAAAAGCTCGTATTTATAATCCAGATCTAACTGTTAAGTTCCTAAAATAATTTTTATGGATAAGTACTAAAAATCTTAACATAAAAGATGGTTTTCTTTAATTATTCATATTGTTCCTATTTGGAAGGCAGCATGATATAGCTAGTGGAACAGTAGTTTCCAAACTTTCTGGTATGTTTAATATATTGCGGGTGGTTAGGGCTATTTTCTTTGGCATGTAATCATAATTCTGACTTAATCGGAAGTGCTGGAGTGATTTTATTTATCTAGCAGCAATTTTTAAAGAATATGAAATGAAATTATTGAAATGTATACTTTTGGTTTTCTTCCTAATTTTTTTTAACTCTGTTATGCTTTTTATATTAGTAACATGTTAGAATGTACTAAGTATGTTTCAACTTAGTAAGGCTCCAAAAGTGTGTGTGTTTTGCTCTAGGATCTTCTGATTGACAGATATATTTTTCATGTTAAATGTGATAGATAAAATTTGGTACGTGCTGTTATTTTTGGCAAATATGCATCTGCTTGCTGGCTTATATATTTTGGGGGATAAGTATGCTTTTTGATATTTTTAAGGTGCCTCAACTTTAAAGTGGATATAAAAATGAGTTCCTATTAGATATTTAACACTATAAAATGTCTCAACTTCTGAAATTCACACTACTTTGTGGTTATTCTTTCTACAATAGTTTAAGAATGCTATTTCTAGTAGTTATTTATAGCATTTATTAGTTCTATCTGAGACAGCTGCTCGAAACTAGTTTACATAAGTGAAAATGTACATAAAGAAACCTAAGTATATACTATACTATACTTTTAATAATACAGCAGAATTCCAAGGGCATTTCTAAAATCTCATAAACAAGAAAACCAGTTCAGTAGGAAAAAGTAGAAAACTTCTTGATCTACTTTGATAAGGATTGTTATATTCGGCTGAGAAGCTATTGAATATTTCTTCAGTGTTTGGAAATCTTTATGAGAATGTCATCCCTGACATTGTGTTTTATGTCTGCCATCCAGGTTGATGGAGTGCTGATATACATTGCAAATTTTCGCCTGCTCGCAGAGCTTTCCAGCCCTTTCGTGAATCAGCGGTAGGTTACTGCTATCATGAATTATTTTAGGGTTATCCTACTTATGCTACTTATCTTAGGTTGGAGATATTTCCCCCCAAGATCCTAAACATATTATATAAAAAACGAGAATGGATGACATGGATTATCATCATCATCATCATCATCATCGAGGAAAGTGACCCTTGGCATGATTGGAGTGATTTATCCAGGGTTCCTAGCTAACGGGTGGTGATAGCTTTTGACCCCCGCTCTCTATGACGCTGCTTTGTTCTAACTGGTTCTGTGGCCCTTCCTTCACTCTGCAGGACAAACTGTGTTCACTGACTCTTAGAATTTGGTGGGGGGTTCTTCATGGAAAAGAACAAACATCGCTCTTCCTCGTCTTGGGTCCATTTTTGTTCCTGACACTAAATTCCACCCATCTGCAGAAGCTGATATTGACATTATCTTAGTCTCTCACTTTAAAAAGATAATCTTTTTATTTTTGTTACTTCAAAATTTTTTAAATACTGCTTATATTTTAAGTATAAACAAATGTAAATAACAGTCTAGAGGCCAGCAGGTGGTGTGGTGGTTAAGGCGCTGGACTCCCACATGGACAACCACGGTTTGAATCCCAGACCCAGTGTCTTAAAATTGACAATGGGGGTGTGTTCATGCCTATCCAAAAAATCCCAGGAGGAGAATGGAGGAGATGGGATTGTGGTGTGGCCATCACCTCAGGGAGTGATTTCTCAGTTTCCTTCTCACTGTCTCTCCAGCAAGCTCACGTACACTATAGCAAAACTTTAACAACAACAAAACTGGTCTATAATATTTATAGTTATTACTGGCTTTTTTTTAAAAAAAACTATCTTAACCTTTTTTAAGAATACAATTCAGTAGTGTCAGGTCTGTTTACATTGTTATGGAATAGATCTCCAGAACATTTTCATCTTGCAAAGTTAAAATTGTATACTTACTAAATACTAACTTCCTTTTACCCAAGCGCTTGATGACCACCTTTCTACTTTCTGTTTCTTTGAGGTTCAGTTATGTTATAGCATATGACAGGATTTCCTTTTATTTTTAGGGCTGTGTAATATTATGTAGTACATATGTTCTGCATTTTCTTTTTTTAAAGAATTATTTTTATTTTTATTTACTCATTTATCATTATTATTATTTTAAATTTTGACCAGAGAGAGACAGAGAAAGAAAGTGAGAAAGCAAGCCACCAGGTCTGGGACTTGAACCATGATCAGCCATGTGGGAGTGTTCAGCTCCTTAACCACCATACCGCCTGCTTGTCCCATATTCTGCATTTTCTTTATTCATTCTTCTATGGGCATTTAGAATGTATTCTTGCTATTGTGAACAATGCTACAATGAACATGGGCAAACAAGTATCTTTTCAAGATCCTGCTTTGAATTATTTTGGTTGGAGAAACATGCTGGGTGCATATACATGCCTATGAGCCCAAAACCCGAAGAGAAGGAAAAGTGGTGGAGAATGAATTGCAGCATGACCATGCCCTGTGGAAATGTGGGGTGCTTTCTCTTTTCCTCTCTCTATGTTTCTCTGTTTCTGGTGAGCACATGTTCTTTCTGGCAATTAAGAAAAATAAAAATATTGATTTATTAACTCATTTAATACTGGTAATACTAATAATACCATTGCATGTTAGCATAATTTGTGTGCATGTGTGTAGAAAATGACCACATTGCCAAAACAAAACAAATTGTCAGTGGGAACAGTATCATTTTATATTTTGGCATATTTTTTAATTGTCTAGAATGATGGAATTTATTTGGATTGCCAAGTCTGTTTTTGTTTTCAGTCTGTGTGCTAAGTTGTTTTGGATGAAACATGAAAAATAGCTGACTTCTCAGAGGTAATAATATATTCAAAAAAGAGAGGAGCATTTTAGTAGCCTTCTCCAAATAACTGTGGATAGTCTTTACACTGAAATATAGCAAGGGGGGTAACCAGCAGTTAGCGTAATGGCTATGTCGCTGGACTCCCAAGTAGTCGACTGCGGTTTGCGTCCCAGACCCGGTGGCTTAGAACTCACACCGGGCGCGTGTGCATGCGTGCCCAAGATCCCGAGAGGAGAATGGAGGAGAAGGGATTGCAGCGTGACTATCCCCTCGGGGGTGATTTCTTGCTTTCTGTCTCTATGTCTCTGTCTGTCTGGCGAGCGCACGCGCCCTATAGCGAAAAAACCTCTCCAAAAAAAAAAAAAAAAAAAATATATATATATATATATATATATATATATATATATATATATATATATAGCAAGGGGTAGTTTCTTGAAGGTGGGTAACTGTGGCATCTGAAACCATAGCAATGAGCTTTTTGTACTCTGCTGCGCTCAATCATTAGCGTCTCTTGGGCTTTGAATCCTTTACCCATGCATAATTTTGATTCATCATGCTTTAGTTATTTGGAAAATATTGGTTCACTGAGTTATGTAGATCTTCTAAATGTTGACACATTTATTTGATATTTAAAAAAGAACACATTAGTTAATGTCACCACAGATCTCATTAGAAAAGCCTTTAAGTAGTATTGGAAGGCTGTCACACTCACAGTAGCAGATTTTCCAAAATTCTAATTTTTATTGAAAGTTCAAATTTGTTTTTTGGCAACAGATACTATCAGCTGCCTTCCTGAAAGTGATAAGCCCACTTTGTTTATTTTTGAGAAAAAGCTTGCCAAATAAGCAGCCATTGTTTGTCATTTTTTCAAGGAAGAATGGTGTTCATGGAAAATCAGGGTAATTTAGCTTACAATCGTCCAGGAGTTCAAACCATCATCCAGGAGTTTTTCCTCATACAACCTTCGTACTCTTCAGTAGAAGTGCTTTATGCATACTTCTCAATTTATCACACACAATACTAAAGAGACAAGTACTCTAAGGTCATGATTTAATAAAATTAGTAATTCTCTCTCCTTTTTATTTTTATTAGGTGTTTGCCATAGGGCATGTGGGCTCATTAGAGAGAGACAGAGACAAAGAGAAGGAAAGTGAGAGATCACTCCCCAGAGGAAATGACCATGCTACGATCCCATCTCCTCCATTCTCCCCCTGGGATTTTGGGCATGCATGCACATGTGCCCAATGTAGCTGTCAGTCTGTCAGGTCTGAGACTTGAACTGCAGTTGGCCATGTGAGAACCCACCACTTTTTGGCCCTTAAAACGAATAATTCTTACTGCTTCATCAAGGCATTCGTAAGTCAAACTAGGTTTATTTTCCTTTTTTAAAAAAGAGTTATTTATTTCATTCTAGTTGTTGTTGTTATTATTATTATTTTTAATTTGACCAGAGAGAGACAGAGAAAGGAAAAGCAAGAAAACAAGCTACCAGGTCTGGGTTTCAAACCATGATCAACCATGTAAGAATTCAGTGCCTTAACCACCACACCACCTTCCGGCCCTGGTTTTTGTTTTTAATTGCAAGTATATGGCAATAGAGAATACAATGTCTATTAATACCATTTCTTGTTATTGCCTTAATTTGTGCTAAGATCTACTAGTCCTTTGCACTGTCAGTGCAAAAGTTAACATAATGAAAAAAGCAAATGTTTCACTATGATCTTAAAAATAGTTTTCCTTCGTAGATTCCCCCAAAAGGTGTCAGAGGTCCATGGATCACATTTTAGAACATACTATTGACTGATATTTGTCATTTAAAGCTTCACAAAGAATGTGGGACACAATCTAAAATGTTTCAGGACTTTCTACAAAAGCACTCCTCCATTAAAGGAGTAAAGAATGTACATAGGGTTTTGAAAAGTGGAATAAACATGCTGTGGGAGAGAGATAGGGCGTAGATTGGCAGGATCAGAGTTCGTCTTAGAGGAGGATGGGTAGACATGGTGCTGAGCGCCAGAGAGCTGATTGAACTTGACCTTGCCGACAGTTAAAATATATCGTTGTAGAGAAAGACATGAAAGGAGCACTGAGTAATTTTTGGTCTTTTTAGGATAGATTGTTAAACTGGAGGCAGTAGTTTGGGTTAGGCTAGCATCCAGTTGAATGAATGAATGAATGAATGGGATAATTTTGTTAAGGAAGTAAATAAATGTATAATCTCCAGGAACAGAGAAAAGATGGCAAAATAGAGATTCTGAAGGAAGAAAAAGGAAACCAACAATGAATAAAAAAAATTATAAAAGATGGCAAAATAGAGATTCTGAAGGAAGAAAAAGGAAACCAACAATGGATAAAAAAAAAAAAAGGAAGAAAAAGGAAACCAACAATGGATAAAAAAAATTATAGAGAATAGAGACAAGTTTAAGATAAATTCTGTTTTGGAGCCAGAAAACTGGGCTCATCACAAATGATAGTGAGGGCCAGGTGGGGGTGCAGTGGTAACACAGCTGGCCCCACTTGGGAAAAGTCCTTGGTTTGCATCCCACACCTCCCTGAGCATGCTGTGTGCATGAGTGTGTGCCTGTGATCCAGTCCAGCTGAGACTAGGGGTGGACAAAAGCATGAAGACCCTGTTGAGGGTGTCTGTCTTCTCATGGTCAAAATGAATAAATAAAAATAAAGTTAAAAAAAAAAAAGACTATACGGACTTTGGAACACTAAAAGTGAAGGTGATGACGTTGGTTTAGAGAAGCCAGATATAAGGACAAACAGAACCTCTGAATAGAAATGAGGAGTTAGAGAGAGGAATTTTGGACTGATTAGAAGAGAGGTGATACTTGAAGCCACGAGAAAAGATGGCCTGCCTCGTAGCACAGTGGTTAAGCACTGCACAGAGGACATCATAGCCTACATGGCCAACCAGGGTTTAAGTCTTAGCCCTACTGGCTAGGAAAACACACTGGGTGTATGCTCAAGATCCTGACAAAAATGGAGAATTGGAGGAGATGGGATTGCTGTGTGGCCAGGACCCCTTGGGTGATTCATTTCTCTCTCCCTCCCTCCCTTTTGTGCACACATACCTCTGGCATAAAAAAATATAAAATTGAATGTCTAGAATTGGGAAACAGAAGGAAAAGTAGATACAGTGAAGGAATAGAAGTAGTAATAGAATGAAAATAATGTCGGGGAGGAGGGCAGCTTCTCTAAAATTAAAATCCTGAACTCCTAAGTTTCCGGGATTAATATTTATTAAATACAAACATTTATGTGCGTACAAGAATTACATTCACAACCAAGATATAAGTAGGGTCATCTCTCAGCCTGGTCCTGTGTTGAATCCCAGAAACAGTCTGGCATCCAAATCCTAACTGGAGGTTTTCCAAGGATGTCAACAAAGATCCACTTTGTTACTCACAACAACACTTCTTAAAATTCTCTTCAATCCTCTTGACCTCACAATACCTCCTGGACCCTGCAACTTTCCCAGGGCACTCCTAAACTTCTGACTGTCAACTCCTAACTCTTGTAAAACTCGCCACATCAGTACCATGGTGGGATGGATTTTTTGTCCATGTCCTCTTTTCTCACTTTTTAAATTATTTTCTCTACCTGCAAATAGTTCTCCCTCCTCTTGCTAAATGAAACGAGGCTGAATAACATCCTGTTTTTACACTGTTTGTGTTGAGTACTGCATTTCTACATGGAAACTCCCAGGAAACTTAATTGAAAGGTTCAAGTTCCCTTACAAGGGCATCGGGAAGAAGTGCTAAATGACCAAAGACGGAATTTTCTCTCTGGAGTCAGTGGAAAATTAGAAGGACATACAACTTCTATCTTTCCTTTAATCTTGTCTTAGTAATCACTGCAGATGCTGGGTAAGAGTGTTCCAAAGTCCCTACAGTTTTTTCTCTCTCCATTCTTCCCACATGCATGCATGCATGTCTTCTTCCTCCTTCCCCCTTCCTTGAAGGATTCGGTATATGTCTTCACAAACCATTAGCCTTTATTTGCTGAATGACAATGTGCTCTAATTAGGTTAGAAGAAGGGGGTTCTGGGACCGGCAGTTAGCGTAATGGCTATGTCGCTGAACTCCCACGTAGTTGACCGTGGTTCGAGTCCCAGACCCAGTGTCTTAAGCACACGCCGGGCGTGTGTGCGTGTGTGCCCACGATCCCGAGATGAGAATGAAGGAGAAGGGATTGCAGCGTGGTCATACCCCCTGGAGGGTGATTTCTCTCTGTCTGTCTGTCTGTCTCTGTCTTTCCAGTGAGCACATGTGCCCTATAGCGCAAAAAAAAAAAAAAAAAAAAAAATCAGTATCAGTGTGGAATAATAAGTATATACTGAATCTGTAGTATGGAGAGTTTCTTACCATGTGTTAAACAAGTCCATAATATAAAGGAGGTATACTATCTTATGTCCATTTTTAAAGGGACAACTGAAACCTAGCATTTAATAACAGAGCAAAAGGTAAGACCTCAGAGCTGCTAAGGGGCAGAACCAGGCATCAAACCCGGGAAGTTGGACTCCCAAGCCCTATATCTACTCTTCACCCCACACTGTACTGCCCAAGGAAAGCTGGCTTCATAAAACAGTGGAGATAGGAAGAGTGGGTGGGTCAGATGATGTGGCAGAGACCTGGATACTGGTGTGTGTCCTTAAGTTAACTCGGAGCTCAGATTAGTTAGGAGAGGCCGATAGGAATTTGAGGGTTCGGAGGTCAAAGAAGAGCTTTAATTGGAATTGGATAAAGTGAGATATGAAAGGCTAAGAATCGTGGTTAGAAAGGAATGGGTTATTTAGGGTATAGCATTTCTTGAGTAATCCCAGGTCATAAATATGGTCAAAGAAATAAATGACTGAAGGAGAAGAGGAAGTCTTTGGAGCGGAGAAGCTGGAGGATAGGCCATCTGGATTAGCCAGAGGATGCTGGTTTCACTGCTTCAAGGAGGTTTTTCCTAATTGCAGTCATGTTTTATTAATTTGACCATTGCTGTCTAAATAGTCTCTCTTTCAACTGTCTTGAATAATTTAGTCCTTCTCTTTTTATCCTCCATATACTTACGAATTATAATATCTCTTAATTCACAAATTATTCTAATTTGGTGTTTTAATCTCTCTGTAAAATATTTTCAGGCTTTTTTACTGTTAATTTTTAGTTTCTGGGGTTGAGCAGTTTTTCATAATCATGACTAATTCAGCCAAATTAAATATTAAGATACATGGATGTGTTCTACTATCTGATGTAAAATTAGGCAAGATAACGTTTTTAAGGAGGAAAAAGTAAAATGGAACAAGTGTTCACTGACTAAGGTTTTATTTTATTTCATTTTTTTTCCTTCAGTTCTTTGCCATAGGCTGCATGCACTTGCTAGAGAGAGACAGAAAGAGGAAAAGTGAGAAATCACCCCCTGAGGGGCCACTGCCACATAGCACTTCCTTCTCCATTCTCCTCTTGGAATGTTGGGCAAGCACACACACATGTGCCCAGCATGATTTTCAAGCCTCCAGGTGGGACTGGAAACATACAGATGGCCATGCAGGATCCAGCCATATTAACTTCCATGCTGCTGGCCCCCAACATAACCCTTTTATTTCTTTATTTTCTTTTTTTCTTTTTTCTTTTTTTTTTTTTTTTTAATAGAAAGGTTTTTGCTATAGGGCATGTGTGCTCACCAGAAAGACCGAGAGAGACAGAAAGCGACAAATCACCCCCCCCCCCCCCAGGGGGATGCCCTGCTGCAATCCCTTCTCCTCCATTCTCCTCTCGGGATCTTGGGCATGCACGCACATGCGCCCGGCGTGAGTTTAAGCCACCGGGTCCAGGACTTGGACCACGGTCGACTACATGGGAGTCCAGCGACATAGCCATTACAATAACTGCTGGTCCCCAAAATAACCTTTTTATTTTAGAAGTGGCAAGAATGATACAAAGGGTACCCAGTTTCCTTTTCATTAGCATATTAGTGCAGTACGGTTGTTACAATATTAATACATTATTAACTAAAGCCCATATTTTACTCATTTGCTTAGTTTTTCCCCCGCTGCTTTTTTCTGTCCCAGGATCCCATCTAGAGTACCACATTATGTTAGTGGTCATGTCCGCTTAGCCTCCTCTTGGTGGTGAGTTTTTCAGATATTATTTACCTTTGATGACCAAGGAGTACTTGTCGGGTGTTTTGTAGAATGTCCTCATTTAAGGTTTGATGTTTTTCTCATGATTATATTGGGGTTTGAAAGAAAGACCACAGAGGTAAGGTGCCATTCTTACACATTATATTCGGACTACATGCTGTACACATGATTTACTGCTGGCCACGTTAACGCCATTCGCCTGGCTGAGGTGGTGTTTGTCAGGTGTTTCCTTTGTGAGGTTATTATTTTGACCCGCCCCACCCCTCCTTCCATACTGGACTTTTTGGAAGGAAGCGACCGTGTGCGTTGGTCTGCTCTGGTGACCATAACAAAATGCCACAGACTAGGTGGCTTCCCAAACCGGAGTTTATTTTCTCACAGTTCTGAGAGCCGGAAGTCAAGGTGCCAGGGATATGAGGCCTTCCTCCTCGTCCTACAGAAGGTGCCTTCTCTCTGTGTGCTTATATGGCTTCTCTGTGAGAGAGCCAGTTTTGGTGTCTCTTCTTTTTCTTTCGAGGACACTGGTCCTAATGGATAAGGACGCCACCTTTATTATCTCATTTAAACTGAATTACCTCCTTAAAGGACCTATTTGCAAATAACAGTCACATTGTGGGGTTAGAGCTTCAACGTGAAAACTTGGCAGAGGGAGGGCACACAATTCCGTACCTAACGCTATTCGTAGTCCACGCTTGAGGGGTAGAGAGTTACGCTTGACCTCTTTGAGGGTGCAATAGCAACATAAATTATTTGCAGTCATTCTGAGCAGATGTGTTTTTCTCCTCCACTTATTTATTTACTCATCAATTTATTCATGTCTGTAGGGACTACTGGGTATTTGTTTTATCGCTGAGTTCTAATCCAATACTACATTATTTATTTTGTTTCTGAAATTATTACAGTTTTTGGCCTTGAGAGCTCTTTTGGTTGGCTTCTGTGTTCTTTGGACTTAAATAAAATCATTTTGTTGTTTGAGCACTTCCTTACTTTCTGGTACCACAAGATCCTCTTAAGAGATTTGTATTGTGGATTCCCTATTCTCAGCCTTAGAATCAGTTGTTTCTCAAGGAACCCTGGTTCTTTTTATTGGAGAGTAGCATTCAAAATCAAGCTGTGCACACTGGGCGTGCTTATTGTTCCCGAGGCGTCATTGTGTCTGTGCCCTCTCAGCTGACAGAACTGGGGAATATGCAAACTTTCATATACACAGGGATCTATGATTATTTCTGTGTCTCCATCTATAGCTATATTAAGCTAAACCTGAGTTTGTACTGTCTCCAGATCTAATCCAGTATCTGAGGGATCAGTCTAACTTCCACAGTTCTTGTATGTCTGTAACTGTTCACTCCAGCAGTGAGAAATGTGGATCCACGGCTCACCATCAAACAGACTTTCGTGTTCCATACACTGGCAGTGGTTTCAGAATTGTTGACCTAGTCACACTCCAGAGATGCAACTCTACCAACTAGACTACGGTGCCTGCATATGGTTTCTTTGGTCTTCAGTCTTACAGTATCCACTCGTTTGCAGAGTTACAGAGGTCAGCACCTCACTGTACTCCACTCCCTTCAGTGGGGTTAGGTCATGCATTTGTAATACGGTTAGATTCTATTGCCATAGTCTGCATCCCACCCTTGCATTCCCTAACCTCCTAGTTTTTTTTTTTTAATTCGCATATAAGGTTCACTTTATGTATACTGTTATTGGTTTTGTTAGATGCATAATGTTGCATATCCACCGCTACTGTATTATACAGAATAATTTCTTTTTTATTAGATTTTTTTTGGGGGGGGGGGTTATAGGGCACGTGCGCTCGCTGGAGAGACAGAGACACAGAAAGTGAGAAATCACCGCCCTAATGGGAATGGCCATGCCTCAATCTCTTCTTTTCCTCTCTGGATTTTGGGCAGGCACACACACATGCCCAGTGTGAATTTTAAGCCATCGTCTCTGGTACTTGAACCGCAATCGACTATGTGGGATTCCAGTGATGTAACTATTACACCATCTGCTATCCCTATGCAGAATAATTTTAGCACCCTAAAATATCCCATGTTTCACCTGTTCAACTTTCTTGTCTTCTTCCTGAATCCCTGGCAACCAGGGACCTGTTTTCTGTCTTTATAGTTTTGCTTTTTCCAGAATGTATATAAATGGAATCATATAATATATAACTTTTTTTTTTAACAGAGGTTTTTGCCATAGGGCATGTGTGCTCACCAGAGAGAGTGAGCGAGAGACAGAAACAGTGAGAGGAAAAGTGAGAAATCACCCCATGGGAACATGGCCACACCTCAACCCCGTCTCCTCCATTCTCCTCTTGGTATCTTGGGCAAACATGCACATGCACCCAGCATGATTTTCAAGCTACCAGGTTCTGGACTTGAACAGCAGTCGGCCATGTGGAAGTCCAGCGACATAACCACTATGCTATCTGCTGCCTCTGGTATATAACATTTTAAAACTGGCTTCTTTCATTTAGCCCTTAAGATTCATCATTGTCATTAACTGACATTTGCTTCTTTTTATTGCTGAATAGTGTCCCATTGTATGCATGTACCACGATGTTTGTACATTACCTTATTGGAGGACATGTTGGTCGTTTCCTGTTTTTGGCAATTATGAATAAATCTGGTATAAAGACACATGCAGGTTTGGTGTGGACATATGTTTTTAAATCAGTTGGGAAAATACCTAGGAATGTGATTGTCCCATTATGTGCTATGAATATAGTCTATTTAGCTTTATAATACAAACTGCCTTATAAAGTGGCTGTACCATTTTGCATTCCCACCAGCAATTAGTGAGAGTTTCTGTTGCTCCACATCCTTGTCAGCAATTGTTACTATCAGTTTTTTGTTTTGAGATTTTCCCAGTTTTAATAGGTGTGTACCAGTATCTCCTTTTAATTTGCATTTTCCTAGTGATAATGCTGAACTTCTTTTCATATGCTTACTGTCCATCTGTATACTTTCTCTGTTAAAGTGTTATGATATTTTGCCCATATATCAATTAGTTTATTTTCTTACTTAGTTTTAAGAATTCTTTGTAGGGTTAGCTACTAGTACATAGTGGTTAGGGTGGCTTGCTCCTACATGGCTAACTGCACAGCTGAATCCCAGATTGGTGGCTTGAAAAACACATTGAGCATCTCTATGTGTGTGCCCAAAATCCTGAAAGGAGGGAGAAATGGGGAAGGGATTGCAGTGTGGCCATTGGGATGCTTTCTCACTTTCTCTGTCTCTCTCTCTCTAGTTAGTGCACATATCCTCCAGCAAATTTTAAAAAAGAATTTTTGTATGTTTTAAACATATGTACTTTATTATATATATATTGTAAATATTTTCTCCCAGTGTGTGGTTGTCTTCTTTTCTCAATTGCCAGAGGGCATGTATGCTTGCGAGAGAGAGAGAGAGAGAGCAAGCGAGCGAGCGACACACAGAGAAAGCACCCTCCAATGGGGCATGGACATGTCACAATCTCTTCTCCATTTCCTTTGTCAGGTTTTTGGGCATGTACACCCCTGTGCCTGGTGTGTTTCTCGAGCCAATGACGTTAGGATTCAAACTGTCATTGGCCATGTGGGACCCAGCTCCCTTAACCACTAGGTTATGGGATCAACCTCATATGGTTGTCTTTTTATTCTCTTTCTGTCTTATTTAATTTTCATATCGGCAAGTGTATACGCGCACATGAAAGGAAGAGAGACAACCCCTAATGGAGCCCCATTTTACTGCAATCCTTTTCCCTCCAATTCTCTATCCCATCAGGATCCTGGGCATGTGCATACTCCTTACATGCCCAGGATCCTGAGGGAAGGAGAATTAGAGGAAAAAGCCACCAGGACTTGAACCTGAGTCAGCCATGGGGGATCAGGGTTCCTCTCACATCACTTAGCTGCTGTAGTACAGGGTTTTCCCCTCCTTGTTTTTTCTCTTAATAGTTTTTTTTTTGCAGAAGAAATTTTTAAATTTCATGAAGTCAAACTTAATTTTTTTCCTTCCACAGATTGTGCTTTTGGTGTTGTACCTAAAATACCATGATCAAATCCAAGATCCTGTAATTTTTTTTCCTGTGTTTTCTTCTGGAAGTTTTACAGTTTTCTATTTATAACTATGATTCATTTTGAGTTAATTTTTGTATAAGGTATGAAGTTCCTGACTCAGTAAATCCATTTTCTGCATATGGACATATAATTTTGCCATTTGTTTAAAGGCATTTTTTTAAAGAATTATTTAACTTTATCCATCCATTTTTTAATTTGACTAGAGAGACAGAGCGAGCGAGAGAGAGGGAAAGGAAGAAACCAAGTCACCAAATCTGGGACTTGAATCGTGGTCGGCCATGTGGGAGTCCAGCACCCTTAGCCACCATGCCACCTGCCAGCCCCATGAAGGCATTTTTTAATTCCCTGAATCACCTTTATACCTTTATCTAAAATCAGCTGAGTAGGTCTATCATGTGGGTATATCTCTGACCTCTCTGTTCTGTTCCTTCGACTCATTTGTTCTTTTGCCAGTAGCATGCTATCCTGATTACTGTAGCTTTATAATAAGTCTTAGAAATTAGTGGTGTGAATTTTTCAATTCTTTTTTTTTTCTTTTTCAGTACGGTTGAACATCTCTAATCTGAGAATCTAAAGTCTGAAATGCTCCAAAGTCCAAAACTTTCTGAGTGTCGACATACACACTGGCACAAGTGCAAAATTCTGTACCTAACCCCATGTGATAGGTCACAGTCAAAAACGTTGCAATATAAAAATGCCATGTAAAATCACCTTCAGGATATGTGTGTAAGGTGTATGAGAAACATAAGTGGAATTCATGTTTAGACTTGAATGCTGTTCACAAGATCTCTCATTATATATATACAGATATTCCAAATGTTGAAAAAAATCCAAAAGCTGAAACACTCCTGGCCAAGCATTTCACTTAAGGGATACTCGGTTTGTCTTGTGTTGACTAATCTAGGCCCTTTGCTTGTCTGTGTAAATCTTAGAGGGATGTCTACTGAATTTTAAAAACTAAAAATGGTTATTCCTGTGACTTGGAGTAAATGTGAAGTTTCTTTCATTCGTTTTGCAGGTGGTTTTTTGAAACTCTGAAGTATCCTAAGTTTTCCAAAGCCAATGTTATCAATGGAATACTCATGACTGTGGTCTTCTTCATCGTGCGGATTGCTGCCATACCTCCTTTGTATGGCTTCATGTATTCTGTGTATGGAACAGAACCCTACCTAAGGCTTGGATTTTTAATCCAGTTTTCCTGGATCTCTACTTGCGTTGTTTTGGATGTGATGAATGTCATGTGGATGATCAAAATTTCAAAAGGATGCATCAAAGTCATCTCTCTCATCAGACAAGAGAAAGCTAAAAATAGCCTTCAGAATGGAAAACTTGAATAAAGATATGCTATTGATAAGCAAACTTCATTACTACCTGGCGCTGTATCTGCTGATAGGATGAATTCTTGGCATGTTCTTGTGCTTCACTAAGTATAATTGTTATTCAGGTTTCAATGTTCTTTTCTTCTTTTCTTTTTTCTTTTTTTTTTTTAAAGAAACTAACATTTAATTTTCATTCCAGTATTTCTTTTCTGCTTTACTTCTACATTATAAGCATGGATAAAATCATAAAGGTTTAAATAAAATATTATAAAAATAGTGATGAATCTTTTCAGAGATCTCTTAACTTGCATTGGTATTATTCTCTTTGGAAAGATGACTGTGATAATTTGGTGCACTTAGTTTTATGTCACCAATTTTGCCGAAAGAATGGAAACTATTAAATCTGTAAATAGCTTTTGTTGTATTGCACTCTTTTCTTAATATGACTGTCAATACCTGTATAGAGTTTAATTTGTAAATTGTTGACATGTTCTTTTTCTTAGACTATTAGAAGTAATATACTTTTCATCTCAGATATGCAATCACCTATTAATGATGAAATATTTTACCACGTTGGAAATATTTCATTAGTTTAGTCATAAAAATACATTCTACATTTTAAAATTTTTCAGCTGTCATTTTCTTATTTCTGTTTTTAGCATTTTATCCAATTATTGCCTTTTTATTTTATAGTAAGGCTTATGACGGATCTTACAGACCTTAAGAGATGAATTTCTTCTTCTAAAAATGCATGTTGATAGATGACAATTTAGGCTAATAGGAGGAATCATTAAGAAAAAAGCTTTAATACTACTGTCCAATCTGCTTCCTTTGCACTTTTCTTATGAAAAATATATGATTTCTTTTTTCAAAATCTCCCAAGTTCAGAACCCAATATCATCAGTACCAAAGTCTTATGCAATATGTATTTATCATGCTCCTAAAATAGGCCTCTTCCTAATGAGACCCAAACTACAAAAAAATCAGTATTCATATTTTATTCACAGTTTATACCCATGTTTGCCTAGTCAGCATTTTCAGTGCTTTGAATTTCTATCTTTCTTAAAGGATAGGAAGAAAATAAGCTAATTTAATCCAAGGATTCAGATTCTCAAAATTACTGTCTTATTATGTAAAGATAAATGACAGATGACTATGAATGTGTGTGTGTGTGTATGTGTATGTATTTGCTTTTATTTTTGCTCTAGCACTGCAAATATAGAATTTTATTTTTAGCTATTCTTGCCTTTATTTATTTTTTCTCATGTATTTTAATGATGGTTCTTATGAAAGGAAAAAAGAAATTTAATTCAGCCAGTGGTGAATACTTGAACTTAATTAAACCCAAACCAAAAGATCTAATCCATTCAGTTTCTCAGTTTGAAGGAGAATATTTGTCTCACTTTCATTAATCATGTTATAAGGATGAAGGGAGGTTAGCTGAATATAATCCAGACTTCTGTTTATTTTGATTTGATTTGATTTGATTGTCCAATGCAGATAGAGCCTGGTAGGTTTTATAAAGAAAGGAATTAAATTCTTGGCCAATAACTAAATAATAACTTCATATGAGCTTGATTGGCTTTGCTAAGAATATTTATTTTTGAAAGACTTAAAGTAATATAAAATATAGGCATTTGTTTTTAAAGCAACCAATATAACATTAATACATCTGTTACTACATGTAGTGCTGTCCACATTAGAGGAACCTAAATATGTATTGGTTGTCTAGAGGGGTTAGGAAAGCAAGTTTTTGCTCTTTTGCAAAATCAAGTGGCTTTTTAAAAAAGGAAAACATTTATATTAAAAAACTATTTTGGAAATTTGTTTCTTTAGAAAGAAACCTAGAAATAAATATTTTTGAGTCTTTGGGTATTTCTAAAATTCTGAACACAGATTTTAAACCCATCATTGAAATAAAGACAATATAAAGCTGTACTATTATCGAGTTTCCATGTAGTAGTTTCAGTTTTTATACTTGCTCTTTCATGCTTAACATTTCATTTTACTTTCATTGACATTGCATTTCATTGGTATAGCCACTCACCAAGTACGTCTATTTAAAATATCAAGGTTTTCAACTAAGACCTGTTACTCTGTTATTCCTTTAGTCAGCAATCCTTATCTTATTCTGACAGGATGACAATTAATTCAACCTTCAGATTCAGGATCCAAAGTAGGTTCCATATATTTCCTCATATACAGACTTGACATGGAAATTCCATTACTAACTGCCATGCTATTTTAAGTCAGCTCCTTATAGGAGCTGTGCTTTGCTATTCAGATTATATCCTCCTACCTAGAATATAGACAAACAGAACATATCATTTATTAAACGATGACTTTTTCATTTATTAAATGACAAACTTTTGCTAAACATTTTAGATATTAAGTATTTTGGCTACATGGATTAATCGAAATGATTCTATTAGACATTCTGATATTTAACACCTCTTAAAATATTTATAAAAAATAACAAATTGGTATAAATTTTTAAGCAATTCTATTTTTGTAGAAAAGATGAGTGACAACCTGTAATTATAAAGATGTTCTTCGAATGTGTAGTATTCTAGAAAATAAAAGTTCTAATGAAACTTAAAAATGAGTAAAAATTAACTAATACCTTGCAAGATCTTAGATCCTGTATTAGGTATTTTATTTGTGAGAACTTAGATTATGAGCTTGAGTTTATAGTTTACATTCTTACATCTAAAATCTTACTAAGGATGATCTCCATGTATTTTAAACTCAAAATGGAGTTATATATGAGTGCAAGAAAAATTAACTCCTGTTTAAATTATGTTTTAATACCCTGTAATAAGTTGAAATTAAATTTTTATTTCAATTGTTTGCTTTTATTTCCTGGACTTGTCCTATATTGAGAAAAGTAAGTTATTGGTCTTTACCATCCCTGACGGTGTGACTGATACATTATGATGACCTAGTATCTAGTCTTGAATGTCTCATTTTTAAAACTGCTTAGCTTATAGGTATTCAGATAAAATTTTCTTAATTTGAATCATTTATTTGGCTCAATTTTTGCAGACCTGTTAGTTTTTAAATTGTTTAGTTTCTGTGAGGTGCATTGGGCATTTGGAGAATGATTCTTCACTGTTGTGAAGAGCCAGCTTACTGTTAAATACACCATTTATTATCATGCATTTAGAAAGATTCTTCTCAGAGATACAGAAGGGACAGTATGATTATTTCTTCCATTTTATTTTAAGGGAAACAAATATGTTCCAAAAGATCTTATTGAAATAAATATTGGAACAAAATTCTGTTTCTAAGATGCTCTTAACTCCAAATATGTAAATATGTATTTGAATTGACTTTAAGTGGTTTGGTTTAGTGGATGAAATTGAAAAGTTGACATATTTTTTGACATTATTGATAATACTTCCTAGAAAGTTATATCAATATTTTATGCATTTTGGATTCCATAAGAAACAAAGTTGTATAATCTTATCAGAAGAGTGGCATAGTTTTTAGCAGTTATGACCCTTGTGTCTCTCAACTCTGGGCACAAACACACCTTCCCGGCCTTAACCACAGTTCGTTGACGACGAACACACTTAAACTGCTGAAAGTGAGCTCTAATGCAAAACAGTGTGTATAGGAACTACAAAAAGCCAGTAGGACCCCGAGTTGGAGGAGACATGCACACTGCTTTTCTCTTAAAAACCACCATAGTTCTCCCTTCATCTATAAATTTTCCCTCTGACTCCTTCCATGTCTTCTATCGCCTCCTCCTAATTCCCCAAATAATTCATCACACCTCCTGCCCATTGCCAGCACCTTTCTTCATCAACTTTTGAGACCTCCCCATACATCTCTAAGCTTCCCAGTCTTTGTGGCAAGTTTGAAAGTTGACAAATAGGTCCATCATTGAAAAACATTGTAGTAAGTTGAAGTAGAGATCAGACAGAACAGAATTTATTAAGAGGCTACGGGAAGCTGTTCAGTATGTAATAATACTTGTTTACGGCACAAGACAAAGCTAATAATGTTCTTGTTTTATTAAGGAACATCTGTAATCTCTCTTTTAAACTGGTTTGGCAATAAGAGCTTTGTAACATGCTTCAGCTGGGCATCAATTGTAGGTGTGTAAATGATCTAAATGTTCTTAAACTATGACAGGAGAGGGGAGGAACTGAGGTAACTCTGTTATAAGGAGGGTGCTGACCTGTGGTGGAATTTTTATAATAGAGTTCTGCCTTTTAATAGAGCAGACTTTGTGATGGTAGTGTTTCTTTAAAAACAGGCTCACCAGCAAACGAATTACTCTGTGTTTATCGAAGTACCACATCCAAGGACTGGAGCCTCACCCCTTTCTAGCCCATAATCAAACAGCCTCTAATTGTTTTAGTAATGAATCAGTCAAACCTTTATTGGAAGTGACTTTGGATAGCTGTGAGAAATTGAAGGCAGCTCCCTAACAGATCAGTTTGTTTGCAATGAAAATGTTTACACTTATTCACTCTGAACAGTAGAAAGTTTTGATATCCAGCCCTATTCATAAGACCAAAAACAATGAGAAATATTTCTAAATCTCAAAGATTTGTAAGTACAGTACCTCTGGCTAAGAACCTGTTAAAAATCATCTGTACATTTTTTTAAGATCTTTATGTAATTCTTTCTGTAATTAAGTGTGCAGTAGAGTTATTTGCTACTTCTTGGTTAATGAAGCCTAAAAACACAGTTACATTAAACTACGCTATGTATTTTTCTGTTCTTGCTTGGTTTGTTTCTGGTATGATTCTATCTACTTTTGACTTAAGGAATTTTTGTGTTGATAACACTCTCACTAACTTGTAACTAGGATAAGTATAAGATTCTTTGGCAATTACTAGAATTTGTAATGATAATGACTTTGAGACAGATTTTATTTGAAGAAGATACTTGAAGTCTGCAGTAACATGAGATAGCTGTAGTGATAACATATAATTTTTTGAGATTATGTAATATATAATATTTGATTGTCATAAAGATTTTTGAGAGTCTTTCAAAATATACTTAAAAACATTTTAAGAACCTACTTTCTAACTTATTTACTTAAGGCTGGTGATCTTTTGTTTTATTTATAAAATGTAAGACTAAATAATTTATAAATCAGTGTTACTAACACTTATCAGTAATTAAAATGGCAATTTAATGTTCTTTGTTTTGATTTCTAATTGTGCTTTATTTGGAGGGATAATGAATGCCTTTAGGTATTTCCATTAAAATTTTGAAATGTTTGTATACTTTATTTGTATGTGTGCCATTTTAAGGAATATGCAAGTTCTAAGCAATAATCTGCATGATATACAAGGTCGGCATACTTTGTCATGACAGTTTTAGTATTAATTTTAAGAATGATAGAATCATCATTCTATAACTCACCCTACCCCATGAAATCCTTGAGATTTTCTTGTGCTAGAACACTACAATAATGTGGTGCAAAGCTTTGTATTTTGTGAAGAAAATGAATAAAATCACATTTAGTGCAAAAGTTTGTCTGCAAGGTGTATTTTTTTTGAGAGGTTTTTGCTATAGGGCATGTGCGCTTGCCAGAAAGAGAGAGGCAGAGAGACAGTGAGAAATCACCCCCCAGGGGGGATGGCCACGCTGCAATCCCTTCCCCTCCATTCTCCTCTTGGGATCTTGGGCACACACACATGTGTGCCCAGGGTGAGTTGAAGCCTCTGGGTCCAGGACTCGAGCCACCGTCAACTACATGGGAGTCCAGGGACATAGCCATTGCGTCAACTGTTGGTCCCAAGGTGTATAAGTTAATAGTAATTAATTAATAGATTGATAACACATCTGTTTTCCTCGAATCAAATGATTTCTTCTAGCACCCGAACCCTTAAGGTGAGTTTTTATTCTTCACAATGCTTATTTAGCACAATTGTTACCTTCCTTTCCTTTTTCTTCCCCCCATGAGGTCCTGGCCTCTAGCAAACCAGAGCTGCAGACATTTAGTCATGCTCATTAATAGAAGAAATGGTGCTATCTAAGCAGTAGGCTCTTTGAGTCAAATTTCGGCAGTTATGTAATCTCCTTCCCTTCGTCCCTTAGACTCTCATGCGGTTTCTAGTGGTTTTTTTTTTTTGCCAAATGTCTTGGCTGAAATCCCTACCTTCTCAAATTGCCTGTGGCCTCAATCTTAGATCTTGGGCTGAGAATATCCAGTAGATCAGGAAGCAGAACACTAATCGACTAGAATATTGAAGTGGTTTGGTCTTTGGAGAGTACCATGAGTCATGCTTCAGAACATGCCTAAAATGTTGTGTCAAGACTGGCGAAGGAACAGCTGAATTTCAAAATGAAAATAGCAGTCACAGCTGTCAGTGGAGCTAGGCCACAGGTGAATTGCAAGGATTCAGAACCACTTGCTGAAGTGTAAATGGGGTCTCCCTCCCACACCTCAGGCTGTCTCAAACATGAGTTCTCCTTACTCTCCTATTTTCTAGTCTTTACTAAGGTCTATTTATCAAAAGAGAGGCTATCTTAGTGCCACAAAATAAGTGATTAGACAAGCATGGGACTTCCCCCAGTGCTAGTAACGGCCAGTCTGACGAGTTTCTGGATGTCTCCTCTCAAATTGGACTCCATCTGAGGACTGCGCACATCACCCTCTGCGTGAGTAGCATGGTACAGTGCTTCTGCATCCTCTCTGTCACTGTCTGGTAGCCCCGTGCCCTGTTCATCTACCTCCAGCTAAATTCAGTTACCACACGTGGGCCTGTCATCTCAGCAAATCATTATTTATACTGGCAGAAACTACCTGAGCGGAACTTTCAAAGAGGGCTCACAGGAAAAAATGAAAGATAATGGGATGATGGGTTATGTTCCTACTGAGAATAAAGATCAAGGATGGATGGAAATTTGGGAAGAATGATTCAAAAAGGAGAAAAAGACTTCAAAAAATAGAAAAACTTAAGAAAATGTTATATATATAAGCATTGCATTTTAGGTGAAGGGAACTTATTAAGAAAAATGAATATAGTAAAATTCCTATACATGGAATCAGGGTATAATGAAGTGGTATAACTTTCCTATATTGTACATCTTTCTTTCAGTGTATGTGCGTGTGGGCATGTGTTTATATTTACACACACACATCTGTCTATATCCACATGTACACACCTGTGGGAGACATCTTTGACTTCCTGTTTCAAAATCATTTGTATCTGAGGAAGCATGTCTTATGCCAATAATCAGATGCTCTGTGTTGAGATGGGAATGAGGGGACAGCATTGGTGGAGCAGCGGTCCTGGTAGGAGTACCCAAGTCCCGATATGTCGTTGTTAGAAGAAAACATTCATGTTATGAAATGACCTATGTTTCTAGGCAGGCTTCTCATCTGGGAGGTTTTGGAAGACTAGTGAGCAATTGTTATAGGATGCCTTGTTATGGACAGAAAGTGTGTGACTGGGTGAAGCACAAAAAGGTAGGGTTTTGTTTGAATTATAAATTGGAAAAGAGTAATTTGGAAAGAGTGAGTGGCCTAAGGCCTACAGTAACCACAAGAAGTATCTTAATCTCTCAGAGTCTTAGTTTTGTTATCTGTGAAATAATGTTTGAAGTATCTCTGATGTTCCTTCCAACTCTCTCATCCTATTAGTAAGAGCTTAATTTGGAAAAAGGCAATTAGGAAGGAACAAGTGTGGCTTTGAAGGCTTAGTAATGTGATTTATATGACATTCGAGGGAGATTCTCTGTGTCAAATGAAATGAATGAGAGTACAGAAATAGGTTAAGTGATAGAAACTGGCCGGGGAACAGCAAAGTGAGTGAGCCTGATGGTTGACTTGAGACAAGGAAGTTAGATAAAAGGGCTGGATTGAACAAATATTGCAGAGAGAAAGCCAGAAACATTTAGAGGAACTGAATAGAATTCAGGAATAAGGCGGTGGGACTGAGAGGAGAGGGATGCCACTAGGAGCCATGGGCTCAGCAGGGGGTTGGTGCTCCGGCTGGTGTAGCTCTCAGGGGGACCCCAGGAAAGTCAGGGGCTGAGACATTTGCCACAAATGAGAAAAGGGAAGGCATGACAGTTAGAAGAGCAGAGTGGGGCCTGTGATGGACTTTTAACATCATGGCAGTGTTGTGCTGAATTCCATCTGGGGGAGAGAGCGCTCTCTCGAAGTGCCGCACTGTTGTGGTTTTGATTGACCTCTGATTCTGGTCCACTGTCTTGCCTCGTGCCAGGTTCCTGGCTGTCACTGACCCATGGTTTTCTCACAACCATGTCAGGTTCCCCACCCTGTCCCATGATTCATTTCCCCCCAGGATGTCAGCACAGCCCTGTCAAATCAGGGAGTTTGAGGAAGGTCTGGAGGTGATGGGTAAGAGGCCCAAAGAATAAAGCCCTTCTATGGAGTTGCCGGTTGCAGGTCCAGGAGTTGAGGCTTGCATGGTCAGAGAGCCCTGTTTTGCCAAGGGACTGGCTCCCTATGTGACGTGGCCTTTAGATAGTGAGTGAAGGAGCCAAAGTTCAGAGGATGGAGCAGAGGAAGCTGTGTATCTTGGAGCAGAGGGGACAGCTGCTGTGACCCTGCTAGGTTTCCGGTTTGGGTTTATGAATTGCTAAAAGGAGAAATGGAGAGGCATTTTAAAAACCTTCCTTCTTGGACTGCCATACCATCTCCTAATTGGTCTCTGACTCCACACTTCCTCATCCATCACACATGCTACTGACTGACTCTTTTTAGAATAAGTCTTTAATTTTTGTCACAGTCCTGCTCAAAATGTCCGGTACTCCATTCCCAAGTCTAAATTCCTTAAACCCAATTTGGACTCCCAAGATGAAATTTCTTCAACCCTATCCCATCTATTCAAGCTCACAGTTCACCAGCAAGTTCTACCAGGAGGGAAAACTGGTGTCTACCACATGCTCCTGCCATTCTGGGCACTTGGCCTTGCTGTGCCTCTAGCCTGGCAGCCCTCTCCTCTCTTACTGATCTATATCTTACTTATCCTTAAGACCGCCTGTTAAGGGTATTGGTTCTTAATTTCCACTAAAAACAAAACCAGGAAAAGAAATATTCGGGTAGAGTTGAGAAAATAAGTTCATCGAATTACTTTAACATTTGTTGAGCACTTGCTAGATTATTAAGTGTCTGGAACAACTAGAACAAGTGAATGATTTTTGTTTTAAGTTTCTTTCTTCCACAAGTGAGAAAGAGAGACTAGAGAAGCAGGCACATCAACAGGTTCTATACACTTTGATCCACTCCCAGTTCTAGCCAGCCCTAGATCCTAGGTACGTGCTCAGAGAGGTCTCCAGACACAAACTCAGAACCTTCTCACGTGGGTCATACTCACAGAGTGTTCTGAAAATGGTACCGTGCCACTCTCCAGCCCGATAAACTCATTCTAGATTGATAGTCTGGATCTCAGAACTTCCTATCCCGAGTGTCTAAGGCCATAGCTGAGCTGCTCTCTTTTCTATCTGCCTAGAGGTCAGAAATCAGTTCTTCCACTCCCACTGACTGGGGCAAGGAGTGGGAGCACAGTCCTGTTCAGGCTTCAGCAAGACTTCAGTATTTTGAAAAACATGGTGGAAAGACTTCATCTGGGAGTCTAGAGACCTGGACTCGGGTTCTGGCTCTGCTGCAGACTGGTAACCAAAGTGCTTTCACCTGCTGCCATTTGTTTTTCATTGCAGGGAAGGACTTGAACTGGGTGATCTAAAGGTCCTTTGTCTTTCAAATTCTGTTACAGTAAATAGAATCAAAGTTAAGGTATAGTTCAAGATATGGTAGGCTCTGAGCATGATTTCTATTAGAAAGTCATTCCAGAACATTGGTTTCAGTTGTGTAAGCTTCTGGAGGCAAGCTAAATTTTAATTTTGATTGTCACTGTATGCCCTTGAGTGAGGCCGCTTGTTTACAGTTCTGTCTGCCTCACTTGCAAGAGGAGGAAGACGGTATCACTTGCAATCAATGAACCTAGCCAAAAAGGCTGAGTATATTTGCTGAGTGCTTCAACGTTCGCAAGGGAAAGAGATAAAGTTTTAATGATGTACTTTCCCACTCTACTTGTAGCCAAGTTGATTTTTAAAATATTTTTTATTAACCTTTGGAAAATATAAACATCTTGATCATGAAGACCATTTTCTATCTTTCCCACAAAAAATATAATCATCAGAAAGGAAAATAGATGACTAGTGAAAATATGAACAGTAAGTTTTGTTTGTTTGTTTTTTACTTTTCACAAACCAAACAAAAACCTAAATCCTCTATATTGAGAAACCAATCTATCGCTAATGAGTCAGTTACCTATCGCTAATGAGTCAGTTACCTTGGTTGATTCAGAAATGGGAAATAGGACTTTCTGTAAGATTTCTGTATTTTTTAATTATATTTTTTATATTACATTTAATCACATATGTCTCTACAGTGTGTAACATTTCCTTTTCCAGCATGATTATCATGCTATCAGTCAAAATAAAGACATTACTCTCCACATCAAAGATTTCCGTCTTCTCAGTGACCCTTAATATAGGCTGACTGGGTTACCTGTGGGCTTTGTGGAGACTCACGGCAAGTATGAATTGGGATGGGGGAATTAGTGTGACCAGGTTTCTTGCAAGGTACTTGGTTGGGCAGCACACTTACTTGATTTCTGCAACTTTACTGGCCTTTAACTGGTGATGAAAGTATCTATAGTAAATCCATTCCAGACTTTTACATTAAGTAAATGAGCTCTTTAAAACTCTGTAGCATGAAGGAAATTAACATAAGAAGTGAATCTGCAGTGTGCTAGGGGAACACGTGGATGATTCTTAAGCATCATAGTAAGCAAAACTAAATATTAACTAGGATTTACATCCTAAAGAACAGGAGTGCAAAAGTAGATGTGTCAGTATATTAATTTTTTTCTTCAAAAATGAAGAAAGTCTAAAAATGAAACTTTGATCAGTTTGGACCATTACTTGTAAAAAGGGATCTAAGTTGTTTATTCACAATGTGAAACCAGAAGTCTATACCCCATTGTCCATCCCTTTCTTAACTTTCCAATCATTAGCTTTGGCTCTTAAATATCCTTACCCTAGATCAAACCAAAAGTTTGCATTTTCTGCCCATAACCCTGGCTACAGAGATGTGCTAAAAATATTATTCAACCCTGTGTATTAGAACCACGAGAAATTCAAGATCTCAGTTATTCACTTGTAAGCAATCCTCTAGGGACCAGGCGCCTTGCAAGGCAGGGGTTAGAAATGGTGAAACCAAGTGTCAAGGTCCTTGCCTATGGGGAGCTTGGAGTCCAAGGGAAGAGACATTGCAGTGGACTGAATGTTTATGTCCCCCTTCAAATTCAAATGTTGAAAGTCACACCCATGCCCAAGGTGTTGGTATTAGGAGATGCGGTTTACAGGAGGTGATTAGGTTGTGAAGATGGAGGTCCCGTGAAAGGGATTGGTGTCCTTATGAAAGAGACCTCAGAGAGATACCTTGCCCCTTCTGCCACGTGAGGTTACAGTGAGAATATGCTAGCCTACGAGGAAGTGGGCCATCAAGAGACACAGAATCTGCTAGTGATCTCAGACTTCCTAGCCTCTAGAACTGTCAGAAAATAAATTTCTGTTGTTCTGAAGAGCCAGTTTGAATATTGTGTTATTAGCAGCATGAACAGACTAAGGCAGAGGCGAGGAATAGGGGGAAGCATGCAGTATGTCAAGTGATTGTAGGGTGTGTCTTTCATCTTTTGTCCCCACATCTGTATAGTTTCATATAGCACACACTTAATCAAAATGTGTTTATTCTGTATGTACTATGTGCTGAGCTCTATTTTAAACACTGGAGAAATACTGGTGAAGGAGGCAGAAAAAGAAGGCTCTGCTCTCTTAGAACTAACATTCTAACCAATAGAGATGGGCAGTAAACAAGCCTGAAAAAAATAAACAAGCTAGTTTCAGATGGTAACAGGGGCCATAAAACCAACAGGAGAGAGCCTGCAGGTGGCATGGAGGTTACTACACTGGATCCTCTGTGGCAGACTGGTTTGAGTCTGAAACTGGTGGCTTGAAACTCAAGTCAGGCATGTGTGTGAGAGTGCCTAAAGTCTCAAGAGGAAAATAGAGAAGGGATTGTTGCATGGCTGTCCCAGGGGGTGATTTCTCATGTTCTCTCTCACTTTTTCTCTCTCTCTTTTTTTCTGGTGAGCATGTGTACCCAATAGCAAAAAAAAAAAAAAAAAAAAAAAAAAAAAAAAAGCAGTAAGAGTGGAGATTGGGGGTTGCTATGGTTTGAATGTGTCCCCCAAAGTTTATGTGTTGGAAAAATTAATCCCCAGTGCAACAGTGTTGAGAGGTGACTAGGTATTCTCCAGCAGCAGAAGACAGCCTACGACGGGGGGAACATGCATGTGTTGTGAAAAACATCCTGTGCAGAGGAAGCTGCAAGTGTAAAGTTCTCGAGGTGAGGACACTCGATGGGTTCAAGGAAAAGGCAAATAGGATTGGCACTTATTTCATGAGAAAGAAGGAGAGTAGATGTGGATATTGTGCTGGCTGTAGCTACATGGGAGACTCAAGTTCGATTCTTAATGGCCGACTAGGTGGCGTGCACCTGTAGTTACAAGCGATCGAGGAGACTGAAGCAGGAGGATCACAAAAATGAGACCCTGTCGGAAAAAAAAAGACAAAAAAGATGTGGTCAGAGGAGGCACCAGATGATGTTGGGCCACTAGGCCACCATCAGGCATGTGGCTTCTCATCCGGCCTAGAACAAGCATTCCAGGTTTTCAGCAGTCCAGGTGAGAAATGATGTGGGCTCAAATTTAGGCTTTTAAGCATTTTTACCACAATCCATAGGAAGAAACATTGTTTAAAGAATCGTTTTATTTAACTTTATCCATTTATTTTACTTATTTTAATTTGACCAGAGAGGGACAGTGAGAGAGAGAGAAAGAGAGAAAGCAAGCCACCAGGTCCGGGACTCAAACCATGGTCGGCCATGTGGGAGTCCAGAACTCTAACCACTACACCTCCTGCCGACCCCAGAAGGAACATATTTTATGTGGTGACTCAGTACCTGAACACATACACATGAGACAATCTCATGAGTGATGCTCTCTGAGATTACTGTATTGCTCTAAATGAAGAAAAATGCTGGTTGTCATCCACTAAATTATTAAGTCACAGTTTATAAAATGTTGATCAAGGAAAGTGGTTACAGTAGAGATGAAGAGAAATAGATCAATCCAGAGTATATGTTAGAGGTAGGATAGACAATAGTTGTTGATAAATTGCTTGTGGGAAGGTAAGAGAAAAGGCCAGATAAACAATTATTTCCTACGATGTTAGCTTGAGCAAATAAATGGAAGGATAGTGATCATATATATCCTAAGTTGGGAATAACCAAGGTAGGAGCAGGTTAAAAGGAAAAGGTGGGTGGAAAAATCAAGAAATATTCTCTAAATACTTAAAAATATATATTTATCTATTTACTTGTGATTTTCAAGTCACTGGGTCTGGGACTCAACCCACGGTTGACCATGTGGGAATCCAGTGTGTTAACCACCACACCATTCGCTGACCCTCTATAAACATTTTTAAACATTTCGATTATGTATTGGGTCTTCAGGAAAGTCATGATGCATTTTTGCATAGAAAAACAGAAAAACACATCAGGACTTTCCTGATGACCTAATATATACATGTACATAGATATGTGTAATAGTAATTACTCAAATTACCAGACAACTATTTAAAATTTTGTTTTTGGGACCAGCAGATGGCATAATGGTTACATTGCTGGACTCTCACGTGGCTGACTATGGTTCGAGTCCTGGACCTGGCTGCTTGAAACTCTCACCGGCGTGTGTGTGTGTGTGTGTGTGTGTGTGTGTGCCACACATTCCAAGAGGAGGATGGAGGAGAAGGGATTGCAGTATGACCATCCCCATAGGGAATGATTTCTTGCTTTCTGTCTCTCTGTCTCTCTCTGTGTCTTCAGCGAGCACACACATCCTATAGCAAAAATCTTTAAGAAAAAATAAAGTTTTAAAAAATCTGTTTTTGTAGACTCTTAAAATTACTTATTGAATATTAAATTTATTTTCATAGTAATGGAACTTGCTTATCAAAATAAAAGAGAAAGAAATATGATCCATAGTCTAGTTACAAAAAAAATGATCCCACTTAGTTTTTCCATGTTTTCTTTTTTTGTTTTTAATTACCAGATGGAACACGTACTCACCAGAGAGAAAGAGAGAAAGCAGCCCCCTAGTGGGGTGCAGTCATACCATAGTCCCTCCTCTATGTCTCCATCCTGTGGGGATTTGGGACACACCCGGTGTGTTTTCATGCCTCCGAGGTCAAGATTAAAACCATGGTGGGCCACGTGAGAGCCAGCTCCTTCACCACTAGGCATAGGGATGACCCATACATTTTTCAAGAGATTTTTTTTGCTGTAAGGTGCGTGCATTCACCAGAGAAACAGAGACAGAGACAAAAAGTGAGAAATCACCCCCGAAGGGGTGATGAAGTGAAAAATCATCCCCAAGGGAGATGGCCATGCTGCAATCCCTTCTCCTCCATTCTCCTCTTGGGATTTTGGGCATGCACGCACACACGCCCCCAGCTTGAGTTTTAAGCCACCCAGTCTGGGACTTGAATCATGGACAATTATGTGGGAGTCCAGTGGCATAACCATTACACCATCTGCTGGTCCTGACCCCATATTTTTTTAATGTAACTTTATTATGCCTGTTTTTCGGTCATTGCCTA
Source organism: Tupaia tana (assembly GCA_026018925.1). Classification (NCBI taxonomy): domain Eukaryota; kingdom Metazoa; phylum Chordata; class Mammalia; order Scandentia; family Tupaiidae; genus Tupaia; species Tupaia tana. The sequence goes on from JAKSZU010000004.1 coordinate 64,225,275, forward strand.
AACTTTTTTTTTTTTTTTTAGATTATTTAGGTTTTTATTTTTGGTTTACATATCATTGTTGGACATCTTTGTGGGGTACAGTATGATTTTTAAAAGATATATACAGTATATAATAATCGAATTAAGGCTATAAACACATTTGTTATTTTCAACATTTGACCTTACATTATGTTGTGCATATTCAGTATTTATTCTAGTTGCTTTTTGAGGAGGCATATATATCACATTGAATTGTCCATGGTATTTTTTACTCTAATGTGGTATACCATTCTGTAACTTATTACTCTTATTTGCCCACATTATTGTATTTCTTAATTATTTTCTCCCAAATTTTCCCCCACCTTCCCCTGAAGCATATAATAAAGTTAATTGTTTAGGATTAGAATTATTTAGGCAATGCCTCAGTCCATTTAGACTGCTATAGCACAATACCTTAGATTGGGTAGCTTATAAGTAGTGGAAATGTATTGGATTGTCAGAAAAGTCATGACTCATTTTCGCATAGAAAAACGTAATAAAAAACATCACGAATGGGACCAGCAAGTGGCGTGGTGGTTAAGGCACTGGATGTTCCCACATGACTTGACTGATAATGGTTTGAGTTCTGGACCTGGTGGCTTGCTTTCTCACTTTCCCTCTCTCTCTCTCTCTCTCTCTCTCTCTGTCTCTGTCTCTCTCTGGTCAAATTAAAAGAAATGAATGAATAAATAAAATTAAATAAATAATTAAAAAACAAAAACAAAAACAAACATTGTGACTTTCTGACAACCCCATGTGTTTCACCATTTCAGAGCCTGGAAAGTCCAAAGGCAAGACACTGGCACATTTGCTGTAAGGCAATGCCTGCGTCTGGGTTCCACTTCTGGTTCACAGTGTGTCTTCACACTGCATCTTCACATGGTAGGAGGGGAAAATGAGCTTTTGGGGGCTTACTTTTCAGGATAATTGTTATGGCTTAGATAATGGCTTATCGCCCAAAGGTTCATGTTTTGCAATAGTTTCAGTGGACAGTGATTAGACATCCCTCAGAAGTTCATGCGTTGTGACTTGCTTGTATGGTACAGATGTTAAATGAAGACCGAATCCCTTCACTGTGTTCCAGGTGGAGTTTTTGGGTATGATATTCTTATTAGAGACAGGCCCCCCATAATTGAATTCTAGGTTGTATGTAAGGAGAAGAAACAAGGCAGGCAGAAGCTATAAGGATACAGATCAGAACAAGAAGAAAGTTTAGGACAGCTGCACTGCTCAAGATCTTGTCCTCTGCCCCCTTGTAGCCTCACCGGAATGTGGCTCTTGGGCCTTGAACTCCCAAACCATGAGCTGAATAAGCCTCTATTTCATTATAAATCACTCTGTCACAGAGTCCATTGTCTAATGCCTGGAATCTGTGAATAGGTTACCGTACATGGCAAGAAGAACTTTCAGGTGTGATTAAGGAGCTTGGTTATCTTGGATAATCCAGGTGGGACAACTGTAATCACAAGACTCCTTATCAGGGAAAGAGGAAGGCAGACAGAAGGGAAGATGGGACTAGAGATATAGTGGGCGATGTGGGGGGTCATTGGCTGTAAGTGGGTGGACTCAAAGGACTGAGACAGGCTAAAAGAAGACTCTTGCCTAGACCTTCCCGACGGAATGCGGCTGTGCCAGTGCTTTGATGTTGGGTCTGTCAGAACCACCTTGACCTCTGACCTCCAGAACTGAGGGAACAAATCTGTGTTTTTAAGCCACTGATTTGTGATAATGTATTACAACAGCAATGGGAAACTGCTGAGCTGCCTATGTAGAGACCACTTTTTCTGAAAGAAGGTAGCATTTGGATATTGTAGGGATACAGAAGGTTAGATTCTAAAGTTCATCTCTGCTCATCCAAGCTGATAGCTTTATTCTGGGTAGTATAAAATAATGATGAAAAGAATCTGCCAAACTTTTCCTTGCCGAAACTGATTATATTACTTATATAATCTGTATAGACTATATATGTAGTGGTAAGACTCGTAGTAGCCTTAAACTGGAAACAGCCAAAATGCCATCAATAAAAGAGTAGAAAGCAAGTTGTTACATATCTCTGCAACAGAATACTATGAGAATATATGAGTTACAGTCACCAGTAATAATCCCGTTTAAAAAAAATCACATTTATTGTGTTATTGATGCTGGAAAGAAGATGGATACAAAAGAGGGCATTAATACATTGCTTCTAATTACATAAAGTCTAAAAAGAGGCACAACTAAGCTATGATGTTACAAGTTACTTTGGAGCAGGATGGGGGCTAGGTAAGGACTGGGAGGGGTCAAAAGGGAGATTGCTGGGGTTCTAGCAACTTTCTGTCTCTTGATCTCTGTGCTGGTTCTACGAGTGAGTTCACTTTGTGAAAATTCATATGATTCGCACACACTTCTGCCACGTTATGCCTCAATAAAAAGGTTACTTAAAACCATACAAGTGTGTGTGGTACCAATGGTAGTTGTAACAGTAGCTAGATCTAGAGAATATGAGCTTTTAAATGGAAAACAGCAAACCCCTGCTGGTCCCCTCCTGCATTCATTGACCCAAAGAAGAGCCAAGAACCCTCCCTGACTTTAGAATAGCTGATAGAAAATTTTGTCCTAAAACACTTTGAAACACTTGCTTAATGTTCTACTTATTAACCTCTCCCTTTTCCTCCAGGACATACAATAGTATTTTCAAACTGGTGTTTAAAAATATTTAATATTGGGTATGTGAAATCTAGGCTAAATAGAAATTCTTTAGTAAGTTAAATGGTAATTGCCTAATTTGATTTATGGAAGAAGGAGGATTTCTAGTGTGTGTCTACTAAATTGCATTTACTAGGGGCACCCTTTATTTTGAGCAGGCTGCTGGTGGGAGTTAAGCCCCAAGTCTAACTCAATGAGACCTTCTCACAAAACATACAGATGGGATAACTTGTACGAAGGTGATGAATTCATTTATAGACTGCTGAACAATTCACATATTAAATAATCTCTGGATAAAATGGTTTAAAATATTCAAAAAGAATATTCTAGAGTTTTGATGAAAAAATGGAATCTCCCATAACAAATATTTTTTATAAGATGTGCAATCTTCTCATAATTGTATTGGTCCATCGGGAAAGTCATGACACATTTTTCTATGCAAAAATGCATCACGACTTTTCCAATGACCCTTTAGTAGCTGAGTATCTTAGGAAACTTCTTGCTCTTCAGCAAATATTAAAGAGGGTTTCAATTAAATTGAAGTAAGTTCTGTATCCTTTCAGGCTAGTGTTCTTTGTTTATTGTGTGTTTGAGGTCACTGGGGTGTGAGCACTTCCAACATTCTCTTATCTTTGGTAAGGCGAAGAGCCAGAAAAGTACTTAGTGTGCTCAAAGTCCTTTTAACAACAATCATTTCTGCACAAGATTCATTATTAAGTATCATTGTGACCTCCAGCCTCTCTTCAAAGCTGAAAAAACTTTGGAGGGTGCTTGTTATTTCATTTCCCAACATTAAGGGCATCTAAATTATAAAATCGAATATTGTCTAAACATAATTTGATAACATATTTTATCACAACAAAATGAATGAAAATTAGTACTCAGTTCTGCTGGAGAATATTAACAACAACAGAAATACCTTAAAAACAATAACAAAAAGTGTGTGTGTGTGTGTGTGTGTGTGTGTGAGATGAGATATATATATATATATATTTATATACATATATATATATATATATCTACACATTGCAGTATATATAACAACAGAAATACCTTAAAAACAATAACAAAAAGTGTGTGTGTGTGTGTGTGATATATATATATATCTCCACACTGCAGTGCAATCTGGGCAGCTGATAAAAATTATTGATGCCCTTATCTTTAGGGCAAAGCAGATAGAATTTCTGTGTTAAATTAATGAAGTAATAGAAAAGGGACAACTTCCATATGCTGGTTTATCCATACTAGTACTTGGGAGAAATTTTAGAGAACAAAGGAAAAAAGGAAGTAGTATATTATGAACTACTTGAGGTTTTTTATTTTAATTTTTATTTATTTATTTATTTATTTGTTTTTTGGGAGAGGTTTTCGCTATAGGGCACGTGCGCTCTCCAGACAGACAGAGACATAGAGACAGAAAGTGAGAAATCACCCCCCAGGGGGCATGGTCATGCCACAATCCCTTCTCCTCCATTCTCCTTTCGGGATCTTGGGCATGCACGCACACGCGCCCGGCATGAGTTTTAAGCCACCGGGTCCGGGACGTGAACCACGGTTGACTACATGGGAGTCCAGCGACATAGCCATTACGCTAACTGCTAGTTCCCTAATTTTTATTTTTTAGGCCTGATCTTACTAAGCTGTGTAAGCCCCTGCCTAAGCCTCCTGAGTAGCTGTGACTACAGGTGCACCACTGAGCACAGCTCTGTAAGAATGAGCTGGGAATCGAACCACAGTCTTCTGTGTGGTCTCAGCCTGCTGAGTGGGAGCATCAACCAGTGGATGCTACCATGACCAAACCTATATAAAAATTTAAAATTTTAAGTTAAAAATATTTTTTATCCTCTCAAATGTATTTTTATCCTCTCAAATGTATTTTCCTTTGTCGGCTGCCCTAATAGCATTGCAGTGTATGCTTGTGTGTACGCGGTGTTTTGGATGGAGTTTGCATCAAAACACGTACCTAGGGGCAAGCAGGTGGCATAGTGGTTAAGGCGCTAGACTCCCACATGATTGATCATGGCTCAAGTCCTGGACCTGACAGCTTGAAACTAATGCCCAGTCTTTGTGTGTGCATGCCCGAAGTCCTAGGAGGGGGATGGAGGAATGGGAACTGTGGTGTGGCCATCCCCCCCTTGAGGATGACTTCTCAGCTTCACTCTCACTGTCGTATTCTGTTTCTCTCTGGTAAATGCACAAGCCCTATGGCAAAATCCTTAAAACAACCAAAGAGCACATCCCTAATTGTGTAGCCTATGAAAATCCAGACTTTCTTACAATTTACTGAATGAATCTAGAGATAAAACTTTATCCTTCTCCAGTTTTCACAAAAATCCCACCTGCACAAAGATGATGCTCTCTTGTAGACGTTACTGAGTTGGGAGAAGACAAAGGAGAACTTGAAGTTGGTGTAACCAGTACAGACACCTCTGAAAGGATCCGTGGCTCCTGCTTCCGTGGATCAGTCCGTATCTGGATCTTCCTGCTTTCCGAAGTGCTATGTCCATTCTGCACTGTGCTCTGTAAAATGCCATCCACCAGCTCATGGTTCCTAAATGTGAGGGAGGGAGTCGGCATCTGAGCTACATCTAATTAAATGCCTATTTAGAAATTTCCATTTAACGGAACAAGACAAAATCTTCTTTCTCTGTGGATAGATCCAGGAGAATCCCTTGTTTTTTTATACATGTTTAATATGTAATAAAATGATGTAATAGCAAAAAAAAAAAAAAAAAAAAAAAACAGGGCGAAATACATGATTGACAATGTAAAGCAAAGCTTGCTTGACAAGTTGTAGCCATGTGTCAATGTCCAGATCAAACATCAGGTGTTCTTGTGACCTCTTTTCTTTCCCCTTACTAAAGTCACTTAATCACATCAGCAATGGAAATCTGTGTAGTATTTTACTTACACAGGATAGATAACTGCCAATATTATCTAGCCAAAGACCACCAGGAACATGCTTGTGATTGAATGAATTGGGTTTATTACTCTGGCAGCAAGGAAGAATGCAGTCCATGGGAACCGAGGAGGCATCTCAGTATGATGGCATTAGAAAGGGTTTATCTGGACCAGCAGATAGTGTAATGGTTACATTGCTGGACTCCCACATAGCTGACTGTAGTTCAAGTCCTAGAGCCGGCAGTTCAAGTTCTAGAGCTGGCAGCTTAAAACTCACACCAAGCACGTGTGTGTGGGTCCAAAATCCCAAGAGGAGAATGGAGGAGAAGGGATTGAGGAGTGGCCATCCCTCCTGGGGGGGTGATTTTTCACTTTCTGTCTCTCTGTCTCTCCAGTGAGTACAGGCACCCTATAGCAAAAATATGTCTCTCAAAAAAAAAAAGAGTTTCTTTATTGTGAATTGGAGTGTATTAAATGATTTGGGGGAGGGTTCAAGGAAACAGGGCTTTGCTCAGGTTGAATGTTGTCAGTAAACTGTGTTGTTTATGGCTGAGTACCTTCACAGATCTAGAAGAGAAGACCAGACGGAGGCTACATTGTAATCAGTAAAGAAGCTGTGGTCATTCACACCAGCCAGGACGAGATGACCAGGAAGTTTATCATTTTTGTGACTTGAGCAAAGTTCATGTGTCTGTGCCCAGAAATGATTATTTGGGGATGTCTTGTTTTGTCCTGCTACATCATGGTCATAGAGCAGCCTGTCTGATGATCCATCTTTTATGCTCAACGAGAGAGCCCCAAGGCCAAATTGTAGTAGCAGACCAGCTCCTGACTATCAATGGCTGCTTTGATCTTTCTCGATATATTTTAGAGAAAAAAAAAGTCACTTGCTTATTTTTTTCTCCATAGAGCAGCATCATATGGAACACCATATGAGGAATATTACTGTGAAAATTAGGACAACAAATGATGACTTTTAAGCTATGAACTCACATTATTTTTGAGTCATTTGCAGGATCATTTTAAAAAAAATTTTTTTTAATAATTTCTTATTTTTTTGCGGGGGGAGAGGTTTTTGCTATAGGACGTGTGCGCTTGCCAGAAAGACAGAGAGAGAGACAGAGGCAGAAAGCGAGAAATCACCTCCCGGGGGGGATGGTCATGCCGCAATCCCTTCTCCTCCATTCTCTTCTTGGGATCTTGGGCAGGCACACACGCGTGCCTGGCGTGAGTTTAAGCCACCGTGTCCGGGACTCGAACCGTGGTCGACTACATGGAAATCCAGTGACATAGCCATTACAACAACTGCTGGTCCTAGAATCATTTATTTTTAAGTCATGGACTGTGGAGAATAGACTGGAAGGGAGAGATGAAAAAGGAAGAGGAAATTGTCATTGTTAACACCTGCTATGTGTCAGGCATTGTGCTAGACTATAGAGCTGCAATGGTACATGAAACAGGTACTCCTAGGGCATAGTAAGCAAAGAAGAATACAGGCACAGTGTAACCAGCACTGTGACACAGCACTGCCCAGAAGAGTGCTCTAATCCAGACTTGAGAAGTGAAGAAAGCCCCAGGAAAAAAAAAATACCACAATTACAAGTTGAGAAAAACTGATGCAACGAGTGGGAAACCAGGACACATGTTCTGGTTGGAGAAATAGCATGTTTAGGGAACAGTAAGAAAGTTAGGAGATGATTTGCAAAGTCTAGGCAAGAAGAAATGAGCATGTGGAGTTGGGCACAGATGGTGATGAATAAGGATAGAGTAGATGTGTCAGTTGAGGGCAACTAAGAGGACTCCCTTTTTTTGCCTTAGTGAATGCCACTGTTAAGGTTAGAGGAATATTTTGTGGTTATGTGGTGCACTTGGGGGATATACGATAGTTTTCAGATGGGCTGAGTGTGAGGCACTGTGGAATATCCCAATGAAGTTAGGAAGGCCGTTGGAGATAATGGCCAGAGTTCAGAATTCTTCACTCTAGACATAGATATAGGAGACACTAGGTTATGGAAGGCAATAAGGCTAAAGATTGGTGAAAATATTTAGGAGTACAACATCTTAAAAAATAGCAATGCTGAAGGATTGGCCAGAGTAAGCACAACTTATGTGATTGGTGTTATAACTGGATAAAACCAACACAGAACCAAAGTGTGGCAGCTCACTGCTCAAAAGCAAATACTCAAGAGACAGGCATTGGTGGAAAGGAGAGGAGAGGAAGGAGGAGAGGAAGGAAAAGGAAGCTCTATTCAACAAGCCAGTAATGTAGGAAGGCAGTGAACTAATCTGGTCCTGGTTCTGATCTAACAAGCAGGATTTTAAAAAGGGAAGTAAAGAGAAGAGTACCTGCTGTTCATCATTTCTTGATTGGTCCTGCAGAGGAGACTTGTTAACATTAGGGTGGTGGTTTTCCGGTGTTGGCTGGGTCAGCTGGACCCGGTCACCAGAACAGAAGTTTTTATCTTCTTTAAGAATCTCTGCTTCTTGGGTTGTCATCTCAAAACCTGTTCTCTGCAGAACCTCGTTAAAGCCACGATTAATTTTGCAAGTAAAAACATTAAGCAAGATCTGTTATTTAAAAGGACTCTACAGTGCTAGGTTTAATATGGATTTACTTTGGTTCCTCTTATAGCCTGGCTCACAAATTTAGGGTACAAATATGATCACAATTTTTGTTTAATAAAGTGATTGAGTTCATGCTTGCCATATTAACAAGGAGTTTTCATAGTTAAAAATTTCTAAGAATGGCAAGTATCAATTCAGCCCAAGGCTAGGGAACAGTGTGGGTCTGTCTTCCAAGCACTACGTGACAAGAGCGTGAGTCCGATCATGTTGTCTTTGTTTCTAGAGTCCACAGGGTATTGCCATTGAAGGCTCGTCCTGCAATTTGATGTTGGGATACACTTGCTGGTCCAGGTAGATGACTGCACAGACCACTATCTGTCACACACCAGGCTTTAGGATTACACTTACTTTAATGTCACACTTATGTTCATTGTTGTTTTTTCTTGTTTGTTTTTTTTGTTTTGTTTTATTGTTTTCCCCTGTGTGCAAAAGCCATTAGGATAGTTGGTCTGGAGGAAGTTTTGCCAGTCTGTGCTGGAACCAATGTACTCACTTTTTTTTTATAGACTATAGTTTATTTTATTTATTTTTATTTGTTTATGTATTTACTATTTTAATTTGAACAGAAAGGGACAGAACAAGAGAGAGAGAAAGAGAGAAAGGGAATGTGATAAAGCAAACCACCAGGTCCAGGACTTGAACTGCAGTCGGTCATGTGAGAGTTCAGGGCCATCAACCACCACTCCACCTGCCGGCCCCTAGTTTAGTTTTATTTTTAACACCCATCATGCCATGAATTCATAGGGAATAGGTTCCGGTAGCTCAGGCTCCTTTCCATTGGTTCTCACAAAGTGTGATTCTCTGGGTGGAGCAGGGTCGTGCTTCAGTTCAACCCAGGTACATTTCTCTTTGGCTTCCTTCCTTTTCTGATCTTTTTCCTTTACACATTTTAGGAAGCTATCTCTGGTCTTGGAATTAATTCTTTTGGCAAGAATCTTCCCTTAACTTGTTTGTTTACAACAATGCCAACAGCATGCTGGGTAACATTGTAGACTCTTCCAGTTTTGCCATGGTAACTTTCATGGGGCATTCCTTTTTGAACAGTACCCATTCCCTTGATGTCTACAATATCACCTTTCTTATAGATTCACATGTATGTTGCCAAAGGAACTACTCCATGTTTTCTAAAAGGCCTAGAGAACATATATAGGTTGCCTCTCCTCTTCCCCTTTGTGTTCATCATTTTGATTAATTACTGGAAGATGAAAGTTCCAAAATGAAGTGTATTCATTTAATGTCCATAAATGCTGAGACCATTGTGTTGACATCTCTTACTTTTCTGATGCACCTCAGTCTCAGAATCCTTGGGCTATTCTTCTAGCAGACTCTGGTTAGGACTCCTTGATCAACTCTTACTAATCATTGGGATCTGAGTATGGAGTTTTGATGTCTTCTCTCCAAGAAGGCCCTGTGGGATTGAGTCATCTCTTCTCCAGTGACCATCTCTGCAAATCAGAGGAGAGATCGTTATTGTAAAAAAAAAAAAAAAAAAAAAAGCCTTTTATTCCAAAATGATGGGTACCTTCTCACCCTATATTTGCATAACTCTTCTCTTGACCAAGAAACTCAAATTCTATCAACTTATACAAGGTAAAAAATAACAAGTGGTAGAGGGTAAATATCTTATTATATAAGCAAAAGCAAAAGAAAGATAAGAGGAGAATAAGGGAGACTGCTATGGGAGCTCTAAAGTGAGTGATCTGGGGCTGGCAGGTAGCATGGTGGTAAAGCACTGGACTCTCACATGGGTGACCATGGTTAAGTCCCATACCTGGCAGCTTGCTTTTTCACTTTCCCTTTCTCTCTCTGGTCAAATTAAATTATAATAATAAAATTAAGTGAATAAATATTTTTTTTAGAGAGAGATTTTTGCTGTAGGGCACATGCGATAACCGGACAGACTGAGAGAAACAGGAAGCGAGAAATCGCCTCCTGGGTGGATGGTCACACCACAATCTGTCTCCTCCATTCTCCTCTCAGGATCTTGGACATAAAACACACACGCGCGCACGTCTGGCATGAGGTTTAAGCCACTGGGTCTGAGATTCAAACCATGGTTGACTACATGGGAGTCCAACGACGTAACCATTCTGCCATCTGCTAGTCCCATAAAATAAAATAAGTAATTCTTTAAAAAGAAGTGAGTGAGCAATACTTTCAATCTTTAGCAGTTTACGCAAAGTGAAGCCTGGGAACAATCTACTGGACTTAGATTTCGAGTCATTGTTGGATAGACAAAGAACTACAGTGGTGGGATGAGTGGATGAGGGGTGAAGTAGAGACTAAGTCTACTTTTGTCTTACAAGAACCTTGGCTATAAAAGCAAAGTGAGAGAGGATGCTGTGAGGGGTGTGGGCACGGGCCGGTGATGTTGGAGACAGGCTTCTTTAAAGCAGAAAAGTGTGGCTCTGAGCAATTTCAGCCCCACTTTTATTATCTACATCTTCAGGAATTTTGAGTTAACGGAGGGCCTGCTATAGCATGACCAACTATTGAAATGCCAAAATTATAAATGAAGGATTCCTTAAACTATTTTTAGAACAATTTTAGATTTACAGAAATATTAGAAAGATAATAAAGAGATTTCTAATATACCTCATATCCAGTTTCTCCTATTAGTAATACATTTGTTAAAACTAATTAGGCAATATTCATACAATATGTTAATTAGAGTCCATATTGTATTCGGATTTTCTCAGGTTTTACCTTCTATCTTTTCCTTGTTACAAGATCTCATCCAGGGTATAGAAATTTAATCATGGTATAATGATAATGATAATGATAATAACAATAACAATAATAATAAGGGAGCCATCAGGCTGAATTTGCTCCAGTGTTCTGGGTTCCTACATAAGCAAACCTAGACACTCAACTCAGAGCATCCTCACCAGTCAGAAGCTGCCAATTACTATCTAACTAGGGGGGCTGGCAGGTGATGTGGTGGTAAAGGCGCTGGACTCTCACATGGCTGACCGTGGTTTGAGTTCTGGACCCAACAGTCTGCTTTTCTCACTTTCCTTCACTCTCTCTCTATGGTCAAGTTAAAATAAATAAATAAATAAATAAATAAATAAATAAATAATTAAAATCTAGGAACATTAAGGCCACTGTTCCACTTTAACTGATCATCTGTATTTTCTTTGTCTTCATTTTCTTTGTCTTTTCAAAGTTTTCTCCTTATGTCTCCTTCACAGAGCCCAAACTGCCTGAATCATGAGTTTATTGTCAAAGAAACTTTAACAACTTCTTTTTTTTAAAAGTCAATTTAATTTAGTTAATTATTATTATTTTAAAATTTGCTATAGGGCACATGTGTTCACCAGAAAAAGAGAAAGAGAGGGAAAGTGAGAAAGCAAGCCACCAGGTCTGGGGCTTGAACCACAGTTGGTGCCCCAACCACCATGCCACATGTTGACCCTGAACTTCAACAATTTCAGTGTGCCCAAGTTTATCTTTGAGTGGTCTCCTTTTGGCAGGATGGTTTCTCAGATTTTCCTTGTTTTTGATGACCGTGGCAGTTTTGAGGAACGCTGGTCAGGTCTTTTGTAGCATGTTCTTCAACGGAATTTGTCGATGCTTTTCTAATGATTAGACCAGGGATATGGGGTTTTGAGAAAAAGATCACCTGGGAAAGTATCATCTTAATTCTGTTACATCAAGGATATGTTTAAGGGAACTTCAAACAGTTTTTGTAAAAATAAAATTAAAGTATGAGTTTATCTTGATACCAAAAATATGAACATCCGTGTGTGGTTTTTTTTTTTCATAATATACATTGATACAAGCGTTTGAGTAATCATGAGTAATCACTATTGATGTGATTACTCAAGCTATCTTTTTTTTTTTTTTTTTTGGAGAGGTTTTTGCTATAGGGCACGTGCGCTCGCCAGACAGACAGAGAGAGACAGAGAGACAGAAAGTGAGAAATCATCCCCCAGGGGGGATAGCCACACTGCAATCCCTTCTCCTCCATTCTCCTCTTGGGATCTTGGGCATGCACGCACACGCACCCAGCGTGAGTTTCAGGCCATCGGGTCTGGGACGCGAACCACGGTCGACTACATGGAGTCCAGCGACATAGCCATTACGCTAACTGCTGGTCCTTCAAGCTATCATTTTTGATACCTTTCTATTCACATATAACTTGCTTATACTCAGAAAATTATTTAAGGGCTTGATTTCTTTCATGTGTTCATTTCTTTGGGTAACATCAAAGTGAACACCTTGACCTTGGTCATGTTGCCAAGGTATCATTACTCAGGTCTCTCCACTGTAAAGTTCCTCCCTTTCCATACCTGAACTGTTTAGAAGCCAGTCATTATCACAGCTCACACTTAAGGAGTAGGCAGTTATGTCCCACCTTCTTGAAGGTGGACTGTCTACATAAATTCCTTGAAATTCTCCTATACCAGAGTCTTTTCTCTCCAAGATAAGTGACTATTTCATCTTAAAGTGACTCAGTGACTTCATGCTTTGCTTTCTAAGATTAAACTCACAGGATAAATTTCATCCAGGAAGTTGGCTATTTGGTTCATATTTTTAAATACAAATGAACATGCTGATGGTAGCACAAGTTGGGAGGAGCAGAAAAATAATATTGGAAGTGTCTTATTCACATATTTCTAGCCCCGGTTATTAACATTTCCACAGGGCAAGTAAAAAGTCATTTAATGGACACGACTTGTACCTGAGTGATTTGAGTGACGTGAAGCTGAAATACTGGATGAACGTTATTTGCCACTTTTCACTCTCTGGTTTCTGAATAGGTATCATGGTGTAAAACATGAGAGTTTCTTGTTCTTACAGTTAGTGCTAGGAATGGAAAAGGAACTATAGCAGAGAACAAACTGGCTGTGTTGGGCAGCCACAGCCACACTCATCTGTGTTCTCTCTCTTAGTATTGAGTCTTCAAGAAAGTCACGATGCATTTTTGCCTAGAAGAACATTGAAAAAACACATCAAGACGTTCCCAATGACCTAATAGTTGTGTGAAAGAGGGAAAGTTCTGTAGCCTCTGTAAGCCTCACACTTCTCACTCAAAACCCAAGAAGAAGAATAATGCCTCTGTAACGGAATTGGTGAGGACTAAATGAGATAATATATTTTACAATGTATTTGTAAAACTCTGAAGTTGCATTAGTTGCTCAAGTTTCTAGTTTCTGGGGTTGACGTTCAGCCAGGGTGCCCTGCTGCAGCCTGTCCAGATGTTTACGCCTAACGTTTACTAGCTGCATTAGCTGTTGTGTGTTGGACCATCACTGTGCTGACTACTGGTGAGCTACAGAGCGTCGGCTTCCTCCTGGCTCACATAGCCATTTCCGTACTGCTGGAGCTAGCACTGCATGTGGGCATCACCACCTGTGGGTTATGAGGATGCCCAGACATCTAGGGATCTGAGGATAGGGAGCCAGGGGTTTCCCTTGATGGATTTTAAATGTATTTTACATTTTTAAAAACTACTGCAGGACATGTGTATTCTCCAGAATGAGTCAGAAAGGAAGAGACTGCACTCTTCCATGGGGTGTGATCATACTGTAATCCTTTTTCCCCTTCGCATCAGGATTTGGGGTGCACAGGCACATTGTGCATGCACGTGCGCGCGCTTGCGCGCGCGCACACACACACACAATGTCTGGCATGTTTTTCAAGCCGCAAGGGTCAGGATTTGAACTACTGTTGGCCCTGTGGGATCTGGCTCCTGAGATTCTGTGCTTAACCACTGTGCTACAGGCTTGGACCTTGAAAGGTATCATTTCCTCTTGCAGAAAGCATGCTGGCTGTCTCTGAGTCGGCAGGGAGTATGGGGCAGCCCTGCACAGTGTACTCACGGATAGGCCAACACACCTTCCTGTGCTCATGCTGTGGTTCTGTGGATGCCCTGCGCTGGTGTGAGCCTTTCAGGCAGTGGACATAATTAGAATTCAGTAAAGAGAGTTTTGTGCTTTTCCTTGGTTTCCCTTTGTTAAAATGTTACCCAAAGGGCCAGCAGATGGCATCATGGTTGAAGCACTGGACTCCTACGTGACCAGCTGTGGTTCGAGTCCCAGACCTGGTGACTTGAAACTTACACTGGGCACATGTGCATGCAGACCCAAGATCCTGAGAGGGGAACGGAAGAAAAGAGATTGTGGTGTGACCATCCCTCCCGGGGAGGCGTGATTTCTTGCTTTCTGTCTCTCTGTCTCTGTCTCTCTGGCGAACGCACATACCCAAAAGCAAAAATCTCTCTCTCTCAAAAAAAAAGCTACCCAAAGTAATGAACACATGAAAGAAATCAAGCCCTTAAACAATTTTCTGAGTATAAGCAAGTTATATATGAATAGAAAGCTATCAAAAATTCCAAGCCATATTTATTATTGAGATTGGAAGTGGTTGTTTCAGAAATTACATGACTCTATCAAATAAAAAGAAAATGAGTATGTCTTCACAAATACATTGTAGCTTGAAGTCGGTTTATTGAACCAATTCAACTTTTGTTGAGAAACAATGTTTAGTGCTTTTGGAAGCAACAATAACAATTTTCCAATTACATTCCATGTTATGTTTTTCTAAATCAACATTTTAGCTAAAGAGTTTAGTATTTGATTTATAGAACTGTATCAGTTGGCTGAAATTGAGTGCACAATTTTTTTTTGACAACTGCAAATCATTATGTAATTTGGGATTTTTTAGGTCATTTTTTTTGTGGGGGAAGCAATCTTATATCCTATTTTTGTATTAGAAATTGAAATAAACACTGCATTTAAAAATAAAAAGCACTTTTCAGCCTCTTTCTCAATGTCTAACTCTTTTTTTAAGGTTTTTGCCATAGGACATGTGCGCTCACCAGAGAGACGGAGAGAGACAGTGATAGGGAGAGTGAGAAATCACCTCCCAGCAAGATGACCATGCTACAATCCTTTCTCCATTTTTATCTTGGGATTTTAGGCGCACACACGTGCCTGGCATGAGTTCCAAGATGTCAGATCTGGGACTTGAACTGCTGGTTGGTCATGTGGGAGTTCAACACTTTATCCACATGCCACCTGCTGGCCCTCATTGTCTAATTTTGAAGCTCTGTCTTCAACTGCAAGAACATATGCCATTATTCTGGGGTAAAAAAGGAAACTCAGTGCACTATTTCAAAACTAGGTGATTTTCTTTTCTCGGTCACAAAGTCTTGTAGTACGAAAACGATCATGAAATAGCTCCCGGAGAGAAGGTTTACAACATCATTTTTTTTTCTTTTATTTCATCCATAGGCATTTTGCAGCTTTTTAAAAAATCCTTACCACTGAGCAAAACCATCTTCATTTAATTTAGCCTATCACTTGATAATATTGAATTTCAGTTCTATTTAAAAATATGTATTATCAAAGAAACCAGGAGTAGAAAGGGCTGTGAACTGCAGTGAATTCACTTGCATCTAGTAACCCCTCTGATGCCTGGATGACCTTAATGTGTGTAGGAGCCCTGAATTTTAAAACCGAATGTTCTTAGACATCATCTTGTACTCTGCATATTTAGAAAATATATTTATTTAATTTTATTTCTTATATATATTTTTTAATTTGAGCAGAGAGAGAAAGAGGGAAAGAGAGATCAAGTGAGAAAGCAAGCCTTCAGGTTTGGGACTTGAACCATGGTTAGCCATGTGGGAGTCAGTGCCTGAACCACCATGCCACCTCTGACTCCACTTGGCATCTCTTTAGAGTGGAGGAAACTAAATTCTGCTAAAGTTGAGCAGCTTGCACTAAAATACAAGGCTGCTCAGAGGAAAACTGAGCCGGCTCCTGGCCCTCTGCGCTTTGCACGTATTTCTCCATTTCTTATTCAGTGCTCCTTGGGTCTCAGTTAATCCCAAAGACAGTCAGGTGTAGCCAAAGCCCTTGATGTTAATGGAAACTGCCAGCCTCATTCATTGCACTGGTTAAAGAAGCCAGCCAGCAGGGCTCAAATCTGGCTATTAAAGAGATTGTTAGAAATCACATTTTATTATTTATTACCAATCAAATACATAAATATATTAAAGCAATAAGTGGTTATAGCAGAGTATGCTTTTGGTTGCAAGTGATAAAATTCCAAATAGAACTAACTAAGCAAAAACAAAAACAAAAACAAAAACAAAAACAAAAAAAGACGCTTTGATGTTAGGACTCAGTGTCTCTCAGGTAATTGAAGGGAGAGCTATAGCACCAAGCCAAGGAGAAAGTTGGTTTCAGGGACACCGTGAACAGGAATGAGCGCTGTTGGGGTTCTCATCCTTTCTTTCCCTTGCTCCTCTAAGTTTTTACTTAGAACTACTACCAATAATTGAGGGTTGGGTCAGGGAAGGACGTTACTGTACAAAAATCAAGAAGCTTGGGGGTCCGTCAGAGCTAGGTTCAAATTCAACTTTGCAAATTTACCTCAGACATGTTATTTAATGGCTCCGAAAGGATAAAAGTCAGCTCAATAATAACTCTTGTGGGTTTTTTTTTCTTAACATGCAATAATATACATCGAGCATTTAAGATAAGATTTGGCCAATAGTAGCTACTCAATAGATGGTATCGTTATTATCATACTTTAAGGTGTTATTTAATTATAGATCTTTCCTCCCTACATTTCTGTCATCCCCCTGGCTGAAAAGTTGACATTCAAAGAAGGCTATGGACAAGATCAGCTTTCATAGAATCTAAGAAGTCATCAGGTATGAGAAGGACCATTCTTTTATGTACCATTACTACAGGAAATATGTCCCCAGTCTTGGTGAGATTACATTTCTTTTCTTTTCTTTTCTTTTTTTTTTTTGAGAGGTTTTTGCCATAGGGCGCGTGCACTCACCAGACAGACAGAGAGAGACAGAGAGACAGAAAGCGAGAAATCACCCCCCGGGGGGATGGTCACGCCACAATTCCTTCTCCTCCATTCTCCTCTCGGGATCTTGGGCACGCATGCACACACGCCCGGCATGAGTTTTAAGCCACTGGGTCCGGGACACGAACCGCGGTCGACTGCGTGGGAGTCCAGCGACATAGCCATTATGCTAACTGCTGGTCCTGAGATTACATTTCTTAAACAACAAAAAAAAAGCAAATTAAAAAAAAAAACTCCATTAATAACTCCAGGACTTTTTACCAAGTTGCTAATATTCATTCAGACATTCTGCAAGTTTTGATGCTGGTACTTTTGTGATCTCACCAGAAATAAGGTCAATAAGGATAATAATCAAACTAATGTAGGTGAAGGCCACATTAATTACATTCATCGCTGTCTGGTTAACAGCCAATGTAAATTGCCATTGATGATATGCTACGTCTTGATTTCAGAGTTGTTAAAATGTGAAAAATATATGCATCTAAGAATCGATGTACAAATGGTACTAAACTACCCACCCATATCAGTGCAGGTCTCTCACTTTGCCATGAATGAATGAATGACCAAATAAATAAATAAATAAATAAATAAAACTGTTTGAAGTAGTGAGTTTATTTAGCGTACTGAAAAGTACTTGAGAACCAGCCAGTGGCTTGAAGGTTCACGTGGCTGGATCCCACATGGCTGACTGTGTAGGTCAAATCCTAGATCCTGCAACTTGAGAAACACATTGAATGCATGTGTATACATACCCAAGATCCTGAAAGGTTGGAGAAATGGAGGAGAAGGGATTGCAGCATGATCATTCTCCTATGGGGAATGGTTTCCCCTTTTTTTCTTTCTTATTTTTCTTCTTTCTTTCTCTCTCTGGCAAATGGGCTCATTTTCTAGCAAATTAAAAAGAAAAAAAACTATTTGAGTAACCTTTGTATAAAATGAGGCATACGGGGGCCAGCAGTGGTTAAAGTGCTAGACTCCCATGTAGTTCAAGTCCCAGACCTGGTGGCTCGCTTTCTCACTTTTCCTCTTTCTCTGTCTGTCTGTCTCTCTGGTGAGCACACATGCCTTGTTACAAGTGAAAAAATAATAATGATAAAATTAAATAATTTTTAAAACATAAAATGAGGTGTACTTGTCAGTCACTTTTTTTTTTTTTTTTTTTTTTATTAGAAAACATTAGTAGATCATGGTGGGCTGACCCCCTTTCTGGCTAAAAACAACGTGCCTTAAGTGAAGGAATGGTTCTCTTCAGTAGTATTAGCTTCCCACTCAGAGACAAGTTGGTGCCATTTGAAGACACTTGAGACCTGCAGTTTTTTTCTTGCCAAGATTTGTTATAAGAATCAAGCAGTAGCAAGGCTTAAAGATTATTTTAAGAGTGAATTTCCTTCAGTTTTCAAGCTGAGGAAATATTCAGCTTAAATACAGAAATTAAAAAAAGGAAAAGTACAAAAGTATTATAAATGTATTCATCTTTTTACCTACTATATATATATATTTTTTGAGAGGTTTTTGCTATAGGGCGCGTGCACTCACCAGACAGACAGAGAGAGACAGAGAGATAGAAAGTGAGAAATCACCCCTCAGGGGGGATGGCCACGCCGCAATCCCTTCTCCTCCATTCTCCTCTCGGGATCTTGGGCACGCACGCACACGCGCCCGGCGTGAGTTTTAAGCCACAGGGTCCGGGACGCGAACCGCGGTCGACTACATGGGAGTCCAGCAACATAGCCGTTACGCTAACTGCTAGTCCCCCTGCAATATTTTTTTTCAAAATTGAGATATAATAGACATAAAATAAAATCAACAGATCTTAAAGGTGAAATGGCTTAAACTCATATAACTACCACCTCAATTAGGAAATAGAACATTTTTATTATGATGAAAAGATTCCTCAGGGCTTTCTCCAGTGAATCTCCTGAACTGTTCAGCATAATCTGGTCTTGTAAATTAAAGTGCAGTCAAAAACATATTGAAGCATTAGAAAAGTAAAAGAAAAGAAAGAAGAGAAAAAGAAACTTCTTACGTAGTCATGAATTACACACTGAAAAATCCAAGAGCCTTCTTAACTTTGATTGCTGTGATGACATCTTTATATATCACTTACTTATTTTCAAGTGACTTGCTTATTTTTAAATGATTAACATGACCTGTATAAAAACAAATACAATACCCTAGTCACGCATTCAGGTAGAAATATGATGTGTTTCTAGCCAGCCTAGGTCAGGTGCCAGGTGTTCCCCATTTCAGCTCGAGATGTAGACACTCCATAGATTTACCTACCACGTGACTTCCAGACATGGCCCAGTTATGTCAAAACTTTACACTATGTAATAGCTGTAATAATTCCTTTAAAGTTCATTTTTTTCTTTGTACATGCAATCAAGTGAAGTGGCAATTGTGAGCACTATTACTCAAATGTGAAAAGTTACTAGAAAAGTGACGTATTTCCTTCTTTTCACCCTGCTCCCATGTGAAACTTTGGTGGAAATAATCCACTCTTTTTTTCTGTCCATTCACACTTTCATCATTATTCTGGCTGTGAATCAAGTAAAGGCATGGGTAGCAATCTGCTCACTTAACATTGATGTGTAGCAACATGTTCAAGGGAAATCCGATAGGACTCAGAGTAGAAGTAGTAATCAAAGTGAACCATAACTTTTTTTAAAGGGATTTTTCTTTTTTTCTAGAGAGCTTGTGTATTCACCAGAGAAAGAGAGAAAAGGAGAAGAGAAAGCAATTCTGTGAGTCATGGTCACAGTACAATTCCTCCTTCTCTGTCTCTCCCTCCCTTCAGGATGTTGGGCATGTGTGTGCATGCACCTGGCATGTTTCTTCAGCTGATGGTCCAGGACTTTACACACTTAACCACAGAGGATCCAGCTACCTTAACCACCAAGCCACAGAGTAGGCCCCATAACCTATATATTTACTTATATACAATAACTACACATTCATTCATTTTTTTTTACATTCATTCATTTTTGATTCATTCTACGAATACTGAATGTCTGCGATTCAACCAAAGATGCATAGAAATACTCCTTCGTCCCATGAAAGTCCTACCCTACTGGGGTTATAGCAGTTACAGTGTGGTCGACGGTGAGTACGTATGATTGAGCGATGAGGAAAAACAGAAGGGGACTCGACTCAGACTCAGGAAAGGGGTGACCTTCAGACCTGAAGAATGAATACGAGTTCACCGGGCAAAGAGGTGGGAAATTATCTTAGAAAAAAGGACAAAGAGATAAAGATGAAGTACATGGTCATTTAAGGGGGTCTTAAAAAACTCATGGAGGGGCCAGCAGCTGGCATGGTGGTTAAGGGTGCTGGACTCCCACATGGTCCACTGTGGTTCAAATCCCGGACCTAGTGACTTGCTTTCTCATTTTCTCTCTCTCTCTGTCTCTCTTGGTCAAATTACAATGAATAAATAAATAAAGTTAAATAAAATAATTCTTTAAAAAATTCATGCAAAATGCATATTATGAAGAAACTATGCATGGATTTCTTTTTTCTTTTTGCCCCAGAATAAACTTGTACTTTTTTTTTTTTTTGAGAGATTTTTGCTATAGGGCGCGTGCGTTTGCCAGACAGACAGAGAGAGACATAGAGACAGAAAGCGAGAAATCGCCTCCCCGGGAGGATGGTCACGCCGCAATCCCTTTTCCTCCATTCTCCTCTTGGGATCTTGGGCACGCACGCACACGTGCCAGGTGTGAGTTTTAAGCCACCGGGTCTGGGATGCGAACCGCGGTCAACTACGTGGGAGTCCAGCGACATAGCCATTACGCTAACTGCTGGTTCCCAACTCATACTTTTTCTTAAATGTTAGTTTATTTAACTTTATTTATTTACTCCTTTTTTTTTTTTTTAGTTTGACCAGAGAGAGAGGGTGAGAAAGTGAAGACAAGCCACTAGGTCTGGGACTCGAACCATGGTCGGCTATGTGGGAGTCCAGTGCCCTTAACCACCACTCCACCTGCTGGCCCCTAAACTCATACTTTAATTTCACTTTTCCACAAACTTATTTGAAGTCCCCTATATAATCCCAATACTAGGAACCCTGTGTCTGTGCTTTATCTAGAAGTATATTTTCATTTTGAAATTAATGAAGCTATCCCTGAAGAAATAATGAAGTGATCATTAAGGAAATTCCTGCCTAATCAAAGGGCAAGGAGAATCACATAAATATGGCAGGATTTTAACCATAATGACAATCATCAAAGTATTCCAGCCCATCCTTTTATCCTTAGCTTTTTATATTATTAAGAAAAAGAGTGAGAGAGACAGAGACAGAGACAGAGACGGAGGCGAAATTATCAGGTGGCAATAGTGGCACAAGGGGATTTTTTTCTGTTTCCATTTAATTTTTTTTCTCTCCACTGAAAACCAAATGAGATAAAAATGTGGAAAACAACAGGGAAATATAGAAACATTCCCACAAAGGCACTATTGTTTTGACCCAGATTGGGTTAGAAAGACTGGCAAAATAGGACATCTTTGTTCTTTTCCTGGCACATACATCACTGTCATTGTGAAATTCTTGGGATGCAGGCATCTCGTGCACTCCCATGGCTTCTACGGGCTGCGGTGACCACGTGTGACCTGTCTCCCACACAGCACTACTCCTTCTAAGAGTGCCATGCTGCAGACCACGGTTTCCCCAGGGCCTGGTCCTGCACTTGGCACACAGTACTGAAGAACAAGCAGAGAGTGGTACCAGCAGTTGGCGTAACGGCTATGTCACTGGACTCCCATGTAGTCGACTGAGGTTTGAGTCCCGGGCCAGCGGCTTAAACTCACGCTGGGCGCGTGTGCGTGCATACCCAAGATCCCGGGAGGAGAACGGAGGAGGAGAAGAATTGAGGAGAAGGAATTGTGGCGTGGCCATCCCCCCTGGGGGTGATTTCTTGCTTTCTGTCTGTCTGGCGAGCGCACGCCGCCCTATAGCTAACACCTCTCCAAAAAAAGAAGGAAGAAAAAAAAAGAATAAGCAGAGAGTGAGCTTTCCAGGCACATTTTCTTAAACTTTTCTCCTCTTCCCTTGTCCTGTGACGGGGGAACTCTGTCACAGTGGCCAACCAGGCTTCCCGGGCTTCCTCCAAGGCCCTCCAATGGCACTCACCTGACGAGACCCTCATCACTCATCCTAGGAAAGGCTAATGCCGCTCTCTCTCTCTTTTTAAATAATTAATGTGGTTTATTTCTAAGCAGACTATGAGTGACCTAGGCCAGAGAGGAGGCAAAACATGCCTTTCTCGTGGGGTGATCAGGTACAGGGGTTCCTTTTATTTGATTCTGAGAGTGAGAGGCAGAGTTTGGAATTTAGTGAAAAGTTTTTCCATTGGTCTTCCCCAAAAAGGCAGCACATGTGGAAGTGGGGCTTGTAGGTTATAGGTGGGTGTTCCAGCTTTTAGGGTGGTGATTGGAAAAGGAAGTTTGCTGAGATCAGAAGGGAATGTACTTCAACAAATCTTGGGTTAGATTTCTATTGGGTTGTTGGAAAAGTCATAATGCATTTTACATAGAAAAACAGGAAAAAAAAGTCATGAATTTTCCAACATCATAATAGTTTCTGGAGGGCAGTGACTGTGTCTCACTGGCTTTTGGAGTGTCTGAAACCTCACAGTGACTAGCATAGAGTAGGTATTTGATAACTGTTAAGTAAGGGATTTGATAAAGAATTTATAAACTTTGCAATGAGTTATTTGTACCAATAAATATTTATTGCATTCCTGATTTAGATGTGAGAAGATAGAGGTAAATAAGAATGATAAAGCTCTGGTCTTACAGAAGGTGAAATTCTAGTGGAGGCAGACAATAAGCTCGCTGGATTCGTTCTCGCTTGACCACTGCCAGCCTTCAAGCTTGCGCTCCATCTTTCTCCTGTTCACCTCTGGGCAAGCAGGAAGAAAGTCAGGGCACCCTCTTTGCTGCTGGCAGAACCACTCAGATCACGGAAACCCCAGGGGTGCACAGAACTCTCACCCAGTCCCACCCCCGACTCAATGAATGCCAAAGCCATTCACTCCTCCCTTCACTGAGGTCACTTTGAACTCCCTGCTGTTCCCAAAAAGCCCCAGCATGTGAGTCACAAAACGTTGCGGGTCATCTTGGTGCCTGTGCCACCACTAAGGACAACAGGACCAAGTGATGGTGGGGTCGAGGGATCGATCCTGTTCTCTGTGGGGGGTCTTAGTCCTTCTGGACTGCCATAATAGAACACTTTGGACTGAGTAACTGAAACAACAAAAATGTATTTCTCCCAGTTCTCAAGGCTGGTAAGTCCAAGATCAAGGTGCGGCCGTGTCCGGTGAGGGCCTGCTTCTTCATAGGGGTAACTCCTCCCTGTGTCTTCATGTGGTGTGAGGGGCTAACAGACTCCCCAGGCCCCTTTGATAAGGACACCAATTGCATTCATGAGGATTCTATCCTCATGGCCTAGTCACCTCCCTTTGGGGAGTAGGTTTAAACATCTGAATTTTGGGGGAACACAAACCTTCAGACTGGACCATGGGCCACCACAAAACACTCATACACAGATGAGGTGATTTCAGCTCACAGTAAGTGTTACGAGAAAAATAAAACAGGGCATTGCAGAGACTGAGTAAGGGGTGGTGAGGTTTGGAGGAATAGCAAAAGGCTGGGCTCCGTGGAATGACGTGGCAACTTCATTTCTTGACCAAAGTTCAACTTGCTGTAGCAGGAGCTGCCAGCTCTCTTCCAATGGTGTGCCTCTTTTCTCAATAATAAAAAAGAAAGGGACCAGTAGTTAGCCTAATGGCTATGCCGTTGGACTCCTGTGTAGTCGACCATGGTTCGAGTCTCGGACCCGGTAGCTTAAATTCATACTGGGCGTGTGTGCGTGTGTGCCCAAGGTCCCGAGAGGAGAACAGAGGAGAAGGGATTGTGGCGTGGCCATCCCCCCTGGGGGGTGATTTCTTGCTTTCTGTCTCTCTGTCTCTCACTGTCTTCCTGGCGAGTGCACGCACCCTGTAGCAAAAACCTCTCCAAAAAAGATATTAATAATAAAAAGAAATAATATATATACTACTATTTAATTTCTTTCCTCATTTTTAGTGGGGTGCATAGATTCTAGATTAAAAATGATTTTTTTCAGTACCCCTTTTATCTGGGAACAGTCATGGGACTGAGTTCTAGCCACTGGGATTGGACTGGATCTGTGGACTTGGTGGCTGCAACTCCAGAAAGCACCTTGGAGCATGGTGTGAGGATTGGAAGCAAAGCTGGCAGAGCAGAGCCACAGAATAAGAGCCTGACATTTTTTGGCTCCAAAGACCTACCTACCTCAGGATGTGAACATGTGAAAGAAAACTTATGTTTTATTAAAGGTACTGAATTTTAGGTTCTGCGTTTTTCTTTTCTTTTAATTTTTTTTAGTTTTTGCCATGAAGTATGTATACTTGCCAGAGAAATAGAAAGAGAGAAAGAGACAGAGAAAGGGAAAATGAGAAATCACCCTCTCTCCCCAAGGGGATGACCACGCCACAATTCCTTCTCCTCTTGGGATTTTGGGCATGCACACACAGGTATCCAGCATGATTTTCAAGCCACTGGATCTGGAACTCCAACTGCAGTCGACCATGTGGGATCCAGCACCTCAACAACCATACCACCTATTGGCCTCAGGTTATGTGCTTTTCTCACTTGAACTAATCCCAAGTCATACTTCTGTTAAGCAGATCCCTTTATCATTTTCTGTCTCTTGACAATTTCATCAACTCTATTTACTCAACCTTTGT
Source organism: Tupaia tana (assembly GCA_026018925.1). Lineage (NCBI taxonomy): Eukaryota > Metazoa > Chordata > Mammalia > Scandentia > Tupaiidae > Tupaia > Tupaia tana. Next base: position 64,250,108 of record JAKSZU010000004.1, read on the forward strand.
TTTCTTTTTTCTATCATTTTTCCTTCCTATTTCTATACTTTTTCCCCTTAATTGAATTTTTTTTTCTTTTTTTTTTTTTTTTTTTTTTGTGGGGAGAGGTTTTTGCTATAGGGCTCATGAACTCAAATATCTTGATGTATTACAAATCGAATAAATTTAAAACATTAATTTATTATAATAGCAGAGAGAATAAAGTACCAAATCCTTAGGTTTCCAACATTCAGCCCACCACTCATTAACGCATCATGACGTTCAGTTCCGTTCATATCCTAGCCTTTTTTCTTTCCTACATCATTTTGAATCAAATTCCAGACCTAGTATCATTATGGAATAAAACTTCAGATTTTTTTATGGCTTAAGAAGTGGTAAATCAGGGGGCCAGCAGATGGTATAGTGTTTAAGGAGCTGGACTCCCACATGGCTGATCACAGTTCCAGTCCCAGACCGGTGGCTTGAAAATCACACCAGGCATGTGTGCATGCATGCCCAAAGAATGGAAGAAGGGCATTGCTGTGTGGCCATCCCCCTGCAGGGTGATTTCTCACTTTCCCTCTCACTGTCTCTCTCACCAACAAGCGCATGTGCCCAATGGCAAAAAACTTAAAACAAACAAACAAACAAACAAAAAACAGGTAAACCAATCTTCTTTACTTCTTACAAAGCCAAATTCCTAACTCTTGGCTTCTTGTCTCATAAAAATCATCCTTTTCTTATCTTCTGATTTGCTCATATTCCCATTTCCCTCTTTCTGCCTCCTTCTCCTCTTTCCGCATTTTCTTTCTCTTCCTACCTTTTTCTCCCTTGACATTTTTTTTTAAATCCAGGTCTAATTTTTCTAGTCATAGTTGTCATTCCTTGATACATGTCTCTCCCCACTTTCAGCCACTACGACTCTATTTTGCTAAAATGTCAGTTTATCTATGTATTGTCCCTTTATGAGTTTTGAGAAAAGAATTTTTAGAAAGTCACACAATCTTCAACCCCACCTCAGATCATGAAAACTGGCTGCACTACGAATACACAATGGGGCAATATAATAAAAAGAACCCCTTTATAGTAGTAACCAAAATTAAGTATTGGGTCTTATTTTAACTAGACAAACTAAAACCCCAATGGTACCATAGACTGTTTTGTTGCTGTTGTTGAGATTTTTGCTGTAGGGTGCATGCCCTCATCAGAGAGAGACAGAAAGTGAGAAATCACCTCCCAGGGAAGATAGCCACTCTCTAATCCCTTCTCTTCCATTCTTCTCTTGGGACTTTGGGCACACACACACACTCAGTGTGAGTTTTAAGCCACTGGGTCCAGGACTTGAACCACTGTCAATTATGTGGGAGTCCAGTGGCGTAGCCATTAAGCCATCTGTTGTTCTTGTGAAGACTTGTTTTTATAAGATTGATAAGGCACTGACCTTTCATGTCAGTGGATCTGGGCCATGTGGATGGTTTCCCAGAAAGGAAGCTGGAACTGTTTTGGTGTCACTCAGGATTAAGAATTGAGTGCAGGCAGAGTGCAGAACAGGTTACCTGTACATGGTGGAGGTAGGTCTTTCCACACAATAGTACAATCACAAAGGTGGTACAAATTTTTTTTTATTTTTTTGGAGAGTTTATTTTTTTGCCATAGAGCATGTGTGCTTGCCAGAAAGACAGGAAGTGAGAAATCACCCCCCAAGGGGATGGCCACGCTACAATCCCTTCTCCTCCATTCTCTTCTCGGGACCTTGGGCATGCATGTACACACGCCTGGCGTGAGTTTAAGTCACTGGGTCCGGGACTCGAACCGTGGTCAACTACATGGGAGTCCAGTGACACAGCCATTACACTAACTGTAGGTTCTGATGGTGCAAATTCTTATAACTATATTTATTTTTATTGTATTACCTTGGTGAATTGTAAGTTTGCAGTTTGTACACCAGAACAGAAAGCATTCTGACCAACTAACATCACTGGCTTTGTGTACTTGTTAGAAGCCTACATCATGAAAGTAATTCTTTGGGAAGTTGTGGGAGGTGCATGCCATCATGATGTTGAACTTCATACCCATAAGGAAACGTGGTCATTCCTGTACCCTGGGCTTGGTGGCAGAACTTGTAATTGTTGCATATTGTATTTACTTGCCTAGGTGGAAGACAAGTCACTCAAGCGAGGACCTCTGGCTTTCATCTCTGTATCTCAACACCCCACTCACAGAGCCAGGCCAACAGTCAGTGAGCTCCCAAGAACATTTGCGAAATGTGTAAACACAGAAACCCTTTAGACAGAACCAGTAGCACAGCTTCTTGAAGGTCAGGTTTATTTAGGATGTTGGCATTTAATGCCTCCTTTGTTCTTAAAGCATTCTTGAAATCACTTTTCCTTTTCTCATGGTTTTGATATGCTATTTTTCTTTATTACATCCTCACTCCAGTATTATGAAACAAATACTGAATCTCTCCTCCTAATATGTTTAAGATGTGAGTTCTCATTTCTATGTTCCACTGTTTTTTAAAAAAGTTTTGCCAGATGGTGCATGCCCTTGCTGAGGGGAGAGAGAGAGAAATAGAGAGAACATGAGGAAGCGAGCACCTCCCATAAGGGATGGTTACACTCTCCTTTCTCTTCTAGAGATTCTGAGAACACACATGTGCATGTGCCTGGAGTGCTGAAGTGTTCCTTTTTTTTTTTTTTTTGGAGAGATTTTTTTTTCCTACAGGGCACAGGGGTTGCTGGAGAGACAGAGATAGTCAGAGAGACAGAGATAGAAAGTAAGAGAAATGATGGCCATGCCACAATCCCTTCTCTTCTCAGCATCTTGGGCACACATGCACATGCACCCGGTGTGTGTTTTAAGCCACTGGGTGTGGGACTCAAACCATGGTTCACTATGTGGGAGTCCAGAGTCATAACCATTATTCCACCTGCTGGTTCCTATGGGGTGTTTCTTAAGATTCTGGGTCGGGACTCAAACCTGTGCAATCAGTCATGTGAGATGCAGCTGCCTTAAGCACTGTGCCATGGGCTGGACCCCAAATGGGTTTTGACTTAAGATTTCAAACTTATAGTTAAGCATATTTTAAAAAAATATTAATTCATTTCCTCTATGAACAAGAGAGATACAGCAAGAGGACAAAGAAACAGAACCCCAGCAGGGTCCCGAGGCTGCAGTCCTCCCCCCAGCCAGCCCCAGATCTTGGATACATACATGCCTGGAGTACCCAGGGAGGTCTGTGGATGAGAACCCAGAACCTTCCCTGTGGCTCAGCCTCATAGGGCATTGTATTCTACCACTGCACTACTGCCAGGCCCCTTCGAGTTGAGTGTTGAAGTCTATGCACTGTTCAGGTGAGTGAGAAGCACTGTTTTCCCAAAAAGGTCAAAAGATCTCTCTTCGGGTTAGTGGTTTTAACTGGAGGTGAGATGTTTTAAATTTTTCTTTCTCGTGATCTTGCGGAAGCAACTATTTAAAAAAAATAGCATGTAAAAATAATATTTTCCTAACAAATTATACACCACTGTATGTGTGCGTGCTCAAGAGAGAGTTAAAGATAATGCTCTACCTGTAGACATTAATTTCACATTTAAATATTTAGAATTTTCAGTAGCCTCTGAATATAAGAAAATTTATTACATTAAGGTAGACTTTAGAGATTTGACATGCCGCTGGTATTTTCACAGTGTGAGAAATATCAAGCTGACATTATGCTGTCTGTGTGATGATTACTTTCAAATGTCAGAGTGCAAAAACTTATTCATGGGACTTCAGTGCCTGAAGATAGTGTCAATTTAAAAGACATTCACATCGACTTCTTTTTTATTTAAACACGTTAAATGAAGTATGAAATGCAGGCTAAGAAATCACTGGAGAAGGGAAGAGCAAAGAAGAAGTCTATTGACAAGAAAATTTTAAATAATAGATTGATGTCCTCTTACATCAATTTCCACAGACCTCTTGCTGCCGGCAGGCTTCAGCAACCGCCTTCTGATACTTCTGACAGCGTGTAATGCTGCTATTCATATGATTTCTCTCCTACCTCTTCTATTGAATTTAAAAAATTAAAATAGGATAGGAACGGCTCAATTATTTTGTAAATTATCTTTAATAAGTAAGTCAAATAACTAAACAAATATTTTCCTATGATTTCTAATAGGAACATTGGACTTCAAATGATTATCTTTAATAAATAAGTCAAATAACTAAACCAATATTTTCCTATGATTTCTAATAGTAACATTGGACTTCAAACTAAAATCAGATAACTCTGATATTTTAAATTAAAACTGTATTCTTCCGTACACCACTCTTGTTAGCAGTTAATTATGAACCCACGGAACTGCTGCTATTTTGGAAATAACTCAAAGGAGGTTTTTCCCCCCTTCTTTTTAAGCAAATTGACCACATCAGAGATAATTATGAGTTTAAATCAACCTTTGTCTTTCCAATTATGTGCACAGCAGTGCTCCTAATTACTTGGGGTCACTGAAACCCCAGGGCATCCCCTGAGATGCCTTTCTCTTGCCGTCCATCTTGGTAGATTTCCTTTCTGCTCTTTGAAGACAGTGTGTTTTCCTTTTTCAAATCCACTAATAGAGGGAAGGATGATACCGGTGATGGTAACATGGGGTTAGTCTTAATCAGTCAAATTTATTTTGAGTTCTGTGGGTCAAGAAAACAGTCACTATGGAACCACCGAAATTCTGGATTTATCTCATGAAATGCTATTTCAGATATAAACAAATGTTGTGGGACCTCGCTGAACAAGACCAGTTGCTTTTGAGAACTGTAAATTTTTATATCCTTCCTGGATGGTAATGAAAGGACAAGCCAGACATGCTGAGATGGAATTACCGTGAGCATTGCAATCTTGCTCACTAAAATCAAAGTTGAAACAGAACGGATTGCTAAATCTGTTACTCTATTAGTATCCCTCAAAACTTGAAATCTAGGTGCAGGTTTCAAGGATGATCATTTCATTATTAAGCTTTAAGAATAACCACGGTGAGGCCGGCAGGTGGCCTCGTGGTTGAGGGGCTGGGCTCCCACGTGGCTAGATAACGGTCCGAATCCCGGAGTCTGTCTGTCTCTGGTCAAAGTTGAAGAATAGTGGTAATAAATAAAAATAAAAAATAAATGAATCTTCAAAAAAAAAAAAAGTTTAACGATAGCAATACATTATTTTGTGTGCATCAAATATCACAAACTCTGAAAAGCTAGCGTTTATGTTCTTGGATGCTGTACCCCCAACGCCCGAGGAGTCACGCTGGGAATGAAGACGAACAGAGAACGGTATGACTCTGCTCCCAGGACCTTGGTGCACAGCGCCGTGCAAGGCCCATGGCCACCACAGTGACACCCCAGGAGGCCCGGGCCCCTTTGTGCTCATTAAGAAAAACTGGCCCTGGAACCAGGCCCTGCGCAGAGGCCCAGAGCATCACCCTGGAGGGCGGTGCTAACCCGGGGCCTCTGTGGAGTTCTCTGTGGAGTTCCAGCTGGCTTGGGTCACTAACAGTTCACACTGCTGCTGAATTTTCACTGCTTTTACCGCAGTATCTCTAGCAATTAGTTCAATACTAAACAGGAGGAGGGCTCTCCTGGCTTCTGGTCATTCCCGGTGGCTTTCTCTCCCTAACTGCCACGCTCCTTTCGCCCGGTCTGAGCCCACCCCAGCAGGCCGAGCAGGGCGGGGCTGGCGCGCCCAGAGCCTGGGGTACAGCTGGATGTCCACCGGCTTTGCCTGGAGGCCTTGCCGCACTCAGCGAAGCAGCTGGGAGCTGAGCGCACTGTGAGCAAATCCCAGGCGCAGGGCCTGCAATCCCCGAGGAAAACCTCCAATCAAGCACTGCGCCCCCGTCTGGCGTCAACGAACGGCAGTTGCTGGGATTTCTAGAGCCTCGGCTCCGTCCACAGTCCGGCCGGGCTGCAGAGGCGCGGCGCGCCCCCTGGTGGCCGCGTCCCGCGTTGCTCCGGGCCGGCGAAGGCGGGGGCGAAGGCGAAGCGGAAGGGGCGGCGCTGAGCGGCCGGCCGCGGTGCCATGGCGGAGTCGGTGCGCGAGGAGCTCTCCGCCTTGGCGGCGATCTTCTGCGGGCCCGGCGAGTGGGAGGTGCTGAGCGGCTCAGGTGACTACCCCCGCGCGGGAGGGACCGCAGGCCGCGCCTGGCGCCCTCCGCCCTCCGCGAAGGCTGGGCACCGTTCTGGCCCAGGCTGGGCACCTGTTAGTTGAGTGATGGGGTGGCACGCCCCGGGAACCGGGATTGTGTGCGAGCAGGCACGAGTGGGAGGCCTCCCCGAGACGTCCCAACTCGCCAGGCCCGGTCACCCCCGCACAGCTGTGGTCCCTGCCTGGAATGCGCTACCCCGCGCCTTCTGTGTCCTTTCACTTGCCCCGAGAGATGTGACCGGAGAAAGAGGCCGACCCTGCGGGCTGCCGAAATTCGGCCCCTCTGTCTCTGTCCTGGACTGCGCCGTACGCCCTGAGGGCGCCGATCAGTTTTAACCCCACGTGGGTATTTGTCTCAAGTTGCACAGGCCAGGGACACTTCTGGTAACCACAAACTCCAGGCACTGGGACAGTGCCGGTATGTGGTAGGCAGTGGGTAAAGGTCTGTCCCATGTACTTTTTACTTTGCCCAGTACTCATCCCCAGCCTGTCTGTGTTCTGTTTCAGGTTAATGGCTTTTCTAATACTTTTTGTAGTCCCCCAATGTTGGTTGCCATTTATAGGCTCTTGGGGGCGCATTTATCATTCAGTTCACATTTACAGAATCCCAGCTTTCTGCAAATGTAGACAGGGTTGCAAGATACCCAGCCCCATAAGTTTATAGCCTGGAAAGGTTTTTTTTTTTTATTTTTTATTATTGTTACTATTTTTTGCTATAGGGCACGGTGAACTCTCCAGAGAGAGACATCGAGAGAGAAAGTGAGAAATCACCCCTCCCCTCCCAGGAGTGATGACCATTATGCAGTCCCTTCTCGGTTCACTTGGGACCTTGGACACACACTTAGATGCACTGGGCCTGCTTTTCAAGCAGCTGGGTCCAGGATTGGAATCTTGGTAGGTCATATTGGAGTCCAGTGCCTTAACCACCTCGCTACCTGCTGGTCCCTTGTCTATTTTTTTTTTTTTTTAATTAAAATGAACTTTTTCTGTCCCTTTGTGGCTCCTATTAAGTAAAGAACAAAACTGCTGCTTATGAGAAATGCAGTGATATAGATAACATTCTCTTTTCACTTAGCTTTGAGACATGTACTTTTTTCTGCATAGGATTTATCTTCTGTTTGTTATTAAAATTCTGGGGGCTGTCAGGTGGCGTGGCAGTTGGTGTGCTGGACTCCCACATGGCTGACCACAGTTTGAGTCTCGGACCTGGCAGCTTGCTTTCTCTCTCTCTCTTTCTCTGTATTTCTCTCTCTGGTCTAATTGGAGAATAATAATAACAAATAAAATTAAATAAATAATTCTTAAAAAAAATTCTTTCTGGGCCAGCAGGTGGTGTAGTAGTTAAGGTGCTGGACTCACACACGGTTGACTGTGGTTCGAGTCTCGGACCTGGTGGCTTGAAACTCACATCAGGTATGTGTGCGTGTGTGTGCCCCCCAAAATCCTAGGAAGAGAACGGAGAAGGGACTGTGGTGTGGCCATCCCCCTGGGGGGGGTGATTTCTGCTTTTTCTCTAGTGAGTGCATGCACCCCTATTGCAATAATCTCTCTCTGGAAAAAAAAGAGAAAACTTTCTGACCATACACTGTTACCCTTTAGAAAGGCCATCTAATAAGTCTAGTATGTGATGTGCTGATGTCCCCGGCAAGCTGTCTAGGACGAGAGTGGTTTCCTGGTCTGCGCTCACTCACAGAGCCGGGGTTGGTTCCTTGCCATTTCTTCCTGCTTTCACTCATCTTCGTGCTGCGAGCTCCGTTGTGTTGCGGGACTGTGCACCTGTTAGTGTCATAGAGCTGCCTATGTTTTAGTGCCTGTCTTGTCTTGTATCGTTTTTAAACAATTGCTTTAAATCTGTATGGAAGGATTTTTTTCACTTTAATTTTTCTCATTATCCCTCTCGGGATTGGCGAGCGTTCCTAATTCATCACTGACTCCTTCTCGGTCTCCACCCTCTCCTTATTGATAATTACTTCTGCCTGAGGCAGCTATTTAAAAAGATCATCTGTTTTCCTAAATTCCTTTATTATGGCTCAGTTGGGAATATCCTGGACCAATGAACATAGACTTGCCATCACACTTAAAAAGGTGGTCGTGACCTGGTCATGATTGCACAGTTTGATCATATGACACAGCTGATGGGTCAGAGTAAACTCAACAAAGTCAGCGTGGAAAGAGAAGTTCTAATGTTGCAAACACTGTGGTCCCTTTATCTTCTGTTAAATTGAGCATGACTTTCATGCCATGCCTCCTAATTAATTTAATTCAGTGTTCTGGCATCAATAAGTAATTGAATTATAAAAGAATTCAGTGTAACAACTTAGGACATTTTGTTGCTGAAAGGTTCATTGGAGAGTAGAACAATTCAGCATTTGAAATAGGGATGTTGATGTTCACAGCTGGGAATTAAGAGGAAGGTACAGACTTCGGTTACAGACCGCCGCAGACATGCAGCAGGCCGCGCCTACTGCCTGCTAGCACTGTTGGTTTGGGGCGGGGGGATATAAGCTTGAGAACAGAACACTCTTAATACCGTCTGTTTCTTTCTGTATCCCTCAGATAAGCTGCTCCCTGTTGCCAGTGTAATCGGGAAACATGGGGGTTTGCACTTCTGGAGACAAGAGAGCCCAGGAAGGTTCTGGCTGTTAACTCCAGGGTCAGCTCCTAAAGCCATACCATTGAAGAGACTGAATAACTGCATTCTATGTAGCTGGATTTGTTTATGCTGAAAATTTCGGGGATTTCTCTACATATGACCTCTTTACAACGGTGACAGTAAACTCAGCGAGAAGCATCAGGTGTGGCTATCTCTTGGGATACACATGATAGAAGCTCTCACATCGCTGGCTGCAGGGAGGCTGTGGGTAGACCAAGTCAGGGCTTTTCTGTGTGTTCCCATGCAGTTGAAATCCAGGTTCCCCCCATGGCTCTGTGTCCTTGGGCACTATACTTTATACCTGTGAGGGCACTGGTCAGTTTTAAATCCACATGGGTATTTGGTTGGTATTTGTCTTCTGTTGCATGAGCCTGGGGCACTTGTACCCACAAAACTCTGGGCACTAGGACCGTGCAGGCTCATGGCAGGCAGTCAGTAAAGATCTGTCACGTGCTTTTTTGAGTTTTCCCAGAGCTCATCCACAGCTTTATCTGCATGACGTTTCCAGGTTAATTGCTCTTCTCATGCTCTTTGTAGTCTCCTGAATGGAGATGGCCAACTACAGTCTCTTGGGGGCGCATTTATCATTCAGTTCACATTTACAGGATCCCGACTCCCTGCAAACGTAGGCAGGGTTGTGGTTTACTCTGCAGTACAGTCAGTCCAGGAGTTATGTCATGGGGTCACCTACCATGTCCCTGGTGCTTTATTTTATTTTTCCTTTCTTTTCTTTTTAAATGGCCCAAGGGGCATGTACTCATCATGGACAGAGGGAAGGAGAAAGCACCTCCTGATGGGGGCATAGTCATGTCGTAAGCACCCTCTTCCATTTCTTCATCCTTGTGGGATTAGGGGCACACATGCACACACGTGGGTCCAGTTATGTTCTTCAAACTGCCAGGACTGGGATTTGAACTGTCATCGACCATGTGGGATTTGGCTCCCTTTCACCACTAGGCCATCAGGTCAGCCCTGTACCTGATATTTTAAATGTGTCTTACATGATGATGGCTTCTCTTGGCCTTATTTTACAGAAAAGATAACCAGTGTTCAGATGGGTTAAATACCACCAGGATCCAGACTGTGTGGGCCTTAATAGTGATGGGACTGCTGTATCAGGAGGACAGTTCTTAGAGAACAAGGAGACATTTGTCCCCAAAGAGCAACAAGGAGCACCCAGAGCACAACTTATGCCCAAAACAGTTCTGTGTGTGTATGTGTGTGCACCTATGAGACAGGTGAATTTGGTATTGTTACGAATCTTCATTTTCCTAAGGGGAAGTTAAGGGTCACAGAGGTTTACTTGCTGTGGTCCACTCATTACATGTAGGAGCTGCATTTCTGGAAATCATTTCACAGATCAAAATGTTGTTAAATGAATAAATCTATTCATGTACTATGTTTGCAAATAGCTTTAGAGTGAATTTCTGTGTTTTATTAATGCTCATCTTCAGGTGGATTGAGTCCTCTTGCAGAAAGAACAATTGCTGCTATGCATTGACCTCCTGAGTTTGTCTTGCTCTGTTTCCTGCTGGTGTCAGTACTGAGCTCACCTCCTTAAAACTAATCAGCCCCGAACTTCACTTCCAAAGGATGATACTGCCGTTTTTACTTAATTTATTTTTAGTTCTGTTTGTTTGTTTGTTTGAGAGGTTTTTGCTTTAGGGCATGTGCGCTCACCAGAAAGACAGAAACAGAGAGATAGTAAGCGAGAAATCACCCTGCAGGGGAGATGGCCACGTCACAATCCCTTCTCCTCCATTCTCCTCTCGGGATTTTGGGCACGCACACACATGCGCCCGGCGTGAGTTTCAGCCCCTGGGTCCGGGATTCAAACCGCCGTTGACTACATGGGAGTCCAGTGACATAGCCATTATGCCAACTGCTGAACCCTGTTGTTTTCTTTTTTAACTATATTGAAACGTGTAAAAATTGAGCCAAAGCATAGATTAGGTTTTTGCACACTTGTGTGACACTGCCTGGGAGCAAGGGCGAAGAAGAGCTCTCGTCACAGGACGTAGCAGAGGGCGTTGGAGGCCTCCTAATATCTTTCTGCATGGTCTTATTTGAGGATATATACCCACTGCAAACAAAAGAAAGCAGGAAACTCACGAGTATAGGGAAAGTCGGGTGGTATGCAACTTTCGCAGGAGCTCTAAATGAGTCTTGAAGAACACATTCTCTTAACTTCTGTTTAACTTTCCCAGTGTTTTCTGTTACTGGATTGCATTTATTGAATTCTAATTGTGTTTTGTAGACTATAAAGTACAGTGAAACCTTAAAGGTAGTAATGTGGAATTTGGGGCTTAGGTCAGTTTGAATTTCTGTTGTCTAGAGGGTGGATAAGATTGTAATTTCTTTCATGTGTTTGTGAGATTTGAAGCCTATTTCAGTTTGTGTTTTAGTTGTAACATCGATACACTAATTACAGGTCAGGTAATAACCACCAGCCAATAGGAGTATGAACTTCAGCCAGAGGGTAAGGCTACATCTTTCCGTAGGTCTTTAGAGTAGATGAAAATAGCCTTGGAACTTAGGAATAGTTTAGTTTTCTAGGGCAGACAGAAGTTTTCTAGGACGTAGGTGTTTATTGCTAATTATGAGTTTGTGAATCAAACTTAATAACTAGAGTTTTGGGTAGCCAGGGAGGGATAGAGATTAGCATTAGATTCAGAGCACACTTATTCTTTTTTTTTTTTGGTTAATCACTGTTTCTAAGCTGTTAATAACCTTAAAGCAAATAGGGATGACTTTATTTTCTTTTCTATTAGGGAGAAGAAAAGAAAACAAACAAATTAGACTTACAGTGCACGGGCTAAGTGAAAAATGTTGCAGCAAAAAGGAGCCAGTTTAATTGCTTGTATAAACTAAGGCAGATGAGAAATGGAAGAGTAAGATAGGTATTTCTAGAGTTTCAGGGAGAAAATGAGTTTTTAAAAGAATATGTAATTTTATTACCACATTAAATGTCAGCAGAATGGGGTGTGTTATTGGGCTTTTCAATTTCTTGTGGAGATAGCATCATTTTGTGTAATTTTAGTTTGCACTACCGTGTGTGTGTGTGTGTGTGTGTGTGTGTGTATGTATGTGTATGTGGCAGGAGGAAGCAGGGATTCACTAAGAAGGCAAATCAGGAAGAATGTTAATCCTTTCCAATTCTTAAAAGAATAAAGCAGTTTGTCTTCCATACATATAAGTAATTGTTGCACAATTTTCTAAGGTGAAAGTCAGGATCCCCCCAACCCCCTTGCTGTTTTATTTGCTGAGCAACATTTGAAAATAACTGAAAAGGCCGGCAGGTGATGTGGTGGCTAAGGGCACTGGACATGGTTTGAGTCTCTGACTGGTAGCTTGCTGTCTCACTTTCCTTTTCTCATTTGCTCTTGCTCTGTCCCTCTCTGGTCAAATGAAAATAAGTAAATAAATAAAGTTAAATATAATTCTTTAAAAAAGTAACAGAAAGAAAATAACTGAGAAAGAAAAATGAAAATTGGAAAGGATTTGTGTGGCTGGCTCAATAACCTTTTAAGACTGTTGCCCTGAACTGTCCATATGTCAGTTCCCTCACTGGTAGGGGAAACAGGTAGGTTTTTATGTGGTGAAGGGTAGAGGTAGTTTTGTTGTTATGTCTTTTCTTTTTTTATAATCAGAAAGGGATTAAATAATCCCCTACCTCCTTTTTCTTTTTTTTTTTGAAATTTTGCTATAAAGTATATGTGCCTGCTAGAGAGAGAGAGAGAGAGAGAGAGAGAGAGAGAGCGAGCGAGCATTTCCCCAGGGGGATGGCCATGAACAATCCTTTCTCCTCCATTCTCCTCTTGGGATTTTGGACATGCATGCACAATGCATCTGGCCTGTTTTTCAAGCCTCTGGGTTCAGGACTGGAACTGCACACTGGTCATGTGGAATCCAGCTGCCTTAACAACTGTGCCACTAGCTGGGCCCCCTCCCTCATTCTTCTTTTCAATATTTATTTCTTCCATGAGATATAAAGAGAGGGAAAGAAGAGGAAGAGAAAAGGGGAACAGGAATCCCCAACAGGTCTTCATCCTGAGAGACCGACCCCTGACTGTCCAGGCAGACCTCCGGACACAAACCCAGGACCTTCTCATATGGTTCCAGTACCACAGCAGGTTGTGTTACTGTTGCACCACCGTTTCCAACCCCACAAAGTATTCTTTTTTTTTTTTTTTTTTTCAATTTTCAAAGGGTGATGCACTCACCAGAGAGAAACAGAAAGAGAGAGAGAGGGAGAGGGAAAGGGAGAAAGCAGCCCCTAATGGAGAGTGGTCATGCTACACACTCATCTACTCTGTCCTTTTGGGGTTTCAGGCTTGCACACATGTGCCTGGGGTGTTTCCAGGTGTATTCTACTGTAGACTCACACAGACATACTTAATTCTCTTAGCAATAATATGTGACAGCATATGAGAAGTGTCGTCAACCAGGAACACCTGCTCGAGGCTTGGCCTCCAGAGTCTTTATTGGGGGTCAGTCATGTAAGCATATAGTACCCACAGTGACTGACTTCAGCTACTCACATTCAACCCTGGAGTAAGAAGATTACCATAAAGCATATTGTTACCATAAAACATTTAATGAAAGTGGCATGATTTGCCCCAAGGCTTCAAGCATACGAAACCCACTGTTATCGGAGAGACTATTGCAAGAGCTGAGAGCTCATCCTTCCGGAGCCAGCATGGGCCAGCCCAGAACACAGGACTTTCTTGGGGGAGTGCACGCTTTGATCAACCCAGGCCTGCTGTTGTTTTTTTCCTGCACGGTGGCCATCAGAAGGTCATTGGTAATGTTTGACGAAGGAGCTTCAGAGAGAAGTGATGTTAGAAGCCACTATACATTCTTCTCAGAATTCTCGCTTCCCTTACCTCCCAGACACCACCAATTATTGTCTTGGTTCTTTTCTTAGACTTCGTAGGTGCTCCTCAGTGAATGCTTGTTGAATGATGCATGAATGAAGACCTTTAAAAGTTATATCAGAGCCAGTAGGTGGTGTGGTGGTTAGGGCGCTGGTCTCCCACGTGTCTGACTGCAATTTGAGTCCCAGATTTGGTAACTTGCTTTTTTACTTTCCCTTTCTCTCTCTCTTTCTCTCTCTTGTGAGTGTCCTATAACAAATTAGAATAATAAATAAATAATTCTTAAAAATAAAGAAAAAGTTACACTTCTTCCATTCTGGCCTCATGGTCTGGTTGTTAAGGGAGATGGATCCCACATGGCTTACTGTGGGATCCTAATCCCAACAGCTTAAAAAATGTACTGGTACGTATGTGTGCATGCTCAAAGTCCTTAAAGGAGAGAGAAATGGAAGAAAAGGGATTGCAGTGTGACCATACCCTATGGGGGGAGGTTGCTTTTTTCTCTTCTCCTTTGTCTGTATCTGGTGAGCAAACATACTCTCTGGCAATATATATGGATACATGGATATATATATATATATATATATATATATATATATATGTCTCTCTCTCTCTCTCTATATATATATATATCCATGGTCCCAGCAAAACATTTCTTAAAAATGATAATTAATGGGACCAGCAGTTAGTGTAATGGTTATGTCGCTGAACTCCTACGTAGCCAACTACAGTTCGAGTCCTGGACCCGGTGGCTTAAACTCATTTCAGGTACGTGTGCGTGCGTGACTAAGATCCTGAGAGGAGAATGGAGGAGAAGGGATTGTGGCGTGGTCATCCCCCCTGGGGGTGATTTCTCACTTTCTGTGTCTCTGGCACGTGCATGCTCCTTATAGCAAAAACCTTTCAAAAAAAAAAAAAGATAATTAACTGGAGGGCCAGCAGATGGCGTGGTGGTTAAGGTGCTACATTCCCACATGGCTGACTGCAGTTTGAGTCCTGGGCCTCGAGGCCTGAAAAATCATACTGGGTGTGTTTGCATGCCTGCCCAAATTCCTGGAGGAGAATGAAGTAGAAGGGATTGCAGTGTGGTCACCCCACACTGGTCATCCCTGGGCATGATTTCTCACTTTCCCTCTCACTGTCTTTCTCTCTCCCTGGTGAGCACATGTACCCTATGGTAAAAACCTTCAAAAAAAGAAAGAAAAAAATAATTAACAGGATGGAAGAAAGAAAAGTTTCGAGAAACATCATAGATTTTATGACAAATGTACTAAGTTAGTTTTGGAAAAATTTTCCCGTTACAGTGCACATTTTACTTACACAGATTTAAACTATATCACTTTAATGTGGTTTTTATCATGGTTATTGCCTATGTTTCTGGGTAATATCCTAACATAGGAGTTCCTCACAGCTGGTACTGAAGAGTCTGTTAAAGAAAAACTGCAACAGTGTGCTTGGTCCCATCTGAATCAATGTCCCTAACAATGACTTTTATATACATGGAATCAAATGGCTAAAAAGCAACTTGAATGTCCTGTTAGGTTCTTTTTTTTTTGGAGAGGTTTTCGCTATAGGGCGTGTGCGCTTGCCAGACAGACAGACAGAGAGAGACATAGAGACAGAAAGTGAGAAATCACCCCCCAGGGGTGATGGTCACGCCGCAATCCCTTCTCCTCCATTCTCCTCTCAGGATCTTGGGCATGCACACACACGCGCCCGGTGTGAGTTTTAAGCCACCGGGTCCGGAACGCGAACCACGGTCGACTACGTGGGAGTCCAGCGACATAGCCATTACGCTAACTGCTGGTTACCCCTGTTTGGTTCTTGAAAACAGGAGTGCATTCAGGTGTCAGTGGTTGAGGTGGTTGAGTAACAGTCCAGATATAAAAATGAGAGGGATCAAGTGCTCTCGTGAGGAAGACTAAAACGAGGGCGTGGACATGGAGTGAGGCATATTCGCTTCCCAGAGACTCATTTGCACCCAGTTCTGTTCCGCTCTGCTCTTCTGATCTGTGTGCTCTGCCCCCTGCAGAAATGAGTCAGCCTGACGTTTTACCAACTTTTTGAAAAGTGGGGTGAAGTGGTGTGGAACACATCAGAGGGGTGAAGCCAAGCAAATCTGAAAGAGAGCATAGCACTTCATCTCACATCCCGAGTGTGCCTCCCCCCCCTCTTCCTCGGGAAGCCAGAAGAGGCTGGATTGATGTCCACGCCTTTTCAGTTTATCACGCTACCGTCATGTTACTCTGATACTAATGTATTAGAAATAAGGAAAGAGTGAGTTCCGGTTAATCCGCCACCCTATGACCACGTGGGACTCCAGCCTTCACTTTGACTTGCCTTACCACAGAATGGCCTTCCATGGATTGAGTGCAGAACTGTTTCATTCACTACTGGCTGTATTTAAAAGGTCTACGCAAAGTTCATGGGAAATGTATATTATGAAAGAAAAGTGTGCATATATTTAAAAATTTTTTTGTACCAAAACAAACTTGTACTTTAATTCCATTTGCCATACGTTTTTTGAAGACCCTTGGTAGAAACATGGTACTCTTTCTTTGAAAGCTCATAATATTTAATAGGGGTTTGTTATTAAGTAAGTGTGACTGGGTAAAAATTGTATGATGGAGAACATTTTTGGTAACTTAACAAAAATAGGGAGATAGCAAGCGTCAATGCTAGTTAGGTCCTGGGTGCTGGCATTCATGAATACACGAACATACGTGTATGATTGAAGAAAATGTATAAATCATGCTTTCTTACTATCATGTGTCTTGTCCTAAAATAAGAGTATGCTCATGACAAGAAGTTGAGATTTGAAACCAAACTTTTAACTTGTTAGTGTTCCATTCAAATTGAATTATGTACAGCTAATGATTATTTTTGGATACCTTCCAGAGTCAGATGGGATCGTGTTCAGAATTCACACAAAAGCTGAAGGACTTACGGATGCCCGAATACCCTTAGAATTGGTGTTCCATTTGCCAGTCAATTACCCTCTGTGTCTCCCTGGTATCTCGGTTAACTCCGAACACCTGACCAGGACCCAGTGTGTGGCTGTGAGAGAAAAGTTGCTGGAGCAGGCAGAGAAACTTTTGTTGGAACCTATGGTGCACGAGCTGGTTCTCTGGATTGAGCAGAATCTCAGGCATATCCTCAGCCAACCAGAAACTGGACATAGCGGTGAAAAGTGTACTTTATCAACACACACGACGCTAGATGATGGATTGTGGATCACTCTTTTACATTTAGATCACATGAGAGCAAAGACTAAATACGTCAGAACTGTGGAGAAGTGGGCTGCAGTTTTAAGACTGACAGGAAGACTGATGTTCATGGGTAAAATAATACTGATTTTGCTACAAGGATACAGAAACAACATCAAGGTGCCAAAAAGTTAAATGTTGAATATGAGTCCGGCTATTTTCTGCTTAAAATTGTATATGTTTAAGTGTGTTTTATAACAATGGGGTAGATTAATCATTGAGGATGTTTCTGCTTTCACCATTACCATGTTAATAGATCTTCATTTTCTCTTTTTAATAATGTGTAACTCCTAATTACAACTAGAGACTTGCAGGGCTTGAAGAATACGTAGAAGATTATATTTAAAACTCATGCCACTTAATGAAAGTGACAGGTTCTATAAAAAATAATCTCGGTGGCACATGGGTGTTTCTGTAATTAGCTATGAGCCTCAGCATTCTAAATGTACACTACACGTTTGTGCATATTAATATTTCCGTAGTTAAGCACAGCAAGGTGTATATTTGTGGGTAGTCTGCAAAATGTGTAACTTCCTGGCAGTTGAAAATACCTTCTGACACTTTAATTTGGTATCTATAATACCTGGAAAGAGGAACTTGTCCCTTATACCCAAGAGTTAGTGTTAGTAGAAGTAGAATCATTAGGGCTGTCAGCTTGTCACCTCCTACCTAACTTTTGCTTTCCACCTGACTTGTCTCAGCAGCTGCTTTCAAAATCATCATTTTCTTCAGATTTTTCATGTTCTTCTTCTCAACTCATCTAACCTGTTTTATATGGGACCAGATGAGGAAAACTGCTTATTATATTTTAGATTTTAAAAGAGCTACAAACCACTTAATAGGTTTTACACATTCAGATAGGTTGGGTCAGGAATAATTACAAGTGAATTTATTTAAAACAGACTTAGTGGGAACAACCTATAATCTTAAAGATTTATAAAATAACGGCCTAGTTTCTTCATGAAGGGTTCTTTCCATTAAACTACTTGGGCATTTAGTTAACCTAATCCATGCTGGGTTATAGTATATAGAAACAACAACAATCCACATTTTGAACTGTGGCCTGATCAATGAACCACGTATTTTTAAGGTGATTGATGGCATTTCTCTACAGTTTGGTCCTTTTTTATAAGATACTAGCCGATCGAATGAATACACATTAATTTTCTTGCTCATATTTACCCAAAAGGCTACTTTTTTTTTTATCCTGCTGAAGCATATTAGGCTAACTGCAGCTGTTTTGCAGATGTTGTTACTCAGATCACATCATCCATTAATCAACAAGTGTTCATTCATGTGACTAGATGTCTGCTAATGGAGGGAAATAGTACTTTCCTAAGAGGTTTTTTTAGCTATCTCTAAAATGTCATGCCATGTAAATTTCTGCGTTAAATTTTTACAAGATCATATGCTAGGATTGAGAATGGACTAGGATTGAGAATGGACAGTACATAATTTAGAGATGCCAGCAGTTTGGAAAGTAAGTGCTGTGTACCTGGTAACTTGGTCTAGATGCTGAATTAGTTACGACACAGCAGTTTGTGCTATTGTTAAGTGTGCCCTCGCACTACATGCCAGGTACTCCTCTAAGTGCTTTGCATGTCTATCTCATTTAATCGTCACAATTTTTCCAGGAAGTAGACACTTTTATGAGTCTCATTGGTATGGAGGAGTTAATGAGGCATAGAGGATTTATAGGCCCAAAGTTAGAGCTAGTAGGCAGTCCAGTTTAAACTTAAGTAGTTTGATTACATCACCCATTACCCCCATATTCATCAGTACATTCTTCTGCCACATACGTAAAAATACCGTGAATTGGGGCCAGTAGACGCTGTAGTGGTTATATCACTGGACTCCCACATGGCCAACCTTGGTTCAAGTCCTGGACCTGGTGGCTTCAGAATCGCACTAGGCATGTGTTCGTGTGTGCCCAAGATCCTGGGAGGAGAATGAAGGGATTGTGACATGGCTACCCCTTCTGGGGAGTGATTTTTCACTTTCCCTCTTGCTGTTTGTGTCTCTCTGGCAAGCGCATGTGCCCTATGGCCAAAACCTCTAAAACAAATACTGTGTATCTCCCTTACTGCTTGGTTCAGGATGAGAACACTTTTTAAGCATGAAAATAAGCCTGCAGCTTTATGGCTCCTTTAAAACCAGAACTTACTTTGAGACTTAGAGTAAGGTATGTATTTAACATACTGATTTATCATTTAGGAGTACCTGATTCTTCAGAAAACCTCCAAAGTAGATGTGGACTCAAGTGGAAAGAAATGCAAAGAGAAAATGATTAGTGTACTGTTTGAAACAAAAGTACAGACAGAACACAAAAGGTATAATTTAGTACTATTGCAGATGGAAAAGCAACTGAATCGATAATTATACTCTGACAAATCTAGGCATATTCATGAGTTTCTCTTGTATAATGCAGGTTTCTGGCATTTGAAGTCAAAGAGTATTCAGCGTTGGATGAATTACAAAAGGAATTTGAAACTGCAGGACTTAAGAAGCTTTTCTCCGAATTTGTACTTGGGCTGGTAAAATGAAATGGAAGACAGTAGTCTTTTAGTAAAACAGCAGCGGTTTTGTTGTTGTTGTTGTTGTTGTTTCTGGGTTGAGTCTTGGGCGTGGCTAATTGAAATAGTCATAGGGAGCAATGTTAAAGTTTCTCTGAAGCAAGATGACAGACATCATCCTAACTTCAGGAACAAAAGCTAGTTCTGTTTAATGGAATATTAAACATTAAAAAAAAAAACATTTATTCTAATATTTGCCAGGAAAGACTAGGTTCAATAGATAGAATGTTATTTGAGAGATAAATAAAAAAAAGATGATGGCAAATGAGCCCTTGTTTTTATACAGAGAATTGGTTTGGAACTGTGTAATTTTCTGGTAATTAAATGATTTTTTAAAAAAGAGATTTGTTTTCGTGTTTACTTTTTTTCATGCTCATAGTTTTAGCATGTGATCATGATTTTTCCCCATTCAGCTTATTATGCCTAATGTTTTAAGTTGAATGTTAAGAAAAATATCACACTGATTTCTTTGTGGAATTGCATAAATCATCAGCCTAAATACAAACCAAAGACATTCTATAGAACCTGATTTACAATTGCTTTCTTTGGAATTCAAGAAGAGCATGGTACTTGCTAGCTGCGGGACTAGAGAGCAGATTTAAATGAAGATTCTTATTTGAAATTTTACTCTCTGGTTTTACAAAGGAAGAAACATTCATACAAAATAAATCTGGCTTGCTGGGTAGAGGAAATTATATAGAGATGCTACTTTTTATTTCTTATGAAATCTCTTAAAGCATGATAAAATATATTTGTTATGACCTAAAGAAAAAAGCCATAAAATAAAAGCTTGTATTGAAATCTATAACAAAAATGTAAGTAGGCACTTGTGTCTGAGAAACAGTGTTTGTGTACGTGAGACCACTTGGGCTTGTAAAATACGGGGCTGAGTCATGGAAAAAAGGCCAAGTGACTCCCTCTCCTGGCAACCAATGAGGTGTAAGGATGTCATCATGAACTTGTAAACGATGGGGGAGAGGAGCGAGGACAACATCAGCATGCCAAGAGTGTTTCTTGACGGGGCTGCTCTGCCCCTGGCAATTGTAGCTAGTACCCTTGTGATGACATTTTACCTACCTGTTGACCATTATACTATTGAGATTCTATTAATGAGAGGGGACTTTTGGTTTATTTGATCTCATTCTACAGTGTTTATGATTTTACTTCCTGGAGAACTGGTACACGGAGATAGATTCCTGTCTAGGAAGAACGTGTATGACAAGAAGCAGCTACCCTACTGGTATATAAAACTGAGAAACTAAGTTTACAGAGTTGGAGCTAGTCATTAGTACCCCTTCATTGGATTTACTGTAGCTTAAGTGAAAATTAAAATAGTGAAAAAGAATCGGGTTGAGAATATTGGCCATATGGTTGAAACAGATTGGGGAGGATCATAATATAATAACATTGAAAGTTATTGCCATCAAGCACTGGTAGAAGGTTGGGTTTGCATTTTATCACAGAACTCTTAGTCTTCTATTTTACCTTGACTCTTCTTGGCTGAAATGTTCTCCTGCTTTGTGGTTTATGGTACGCTTTTAAATTTTCATCTTCAAATTTGACCCTTTGCCCTTAAAGGAGAACTTCAATCAGGCCAGATTGAATTTAAAAAATACATATATGTATATTTAATTTTATTCATCACTGTTATAATTATTATTTTTTTTTAATTTGACCAGAGGGAAAGTGAGAAAGCAAGCCTCCAGGTCTGGCACTTGAACCATGGTTGGTCATATGGGAATCCAGCACCCAACCACCATGCCACTTGCCAGCCAGATCGAATGTTAGTAAGGATTTTTTCCAACTTAATTTATTCCTGTTATTATGGAAACAGAATTATAGAAGGAAAAGTATTGGTTATTATTGCTTTCTTGGATGTTTATATCTAAATGTTTCAGAAGTGTGAATCAGAAACTGAAAAATAAACTTTGACAGTGTTGTTAGCAATTTATATAATTATAATTTGACTTCTGGTTAAAAAATATAAAAATGATAAAATGTAAAAATATAACATTATAGGGGCCTGTAGGTGGTGTGGTGGTTAAGGTACTGTGTTCCTAGAATACAGTACCTTCAGAACCTGGCACCTTGAGAATTGTACCTGGTATGTGTGTGTGTGTGCTCAGGATCCCAAGAGGAAAAGGGATCATGATGTAGCCCTTCCCCTTTGGGGGGGGGGGTGATTTCTCACTCTTTTTCTTTCTGCCTCTCTCCGGTAAGTACATGTGCCCTGTGGCAAAATTTTAAAAAAATTTATATGTACATACGAATGTATTTATGTATGTATTTTATTTGTGTATATATAAAATTATAAAAGCTATAAGTTTCTTACGTTTCCTCTCTGTCTCTCTCTGGTGAGTGCATTTACCCTATACCAAATTAAAATAATAAATAAATAAATAAATAATTCTTTAAGAAAAACAAAAACCTAAAAATAAAACCACAAAACACATTTTCTTAAATGTATCAAAGTCGAGGCCAGCAGGTGGCATGTTTGTTAGGGCACTGGACTCCCACATAACTGACTGTGACTTGAGTTTTGGACCTAGTGGCTTGCTTTTTCACTTTCTTTCTCTCTCTTTTGCTCTCCCGTGAAAGCATGAACCCTATAGCAAATTTAAAAATAATAATAAAATAATGGTTTTGTTTGTCTGTGTGTGTGTGTGTGTTTTAAAGAATTATTTATTTGTTTGTTTGTTTGTTTAAATTTGACCAGAGAGAAATGGGGGCGGGGGAGTGAGAAAGTAAGCCACCAGGTCTGGGATTTGAACTGCGGTCGGCCATGTGGGAGTCCAGCCATCTTAACCACCATGCCACTTGCTAGCCCCAATAAATCTTTAAAAAAATGTATCAAAGTCAAGAAGATAGTGATAATTGCTAAACTAATCCTGGGAGGGGAGAGGAATCCAAAGAAGGAAACCAGCGCTTAGGGCTAATTTTTCCTAAGGTGCATTCTGGAAGAGTTAGCTGAAGGGCTGAGTTAACTTTTGGCAGCTTGAAGGTCTTAGAAGGTAAAAATTAAGGTCTGAGGCCAGGTGTTGGTGCAGTGGTAATGCTACTGGACCTACATGGAAAGGGGTCTAGGTTTGCATCCTGGCACCTCCCTGAGGATGCTGGGCACACCCATGCCCATGGCCTTGGCCAGTTGATACTGGGGTGAATCGTGGCATGGGGGGCCTATTGGGGGTGACTGTTTCTCTGTCTCTGCCTCTCTCATGGAAGAAATAAATAAACATTTAAAAAATTGGGGATCCAGAGGGTAGAGACAAGTGGGACCAAGAGTTGGGACCCCTGAAGAACTCTCCTATAGGAGTAAGAGTAAACTGTAAATAAACCAATTGTCTTAGACTATGGATAAGCTTTGAAGATTCTGGTAAATCCAGGAAGTCTTAAACTTTGAATTCGGATTAAGATAATCCATGATTTGAATGCTCTCGAATCCTCCAAATCTTCATTGGAGGAAGATAATATTGTCTTAGGCCTGAATCATATCTATGGGGTTGTTTTTTTTTTTTTTTTTTTAATCATTATCCAGTAGATAATCAGAGGTAATTGGCTACATGAAGAAATAGGAAACAATATGTGATAGAAATAGACTTTCAGAGGTTGGAATTAGCAGACTTAGATCATGAAACATTTATGCTTAATATGTTCAAGGAGCTATAAGTTAAACTCGAAACTGGAATTAGAAACTGTAAAGGTGGCATGGCATATATAAAGAAAACAACAAAACGAATAGAAATTCTAGCACTGAAAAATGCAAAAATTCAAGGGATGTTTAAGGTTCATAAAGTTTGAGAAGCACTACCCTATAACTCTATGCTTTTAAATGCATGTGAGAAGATCGAATGTGAAAGCTGAACAATAGACATTACCAGTTATAAGGGGCATTCCAATCTCATGAAGTTAAAAATACCATAACATTTCTAATTACTCTGCCTATCAAGCAAATGTTGATCATGTGTTTCCTCCGTATTTAAAATGTTGTTCCGTCTCTTAATTGAACACTAAGATGAGTGAAGATGAATGACTAGCTGGCAGAGGTTGTACGTCCACTTTTCTTTGCATGTTAAATGAGCTCCATCTTAATCTCAACACTGAGACCTTTGCTTGTTATTAATAACACTTTTTTGACTGTCTCTTATTGTTTTCCACTTATTTGTATATAAAGGAGAAAAAACAACAGTCAAATAATTGTATAAATGCAGCTAAATAAGGTAAGCATGTTGTTAAATTTTGGACTCATAATGTACTTGTCATTTGTACAAAAATGTGAATTTTAAAAATAGACGTAAAGTTTTGCTATTATAAACTGCATAGGGCAGGAAAATGAGTTTGAAATAAAGTAGGAGCAATCCTCCCATATTATTAAAAAAACAAAGATGTCGGGCCCAGCAGATGGTGTAGCAGTTACATTGCTGGACTCCCATGTATTTGACTGTGGCTTAAGTGCTGGACTCAGTGACTTAAAACTCACACCAGTGTGTGTGTGTGTGTGTGCGTGCTCAAAATCCCAAGAGGAGAATGGAGGAGAAGGATTGCTTGCTGTGTGGCCGTTCCCCGGTGGGGGGGGTGGTGGTGGTGGTGGGGGTGATTTCTCACTTCTTGTCTCTCTGTTTCTCTGGCAAGTGTATGCAAAAATCTCTCAAAAAAGAAAAAAAAAAACAAACAAAACCAAAGTTGTCTCAGGTTTGCAAAAATGTCAATGATACATACAATTACCAAGAAGTAAAAAAACTAGGGAATGGAATCTTCATTTTGACCAATTTGTCATTTCAACTAATATAATGCTTCAGTTAGTTTTCTTTCTACCATTGTTGTTATTACTAGATTTGTTTTTCTTTTAAATAACATGGTCATAGGTTTCAATTCTTCAAATCATCCAAAGTTATGTTACTTTGTCCCTTCTATTTTTTTTATTAAGAGTTTTACAAAGAAACAGAATCAATATGATGTGTGTGTGTGTGTGTGTGTGTGTGTGTGTGAGAGAGAGAGAGAGAGAGAGAGAGAGAGAGAGAGAGAGAGAGAGAGAGAAAGAGAGATTTCAAATAATTGGCTCATGCAATTACAAAGACTGTCAAGCCTAAAATCCATGGGGTGGATGAGAGGCTGGAGACTCAGGAAGGGGCATTGTTGCAGTTCAATCGTGAAGGCTGTCAGGCTGGATACCCAGGGAAATGCTATTGTTGCATTTGATGTCTGAAGGCATTCTGCCGACAGAATTCCCTCTTGCTAAGGCATAGGTCGGCCTTTTGTTCTGTACAGGCCTTCAACTGATAGGTTCAAGTCCAGCCACATTATGGAGGGCAATCTGCTTTACTCAAAGTCTACAGATCTGAATGTTAAGTCTTATCCAAAAACACACTCACAGAAGGATCTAGAATAATGTTTGACCAGGTATCTGGCCCATTCAAGGTGACACAAAATGAACTATTATTAACCTATCAAGAAATAGCCTATCCTCACTTGTGGTTTAGAGGTGAGATATGTGGCTTTCAGTTCATATCTGTTTAATTGGTTGCAATCACTTCTCTACCAGTTCTTCGTTGCTATTACACTAAATACTAACACTAACGATATTAAATTGTAGTAGCATTGGTAAGAATACCGTTTGAAAAATAAGTAAACTTGACAAGCTGTAGTTGACTTTTGTCCTTTTGAATCAGGACTGCCTATAACAAATTTCAGAAATGCAACATTTCTGCTAGCCTAGGAGTTTAAAAACTGTGGACTCAAGGACAGGTATTGGTATTTTAAGAAAGTGAACTCATCTGCCTTGGGGTATCTTTCCAGAGCTCTTAACTTGTGTTTGTTTAGTTTATTGGCAAAATCTCTAGAAGTAATTATTAGGAGCAAACTCAGGAAATCTTCTGTGACCCTTACCCTGGTGCATTTCTGACATGTCTGACAGTGCTATTTTGCTATCGCTAAGCAATGATTATTCTTTGCCAAGAAAGCTATGCTGTAAAGGGCTCGTGATTTGCCAAAATTCTATACAATTTTTTTTTTCTTTTAACTTTGTTATTCCTTGAGAATTTCATCTATTTCCGTAACTTTCTTTATTTCCTCTATGTAGTTGAGTCTCAAATTTACACTCAGGTTCTGGCCTCTTTGCTAATCTTTACACACCCATTTCTAATTCTACCTCACCTCACAACCTAGATGTCCTGCCAACACTTTAAATCCAAGATAATTAAAATAAACTCATTAATGATACCACTTTTCCTTGTTGATATTGTTGAAACTGCCATTAAGCTCTTAGCATTAACCATGGATGTTTTATTTTGATTTCTTTACCCCCTTTATACTCCATTAGCTCTCAACTCTTGTTCTCAGTGATTCTTTTCATTCACCTACCTTTTTTTTTATTCTCATGGCTACTACTGTGATGTCAGGTTCTTATTTTTTTCTGGCCAGGACTATTGGAAGTCTCCAGACCAGTCTTCTCACCTCTGTTCTCCACCTTCTGTCCCATATATTGTATATTGCTATCATTGTCAATCCCTTGTCTACAATTCTTGAGGTCAGCCGTGTTTTAGAATGTAGATTTTTCTTTTTGAACTTTGAATTTTTAAAAATTCCTCTAGTGGGTACTGAGAAAACTTCTGTGATCAAACACTGTTATTTATGTAGTGGAATGTATGAATATTCACACTAATAAGATTAAGAATATTAATTGGCCTCACATGGGTTCAAGTTAAATTTGATGCCAAATGTATTCAGATCAGATTTTTTTTTTCTCCATGTAAATAACTAAGGAACAAAAGACCTGTTACTTTGGTTTTTAGAACTTTATGGATTTTAGAATTGTGGATAAGGGGTTATAGACCTAGATTAGATAAATCATCTTCAAATAATCACATTACCCCTATTTCCTACTGGATTATTTGCAAACTCTTCACTCTGATATTTTTCCAATGTCTTGACAATTTGACCCCAAACCACTATTTTATGGTTTTATTTTCCACTCATTCTCATATCCTTTTTGCATCTACTGAACCGGATAGACATTGGTTGCTTTTCCTTCTGCATATACTTGTTGGTCCTTCTTCCTGAAATGTTCTTTCCTCTTGTCCAGTCCTTTATCTACTGTCTTGACATGTTTTTCTATATACAGGACTTTTTCTTCTTGTAATTGAGCAGTTTAGCCATATGTGAAATTAGAATAATTCCACTTTCTTACCTCTTGGAGGTGTCATTATATTATCATATACAAATGCATCTACTAGTGTCTGACACATAATAGGAACTCAGGTTGAAGCTAGTTCTCCCTTTTCCTCTCTCTATCCTTCCTTCTCTTTTCTTAGTATACACTTTTCTTTATGTTATAGTTTTAAGTGTACTTTTTAAAAAAAAAAAAAACACTCAATGCGGTTTATTCAAAGCACGAATAAAAGTGACTGGTCTGGAAAACACAAAAATATTTTGAGGTGTTCAGGTGCAGCTTTTTTTTTTTTCCTTTCATTTTTGAGAGCAGGAGACACAAAGTTGCAAATCAGCATAAGATGTCTTTACATTGGTCTGGTAGAGAAAGGTGGGCCATCTGGAAGCAGGGGCTTGTAGGTTACAGTTGGGTTTAGAAATTCTTAGGGACTAGCAGGTGGTGTAATGGTCACATCACTTGGCTCTCACATAGCGATGTGAGAGTAGACTGTGGATCGAGTCTCGGACCCAGTGGCTCAAAACTCACACCGGGTGCATGTGCATGCATGCCCGAGATACAGAGAGGAGAATGGAGAAGAAGAAGTTGTGGTGTGGCCATCCTGGGGGTGATTTCTCACTTCTAATCTCTCTCTAAATGTAGCCAAGTCGGTGTTTCCAAAAGACTCGGCAGAAATGCCCGTGTTTCACTTTAACAGAGATAAGAAGGCTTTACTATGTTTCTGATAAGACTATGCCAGGGAAGGATGTAGGAACCACAGTCCCTGCACCAAAGTGACCTGTTACAGAAAGATTAATGTTTGTAGACCTGACTCTTCTTGGCCCCTCAGAAAGAGTCTTAGAATAGGAAATGTAGTCAGAATTCTGTCCTCGCCCCGTACACCCTTAGGTTAGTTCTGCTGGACACCTGTAGCCTTCACTTTTTCCTCTTTCCTCACTCTTTCTTAGATCAATCACTTCCTCTAGGAACTGAACCTACTTTTAGAGAGGGTGTCCGTCTCATGTCCTTGATACTGAGGAACAGGAGGACTCTGTGTGGACCAGTCTGTCCGGAATGACACTGTATAGCTTCTGGCCGAAAGGGTACCACTAAGCGTACTTTTTTAATTACCAGAAGGTGTGAGTGCACTTACCAGACGAGCGGGGAACAGGGAGAAGGCACCACCTAGTGGGATGTTTTCACAGTGCGATCCCTTCTCCATGTCTCTATCCTGTTGGGATTTGGGGCATGCATGTACATATGCCTGGCGTGTTTTCCAGGCTGCCAGGGTAGCGATTTAAACCTTGCAGTCAGTCATGTGGGATCTGGCTCCTGTAACCACTAGGCCATTAAGCTGGTCCTTTGTTATAGTTTTAAATGTAATTTTGTTTTCCATATTACTAGATTAGAAGTCTCTTAAGGGTAGAATCTTGCTTATTGGAAACTCAGTAAATATTGAGTTAGGTGAAATGAATAGAAATGGTGTTTGTAAAGAAACTTTTGCTCTGGGACCAGCAGTTGGCGTAATGGCTGTGTCGCTGGACTCCCATGTAGTCAACTGCGGTTCGCGTCCCAGACCCGGTGGCTTAAAACTAGCGCCAGTCGCGCATGTGTGCATGCCCAGGATCCCAAGAGGAGAAGGGATTGCAGCGTGGCCATCCTCCCTGGGGGGTTATTTCTCACTTTCTGTCTCTCTGTCTGGCGAGCGTGCGTGCTCTATAGCAAAAAAAACCTCTCCAAAAAAAAAAAAAAAAAAAAAAAAAAAAAAAAAAAAAAAGAGAGAGAGAAACTTTTGCTCTTCCTTTCCTTGTTTCTGGTAAAATATGGGCTTGTATCTATATGAATGTACCTCAGAAAATTAAGACAAAACAAAACCTGTGATCACAAAAGTTGTCTTCAAAATTTCTATCAATAACGTTCTAACTTCCAATATGACCTCCCATATAGTTTCTTTGTATTCTCATCCCCTTCTCTTTCCTAACCTGGAGACAGAATGATTGCCTTTTCCAAGGTAAGACCTTGTACCTATATGCTTATTCAAATTCCCATCTTCTTGATTTCATCTTCTGTCTGTGGGATTGTATAACATTAGTTCTCTCTTGCATTTTTAATCTTGAATAATGAAAATGCCCACATCTTCCCTTTCTCAAAAAGCATCTTCTTTTAACTTTGATTCTCACTTACTTTGTTTTACTCCTTGAATTGAAACCTATTATGGCATTAGTTGTACAAATGCTTTTGTACAACTGCATATGCATTTTTATTGAACACATGACTAAGCAGTATAATGACTAAGTTCTAGTGTTTGCATATCTTCAACTTTACTAGATAATGTTAAACTTTTTCCGAGTGGTTGGAGGCAGTTTACACATCTGCTAGTGGTACATAAGAGAGTCCACCATTTTAGATTCATGACAACACTTGGTGTTCTCAGTCTTTTCCATTTTAGTCACTTGGTGTGTTCCTAGGGGTCCTGGATACTGGTAAGATTGAGCACATTCTAATATATTTATTGGCCATTTGGATATCCTCTTTAAAAAACAATTTTAAAAAGAATTATTTAACTTTATTTATGATCTGACCAGAGAGTGACACAGTGAGAGCAAGAGAGAGAGAGAGAAGGTGAGAGCAAGCCACCAAGTCTGGGACTCGAACCTTGGTCAGCCATGTGGGAGTCCAGCGTCCTTAACTACCACACCACCTGCTGGTCCCTGGATATCCTCTTTTTGAATGGCCTCTTCAAATCCCTTATTCGTTATGCTACTGGATGGTCTGTTCTTTTCTTATTGGCTATAGAATTTATCATACATTTTAGATGTAAGCCTTTTGCTGAATATTGTATATGTGTTGCAAGTACCTTTTCCCACAGTCTGGTTTGCCTTTTTATTACGTCTTTCAATAAGTAGAAAGTCTTCGTTTTAATGTGAGTATATAAATAAAATTCACCAATTTGAAGGTTACAGGTTTAGGACTTCTGACTAATGCATATATCTGCAGCTACCATCCCCATGATACAGGAGCCAGTTTTTCCCCACTGCACTTTTGTTCCGTGTCCTTACTACTCTGCGACCAGGTCAGTCACTGTGTTTCCCCTTGGGTTTGAAGTTAAGTTGGGGCCTTGAACTTTCCCAGATACTGATAAAGCTGTTTAAGTTGTTGCTGGACACATGGGAAGATCAATCACATTGCTAAACATAAAGAACTACCCCATCCTCAGCCAAATCCCTTCAACCTTTATACAGACTTCATAACCTGACTGTCTTTGCAGACCTACCTCGGCAAAGCATCTTTTCTTGCTTTCACTCATGTGGACCTGCTTCAGCCTCACTCTGTATGCAGGTTCCCCTAATCAGTGTGTCAGCTTGATCACCTTGGCATTTAGGGCTTCTTTGGAATCCACCGGGTTCTATTTCAGAAAGGCTTAGGGCAATCCCTTGAGGGAACTCCACTTTTAGCATGACTTCAGCCTCTGGGTTCAGCCAGATAGAACACCAGTCTAGACATACAATTCTCTCTGCCTCTTTGCAGTCACCTTCTGTACAGCTTTCTCCTCGTAATCACTGTCCTGATTTCTGTCACTGTAGATTGGTTTTGCCTGTCCTAGGACACAAATGTTGTGGCATGTACTCTTTTGTGTCCTACTTCCTTTGCTGTCTGTGACCCATTCACATTGTGTTCTGTATCTGTGGTCTATTCTTTTTTATTACTGGCCAGTTGTCCACCGTATGATTTTATGCATCCCCATGTTTATGGACATGATGAATGAAGCGGCTCTAAATATTCAGGAACACGTGTTTTTTTGTTTGTTTGTTTGTTTTGTTTTTTTTTTTACAAATTTTTATGTCTCTTGGTAAATATCTAGAAGTGGATTTCTTATGATAAGAATACATTTAATTCATAAGGAACAGAAGCTAGCAGGTGGTGTGGCGGTTAAGGCACTGGGCTCCTACATGGTCAACCACAGTTTGAGTCCCGGATCTGGCGGCTTGTTTTCTCACGTTCCGTCTCTCTGTCTCTCTTTGGTCAAATTTAAAAGTAATAATAATAAGTAAAATAAAAATAAAATAATTCTTTAAAATAATGATAAGGAACAGCCAAACTTTTCAAAGTGGCTGTGCTATTTTATGCTCGAGCAGTATTGCACGTACGTCCGGCTGCCCTGTTCACCAACATGTGGTATGGCTGTTTTTTCTAATTGTAATTATACTAGTGAGAGGAATGTCACACTAAGGTTTAGTCTTGGTCACCTCTAGGCTTTCTTAAATGGTCTGAAACAAGCAATCACTTAGGAATAAAATATTTAAAAAGTTAATGCTGATGGCATAACATCTATAAAGGGAGTTTTGTACATCACAATCTTAGTTTTGACAAAAAACCTTTTTATTAATTTAGTAAATGATAGAGAATGTGAGAGGGGGGGGGAGGGAAAGGGAGAGAGACTCTCAACAGGGTCTTTCCATGCCACTTTCCCCAGCTTTCTAGCCACTCAGGATCCCACATGCACGCCTGAAGTGTTTTACAGTCCAACCCACATGGCTTCCGGCTTTGCCAGTTATTTGTGTCACTGTTGCACCACAGCAGCTGGGGCTCAGGCAGAAATGAACTGGTGCTATTGGGCCGGCAGAAGGAGCAGTGGCTAAGGCTCTGAACTCTCACATGGCTGACCGTGGTTCGAGTCCTGGATACGGTGGCTTGGAAATGACACAGGGCCTGTGTACATGCATGCCCAAAATCCCAAAAGAAGAATGGAGGGGAAGGGATTAGAGCATGGCCATCTCCTTTGAGGGGCGATTTCTCACTTTCCCTCTCACTGTCTCTCTACAAGTGCACATGCCCTGTGGCAAAGATCTTTAAAAAAAAGCAATAAGCTAATTCTGTGCTAGAGTGATATAAGATAGTGCCTTTTTATACTTTCAGGATTCGTTTTGACGGTTAGTATCTTCTGAGCCATTTAGAGAATGGGTTGCACATATGGGCCATGCCTCTTCTCAGGACACAGAGGAGCATATTTCTTCTTCTTGTCTAGTGAGTGGCCTATCACTCACCTGTCGGGGTCCCTTGCCGGGAACCAGTGGACAGGATGCCCAACAGCTCTTCCTCACTGGCAAGGTGTGAGCCCTGAATGGCGGTGGCAGGGCACTGGCTCCAGTCCCACTTCATTCCCTGGGGCTCACTCCTGGTAGTTTCTTCTTCTTCTTCTTTTTTTTTTTTTTTGGAGAAGTTTGTGCTATAGGGCGCATGTGCTTTCGAGAAAAACAGAGAGAGGTACAGAGACAGAAAGTGAGAAATCACCCTCCAGGGGGGATGACCATGCGCCAATCCCTTCTCCTCCATTCTCTTCTCAGGATCTTGGGCATGCACACACATACACCCGGCGTGAGTTTAAGGCACTGGGTCTGGGATTTGAGCCACAGTCAACTACATGGGAGTCCAGCGACATAGGCATTACTCCAACTGCTGGTCCCAACTCCTGGTAGTTTCTGAATGTTCCCTCTGCTCTGTCCATCTGGACAGTTTGGATTGGTTCTCTGTGTCTCCAGGCTCTATCTCCCCTCTCTAAACATTTCCAAAGCTCCTTAACTTCAAGACCAGAGAAAATGATGTCCTCTGGAGGGTGAAAAGCTAGTGGTGGTAGCGATCATTAGGTGTTTACCCAATTCCCATTCTCACCTTCTGTTATAGTAATTGAACCCAATTTTCCCCTAGGCTCATTGTTATTTAGAACAAAAACTTTATGTTCACCTTCCTTTGAAACTAGAAATGGCTATAAGTCTAGATTCTGGGTCAATGGAAGTCCTGAATGTAACTTCCAGGAAGGCTGCTTCTACTTCTACTGGTGCTGCTGCTTCTCTCCTCCTCCTCCTCTTCTTCTTTTTTTAAGTTAATTTATTTCTCCCATAAATGAGACAGAGAAGCAGAGTGAGAGGCATCCCCAACAAGGTCTTTACACCATAATCCAGCCCCAGCTTCACCTAGTCCAGATCATGGGCACATGTGCAGCCAGTATGTACAGGGAGTTGTCAGGATGGGAATATAGGATGTTCCCCTGTGGGTCCTGTATTGTAGAATATTGCATTACTGCTGTCACCAGCTGGCTTTAGGAAGCCTTCTTTTCCTCCTTCTTCTCATTCTCCTTTTTTTCTCCTCCTCCTTTTTTTTTTTTACATTGCCAGAGGGTGTGTGCACTCACCAGAAAGAGACAGAGATGGAGAAAGAGCAGGCACTCCTTAATGGGATGTGGTCATGCTACAATCCTTTCTCTTCCATTTCTTGATCCTCTCTAGATTTGGGCATGCGTGAGCATGCACCTGGCATGTTTTTCCAGCTGCCGAGGTTGGTATTCAAACTGTAATCAGCCATGTAGGATCTGGCTCCCTTAGCCACTAGGCCACTAGGCCCTTTGAAAGGCTCTAGGCCCTTGAAAGGCTTCTTGAAGGTGGTGGCTCACTGGGAACCATCACTCTTGTCTTCCCCCTTCTACCAACTGAAATGTGAACATGGTTGCTGAAATTCCAGAGGCAACCTTGGATTATGAGGTGAACCTGACAGTGAAACTGGAGTGGAGAATGGGAACTACTTTCTGAACTTTTTTTATGTGAAGCAATATATCTTTGTAGCTTTATGCCCTATTTTAAGTTTTCTATCATATGTCATCAAATCCAGTCTTGATATATATGAAATTTCATACCTGGTACAAGTAATAGAGTCTAAAATGTGACTGGTTGTGAATTATTCCAGATCTATTATGTATGGATTAAACTTTTTTACCAAGAGTTTTTAGAAACCTACATTTCCTTAATTCCAAGTTTTTGGAACACAGTATTCAAAAATTTACTCTTTGATTTACCTGGTGTTTAACAGCCATTCTCTGCTGCAGTGAACATGCAGGTAAAATGTTCTTGCTGCTTGTACTGAGGGAACTGTACAAGAAAATACAGGAGAAAAGACATTAGCATTTTAAAGTATCATCCCACATAATATCAAATAGATACGCATTTCTTGGACAATGTGTAGAGAAACATTGCCTTAGCACATCCTTACTTTGTTTCCATGTTTCAAATAAAGCACAACTCAATTTGGCATGCTTTTGTTTGCATTACCATAATTTTTCTGTTTCCTAGAATTATTAATAATAATTATTCAAAATTTGCATGGTGCTGATAGTCAATAGACTTAGAATGAGAATAAACTTTTGGTCTGAATTCTACAGGAATAAGTTCTTAGGAAAATAATATACCGAGAAAAACGTATATTATGGTCCAGTGACATAGCCACTATGCCAACTGCTGGTTCCATATTGAGTGTTTTAAGCGACTAAAGGGCACTTTTCGTTTTGGAATAAGCATTCTGTGTGTCATAGCATGTTATGTTTATTTTTCAAAATTTAATTAAAAGTACTTCACTGTTGGGACCAGCAGTTAGCGTAATGGCTATGTCGCTGGACTCTCATGTAGTCGACTGTGGTTCAAGTCCTGGACCCGGTGACTTAAAACTCACGCTGGGCGCGTGTGCGTGCATGCCCAAGATCCCGAGAGGAGAATGGAGGAGAAGGGATTGCGACGTGGCCATTCCCCCTGGGGGGTGATTTCTCGCTTTCTGTCTCTCTGTCTCTGTCTGTCTGGCGAGCGCACGCGCCCTAAAAAAGCAAAAACCTCCCCCCCCCAAAAAAAAAGTACTTCACTGTTAGAGGAATGAACATCCAATAAAAACCTCCTTTTGAGCTACATTAGTATATTTCATTTTTATCTAGAAAAATAGAATCTGAGACTTAGAAAGAAAGAGAGTTTTAGAAGAATGAAATCTGAAACTTAGCAGAAACTTGGAGATTTTTAAATTTAACTTTCCACCAAGTGCAGTAATTTTTAAAAAATGACAATTGTTGTAGATATCCCACTTCTGCTTGGAAACCTCCAGAGATTAGAACCACCCCCACGAGGCAGCTGCTATTGTCACTGGACAGCACAGCAGACAGTCAGTTTTTTCTTGCATTGAATAAAAATCTGCTTTTCTTAAATTCTAGCTTTTATCCTAGTTCTGGCCTCTGGAGCAATACAGAATTAGTATACTCTCCTCTTCGTGACAGCCCTTCAAATATTTGAAAGTAGATATTATGCTTTTCCTTATTTTTCACTTTCCCAGTTGCTTGAATAATTTATCAAAAATTATAGCTTCTCCCATTCACCTGGACATTTGCCTTTCATTGCATACTAACTGGTCAATGTGCCTCTTAAAATGCGGCATCCAGAATGAACTCTATGTTACGGACGTAGTTTAACTAGCCAGAAATGCAATAGAACTGTCATAGGTAGTGATCTGTGGGTAATAATTTCTCAGGGAAGCCTCATCCTTCAGATAGACTGAGTTCCTTTCAAAAAGGGGGGCTTGCATGGGAATACTTGGTAAGCTACAAAGTGCTTTCTAAATGATATGAAAGGTTCTATCCTATTTTAGGACTTTAATATACAACCAATAATCAAAGAATATGTTTTTTTCAC
The DNA here is from genome assembly GCA_026018925.1 of Tupaia tana. NCBI lineage: Eukaryota > Metazoa > Chordata > Mammalia > Scandentia > Tupaiidae > Tupaia > Tupaia tana. The sequence continues at coordinate 64,285,249 of JAKSZU010000004.1, forward strand.
ACCTTCCTATATAGCATTTTACACAATGCTGATTACAACCTTTGTCTTTTCAGAATTAGCAGAAAAAAAACAAAAGACAAAAAGAATCGTTGTTTTTCCTTGACTAAAGTATAAAAACAACGTCAGCCATTATGTCAAGGTACTATGAATTTTCTGAATTGAACAAATTTTTAAAGATTAGTGATTTTTGGAACATGGCTTATTTGAAGCAAATGATAAATGTCATTTTAAAATCTGTACATACTTTAATGTGACAATAGCAGAATCTCCTATTGACAAGACATTTTAATGCATAGAGCCATTTTCCCACTCAAATTAGAGTTTGAATATGTAATCTTTATTTCTTCCATTTAAAAATATACTTTTAAGCTTTTCTGATTTTAACTAACTTTAAATGAAATGGAACATGACCCAAATGTTGTTTAATATTGTCATCTAACCACTAAATTATTCTCAGTGGCTTCTTGAGTATCAATTACATGTCAAGGACTTGAAAAAGATATTGCAAAGAGAAAGAAGACTGTTTGTCAGGGTCAGCAGGTAACTAAGTGGCTAAGGTGCTGGATTCCCATGTGGCTGACCATGGTTCAAGCCCTGGACCTAGTGGCTTAAAAATAATGCCAGGCATGTGTGCGTACATGCCCAAGATCCTGAGAGGAGAATGCAGGAGAAGGGGTTGAAGCATGGCCATTCCCACTGGGGAGTGATTACTCACTTTCTCTCTGACTCTCTCTGGCAAGTGCACATGTCCTATGACAGGACCCTAAAAAACAAACCAAATAAATAAATAGATAAAAATAAACTGTCTTTGGGCTGGCAGGTGGCATGGTGGTTAAGAGCGCTGAATTCCCACATGGCAGACCATGGTCCGAGTCCTGGACCTGGAGGTTTACTTTCTCATTTCCCTTTCTCTCTCTCTCTCTGGTCAAAATTTAAAAATGATAATAACGACAAATGGAATTAAATAAATAAATATTTAAAAATGAATAAATAAATAAATAAACTGTCTTTTTTTCTTAATTAACTCTAGAAGAGCATTTTGGAAAAAAAAATACAAACTTTTTTCTGAATGTGCTTAGCATGAGTTTATACTCATGAAAGATGAAAGATTCTAACATTCTTTTTTTTTTCTTTTTATTTTATTATTATTTTTTTCTTTTATTATTTTTTTAGATTCTAACATTCTAATAGTAGGTTATCATTAGTCAATATAACTGTGAATATAAATGAGTATAAATATAATTGTGAAATTTGAGAGGGCTTTAAAAAGTTTGTGGAAAAATGCATATTATGAAAAAATTATGCATAGACTTTAAAGTTTTGAACCAAAATAAGCTCACATGTTCCATTTTTAAAGTCCCCTTTTATAAGTGTGAGACCCAAATGGGATAATGATAATGATGAGAACTCAACACAGTCCCTGGCACATAGTAGGCTCGTCCTTAGTGTTTGCCATACAAATACTGCACATGAGCATAGTATTACTCATTATCTTGGCGGGGAAGTTGTTGCTAGAGCAGGAGGCTGAGTCCTGTAGATTGATGTGCCATTGTTCAAATGAGTGAGAAACATCCAGATTGTGCTGTGTTTTAAAACCGTGTATCGAACTGGCAGGTGGCGTGGTGATTAGGGGCGTTGTACTTTCCACATGGCTGACCATGGTTTGTGTCCCAGATCTGGTGGCTTGCTTTCTCACTTTCCTCTCTCTCACTCTTCTCTGGTCAAATTAAATAAATAAATAAATAAATAAATAAATAAAGCTACATAAAGTAATAATAATTATAAAAATATCTTTTTTTGTAAGATCATTATTTCTTGGTCAAAAGAAATTACTATATCTCCTCTTTTTTAAAGAATTATTTTATGTAACTTTATTTGTTTACTTTAATTGGACCAGAGAGGGACAGAGAGAGAGAGAGAGTGAGAAAGCAAGTTGCCAGGTCTGGGACTCGAACCACAGTTGGTCACGTAGGAGTCTAGTGCCCACCATGCCACCTGCCATCTCCCAGAAATTACTATATTTTCTAAAACATGACATATTTTGGTGGTTATAGTTTGATTTGTAATGTCAAATACTAAAGAGCATAAATTATTTAAAGATACATAAATATTTATAATAAAAAACAGATGTTTAGTACTGTCTACACTGGAAAGAAATTCACTAAAGAAAATTCAGTAAATCATTTCCAGAATTATAGTATTCTGATATTTATCTAGAAAAATAAGAGTAAGTTAGAATTATAAAGAATCATTCATTGTTGAAATTTTTTTATTTTTTAAAATTTACTTTTAAAAATTATTTTATTTTATTTTATTTTATTTTATTTTATTTTATTTTATATTTTAATTTGACCAGATAAGGACAGCGAGAGAGAGAGAGAGAGAGAGAGAGAGAGAGAGAGATGAAAAGTGAGAAAGCAAGCTGCCAGGTCCGGGACTTGAACCATGGTCAGCATGTGGGAGTCCAGTGTCCTTAACTAACATGCCATCTGCTGGCCCCTACAATTTACTTTTTAAAAGATTTTGCCAGAAGATAAAGGCACTCACCAGAGAGAGAGAGACAGAGAGAAAGAGAGAGAAAAAAGTAAGAAAGTGGTCTTCCATGGAGAATGGTCACACTGCAATCCTTCTCATCCATTTCTCCTTCATTTGGTATTTTAGGCACACACACACACATTTGGTATTTTATGCCACGCGTTTTTCAAGTCCAGAACTGTGTGGTCTGCCATGTGGGATCCAGACACCCTATCACCATGCCATAGGCTGGTCCTCTACCACTTTTTTTTCAAAATTGAACAATTTAACTTTTTTTCTTGTTACAGATTTTGGCAACTGGGACTATGTAAATCAGAGGTTGCCTTTGGAAAATTAGATTTGGAGTCACATAATTTAAATGTACACAAGCAGGTCTAGAATTTCCCTATTAGATTTACTTTGGTTTTAGCAGTTTTTTTTTTTTTTAATCATTATACAATCACTTAAACATTTTTAGAGAAAGACTACTTTTTTTCATGTGTTGTAAATTTAATCTTATTTGGTTAATCATACAACTTATAGTCATATACAGACTGAAGAAATATCAATATTCTAATAGCATCTAGTGGTTATTGTCTTTGGCTATATAGATGTGTGGGCTTTTATATCAATATTAGTTAGTGTTTTTTAAACTTCATAGTATTTTCTTCCAGCAAAGAACTGTCTCTTTTCTAAGACAGGCAAAAAAATCCTTGCTTATAAAATGAGCCCATTTTGAATATTAATTAGGAGGTCTTTGAACTCTAAGAATAAAATCTGTTAATGCTTTGGGTATAAAACAATTATGCATTCAAGGACTTTAATTTTATGCTAATAATGCAACAAGCTTTACATTTTTCTTCGTTTTGTTTGTATTTCCTAAAGATAATTTAATGCAAATAAATCCATCCATATATTGCATAGAGCATGTCGGATGGTTTCCCTATAGTTAAGATTATATCAGCGTTCCCATTATAAATCTCTATTACCCATGGTTTATAATTTAATTGAAAAAACTCACTGCAGGCAGAAATTCAACACTTAGCGTTTCAGGCTAAAAGCAATATTTCTCTTTTAAAAATAGCCTCTTCTATGTAATTTCATAGTTAATGAAAATGTAAGAAGGATCATCCTGGAGCTGATTTTGAACAAAGCTAAACAGATCATTGTCTATAACTAAAATAATTTCTACATAAAAGTAGTTGCTATCTTATCATTGGCCTAATACTACAACATTTAACCAGATAAGAAAAGACCACAATGAAATCTGTTTACTCTTTCTCCACACACAAAAAAAACACACAAGAACTAGAATATTCTGTATAAGCAGACACCTATTAAATGTTGACAATATTGTCTGAGGATGTTTGTTTTAGTTTGATTTCAAAGTGCACACTGACTTTTTTCAGTAGATCTGTACTAACGCTATAAAATCTGTATTTTTTTTTTTTTTTGTCAAACTGAGATAGGAAGAGGGCTAAGGTTGGGAGATGCACGCTCTGAAACTCTCTGCTTTATCTGCCATATAAATCTTCATCTTAAGTTTATGCTTCAACTACCTTGACAAGATTCAGGGGTTAATTAACAGGCATAGCAGTTTCAGCTGGCTTACATGGTAGAATTGAGAAAATCAGTTTTTAGACACATGGTGGTTTTGTCATCAGCTTTTGAATCCAAATCCTGTAGTGTAGAAAGGTTAACCTGCCAGGTAATATGCAATCTCCAATCAAGACTTCACCAGAGTTTTATCAAGCCCAGTGAGACAAAGAAAATGTGAGATAGTTAGAATAAGATAGACTGTATTTCTCTCACCCAGCAACCTTTTCCTATTTAATTCTTATGTGTAATGCTGCATATAAAATATGTGTCATGATTTTTTTAACCCTAAATAGTCATCAAAAACTAGCTTAAAAATGGTCTGGCTCTATCTATGAAATTAATTGTGTTTCTAAATCAGTTGCCTTTGAGACCCTAAGGAAAATTAAGGTCAATAATACAATCTCATGTCTCTTACAAAACTTTGCTGTTTACAAAGGGCTTTAACACACTTAATATACACAGCCACTCAGATAATGGAGAAAGTGGAAGTTGAGAGATCAAGAAACTTTTTTGAGGTCACTCAGCTAGTAAGTGGCAGTGGACACTCACATTCTGCCTTGACTAGTGCTCCTTCTGTAACCCAGGGCTCCTTAGATCTTTTGGGAAACTCATATTTTGTACTTTGAGCAATGGAAGCTAGTGATACCATCTTTGTTCCTGCTGCTATCACAGAATATCTTAGACTGGGTAATTTACAAATAATAGAAATTGATTTCTACAGTTCTAGAGGTTACAAAGTCCAAGATCAAGGTACCAGTAGATTGGGGTCTGGTGAGAGCTTGTTCTCTGCTTCCAAGATGGCGCCTTTTTGCTGTGTCTTCACATGGCGGAAGAGACTGAGAGGCAAGGTAGCTCTCTGAAGCCTCTTTTATAAGGACATTAATCTCATTCACGGGGGCGGAGCTGTCATGATATAATCAACTCCCCAAAGGCCCCACCTCTCATTACCAACGCAATGGGGAAAGAGTTTCAGAATGAATTTCTAAGTTCAATTTTAAAATACTCCATATTAGTTTATATTTATAAGTAAATAATTTAGAGTTTGACAAGACTTGTATATATCTAAGCTATGCAAGAAGTCATTAACAAAATGAAAGAAAGTCATAGATTACTGTTTCACCTAATTTCTTTTTTTCCCCTCTTTTTAAGGTTTTGCCATAAGGCGCATACTCTCCAGAAAGAGACAGTGAGAGAGAAAAGTCAGAAATCACCTCCCAGTGGGGGATGGCCTTACTACAATCCTTTCTCCTCCATTCTCCCCTCAGGATTTTGGGTATGCTTGCACAAACATGCGCTTGGTGTGATTTTCAAGCTGCTGGGTCCAGGACTGGAACCATGGTTGGTCTTCTAGGAATCCAGCATTTTAACCACTATACCACCTGCTGGCCCTCTCCATTTCTATGATTAAAAATTATTCTCGGGGGGCGGGGACCAGCAAGTAGCATGGTAGTTAAGGTGCTGGACACTTCCACATGGCCGACCATGGTTCAAGTCCGGGACCTGGTGGCTTGCTTTCTCACTTTCCTTCTCTCTCTCTCTCCGGTCAAATTAAAATAAATGAATGAAAAAATAAAATAAAATAAATAATTTTAAAAATTATTCTTGGGACTAGTAGATGGCGTAATTGTTACGTCACTGGACTCCCATACGGTCAATTGTGGTTTGAGTCCTGGATCCAGAGGCTTGATACTCATATTGGTTGCATGTGTGTGGTAGCTAAAATTCTGAGAGGAGACTAGAGGAGGGATTGTGACATGGCCATCCTCCCTAAGGGGGTGATATTTTGCTTTCTGTTTCTCTGTCCTTCCTTCTGGTGAATGCACGCACCCGATAGCAAAAATCTCTGAAAAGTAATTATTCTTAATGTTGATTAAATCAGAAAACTTTCCTTAAATATAAAGGTTGTGGGAAATAACTATGTGAACATATGTGATTTTGCAGTCTTAAGAGTTTTTGGGGGGTGGGCAGTGGATGGCGTGGTGGTTAAAGGCACTGGATTCCCACATGGTCGACTGCGGTTTGAATCCTGTACCTGGTGGCTTGCTTTCTCCCTTTCCCTTTCTCTTGCTGTCTCTCTCTGGTCAAATTAAAAAATAATAATAGTAACAAATGGAATTAAATAAATAATTTTTAAAAAAGAGTTTTTTAGAAATAGTAAATAATTACTTTCCAAGGATGGTACTGGTAGTACTGTATAATGAAATATGGAATACACTAGAAAACCCTCTTTGCTTGCTTTGAATTTGGAAGTTCATTTTTTTCTGTGTTTAGTTAAAAGTAGACCATTTTCTGATATTTACAAGCTAACATGAACTTTTATAGTTTCCACTGTAAGAATTTTTTTTTTTGGACAGGTTTTTGCTACAGGGCATGTGCGCTTACCAGAAAGACAGAGGGAGATAGAGAGACAGAAAGCGAGAAATCACCCCCCGGGGGATAGCCATACTGCAATCCCTTCTTCTCCATTATCCTCTCGGGATCTTGGGCATGCATGCACACACACCTGGTGTGAGTTTAAGCCATTGTGTCCAGGACTCGAATCTTAGTCAACTACATGGGAGTCCCGCAACATAGTCATTATGCCAACTGCTGGTCCCTCCATTGTAAGAATTTTAATGTCATTACTAACTCCTAGCATTTTTATGTATGTATGTGTGTGTGCATATGTATGTGTGTGTGTGTGTGTGTGTATAGCCAGAGGGCATATGTAAATGCCAGAGAAAGACAGAGAGACAGAAAGGAGAAAGCTCCCTTTGGGGAATGGTCACACCGCCATCCCTTGTCCTCCATCTCTCTCCTTTTGTGATTTTGGACATGCATGCATTAAGTTCCCCGTATGTTTTTCAAGCCTCTGTATCTGAGACTTGAACCACTCAGTTAACCATGTGCGATATGGCTGCCTTAACCACCAGGCCATGGAGCTGGCCTAGTAATTTTAGAATGTAATACAGAATTTATTTCTAAAAATTTATGCCCTCAAAAGTTTTTGTGACTCACTGGTTATTATGAATGATGATGATGCTGATTCCAGGCACTCGATTCAGTGACAGTCAATACCTTGTGTCCTCCTACTTTGTCCTGAGCAGGTGTTAGAATTTGGTGTAGTTTTTACATCTTCTGTCTCTCTTTGTTACTTCAAGGCAAACTTGCTCATCCTCTTCTATTTTCTTACACTGAAATACTCTTGCTAGGACTACCAGAGACTTCCTAATTGCAGCATTCAATGGATACTTTTTAGACAGTACAGATTGAAAATCCCTTATCTGAAATGCTTGGGCCCAACAGTGTTTTGGATTTGGGATCTTTTTGGATTTTTGGAGTTTTGCAGTTTTTAGAATATTTTTATAAACAATACATAAGGAGAAATCTTCATGTCAAGATCTAAGTCCCAATATGAAATTCATTTGTGTTTTCTGTATACTTATACATACAACCTGAAGATAATTGTATACAATATTTTTATATCACAACATTTTGATTGTGACCTGTCATGTGAGGTCAGGTGTGGAATTTTTCACTTGTGGTATCTTCTTGATGCTCAAAAGACATCAGAGTCTAGAGCATTCCAGATTTCAGATGTTCAGATCATGGATGCTCAGTCTGCATTGATGTCCTGGCTCTCCCTGCGGGTTGCTGAGGTTCCCTGCCTCCCTTGGTAGTTGAGTCTCTGTTCAGCCTGGTCCCTTTGCTAATAGCCCTGGGGACAACACTATCCCTTGTAGGTTCCCTCCACCCTGCCCATACCTTGAATAATCATTTCATTAAATGCTCTTTAAATTACCCACGTTGAGAGTGCTCTTCAATTTCTGTCTGGGCTTTGAGTGATACTACTTGTATAAGAGTGTCTTTTCCTTCCACATTTCATGTCAAGATCCCATATTACCCATGTTTTTAATCATTTCAATTCTCATAAGGGGAAAATGGCATCTTGTTTTAATTTATATTTTTTTGATTATTATCGAGTTTGAACATCTGTTCATATGTTAATTGGCTATTTGCATATTCCTGTTAATTGCTTGTTAATATTCTTTGTGCATTTTTCTTTTGGATGATCTCTCTCTTTTAATTTCTATTGTGAGTGGAATATTTTTTTATTATATTTTCCAACTGATTGTTGTTGTGATCAATGAGAATTATTGATAGGTTTTGTATTTGGTTGTAGTCTGAACTCTCTGCTGATTCTCTCAGATTTTCTAATATTATTTGCGAAGGACAATAATGCTAGTACCTCCTTTCTACTTTATGCCACGCTTCCTTGCCTAGTCTTAGGTGTTGCTAGACCCTCCAGAATACTGCTGGACGATAGGGGTGGAGGTGGAATCTTTGTCTCTTTCCTGCCTCTCACTCAGCTTTTTAGGAAGCATATGTCACAGAAGGCTACCTCAGAGCTACCCTTGAGAAAAGTGCAGACTCTGGTGGGGAAGCCCCCCGATGCCCCACACATACTCTGGAGGAACCTCAGCACACACACAAACATGTGAAAGGCTCTGTGGTCATGTTTTTGTTTGTTTGTCCTTTCCTAATATAACTCTGGTACGAATTTTATACAGTACATTATCACTCCATAATTTGCATAGGTCCTAGAAGGCAAAAAAAAAAAAAAAATTTATGCTAGTATAGCTAAATCACTGTGGTTTTCTGCAGAAACTCTGACTGAATTACTCCACGGTTTATTATGCCTCTTCTCAGTTCTTAGTACTGTAGAAACGAAGCCACTCTATTTTGTATTTAAGGGGTCATGTGGGTCATCCACCATCCTGGCATGTTTTGCCCGCAAAAGAAAAAATTGAGATTAAAAAATGAATGTAAATGAAAGTATGGAATTTAGGAAACGATATCGTTCTTGCCTCCTCACTTTTTTCTCTGTTTCATATACTCATGCTTGTGCATATTGTCGACAGAAAATAAGAAACTCTGTAAAAATAATAATTAATGTGGTTTATTTCTAAGGAGAATGAATGGCCTAGGCCAGAGAGGAGGCAAAACATGCCTTTCTCTCCAGGTGATCAGGTACAGGGGTTCCTTTGAATTGATTTTGAAAGTGAGAGACAGAGTTTGGAATTTAGTGAGAAGTTTTTCCATTGGTCTGGCTCAAAAAGGTGAGATATGTTGGGGAGGGGGCCTGTAGGTTATAGGTGGGCTTCCAACTTTTAAGGTGGTGATTACAAAAGGAAGGTTGCTGAGATCAGAAAGGAATGCACTTTAAGAGCAATAAAGAGGCTTAATATACATCACAGAGATACTCCAATACTGTGTCGGGCAGGATGGAGGAAGAATCCTGTTACTCATGGGCCAAACCGATCTGTCAACATCTGTGGGCCTGACTCCTCCAGGTCCTCTGGAAAGGACCTTGGAAAATAGGAAAAAAGCAGTCAGACTTCTGTCCACAATATGCATACACATAAGCAAAAATCTCAAACAAGTTGAAATAAACCATCAACCATCGTGTTACCATTTTCTTACATGTATACGCTTTCTTCTTAAGTCTCTTTTTCCTTCTCTCCCGTCTCTCCATTATTCCATCTCTCCTTTTCTCTCTCCCAATGTATGCTTAGTTATCTCCAGAGAAATTGTCTCTACCATTACTCTTTTTCCATTGCAAATTATAAGTTAAAAATTATTATCATTGTTGATAAAAAGTATAACGTTAACAGGAGCCTGCAGGTGATGTGGTGGTTAAGGTGTTGAATTCCAACATGGCCTACCACAGTTCAAATCCTGGACTCTGCTTGAAATCTTGAAATCACACAGGGTGTGAGCGTGTGTGTACCCAAAATCCCAAGAAGAGAATGAAGGAGAAGGGATGACAGCATGGTCATGCCCCTGCGGGGGTGGGGGGTGTGATTTCTCACTTTCCTTCTCTCTGTCTATCTCTCTGTGTCTCTCTGGTGAGCACACATACCCTATGGCAAAATTCTAAAAAACAAGGGAACCAGCAGTTAGCGTAATGGCTATGTCGCTGGACTCCCATGTAGTCGACCACGGTTCGTGTCCCAGACCCGGTGGCTTAAAACTCACCCCAGGTGCATGTGCGTGCCCAAGATACTGAGAGGAGAATGGAGGAGAAGGGATTGCAGCGTGACCATCTCCTCTGTGGGGTGATTTCTCACTTTCTGTCTCTATGTCTCTCGCTGTCTGTCTGGCGAGCACACGTGCCCTATAGCAAAAGCCTCTCCAAAATAAAAAAAAAAAAAAAAAAAAAAAACCAGGGAAAAAGCCCTCTTTTTTTCTTGAGAGATTTTTGCTATAGGGTGCATGTGTTCTCTGGAGAGACAAATACAGAGAGATACAAAGCGAGAAATCACCCCCAGTGGAAATTTCCACACTGCAATCCCTTCTCCAGTCTCCTCTCGGGACTTTGGACATACACGCACATGTGTCCAGTGTAAGTTTTAAGCTGCCAGTTCCAGAATTTGAACTGGGGTCAAATACATGGGATTCCAGTGATGGAACTGTTACTCCACCTTCTGGTTCCAAGGCCCTCATTTTTAAATGAACCCTAACTGCACCATTAATAAATGCTGTTATGTAGACACAAGAAATTAACCCTTAATACAGAACTGGTGGCAACAAACCCCAAAGACTTTGAAAAGGCTCAGAAATCCTCTTTGGAATGCTCATAAATGTCTCATCTACATTTCCTTTCTCTTCCAATTGAATCTATTATTCCTAGAACATATAAGAATAACATACTATCTTTTATTCAATTTGACTTTCCATTTTCTTTAATTACTAGTATTGAAACTGTTTCGCTTTCTGCTATATTTCATTGCAAATCTTTCAACTGTGCTATAAGGCTAAATTAAGCTTTTATGGATTCTTTTGGAGGATAAACGTAATCCCCATTTATTGCTTCCAGGGTACTATTCATCTTAAGTTTCAAAAAACTGACATGTAAATAAGCTCTTGGAAAACAATTCACTTGTAAATTGGCAACTTCCTGTACGGTGAATAAAAAGAAATTCCAAATGATGGACTCTCTTATATCTGCAGAATGTTTTTAATTGCCAGAGGATGTATGCACTTGCAGAGAGAGAGAGAAAAGAGAGGAAGCGCCCTTCTTCCCTGTAGGTCATGGTCATGCTGCAATTCTTTTCCCTCCATTTCTCCACCCAGTCAGGGTTTGGGGCACACGAGCACAACTGCCTTGCCTATTTTCTTTTTTTTTGGAGAGGTTTTTGCTAGAGGGCACGTGCACTTGCCAGAAAGACAGAGAGAGACAGAGAGACAAAAAGCGAGAAATCACCCCCCAGGGAGGATGGCCACCCCGCAATCCCTTCTCTTGCATTCTCCTCTTGGGATCTTGGGCACGCACACACACACGCCTGGTGTGAGTTTAAGGCACCAGGTCTGGGACTCGAACTGCGGTTGACTACATGGGAGTCCAGCGACACAGCCATTATGCTAACTGCTGGTCCCTGCCTTGCCTATTTTCAAGCTGCCAGAGTTGACATTCAACCAAGGTCAACCATGTGGGTTTTCACTTTCTATGCACAGCGCTTAACCACTGTGCTTAGGGGCAGATCCTGCAGTGTTTTAGTTAGTTCAATTGGGTCGAATTTGTAGGTGTGAATTTAAATGACGTTTCTAGGCTAATATAGAATTACAGAAATTCAGTAGTACCTCAACTTAATTGTTAGCCTGTCATCTTAATCATGTGTTCTTACTTTTCAGTTACATCAATTTTTTTTTAATTAATGAAATTGGAATTCCAACACTTAATAGACCAGATCCATGGCTTTATGCTATTGACAAATGAAATGGCATACTGCATTTTTAATTTTTTTGATAGGGTTGGGAGTGGTGTTTGGCAAAATGCCTTTTTCATTAAATCGATCTATAGGGGGAAAGATTATTACTAATGAATTCAGGGATTTAACGTACTGGAAATATCAAGTAGTCTGGCACAATGACACACATTGCATTATGAACCATAACGTTGCTAACATTACATTGCTTGTAATATAAAAGCTGCTAAATATGTTTTAAATATCACAAAGACGGTGTTTCTTGCCTGGAGCATGCTCTTTGTTCTATTCTTCATTTCATATTCTTATCTTTTTCATGAGGAGTAGTAAATCTCAATAAAATCTATGGATTGTGTTATGTTGAAAGGCTCCTTACTGAACCAATATGTTCACAGATAAGATCAATAATATATGTGTAAACCTTGGAAATATAAGTTGGAGAGGAAGCTACCTAATAAAACTCTGGTACTAAATTTTATACAACATATACTGGCCTTTTAATTTTATATGCAGGTCCCTAAGGACCAGAAGACCAACTGAACACATCTGCAATTTTCTGGATTAAGCTATGATAGTTTTATGCAAAACCTCTGAATGCATTTAAGGTTTATGTTTTGTAAAGGCATTGCATAATGGTTACTCATTTCATTTCTTTGTGAAGGGCTGTTGTCTCATGTTAAAATTTTGAAATAAGAGTTTTATGTTTATACCTATTTAGTTGGACCATTAGTTCAAAATGCATACTAAGGAAGTGTTATGGTTTTAAAGTGTATTTAACTCACCATTTTATTTTTTACAGTTAGTATCTAATGCTGTATTTGTATGGCCATCAGTTATCAAACCATGTAAGTGCTAAATTTCTTTTGAAGCTTTCAAGAGGTATTTTAATTAAGTTTTCAAAATTGCTTTTGGATCATACAATTCTTTAGTGCTTTATTTTCATTAACGAAATAGTAATTAAAATTAAATTTTAAAAGAAATAACCACAGTAGGTCATACTTTTATTAACTCAAGGTAGATAATGAACCTGTCCTATATAAAGACTGAGCTAAGTCTGCGGAGAGGCTGGGGATACTGTATTTTAATTAAGGTAATCCTTATTTGCATCTAACAAACAGCACTGCTACTTAGAAATTTAAGACCTTAGTGATACATATTAGTACATTACCTCGACAAATCTAATAGAGATTTAGTACTTGTGTTTTAAGGAGTAATTTGTCTAAAATTAAGAGCATTTGCATAGTACATTTCAAGGATGTTATTCTTTACAGAGTTTTCTATAATTAAGGAACACATTAAACATTAAAATTTTATAATTTTTGTAGTGCAAGGAATGCTTGCTTTGTTATTAAACTGAGCTTTATTTTCAGCTGTACATAACCCTATGGAAAAGCCCAGCTTTAATAAAGACATGTGGCTACACTGTCACTGAGGGTTTTTTCCTCTTGAAGCTGAGTGATGGCTTATGTGTTTAAAGAACGTTTTAGCATGCAAAATGCAACTCGAAAGACATCTATTCAGTTAGATGGAGATTATTTAATCATTTAAAAAGTAGGCCAAAGAGACTTACCCTAACCACACTGCTAAATAATTATGAGCTGCATCATATATAAATTAAGTGTTCTCTAATTGTGGGTATGGATAGACTCTTTCTTGAGTCAGTTAAGTGTTTGCAGTATTAATAACTACTTTAGTTAGTTAAAGAAATTAAAGAGCCTATTTTAATTAAGAATGACAACTTTATTCTCAAGGTTCCTTTTATTTTGATGCTTAACAGAATAATTTTAGTATTTGCATTTTATTGATCCAGAGAGAATGATTTTATCAAATAAAGCACAGGATAAGAATCAACAGCTGGGCCATATGTGGGTATGTGGATTTTTGACTTGTAGGTGGCCTTGTCTCTTAGCCATTTTTGCCTGGCTGTGACTCAGGAGATGAAGGGATAGGTTCCCCAGAAAAGAAGGCATTTGCACCTTACTCAGTTTACCTTAGGCTGCTCTGTGCTCTTTCTTCTCCTATCAACTAATGAAGTCCCTTTGCTTTTCCAAACAGGGGAAGGCTCCTTGGTCCCTCCAGCATGTAGTAGTTTAAACAACTACTTTTTGACAGGGACTGTAAGTGGTCATCCAACATTCATTCAATGAATGTGATATTTCAAAGGATTAATTCAGGTTATATGGATGTGGAAATCAGATGTCTCATAATTTTAAATTCAGTGTTGTATCAATTTTAACAATAATTTAGAAATATTTAGGTGCTTAGTTTTATCATTTATTGGCACCAGCACAGAAAGTATTTTTTTTTAAAGAATTATCCTATTGAACTTTATTTATTTATTTATTTATTTATTTATTTATTTTTATTTGACCAGAGAAGGACACAGAGAGAGAGACAGGGAAAATTAGAAAGCAAGCCGCCATGTCTGGGACTTGAACTGTGGTCGGCCATGGGGGAGTCCAGCACTCCTAACCACCACACCACCTGCTGGCCCCTAAGAAAGTATTATTTTGAAGTGATTCTTCAATGGAGAGATTTCTATATTGCCAATATATTTTTGTTTTTCTTATTATATAATTGGCTAAAAGATTTGAATAGTTAGAATGTGTTAAAAGCTAGTTAAATCTAAGAAATAATTGTAATGAAAACGGATGTTTGAAATTTTCCTTTCATTATAAAGGCAAGTAGAAATTGTGAAATTGTGGAATGATAGTCAATTGTGGGTTTAATCTCAAAATCGTGAACACTGTCTGGCTGACCTTAGGTATTTCCATATTTGTACATGGAAATAAATGCAAGATTAAATATTGCTTTTCTCTTTCCTGAACTTAAAAGAAAATATTAATTTGGATGCTCTAGTGATTTTATGGACAAAAGTTACAGCCACTCTTTCTTCTTTGTCCTGTTTTCACTAACCACTGGTTTACTCTTACTCCTCACTTTTATGTATGAGCTGACAAACAAAAGCACAAGGGCCAGCAGATGGTGTAGTGGTTAAGGACACTGGACTCTCACATGACCGACCATGGCTCGAGTTCCGGACCTAGTGGCTAGCTTTCTTACTTTCTTTTTTCCTCTTTCTCTCTGTATAACTCTAAAATAAGCAGATAAATAAAGTTAAATAAAAATAATTATTAAAAAAAATAAAAAGCCCAGAAAGATGGCAGTCAGATGCCATAGCCTAAGCTGTTGACCACTTTTCTCTTCTGCCATTATATTTTATAGGCTACCAGGGAGAACTGATGCAATGGTATGTGTGGGAACCCAGATCTTTCCTTCAGTGTTTGTTTTCTCATTTGGGGTAGCTCTAGCAGAGGGCACACACAGGAAAGGATTTGAGGAAAGCAGAAGAGAGAGTAGTTGTATCACAGTGGCTTTGGAGTCAGCCAGATGTGGCTTCGTGTGTTGGTCCTGCAGCAATTTTGCATGGCCTTAGCTGAGTTGCGGAAGCTCTCTGACTCTCCCACTCAGTCAGGTAGGGATACATATCTACATCAGCAGTGTTGTATCATGTCTCCTAAGGAGCAGATGCCTGTTCCAGAGTAAGGACATTAGACACTGGAGATCCTACTATAATTGGTCCACTTATTTCACCGGAGAGAAGCAAGGAATCTCAATAACACTCTTTTGCCCAAAAGCTACCATTTAAAAGTTAAAGTTTGTTTCATTTTTAATCATCTTGGCCTGCAATGTCCCTAGTTTTTGTGATATGGGATTTAGAGCTGTGTTTTCAAGTAAACAGAACTTTCTATTCTGGTATATAATTTTCCCCATGATAGAGTATACATGTGTACTTGAGCATGGAGGTTCACTGCATAAATTCCAAATATTTTTATGAGGCACTTATTTGCAGTTAAACTCTATAATAACACTTTGTGGGTATTACTAGGTCATTGGGAAAGTCCTGACTTATTTTTCTATGTTTTTCTATCCAAAAATGCATCATGACTTTCCCAATGACCTAATAGTAATGTATAAGTTGTTTATTATTTTTAAAATAATTATTTATTTATTTTAATTCCATTTGTTATTATTATTTTAAATTTCACCAGAGGGAGACAGAAAGAGAGGAAGAAAAAGTGAGGAAGCAAGCCATCAAGTCTAGGACTTGAACTGAGGTCAGCCATGTGGGAGTCCAGTGCCCCAACCACCATGCTACCTGTTGGCCTCAATTAAGTTGATTTTGAAAGGACAGTTCTAATATAGAATGTTTTCATTTGAAAAGTGGGGTGGGCATTCCATTTCAGTAAATATTTATAGGTGATCTACTATATGCTAGGTAATGTGCCTAGTAAAGTGAATAAATTTCATTTTAAAGGGAACTGAACAATTAGTGGAGGCTGTCTGCATTGCTGTCTGCAATGCTGTGTTAGGATGGATTGGGATCCTGAGTCAGCAGGAAAGAGTCCCAGGGATTAGAAGAGGGGGTGACAAAATTTGACTATGTACATGCTTTTTATATGGGTGTCACATATAATCACACCCCAAGCCAGAGTCGCATTGCATTAGAATCCACTATATTTCTAAAGTGCTTTGAAAATGTTAACTATTGAGGGGCCAGCAAGTGGCATAGTGGTAAAGGCACTGGACTCCCATGTGGTTGACCATGGTTCGAGTCTCAGACCTGGCAACTTGAAACTCACACAGCGTGCGTGTGCATGTGTGCCCAAAATCCCAAGGGGAGAATGGAGGAGAAGGGATTGTGGCGTGGCCCTCCTCTTTGGAGGGTGATTTCTCACTTCCTGTCTGTCTCTCCAGTGAGCACACGTGCTCTATAGGAAAAACTTCTAAAAAAAAAAAAGAAAGAAAATGTTAACTATTGGTATTTTGGACTTTATTATACTATTAGGTCTTCAGAAAAGCTTGACATATTTTTGCATAAGAAACATGAAAAAAATGTGTCATAAAAGATGCGTCATAACTTTTCCAATGACCCAATATATGTATATACACACACTTTGTATATAATATAATAAAATAATGTATTATCATATATTACCAGGTTTAGGGTACATTTTACCTTATCCATAACATCATTTTATACCATCTTAGTATGACCAGTATATAGGAGCTTATCTTCAAATACACAAAGGAGCCGGATGGTGGTGTAGTGGTTAGAGTGGCTGGATCCTACGTGGCCGACTGCATGGTGTGAGCCCTGACCCAGCAGCTTGAGAGTCACACTAGGTACATGTGCATATGTGCCCAACATCTGGAAAAGAGGGAGAAATGGAGGAAAAGGGATTATGGCATTATCATTCTTTATGGAGGGTGCTTTCTCACTCTCCTTTTCTCTGTCTCTGTGTCTCTCTAGACAGGAGTACATGCACCCTTTGACAAATTAAAGCAAAAATATACATTATATATTCTTATATGTCATATATATAACAAAAACACAGTCTCTGCCCTTTAGGAGTTCAGAGTTTAAAATAGACAGTAGTAAGATCAAAATACCCTATAAATATCAAAGAGGCATGGAATTTGAATAAAACATTTTATGTTTCCAGAAATGTCACTTAACTTCCTTAATTGACATGTGTGATAGTAATTTTTTGAGTCTGTTTCTGCAAAAACAGAAAGAACTAATGATTCAGTCCTACAGGCGGAAGAGCAAAGATATCACAGCATCGTACAGTTCTTTCCTCTTGTTTTTTTCCATACCTCTCGTTAGTTTTATGCTCTTTATGATCTAAAATAGTGACCTTTTCAAAGACTCTGTGGCACAGTTGGTTGTAGGCCCAAGATATGCCAAATTACAGCATCACATGTTTTTAAGTCTTTGGGACGCTCCATTGTGTCTACCTAAATTCCCTGAAGAGAAAGAGAACTGAAAAATCATTGTTTTCCCAGGGGCCAGCAGGTGGTGTGATGGTTAAGGTGCTGGATTCCCACATGGCTGATGATGGTTCAATTCCGGACCTGACAGCTTGAAAATCATGGTAGATGTGTGTGCATGCTGCCCAAAATCCCAAGAGAAGAATGGAGGAGAAGGGATTGTGACATGGCCATCCCCTACCCTCATTCCCCGAGAGATGATTTCTCACTTTCCCTCTCTCTGTCCCTCTCTGGCTAGTGTCAAACCCTATGTCTAATCCTAAAAGAAACCCAAAAACCAAAAACCAAAAAAAAAAAAAAAAAAAATGATTTCCCCTTCTGCTTTTGTTCACAAAGAGAACAGACCTGTTTGTGAAGGACAAACAGAGGTGAGAGATCAGGAAATTGCAGGATAAGCTAGTGGGTTCTGCTGTGTTGAGCACCATCAGAAAGAGTGAGTCCAACCATCAGACACCACGAGGTGTCTTGGTGTCTGAGGAAAATTTGTGTGAACTGTCAGTTGAAAGCATTGACAGTATTCCATTAGTAATGAATTATGGGAGTAATTTCATTAATTTCTTCACCTCAGTCAGTACGTGCTAGTGTAAGTTGCTCAACCAAACATCAAAAGAACCATTGCATTTTAACCTTTCAGTCTTGTACTGTGTAACTAGGAATAGCAAAGAAATAAATTAGTGTAGCATTCCTTTTATAAAAAAAATGACTGGAGATAAGGAATGGACATAATTTTTCCTGTTTTTAATTTAATAGCAGGTTTATGGTTTTATGCAAAACCATTCACATTACATTTGACCCTCTGGGAGCTGCTTTTTTTTTCTCCCTGTGGATATAATTTTGAGTCTTTAATAATCTGTTGTTAAATCCAGTCTGAGTTTGATTAATGAATTGTGATGAACCAGTGCATTCATTTGCAGGTTTGGTTTAATGCCCTAAAAGGCTGCTTTGTTGCAGATGTTATTAATGCTAAACTCCTCAGGAAGAGCCATGGGATGGCAGTGTGCTCCAAGTAATGGCCAAGCCACATACTTAGGAAGGCCCAATGACGGATGGTAGCTCTGGAAGTGCCTATGGAGTTATGTGACTGCAGGTGAAAATCTTGATTTCCTTAATGCCAAATTTCCTTAATTTCCTTAGAGCAGGAGGCCACAGACAACCAAGGAGTCTTTAGATGAAACTCAGGGGAGGGTGTGAATTTAGATGGGGAAAAATATCTTTACTTTGATTAACTTCTAACTGAAATTGAACATTCTGTTCAGTTATAAGTCAGGGTTGGCCCCGAAGCCTGGTGGTTAAGTGTAGAGACACCAGACCACAGTATTACTAGGTACGTGGGTGACTTTGCCATCACTAGATATAGAGATTCTTTGCAAAATGTGTGATAGGGTGGCAAGGCCTTCAACATAGCATTTATGCTCATCACTACTTCAAAATTATAGTAGCTATTAGGACAGCTGCTCAATTTATTATTTAATTAATAAAAGAAGTAAATGAACAACCATATTACTAATTTAAAAAATAACTACATTCTGGGACCAGCAGATGGCATAATGGTTACGTTGCTGGATTCCCACATAGTTGACCCTGGTTCAAGTCTTGGACCTGGAGTTTCAAACACATGCCAGGTGGGTGTGCATGAGTGCCCAAGATCCCAAGAGGAGACTGGAGGAGAAGGGATTGTGGCATGGTCATTTCCCCTGGGGGGTAATTTTTTTCCTTTTGTCTCTCTGTCACTCCGGTGAGCAGACACATCCTATAACAAAAATCTCTCTTAAAAAAAAAAAAACTCTAAAAAATGACTATATTGCAATATGATTGTTTTCATTCATAATCCTATTTTAGATTTTTAAAAACATGGCTCTGGGAAGGGGTCTATAGCCCCCAAATGGTTAAGCATCCCCTTTCTATATTGACTATTGACTGTGTGGCCATCTTTCCATTTGGGGTTATTTGATATTTTACCTGTTTTTTGGGGCTTTACTGTTAGAAAGAGGCTCAGGATTCAAACAGGTTACCAGTGTGGCCAGATGATAACAGTGAATGAGTTGTGCTAATATCACCTGCTTTAAAATTACTCCCTCACCCACTTCCTTTCCTTGACTCCTGGAAGCTGTAAGGTGTTTATCTTACTAGCTGATATTTCCTAAGGAACTATTAGATTGTTTGACACACAGTAGGCATTTATTTAATAAGCAAATGATAGCTTTAAGAAATAAGATTTTTGCCCTATTTGAATAAATTTAGGTTTTTAAAATCATTACAAAAAAATTCTACGCAAGAATATGTGTACTCACCAGAGAGAGACAGAGAGAAAAGACCACTGGGGGAAATAGCCATACCTACCCCGGTCCCCTCTCTACTTTCCCGCTCCCTCCAGACTCTGGGCGTATGTGCACAGGCACCGAGTGCATTCCTCAGACCACTGGGTCTGGGACCCGAACTGCAGGATTGGTCATGTGTGACTTGCCCGTTTCAACTGCCACACCTCAGAACTGGCCCTAAACCATTTTTTTAAAATAAAATCTGGTATCCACATTCTAAAGAGTTTATTACAATATAAAATGTATTTACAAGGCATTAGAAATGTTTCTAGGAACTGATATTAACCAGTTTATTGTCCAGAAGCTCCGTTTATCAGGGTACTGTAGACTCGCATAACTAATTTTTTTCAAAGCATTGTTATAATTAGACAAAGAGAACTGCAGTTCTCCAAAGGCAAATGTAGCTGCAGAGAGATAGGAAAATTAGATTAAGGAAAAAAGAGGAGCGTGTGTGTTGGGAGTGTGTCTAAGTGTGTGGATATGTTTATGTGAATCTGTGTGTAAAGAAACCTAGCCGAGTGAGTCTTTAGAGCTGCAAGTTGCTGTAGAGATTATTTTTCAATTTAATTTAACAAGTATTGAAACTGAAGCACAAAGAGGTTAAATGGCCAATGACCTCCTAATTGCAAAATCCAATAAACCCTTCTCAGACCTTATCTTATTTGACCACACTTTTGCATTTTGTGCTGTTTACCTTCTCTCTGTCCGAGCCTTGCACAGGCTGTCCCTGCCACTCAGAGTGCCCTGCTCCCTGCTTCGTCTATCCTGGGGACCCCTCTTCCCCGAGAATACATCTTTTGAACTCTCCTGGCCTCTGTACCCCTCCAGGAGAGCTGGTTCAGTGTCTCGTCTCTCAATTTATTTTCACTGCCCTAAAATAACCCTTTTCAACTTTGCCCCCCTCCCCCAATCCCTCTTCCTCTTCCTCTCTGTCCTTCAGTAGAATTTGAACACAATATTCTATATATCTGTTACAGATAGATGTATCTGTTATGTACTGTGGCCTTTCGGAAGGTGACAAAGCATTATAATATGTAGGATTTTTTCCACCTCCAGGAACAGGTTCTCCTCTGTAGGGTACCCCTCTTGAAACTGCCCGTTCTAACAGAACCCATATGGTACCAGAAAGGGCTCCAATTACCATGCATTTTGCTAAGAGGGAAGTCCAGTCTTTTCCATAGAATTGCCTCCTCCAATCCTCAAACTGTTTTTATGAAATTAGTCTTTATTTGTCTGTCTCCTCCCTTCTACCTGCAGAGGGGCTGAGAACACAGACACAGCCCTTAAGGCTGAATGGAGAAAGATGCTGTGTGCATGTTCCCTTCATCACGGCGGTCAAGTCTGACAAAGTGCAGCTGCTGACTGGTGACTCTCAGGACCCTCCGTGGTTACTGCTACTGGAGCCACTTACGGGACAGGGTCGAGAAGTGGTCATCGTTCCTGCTCTTGCTCTTGGCTGTAGGTGCCTGTGTTTGCTTGTCTGGGCCTAAATGCCTGAGAGTGCACACTGCTGTGATATTTTGTGGTGGTGTAACTCCTTCCGCTCCCAATCTCACACGGTTACGATTCACCAGGTGTGTTCAAGTGACCAGGCCAACTGCAACTTCCTGAGTACCCCGTGGTCTTCTTAGCTTCCAAGCTTGGCTCGTGTTTCAGCTTCGCGGAATACTCTTTCTTGTCGTCTTTAACCAGACAACTCTACTCTCAGTTACCATATCACCCCCTTTGAGCAGCGTCTCAGATGCCCTTTTCCCATTCGCATGCAGTAGTGCTCCTGTGTGCTCCCCAGTACTTGAGTTCCTGGAGTAATTATATTCCTATTACCTGTCTGTATTTCCCATCATACTCTAAGCTTCTTGAAGGCAGAGAGCACACAGCATTGTCAGATTTAGCGAATGAAAATACAAGGCACCCAGTTAAATTTGATTTTCAGATCATGAATAGTTTTTACTGTATGTCCTGTGATTGAGTATTTGAACATGAGGTATACATAGCTGAATATTTTAGTATGGGACATACTTACACTGTAAATTATTCATTATTTATATAGCATTCAAATTCAGCGGGCTGCCCTGTATTCTATCTGGTAATCCTAAGAACACATGATTGCTCTATTGTAATCCTAGAGCCTAGCCTGGTTCCAGTCATGTAGGGGGAACTCAATGAACGTGCATGGAATGACGCCTAGATGCTGCCAGTATAGAAGGCAACGAAACCTAACGTTTATACCTTCTTGGAGATTACATTCTAGTGGGTAAGTGTCGATAAATAAGTAAACACCTGGTATGTCATCAGCTCTTAACTGGATTATTGCCCTAGTATTCGAGATGGTATCCCTTCTTTTGTTCTTGTCCTATAATATATCCCTTTTTTTTTTTCTAAATATGTTTTTTTTTTTCTTTCTTTTTTTCTTTCTCTTCTAATGCCAGAGGTGCAAGTACATGAGTGAAAGAGAAGAGAGAGAGAGAAGCACACCTCAGTGGGGCTTGGTCATGCTGCAATTCTTTTTCTTTCCCTCCTGTTCTCCCTTTTGTCAGGATCCTGGACATGCATACTCAAGCTACTGGGATGGGGATTCGAACAGTGGTGGGACATGCGGGATCTGGCTCATTCACACACTTACCCACTATACGATCGGCTGGCCTTTTATCCCATTTGAAACTAGAATGAGACATTTAATATGTAAGTCATGCTACTCCTCTCTTCAGAACATGCCAACGACTCTGCATTTTTTTAAATCCAAAAAGCCAAGGTCCTGAAAAGGATTTCCATGGTTTGTTGTGATCCTTCTCTCATTCTCCACCCCCCGCCCCCTTTACTTTCTGACCTCACCTCTAACCACTTTTTCCCTCTTGAGTGGCCATCCTGGTCTGTTCTGGATGCTCCTGGTTGTATTGCTGACACTCACATGTCCCAGGAAACCCCTCAGTGCCTTGCAAAGTTCGATAGTTGCTCACTCCACACACACGTCTCCCCACACGTGCCCTTTTACCGTTCCACAGACAAGTCCGACACGTTCCTACCTCTGGCCTTTGCACTTGCTTCCCTGTTTGGAACTTCTTGCTACATCTGTGTGGCCAATTTCCCTTACTACCTTCAACATTTTACTCAGATGTCACTCTCACTAAAGCTTTCCCTGAATATTGCAGTTACGACTCCCTTCTCATCCCCTCTGAACAGTGTCACGGGCACTCCTTATCCTGCTTGTTTCATTTCCATTGCATTTATCTACTTCCAGCAGACTGCGTGATTAATGCATTTATACATTTTGTTTGCTTCTCCCTGCTAGAACGTAAGTCACATGAATGCAAGAATCTTTGTTTTGTTCGCTGTTTTGTCTTGAGCATCTAGAACAGTATCTGGTTCACACTGGCATTGGGTATTTGGTGAATTAAAATGATAGCTAATGGTCAGAGAAGAAAGTGATCTTTGAGAGACATTGTGTGGATCCAGGGGGAAGAAACTGAGGCAGGATAAAGCTAGAAAATGAAAGCAGGTAAGGGGGCTGGAGCATTCGCCTACGTGGTTAGATAGAAGAATTGATTATGACAGGTAATTCCTCACTGAAGGTAACACAGGGTGGGAGATTTCCAGTGGAGGATGTTTAGCTGATTAAGCCATATTTAAGACAGCCAAGGAGATAAGTCAGTGGGCCCAGCCACATTTGATCTGGCTGATGAGAGGAATTAGTGGGCCCAGCCATTTTTGATATACCCAATGAATGAAAGCAATCAGTGAGCCCTGCCAATGATCAGTCGGCACAATACTTGTTGTAAACTCCATGGAAAGTAATTACTGGGGTCCTTGAGCACTCCTTCTCTCTGCTCGGGCCGCTCCTGCCTCTTAGGAGCGTACTTTCTCTTTTACTTCATAAACTATCCTTTGCTTCTGCTAAGGTGCATTTAATTCAGTTCTTTGAAATGTCAAGAACCTGAACGTTGCCGAAGTCATCTCACAACTAAATGCCCAGGCAGAGGGAATGGTGAGTGCAAATGGTGTGGGGGCAGAAATGTGCCTTGCATGTTCTGGGAAGAACAAGGAGACAGGAATGCTGGAACAGTGTGAGCAAGGGTGGAAGGGATGAATAAGGAGAGGGGATGACAGCTCAGACCATGTAGACAAAGGTCAAAACAACTATCTGGCCTTTTCTGGAGTGAAAGGAGAGGCCACTTGGACAATTTAATGAAGGTTGGTGACATCATTTGATTCTGCTTTCACAGGTCACCCTGGTGACTGTGTTGATTGCAAACGGCAGGGAGCAAAGCAGACAGGAAGACCAGACGTGAAACTCTGAAATCAAGAAAAAGATGCTGTTGGTTTAGACAAGTTTAGTAGCTGGGAGGTAAAGAGAAATGGCTAGATTCTGAATTAAAGCCAATAGGAAATACTGATGGTTTGGATGTTGGATGTGAGAAAAGGAGAAGTCAAGAAAAATTTCTAGTTTTTCTTTTTTTTAAATGAACTTTTTTTCCTTCAGGTATAATGTGCATATAGAAAAATGTCCAAGTCATAAATCTACAGCTTAGTGAACTTTTTGCAAAGGAAAACTCTCATGTAATCCACTCCTCCAGCGAGACCAAGGACAGTGTCAGCTCCCACAAGGTCCCCCTTCTGTCATCACCCCTCTCCCAAAGTAACTGTTACTGACTTTTCACACTAGGCACAGATTAACTTGTATTCATAAGCTTTTTGTTTGCCTAAGTTTTTATTTACTTTTTTATGAGAGAAAGACATAGGAGAGAGAGAGACAAAGAAATAGCACCCCCAATAGGGTTCTTATTCCACAACTCGCCCCCAGTTTCAGCCAGCTCCAAATTGTGAGCACACACTTATCCACTGTGGTCAGAAAGGTCTCCAGACATGAACCTGGAACTTCCCAGGTGGGAACACCTGTGCTACCCTCTGGCCCCCTCTTATGTTTTGAAATGTCATGTTTTCATAATCATTTAGTTAAAAATATTTTCTAATTTCTGTTGTGATATATTTTTGGAATAGTTTCTAGGTATTTGGGGGAATGTTCTAGTTATTTTTTTAGTGATTTCTAGCTTAATTCTACTAGGGTCAGAGAATACATTAATGGTTTGAATACTCTGAAATTTGTTTAGATTTGAGGACTTATTTTATGGTCAGTATTTGGTAAATGTCTCATGTTCCCTATTAAATGTAGAATTTTCTGTATATCAATTAAGTCAATTATTAAATCATGTAGTCTCATTGATTAATAAGTAATTGAGAAAAATGTGTTTATAATTGCCCACTATCACTGTAGATTTATCTCTTTATACTTTTTAGTTCTGTGAATTTTTGCTCTAGATTTTTGAAAGAATACAAATTTGAAATTGTCATATCTTTCTGGTAGATTAACTTTTAAACATCACTATGAAATATCCCTTTTTATGTTTGATAATAGTGTTTACATATCTCTTTTTTACTGTCAACATTTCTGTGTCCTATATTTAAAATGTGCTTAGAAAATGGCTGAATTTTAACTTTTCATCTAGTTGGATAAATTTTGTCTTTCAGTTTAAGCTTTCAGTTCATCTACATTTAATGTAATTATGGCTGTATATGGAATTTACTGTCTATAGTAATTTGCATCCTTTACTTAATTGAATGTAATACATTTTAGTAATTTTATCACATCCCAGACAATACTGGAACTTAAGAATTCATTAAGTCCCCCTTTGATTGTTTCAGTTATTGTTATCATGTATATGAATTATTTTTAAATTCACAAAATATTGCTTTGTAGTCAGTAGACATTTACATTTATCCTCAATTACCATTCTGCTGCTCTTCATTCTTCCTTGCATTTCTGTCTATCTGAAATCATTTTCCTCCTGCCCAAAGAATTTTCCTTAATATTTTTTTTTTAGTATGGGTTTCTGACAACAAAATCTTTTTCTACTAAGATCTCATTTTTTTGCAGCACTTCAAGATGTCATATTTTCTTCTATTTCCATTGTTTCTGTTGAGAACTTTGTCATTGTTGTAGTACCTTCAAAAGTAATATACTTTTTTGTCTGGCTACTCTTATGGTTTATTTCTGGTCTTTGTCATTTGACAGTTTCACTACGATGTGACAAGTATTGCATTTATTTTGCTTTGTGTTTGAGAGCTTGCCTCTGTTTTAGAAAAATTTCAAACACTCTTCAATGATTACTTTTGCTGCTATTTTCTCTCTAATATACTTCTGGGGCTCTAGAAATATTTATGTGAGGGTTTCATCATTTCCCATATGACTCTAAGTTTTCTTTCTTTCTTTCTTTCTTTCTTTCTTTCTTTCTTTCTTTCTTTCCTTTTTCTTTTCTTTTTTTTTTTTTTTAAGGTTTTCACCATAAGGTTCATGTGCTCACTGGAAGAAGACAGGGAAAATGAGAAATCGTTCCACAAAGGGGACAGCCATTCCACAATCCCCTTGTCCTCCATTTTCCTGTTAAGATTTTGGGCACACACACATACCCAGTGTGGTTTTTCAAGCTGCTGGGTCCAGGGCTTGAATCGCAGTCAGCATGTGGGAGTCTAATGTTTTAACAACCTTGCTACGTGCTGCCCCCCCCCCCCCCTTCGCTCTTCTCTATATTTTCATTCATTGCTTTTTTTTTTTTTTTTGGAGAGGTTTTTTCGCTATAGGGCGCGTGCGCTCGCCAGACAGACAGAGAGAGACATAGAGACAGAAAGCGAGAAATCACCCCCCAGGGGGGATAGTCACGCCGCAATCCCTTCTCCTCCATTCTCCTCTCGGGATGTTGGGCATTCACGCACACACGCCCGGCGTGAGTTGTAAGCCACCGGGTCCGAGACACGAACTGCGGTCGACTACGTGGGAGTCCAGCGACATAGCCATTACGCTAACTGCTGGTTCCCCATTGCTTTTTTGTGCTTTGGACTGAGTATTTTCTACTGAGTTAACTTATTAGTTATCATACCAATCCTCTTTTTACTTGTGTCTCATCTATTTAACTCACCTGTTGAATTTTTAACTTTGATGTACTTTTTAAGTGCTAGAACTTCCACATTTTTAAATTTCATTTATTCCATTTTTTTTTCTGATTAAGCTATCTTATCTATTTTTGAAATAATTAAAGCATGTTCGGTAATTCCATGATCTGGATCGTTTGTAGCCCTGTTACTATTGTCTTTTTTTGTCCTGTTTCTTGGTACGTCTAGTATTTTATTTTTTAATTGGATGCTATTTTATATGCAAAATTGTCAGACTCTAGATAATGCTCTTGTCCATTAGAGATTTCACTTCATGTGACAGTAGATAGACAGAACTGGGGAAGAGAAACTCAATCTCATTGGTGTGAGACTCAATAAAAGGCTGGGTTTCAGAATTTGTAAGGTCTAGGATCACCGGCCTGGGGTCAATTTACCAGCCAGAGAGTCTTGGCCAAATTACTTAATACTTCTGTTTATTAGTTTTCTCTTTGAAAATAACATAGGGAGTATAAAGGTACTTTCTTCACAGAATGATTAAGAAGATGAAATGAATTAATATGTGAATAATACTTAGAAAAGTACCTGACATGTAGTAAGTGGTTGACAAGTGTTTACTAGTGTAGCTCTTCATTCTTTCCTTAATCAGACAGAAACTTAAGGCTCCAATCCCCTCCCTCCATGTTTATATTTTACAAGTTAACTTAAGTGGCTACTGAGAAAATTCAATATGTGAAGACAGATTAGACCCTGTTAGAAGATAGGATTGAGAAATAGGGTGGGATTATAAAATCTGAAAGCTCTTGCTATATTGATAATAAAGTCACAGAGGCAATGCAGGCATCTCAGTATTGGTCTGTGGTGACCCCAGATAACTTTCTACATGTAATTCATTCAGCCTCCATACTGCGGGTGGAGTTTTAAGGTGCCCTCTGCTATGCGGAGGGCATTTTGAGGATGGTGGATTTCTTACTGGCTGTCCTGGACTGGGAGGGTTGGGTGGTTAGGGGAAACAAGGCTCAGGAAACAGGGATGAGTAGCTTCTAGTCTCTCTCTTCTCTCAGGCTTTGTCTTTACTTCCCTTGGACGGGTGAGTTCTCGATCTAGGCTCCAGGAAAGATGTTCTATCAAAACAAGAAACAGACACGCAATTTCATTAGTGATGTTCTCAACTAATGTTTCTTTCCCACTCTTACAAGAATCATCCTAGTAGGGTCATTCCAGTTTGATCGGATTCAAGGTACATGATTATGCCACAGACACTGTACATGAAGCAATCTGGGTTTTGACTGGTGATAAATTGATAATCACCTACCAGGCTAAGCCAGTCCACAGGGAGGCAGTTAATATTGTGAAACTTCAATAAAGTCGGCTGTCAATGCGATAGATATTGCAGGTACACTCCTTGATCTCTCATTGTAATCCTTTGAATCTCTGTTATCCATCACTCTATAATACATTTGTTTAGCAGGGAAATAGGCTTCTAAAATCTCAGCATCAAAGTAAGCCTCGACAATAACAGTTTCCTTACAAAATCTGACACACGAGTCTGAACAACATTGTCAGAACACTATTTAGCTATCAAATTTAGTGAGGTGATGTAAATTTGCAGAAGGATGGCAAATGATTGAAAAGTGTTCCCCTTTGCTTTCCTGGACAACAAAAAGTTTTAGAATCACACTCTTCCCTACTTCCCTAACCGATCAGGCATTTGAGTAACAGGTTTTGGTGTAAGCGTTCTCTTTCCCTGTAAGGTCGAAATGTAGACTTTCAAAAGTGTATCAGATTCTCCTATTGCTAAGTCTGTTAGAGTGGTATGAAATAGAGTAAGAATGAGATTATAGAAGTCACAGTTTTACTTTCATAAATGGAACGAAACTCTAAAAAAAACAAATAATATTGATGGATGTTTTTTATTTAGGAAAAATGATTTGATATATTCTTTTTTTTTTTTTGAGAGTTTTTTGCTATAGGGTGCATGTGCTTGCTTGAAAGACAGAGAGACAGAAAGCAAGAAACCACCCCCCCGGGGGGGGGAGATGACCACGCCGCAATCCCTTCTCCTCCATTCTCCTCTCGGGATCTTGGGCACACATGTACATGTGCCCGGTGTGAGTCCAAGCTACTGGGTCCAGGACTCGAACTGCAGGTTGAAAACATAGGAGTCCAGCAACATAGCCATTACACTAACTGCTGGTCCCTGATATATTCTTTAGTTATTTTATACTACTTGGTTTTATTGTCAAAAAGAGGTGTTTTTTTTTTTTTTTTTTTTTTTTTTTTTTTTTTTACCTCAGTGGCTCCTGGAGTACTTGTATTTTATGAAGGCTAAAACCCAAGACTAAAACCAGTCATGAATCCACTTAGTATTTGTGGGGTGTTACCTTTATGAAGAAGACATTTGCTCATCCCCTGGTATATTTTGAATTTATATGAACATTCTAATGAATGATCTTATTGTGTGTGGTTCAATCTCCTGAGGAAAGAATTTTCTTCTATTTAATCTCAGGAAATAGGATCAGCTCTGCCAAAGTATTACAGAGCCTAAGGAAACACTTCCTGTATTTAAATTAAGCAGCTTTAAAATTGCTTAAAGGGATCTTACTAATTAAAATTCCAGTGAAAAAAGCTTGGGAAGGTTTCAGACTGTATCTGAACCCACTTCTTTTCTACTCCTGGTGGGAATTTTGAAGGGATTTGGCATAGTTTCCCTAGGCGGTCAATTATAGACCTCTTTTCCCAGTAATTTTTTGAATTTATTATTCTCAAATATCAAAATTCATAAAGGAAAATATATTCTTCAAGCTATGGTATAAGACACAGTGAGTCAATCAATGTTTCTTACAGCTGAGGGAAAATTTCAGGTTTTCTCATCTTTATTCAGAATTGTCTTAGAATCAAGGGAAAAAAAACCTTCTGAGGACTGACTTCTCTTCAAGCCAGCAAGCTCCTTGAGGACAGGGGCATGTATGTTACATCCTAACTTCTCTGACAGTAGCACCCACAATATTTGCACAAAATATGTGTTCAACAAATGTGTAACTAAATGTCCAGTGTACACTGTCTTGAAAAATATTTCTCAAATATTTCAGAGCATTCTGAAAATTCAAAAAAGGATGGGTGTTACAAGATGCATTTCAAGGAATCTTTAGGCCATTTTACTTGCAATCAATTTCTCATTCTAACAGGACATTCCTGGCGTCAGAATTCTGCTGGCTAACAGGATATTGCTTTGACTTTTGACCCAATTCTGACTAAATTTAATTAAAGGGCTGAGAAGAGGAGAGGCAAGAATAATATTTTAAAATAATTTCTTTTCAGGCCAGCTCTGTGGCCTGCTGTCTAATGCAGCCAGATCCCACATGGCTGACCTCATTATTCAAGTCCCAGACTTAGGGGCTTTGAGAAACATGCCCAGTGTCTGTGCATGCTCAAAATCCTGAAAGGAGGAGGAAATGGACAGGAAGGTATTGTGGCATGACCATTCTCCATGGTGGGTACTTTTTTCTCCTGCCTCTTTCTGTCTCTGTCTTTCTTTGGCAAGTACATGTACCCTTTAGCCGAAACAAAACAAAACAAAATAAAAGAATTATTCTGCATATAATGCATATTTCCAAAAAGAAGATGATGTATTATGTGGTTATTAAAGTGTTTTTTTTTTAGAGGCATAGTTGATGCATTGTGTAATATTTTAAATCATAGTAATAAGCATTAAGTTAAAAATTTCAGAAGAGATATTGTACTAATATTTAATCTTTATTAGATACTTGGATGTCCCATATTCTTTTTTTTTCTTCACACCCAAGAACTTATTTTATCCTTTCACAAATTTGAATTTGGTACTATGATTAAAATTTTACATATGAAGAAGCCAAGGTTCCAAATTTTACATGAGTAAATACTGGTTTAGGCAAAAAGGCAGACTAACTCATGCAGATAGTCTACTGTGCTTTTTTTCCTGCCCAGCTTCTTCTTTTTTTAAATTTTATTTAACTTTATTTATTTGTTTGTTTATTTTAATTTGGCCAGAAAGGGGGAGAGAGAGAAAGAGAGAAAGAGAGAAAGAGAGAAATGAGAGAGAGAGAGAGAAAAAAAGGGAAAGGGAAAGAGAGAAAGCAAGCTGCCAGGTCTGGGACTTGACCCATGGTTGGTCATGTGGGGGCACAGCACCCTTAACCACCACGCCACCTGCTGGCTCCACCAGCGTCCACCTTTTAGAAAATGTGATAAAATATATACAGCATAAAACTTACCATTTTAGTATATTTTTTTAAAGTTTTTGCCATATGACACATGCAGTTGTTAGAGAGCGAGAGACAGACAGACAGAATGAGAGTGAAAGTGGGATGGTCCGCGGCGATCCCTCCTCCTCCATTCTCCTCTTGGGATTTTGGGTACATGTGCACATGTTCTTGGCATGAACCACAGCTGGCCATGTGGGAGTCCAGTACCTTAACCACTATGCCACCTTTGGCCCTGAGTAATTTTTGAGTATACAGTCCTGTAGTTTTAGGGTACACTATTATTGTTGTTTGACCATCACCACCATCCATCTCCAGAACCTTTTTTATCTTCTCAAACTAAAACTTTGTATCCATCCAACCATGTCTTCTTATTCCCTTTCCTCCCAGCCCCTGCAATTACTTTTTTCTTTATGAATTCAACTGCTTTAGAAGCCAGATGAGCTATATTCTTAACCTCAAGGAATATTGCTTCCTAGAGCTAGTTGTGTTTTCCACTTTTTATGCAATAATTTGCTTTTTCATGGGCAACCAACTGTATAGAAGAATTAGACCAGGCATAATTACTTTCAGTCCTAGGTATATAGGTCTGTGCTAATTTCCATAGTCAAATTACAGGTTTTGTGTTTTGTTCTTTTTTTTTTTTTTAAGTTTATTTATTTCTTCTGAGCAAGCAAGAGACAGAGAGATAAAGACAGCAGTTCCTACAGGGTCTTAACCCCTGGATCCATCCCAAACCTTTAGTTAGTCATGGCTTCTGGGCATGTCTGTGCCTGGTGTACACAGGGAGAACTCCAGACCCGAACCAGAATCTTCCCACGTGGGATTGTCTTGGAGTTCGTTGTGCCTTACTGCTCCGCCATTGCTTAACTCCAGGTTTTAGATCTTTTTGTAGCAGTTCATAGGATTCTTCCAAGGATTTACCAGAACGTTCTGTACCCTATCTACTTCCTATTTCCAATCCACATTTAGGTCTCTGTTCCAGTTCTAATGTTCCTGGACATTAGACTCTCAGAAATCTGAAGAGCTTACCAAGGCACTTAATTCCCTGAAATGCTCTCAGTGAGTCTCCATGTGTTATGTGGAATTCCATTAATTTGTAATCCATTGTCATTACATTCAGACAAGGCTAGTACTTGGATGTTAGATGAATTTTTAGAAAGAAGGAAGCCAGAAGAAACCAGAGGTAATAAACTAATAATTGCTATTTGCCTCACAAGGGATAAGCATAGTAAGTTTTAAACTATTTTAAACCTTTTTGTAGATGATGAATACATTTATTGGAATTGGGGGGAAAATGTGGCTCCTTCTGAATAACCACACAATGAAAGGTTGTGACCAGATAATAAAGAGAGCAAAAGAACTGGGCCTGCCTTCTCCTTACGATACATACAGGACTGGTATGTAATTAGCTCCCAATTAACATTTGTTGAGTGAATCATCAAAATTACTATTAAGGGAGATTTTTCAGGACACCAGACCAAAATATCAAAAACAAAATAATTCCAAAAGAACATTAACTCTGGATTTATTTGGGTGGTTCTAGGAGTAAACAAGTGGCAACCAAATGCTTGCTTCATTCAAGATTCATTGTGCTCCTTCACAATATCCTTTACAATATAAAGGAAGTTGTGTAATGGGGCACCTGTGGAGCCAATTAGCCTTTTGTTTGATCTTTAAAACTTCTTTTTTTTTGCTTATTTGCCTCCTATTCTATAATACCAGTATGTGAAAACAGTGGGATGGGCTCATCTTAGATGAGCCATTTTGATTTCTCATCTGTAAAGATATGGGTTTATACCATATGACCCAGTAGTCCTGCTCTTTGGTTCTTATCCATAGGGTAAGAAACACTCAAACAGAAAGACACTTGCACTTCCATGTTTATTGCAACATTATTCACAATTTCTAAAACATGGAACCAACCTAAGAGTCCAAAAATTGATGACTGGGTTGAAAAACTGACACAAATATACTACAGAATATTGCTCAGCTATAAGAACAATGAGATCCTATCATTTGATTCAAAGTGGATGAATATAGAAGACTTAATGTTGAGCCAAGTGAGCCAGACTTTGAAAGATACACATTGTATATCCCCACTCAATTTGTACTGAATGTCTGCATTCTATGGCAGAGATTGAGAGATCTGAAGATGTGATGGTGGAGAGGATGAATGTGAATGCTAGAGACTAACGAGAGAGAGGATGGTAGAAAGTGGGTGTTGGGAGGATGGGTGTGAGGTACAAGAGGAGGAAATATTTGACAGATGGAAAAACGTAAAGTTCTCTGTTAAAAAATATATTTATATTGGGACCAGCAGTTAGCGTAATGGCTATGTCGCTGGACTCCCACGTAGTCGACCGCGGTTCGAGTCCCGGACCCGGCGGCTTAAACTCACGCCAGGCGCATGTGCGTGCGTGCCCAAGATCCCGAGAGGAGAATGGAGGAGAAGGGATTGCGGCGTGGCCATCCCCCCTAGGGGGTGATTTCCTGCTTTCTATCTCTCTGTCTCTCTCTGTCTGGCGAGCGCACACGCCCTATAGCAAAAACCTCTCCAAAAAAAAGAAAAAAATATATATATATTTATATTTATACATCAAGATGGGGATTTCATGTAAAATGTGAAATTAATCTGAAAATTAAAAAATATTTAAGTTCCAGGTTACAAAAATACAGGTTATAACAGGTGAGCCTGGAACTCCATTTGAGCTAAAATTTGAATTTCCTCCATTCTTTCTCCTTTTCTGTTCTTGCAACCCATTCCCACTAACTGGGTTTTACATATATTGGTACATATAGAGTTTCTAATTTAAAAAATTACTTACAAATGAGAGGAGTAAAGAGGAGTAGAAAACAGGATGTGGGGTGGTGAGGTATAAAAAGGCAGTTGAAAAAGACTGGTTTCCTGGCCCCTTCCGTTAAAGAGTTTAATGAAATGAAGAATGAATTCTCCAAGAAGAGAGACTGAACAATGGGTTTCCTTCCCGCTACGAGGTATTACAGAATGTTCCTGAAAAGGCCTGTGCAGATGTCATCTCCGGCAGGCCACAGACAGGAGGACTTTCCTCAGCTGACGCCTACTCCCCGCCCTGACTCACACACTTTACAAAGTGACAACTCACTGCTCCTTTCTAGGAAGTCCTGGGACAAGAGTCAAGACTGGAGTATATTTTAAGAGGTCAAAAGAATATTGTAACCCCTCCGCTAACATTTATCTCTATTTCTCTAGGTTGAGTAAAGATTTGCTTTCTATTATTTCAGGAATTACTTTATTGCTACAGCAGCTGTTGAGTTAACATAACGGAAAGGAGAGGTTATTTAATTTACCAGTCTGAATTCTCATTTTTGGAAAACAATTTATCCTGGAATTACTTCAGATATGTTCTAAGTTTCATAAAGTTAGACTTAACGAGTTTTGAAACACTATTTCTAGTGAGCTCTGCAATGTACATGGAAAAATTAATGTGACATCGGAAAAGTAATTCTTTTTATAGAGTAGTACCTTATTATGCCTTAGGAACTTTAGAGATTTAAAAGTACATTTTCAAAAATTAGCTTACAAACATAAATTAGCCATAATCCTTTAGGTGAGTTAGGAAACTCATATCTTTGATAATACTCCTGCTTACTTGGGACTAAAATAACTCTATCTTGGATTGTACTCTCTCCAGTTTTAGTTGAGTAGTAATTAGGGGCAACATCAGAATTCTGCCAAAGAGTCAACAGTTACAACAGAATCTAAACGGTAATGTTTACAAGATCTTGGCAAAGGGAGGCTTTGTAAAGAGAAGATGCTCAACAAGTACCACCGAGTATTTCTAATGAGGAGGTTTTTTTTTTTTAATTAAATTTATTTATTTACATTCATTCACTGTACATCATTACAGCATACAAAGTGAGATTTTCCATCTAGAGTACACTGTATATTGTCTCAATCAAGCACATCAACATACATGTTAACATCAGCAAATAAATTTCCATTTCTTGTTTCCTGTATATATATATATATATTTCCCATCCTTGATTCCCTATCTCATTTTTAATTTTTATTTTTTCACATTATTTATTATTATTATTATTATTATTATTATTTGTATATACTTTCAATCATATTGTTTGGCTTACAATGAGACCATTTCGATATGTGAACATTTCTCCCCAGACCCGTTGATCGAAATATCTTCAACAGATAACACCACACCTCTCCATCCCGTCAATGCTCTACCTCTGTATCCCTTCTCCAAATGTCTTTCGTTAGGCCCCACTCCTCCACATACACCTCATCTGACATTCACACCCATCTCTTGTGTTTGTACAACCATTAGTCAATCAGTTTCAGACATAGAATGCAGACAAACGGTGTATGTTAAGTGGGGACATACAATGTCTCTCCTTCTAATGAGGAGGTTTTTGATCCTAGCTGCATGAAGCACAGCAAAAATAAATGATTGTTCCATGAAGGAGACCACAGCACAAAGGACACTTAGACTTGCCAAGTGGTGAACTAAGTGTCATTGATCTAGTGCAGCTCTGCTACAAACGTGTGTCTATGGACAAGTGATTCTACCTCCATGGACTTCAGTTTCCTCTCTGTAAAAGGAAGAGGTTTCAGTGGCTGTTCGAACTGTGACCTCCTTTCTTCAAACTAAATCTCATGAAGAATTATAACATATGCAATAGATAAAAGTAGACCCTCTTGAGTTGAATCTGGGGAGGCAGGAAGAGCTCTGCTTGTTCTGTGACCCTCTGGTTCTCTCCAGCAAGCAGCAGAAGGAAGCCACTGGACTTAATGATCTCCTGGGTCCTTCTCCAGTAGTGACATTCGAGGGCAGCATTAATCATAGTGTTACCAGGAGCTGTCTGGAGGCCGTGGAGGGTACTTGAAGACAGATTTGGGGAAGTACTTCTTTAGTATGTCATCTTCTCCCCTCTGAGCCCTGTAGTCTCCAACTTAGCTGCTGGTGCCACAGTCACTCTTGTCTCCTACACCAGAAACCTGGGAATTAGCCAGTTCCTCCAATCCCATGGTCTGTATCTATTAAATCACTAACTCCTCTCAGTTTTGACCTCTAAATACATCCTGAACTTATCATTTCCTCTCCAACTCCATTCCAAACACCAGAATTTGGGTTTTAACCTTCTTTATTTTGGATTACCACACAAACTCTTGATAAGTCTTCTGTCAGTCAGTCTTGTTCCTCCCCCACATGCTCACTCCTTTACATAATGTCTTCTCAATGTTCTTCATAACCTGCAGGACAAAACCAGTCTCCCTAGGCAGGCAGAGAAGGCTCTCCAACTGGCTCTACTGACTGCCTCAGCCTCTACTCCTCTCCTTCTCCACCTTGTGTTTTATGCTCTAGCAATATTGAGCTGCTTGTAGCTCTCAGAATATACCATATAATTTTACACTCTCACCTCTTTGGTTATAGTGATTCTCTTCCTATACCTTTTGCTCTCTTTTCTGTAGTTAATTTTTTTAAGTTTATTTTTTTATGAGCGTTAGAGAGAAATAGATGAGTACCCTGACAGGGTCTCATACCATCATTCGCCTGCGCCAGTCCAGCTTTCCCGGCTAGTGAGGATTATGGGCACATGCTCATCTGGGGTGTCTAGGTTGCCTGGAGAACTGAACCTGTGATTTTCTACAGCCAG
Organism: Tupaia tana; assembly: GCA_026018925.1. Taxonomy (NCBI): domain Eukaryota; kingdom Metazoa; phylum Chordata; class Mammalia; order Scandentia; family Tupaiidae; genus Tupaia; species Tupaia tana. The sequence continues at coordinate 64,322,101 of JAKSZU010000004.1, forward strand.
CATCACTTGGACTGTACATTACTGCTGTGCCACTGAGCCAGCCCTCTGTAGCAAATGTCTAATCTTTCTCAGGACTCATGCAACTATCGTCTCTAAGGAAAGCCTATGATTTTCTAACTGAGCTAAAGGCCCTACTGTGTCTCTCAGGATTTTGCACATTATATTAAATTAACCATATATATATATATATATATATATATATATATATATATATATATAATATAAAATATCTTCCAGATGATCGTAACCTGTTGGAGGTCAAGTCTCATTTCTTTCTTTATTTCTTTTCTTTTCTTTTTTTCTCTTTCTTTCTTTCTTTCTTTCTTTCTTTCTTTTTTTTTTAGAGAAAGATTTTTGCTATCAGGCATATGCCCTTGCTGGAGAGACAGAGAGACAGAAAGCAAGAAATCATTTCCCCAGGAGGAATGGCCATGAGGCAATCTCTTCTCCTCCATTCTCCTCTCAGGATTTTGGGCACACATGCATATGTACCTGGTGTGAAATTTAAGCCACCGGGTCTGGGACTTGAACCGCAGAGAACTATATGGGAGTCCAGTGATGTAACTGCTATGCCACCTACTGGTCCCAAGTTTCATTTCTTGTTATGTCTCCTCTTCTGCAATGTTAAGAACCCACAAAGTACTCAGTAAGTTGCCTGCCGTGGGATTCTTTCTGCTCGCAACCCATCAGCCTACTGATCTAGTTTCACATAAGATTAGTCAAGTGACCCAAGTGGCCTCAGGGGCCAGCGAAAGGCCAATATAAACTATAATACCTTCAAAACTTAAAAGCCATTTTCTCCTAGAATAGTATTTATCCTGTTCAAGTATTTATTATAAAGGTATTTTAAGCTTTAAAAGTACCATTTGCTTTCCCTCTTAGCAAACTGCATTGTTTTTTTAACAGCTTTTCCTATAGGGTGTGTGCACCAGACAGAGCGTAGGAAAGTGCTGGGGGGTGGGGTGGGGTGAGTGGCCACACTGCAATCCGGTCTTCTCCATTCTCCTTCCAGGGTTTTGGGCACACATGTACACGTGCCCAGTGTGGTTTCAAGCCACCAGTTCTGGGACTCTGTAAGTTGGTCACGTGGGATCTAGCCCCTTAATCTCCATGTCACCTGCTTGCTCCTCAGATGGCATAATTTAGGAAGAGAAATGTCAAAATACACCAGTGAAGGATATTGAATACATTTACTCAAGAAAACCTTTAGGTCTTTTGAGCGAATTTCTAGTTGCGCCTTTGTCCTAATACACGCCTGATGGAGGGTGAATGCCTGCTGTGTCCTCCAGCCCTGGTACACCTGAGAATCTCAGTCAGGAAAGCGGTCTTCTTCACGGTATAATTCTTCCTCTCCTTACCTGGCACTAGGGCCACCAGTAGTATGCATCAGGAAGGCAGTCACTCTGGGCGATGCAACCAGGAAGGGACATGCAAAACTATGCCTCTGTGCTCAGTAAAAGGTGATTGTCTTCTGGGAGATGGCCCCAGGGTGTGGAGTTGAGTGGAGCTCCTCTACCAGGCAGCTTTGTGAAGTGTACAGACTTCCCCTGCCTAACACACACGGAGAGCCCCATGTCACCTCCTTGCCCCCAGAGACCATCTGTGGCTGCCAACGAGGTAGGAAAGGGACAGTGGTCTCTCTGCAGAGCCTTTTGGTGGACTTTCTTGTAAAGCCTAGCCTGGCATTCTGATGGGGTTACACAGTAGCATTCCATGGTGCTTTCTGAGCTCTGACCCAGAGAAACCCCTTCTTTGTCACTTTGTGTAACTCATTTTGCTAAGTGACAAAGCCTTATCTGTCACAACATGAGCCAAACAAAATGGTGATCGCCTGCTGGTGTGTGTGGAACCTCTTCGTTTTGACACACTCTAGGGTAAGCATTCTTCACGAGCAGTTAATTATTGGTCTTCATGCATAAAGCGAATGTGACATTTGAGACAGATGTTTATTGTTCGCTACATATACGTTAAAAACAAAACCCGGAACACAAAAGTCAGTAAACCTCCAGCTCCTGAAGTGAGCTGAAATGATCAGCATGAAGCAGTGCATTCACACATCAGGGTCGTATTCTAACCCCTGACCTGTAGGAACAGCACGCTGGCTTGGCAACCCCCACACGGACACACTTTTCTTATCGATGGGGTGGATGGAGCTGCTTGCACAACTGCACTCAGGCTGAAACAACTGCTGAGTTCCACCAGGGGCTGCTGTTGAACTTCTAAAAAAGATCAGATTTTGGAGGAGAAGGGGGGTAGCGGTGGATGGGGAGGGAGGGCTGGGAATGGGGGAAGAGGCATAGAAAAAAAACATCTTGGAAGAAAACCTGACATTTCTGTCTGAGGTGAAGCATGCTTTTACTGATGCCACACATGGAATGTTTCGGAAGTGTCAGTAATAAATACTTCTATCAGAAATCTTCATATTCTCTATCACTACTTATCATACCCCAAGGAGAGTCATACAAAGACATCGCTGTCAGGGTCTAATTTTGGATCTGAAAACGATGGGGGTTGTCAGGCATCTTTTCCCATGTGTGATATGTATCTTCTCTCACAAACAAACTGAGTGCAGGGTTTTTAATTAATTTCCAAGTGTCTCCCATGGTAATTTTCTCCCTAATATATTAATACGATGATTTAAACCTTAATTCAGAGGCAGACTTTTGGTTGAAAATCACTAAAGGCTGAGATGATGTTTTGTGTTATCAATAAGCTACGTGCTCATTGGTTTGCACAGAATCAATAAAGTTGCCTCTTCCTCATTTTTATTTTTAGAGGCATCATTGGGATTTTATCTCTTTTAAGTATCTTAAGGAAATGACCAGCGAACTGGTTTTGTTGTTTTTCTTCTTTTGATTGGAGGGAGTTCTTAGGCCGTTGCTCTTATTGCTTGTGGGAGATTTACTTTAAGAAAAGTTCTTGATTTGATGATGAGGGAGTGAATTTTCCTCTTTAATTATTCTCCTTTAGAAAAATTGAATTTAAAAAAATATTTTTTTTAGTTTGCCAGAAATAGACCATTGAAAGGAGCGTATCTCTGAAATATACAAATAAATTAGGGGGCAGCAACTAAATTCACCTTTTATTTCCCTTTCCAATATTTCTCTCAAACATGAAATAAAAAGTATAACATAATAAACATTCCAACTACGGGAGTAAGTTGAAGCTGTAATGTATGTTTTTTAAATAGCATATTTTAAAAACAAATGAGTATATGTTAATTAGGTAGGTTTAACCATTCCACAATGTCTATATACTTCAAAACATCATGCCATTCATGATAAATATACACAATTTTATCTGTCAATTAAAAATGTAATGAATTTGGGGAAAAGAAAATGAAAATAAGGTCTTCATAATAAGTCACTTTTGGAGGAGATTTTTAAAATATGCTTTTATTTTTAATATCATTATACTCTCATCTAAAAGGTTGCTTCCAGTTTCATGAATTTTTTTTTCCTCAGTTCACCATTAGGATATTTGATTACTAGAATGATAGGGCAGTCCTTGAAGAAATATTTATCTTTCTGTGGAAGACATTCAAATATCATTGAGCAATCATAGCAATAAAAGGTAAAGATACAAAATCTTATTTGAGGCTTTTGATTATTGGCAACTGAAAATTAATTACTTGGAAATACATAAAACTCCTTCTTTTAGGACTAGAGATTACATATATATCTTTCTCTTTCTAAGGATTTATTTCTGTCATTCTCTCTCCAGCCCCTAGCACCCGACATACAAGTACTTTCCCTAGATCCATTAGGAAAATTTAATAACCAAGTATGTATCTAGTGAGAAAGGAACTTTAAAAGTTCAGCAGCTCTGTGTTAACAATTTGTATTTTTCTCCCTGTCTTTCATGTTGTATGTAAGCACCACAAAAATCAACCTTCTAAACATAGATTGATGCTGACAGCTTTTATTTTATGTGATTTCCAAGAATCGGTATAGAAATGTTTCTTAATTGAAATAGTTCTCCTTTTTTGGTTTTTATTTTCTTGTCCTTTACTTCTTGACATCTTGTACATTATATCAGAGGCTGTTTTAGAGACATGAAATGACAGCTTTTTCAGAGCCCGATTCTGGATCCTGATAGATCTGCACTTCTCAAAGCAGACAAGTTGCTCTTGCCAGCCTCGGAGAAGCGTCCTGCGTGATGGGCACGTCACCTAGAAACAACCATAAACTGCAGGTTAATCACCGAGGAATGGCTTGTGTCAATTCCCCACTGCCCTGCTTCCCATAGAAAGAATAAAGCCAAGAAAGATTTTTTTCTTTGCTATTTAATTGAACAGAATCTGGGCTCAACTTAAGTTTGAAATGTTATTTTCTCTCCGCCAGGATGGAAAGGCTACTCACATAATTTAGTAATGTGTTGTAAAGAAAAATCAAAGCGTCCTCATGGAATATTTTCCCTCCTTGTATCTTCCCGTGATGAGAGAACACATAAAGTGAATGAGATGCGACACAGGCATGCACAGAGAACCCATTTGTTACGCTGGAATTCTAGGGAAACGCTATTTGCGTTACGGTGATGTTTGGAGTGAGAAAAGGGTTATTGGGGGGAAAAATGTATTTATGTCAGTCAGTAGAAATAAAAACGAGATGGTGCACAACCGTGAGAGCACAGTAAAGAACAGCACCATAGACTAGACCAGTCGTGGTTAGAGGTAGAAAGCAACATTTTATAATAAAATGGTGAGATGAGTATTCTAGATTTGTTTTTCAGTTCGACCTAACTCTTTGTAACTTTACAATGTAAGATTCAGAAATTGGAGCCAATTACCATAATATGTGGTGGTTTGGTGGGAGCATGTTCTACATCAGACAGTTAAAAGGTTTTATTGCTATTAGGAGCATGTTAATGCCCTTGATAATGTCTCTACTTGCTTTGTAATGTCTCTTGTTGAAGTATAGAATTCTTTTATCTTCTTATTACATTATGCAAAAACTTGAATTGAAAAGATATTTGCAGGAACATTTAAAGTAGTGCATCAATCAGCTTCAAAGAAGAGAAAATGTTCTCGGAATAGCTTATAAAAGGATAACTGTCAGTTTTATTTTGGATGAACAAAGGCGGCAACGTAAAAAGCACTTTATTGTAAAAGCATACTGTGAAATTCAATAAATATGCCATATAAATATAAAAGAGGAGAAAGTTCGTAATTATCTGATGACTTAAATGTAATTTAAGTAATACTTTTAAAATGCATCTTGCGGTGAAGTACTCTTTTTCCACTGGGTTCCGAGTTCTAGCCTCTGAGTCCCCATTAGGTGATAACTCTCTCTCTCTGATAAGGTAAGGGTATGAATGAATGAGTCATGGTCCTGTTTTTAATATATCTTGGAAAGATACAGAGAGAAGTGTGTGTGGAAAGAAAGCATTAGCAAAAATTTTAACAGCCACTTAGTGGTGCAAGATTTTCTAAATGATTTGTTCTTATCTGCACTGTAGTCAATTGTTTCTCATTCTGTCATCACTGCCATAAGCCAATTTTGAATTTGAATGTAACTGTATTGTTACTTGAAATGCCATTTCCAAGTGTTTTTATGTTTGTTAGGAAAATCCATTAGCAGTGTGCTTTCTGGACTTTCTAAATCAGGGGTGCTTTGTTACTTTTTATATAAGGATACTTACATTTCCTTTATAATAGCAAATATAATTTCTTATTTTACAAAAATGGGTTTTAACTGTAAATGCTAACTTACAACCTTGTTTTTCAAACAAGTTTCCCAGGTAATAAACTTTAACCCAATAGATGCTGCAGGGAGAACTGTTTTTGATACGGTTTAAACATTTGCAGTGTGAACTATGTACTTAAAGAAAACATCCAGACCCAGCACAAAGAAAATAATATAAATTTTCAGAATAAGAAAAACCATCTAAAGAAATCAGTTTTTCTGTAACTTCTGTTTTTACATATGCTGGTATGCATGGTCAGTCAGCTCCCTGTATGAAGAGGCAGTTGATAAATGTTTCTTGATTAAGGTTAGAATATGAAATGAAAAACATCCCAATCAGTAAAAATCTGTCTTTTGTTTTATTACCTGACAAAGGGATGCTAATCCCTAATTAAAAATAGTAATATAAAATGTCTCCCTGACTCAGGCCTTTGCAAGATTCAAAAAAATTTCATTTTTAGTAAAATAACCAGGCAAATTTACCTTCCCACACCATTGTAGCTTGTAAAATTATATTAATGCTTGTAACATTTCTAAGAAATAATCTTCATTTATTGTAAAGCTGCAAATGTGGCACCTTGTAATAAGAGATCAATTCATAACTTTATTTGTGATGTTATTTTGCTGGTGACTTTATTTCTCATGGCTATTGTCCATGATGCCTAATTCATTAGAATAATTTGCTCCTCATTTCTGTGGGTTTTATGCGACTCTTTGCAGAGGAGTACTCAGTCTGCCTCTCCTCTCTTACATACCCCGTTTTCTCATTGCTCCTTTCTCTTGGCCTGTTTGGGAACACTTTCATTTTGAAAGTACAAGGAAAATTATCTCATAAAAGAAATTTAATAACAACAGAACTTCTGAGATTTTGAAAACGTAGAATTCTTAAGTTATTGAACTATAGGAAAAGCTGTAATTTATAACCAGCAAGTTAGTATGTTGTACACATCTGTGTACTGTTTCAGAAAATAAAGGTTGTTACCATAGCAACTGCCTCATAATATGGAACATACGTTATTTGTGAGATGCCAGGCTTCGTGTTAAAAAAAAAAAAAATCCCACAAAACTCCCTCCTCCTGACTGCTTCCTGATGTTTCAAGGATTTCTACCTTTTCTTTACTGTTGTAAGGGATTCTCTTCTTTAGTGTCCTGTCATTTTAAATATTTGGCTTATTTTCATTTTCTTATACTTTTAGAGTTTGTTAGCTAAATCGTTAAGTTTGCATACTAGCGCTGTGATTTGGTGACCGCATCTATAACATTTTCTTACCTAGTTCAATTTTGTTTATGTTTAAGGAATTCTAGTTAATTTTTAAGATAGAGCAACATGTGTGTAGTAAGGACAAACTTAATGACTGTGAATACAACAGGTTAATGTACATTGTAACACTTCATTTGTTGGCCCTTTGAGGATTTTATAATTTTAAATTGTATGACCACTATGGTATTTAGCTACCTTTTAAAAAATAAAAATGTATGGGGCTGGCAGGTGGTGCAATGGTTAAGATGCTGGACTCCCACATGGGCAACTGTAGTTTGAGTCCCAGACTTGGCAGCTTCATTTCTCACTTCTCTCTCTCTTTCTCTGGTTAAATTAATAATAATAATAATAATGATAATAAATAAAATTACATAAATAATTCTTTAAAAAATGTGACTTAGATGAATGTACTTATTTTATAGGTATCATTTTTCATTTGAAAATTTGCATGTCATATTTAACTTCATTGAAGTCATTGCTTAGACGGTATTAATCATTTTATAATAACAACTTTTTATTTACTTATTTATTTTTAAAATTTTGCCATTGAATGTGTGTGTTCACTGAAGACAGAGAAAGAGGAAAAGTGAGAAAAGGGATGACCATGCTGCAATCTTTTCTGCTTTACACTCCTCTCAGGATTTTGGGTATGCACGTATATGCACCTGATGTGTTTTTTCACGCCACCACATCTGGAACTGAACTGTGCAGTTGGCCATGTGGGATCCAGACTCCTTAATGTCCATGCCATCTGCTGGCCCTATGATGACAACAGTTAACTCCCTAAAAAGAGTACATTTCTAGTCTTTCTGAGTAGTGGTTTATCAAAGAATAAGCAAGCGGGCAATTCTGAGTCTCAATTTTAATACAAATCCTTTTAGTTTTATAAGCAGAATAATGACTCAATAAAAGTAAGGAGGTAATAATGCAGAATTGGGGACCCTTCAACAAGGAGTCAGAATGTCCAATTGGTTTGAAATAAGTCAGAAAACCGCTTGACATATTAGAACAGTGGCATTTGACTTGTTGTGTCTACTTTGTGGCAGATTTTGGATATGTAGATGCAGCTGGGAAGATTTATTTTCTTGTGCATGGTGACTTCTTAGTTCAGATCCAATGTATTATTATTATAATTACCATATTTTATCAGGCCAGAGGGTTTCTGGGGCAAGCACCAGAACTTTCCTTTGCACTGTGCAGGGTGTTGTGTCCTAGTGCTCCTTAGGGACAGCCACATCTGTATTTCCAGAATAGTTCTCAGTCATAAAATGTACTATAACAATCTTAGAAACAAAACACTTCTGGTGCAAAATGGCTGAATGAATACTCCTCCTCCTTTCTTAAAGGAAAAATAAAAGCTTAATCAATAAACATTTATTATTAGCATTTGGGACCAGAAGTAATGGTTATTTCACTGGACTCCCCTGTAGTTGATTGTGGTTCAAGTCCCAGACCTGGTGACTTGAAACTCACACAAGGTGAATGTGGGTAAGTGTCCAAGATCCTAAGAGGAGAGTGGAGGAGAAGGGATTGTGGCATGGTCATCCTCCCTTGGAGGTGATTTCTTGCTTTCTGTCTCCCTGGCGAGTGCATGTGCCCTAGACCAAAAAATCTCTTAAAAAAACCAAACCAAAACAACAACAAAACATTTACCATGTGCAGGCCCAGTTTGGAAGATACAAAAATGAATAAGTGAGGTTCCCTCTCTCTCAGGGAGAAGCCACCCCTAACACACACCGTGATCTGCGTGCTGGGACCTGACTTTCCATGGGCCGCATCCGTCCACAGCAACAAGCACAGCAACAGCAGGCACAGGAGCCACAGCCAACATTTATTGCACTCTTACTTTCTGACAGGGACCTCAGATGAATTTTGCAGTTTCATTCAGTATTATGAGAATTTTACTGATAAGACACTGAGAGGGAGTTGAGTTACTTGCCTAAGGTTAGACAGTGAAGTTGAGCTTCTCATGCCTGCTATATGACAAAGAATACTTTTGTTTTTCTCTAGAGAGGATTTTTGCTCTAGGGTGCATGTGCTTTCTGGAGAGACAGAGAGATAGAAAGTGAGAAATCATCCCCTGGGGGAATGGCCACACTGAAATCCCTTCTCCATTCTCCTCCTGGGATCTTGAGCATGCACGCACACATGTCTGGCATAATTTTGAAGCCACTGGGTCCAGGACTTGAACAGCGGTCAGCCATGTGGGAGTCTACGGATGTAACCATTATGCTCATCTGCTGGTTCCAAGAATATGTCTTGACTACTTGTCCCATCTGTACTGTTATCATTCTTCATCCAAGGTACCTTCACCTCACGTGGGGTTCTGCTAGTTGGCTTCCCTTCTGCCACTTTGCTCCTATGGCCTGTCTCTACATAGCTCCCAGACTGGCCTTGTGAGAACACAAATCAGATCATGTATCTTTCTTCTTAGACCTTTCCAGTGACTTCCCATTGCCCCTAGAATATAACTAAGCCCTTCCCCATGATTATAAGGCCCTGCAGAGTTTGGTCCCTTACCCGCCCCTATTAACCCTTGCACTTTTGTCCTCACTGTCTTATCCTGAATCCCTCATTGCCCTGCAGGATCAGGGGTCAGTTACACTGCTGTGCAGGCTGAATGCTCTCTGTTGTAACTACTCTACTCTGCACGACAGCATGAAAGCAGCCACAGAAAAGAAGTGAACAAATGAGTGTGGTCGTGTTCCAACAAGACCTTTTACACCTACAAGCAGCAGGATGGGTTTGGCCTACAGACTAACTTGCTGACCCTTGTTTTAGAATTATCCTTCTGTTCATACTTCCATTTGCCAAGCTTTTCCTTCCTTAGGGTTCCCCACTCTGTCTGCAGATCTCTCTTCAGCTGCCTCTTGTTGGCCATTGAACCTTCAGTGTGAATGAAAGATTTTCTTAGCTGCCATGTGTAAGTAGTTTCCCTCTACAATCTGCACACATCATCGCCTATTTTATTGTCTTCATAGCTCTTATGGCAACAGGAAAGTTCTCATTAATTTATTGCTTACTTGCGTTTTGTCTGTGTCTACTCTATAAGGTAAGTTCTGCATGTAGGGGAATCTTTCTCTGCCTTGATCAATGTGGTATTTCTATCAACTAGAGTGAGCCTGTGACACAGAATAGAGACTCAGTAAAACACTTCAGAAAGTTCATGGAAAAATGATATATAAGTTTGAGTTTACTTTGGTCTAGATATTTGAAATCCACAGATAGCTTTTCATGATGTGCATTTCTGCGGGCTTTTTGAAGACCCCTGTATTTTCAGTTGAATGCAGTATGATATGAGCCTGTTGGAATTGCAAGCTTGTGCTTTACTGATTTCCCAATATCCCTCTTCTGTAAAAACAGGTCATGTGCGGATCATTTGAGGGACTTATCACATTGGATTTGTAGAGGACCTCTATGTGCTAGCCGACATCCACATATTTCTCGTTGACCTCAGGAATCTCCCATATGCATGTGGGTAAGGCTGATGTCTTAGCCTGTGATGTCCACTGAGTACTGACCTCTCTTAGACTGTTCATCACTGCCTTTGCCACCCTGCCACCATTTCCACTGGGTGCCAACGCTTCCCTTGGGCTCCTCCATCACTTCCACTACATAGTTCCATAATTACTAACACCTTGGGTGCCTAGCCGCACCAACTCTGGGTACCCTGGCACCACTTGGAGATAGTCAGTGCTCCTGTGGGGAACGGCTGTCACTTCTGCTGAGAGTCCACCTACTTGAGTGCCACTGCCTGTGTCAAGCACCCAAGCTCAAGCTTCCAGTCCCACTGTATGCCACCACTTCAAAAAGCCAAGTTGTTGCCGGTCAATGGTGGAGCTGGGAAGACCACCCTCTGTTTTGTTTTCTCACCACTCAGTGGTTCTGAATTAGTGTTGCTTCTACCCTCAAATTGAATAATTTTCCATTTTTATCTTCTCTCTCCTTAAATATAGTAGCTAATACATATATGATGCTTATTGTGTACCTTGCACTGTTGGGAGAACTTTATATACATTCACTTGTGTAATTCTCATAATAGTCCCATGGGGCAGGAATACTATTATTATCATGTCCCCTGAGGCCAGAGAGGTTAACTGACTCAAGGCCATCAGTAAGTAACAGAAATGAAATTTGAATTCAGGTGTCTGGCTTCAGAATTGATGTTCTTCATCATCAATCCATAAGAACCTAGATATTCGTCTGTTCTGGGCTAGGGATAGATGCAGGAGATTGATATGCTGTACTACAAATCTCTCTTTCACTGTCATCCTGGGACTGGTCACCTAGTCAGCCTGGCCCTTCAGTGTCCAGTGTGCAGAAATTCCTGGCTGCACAGCAGTGGCTTTCTAGATCTGTACCATTGGGACTAGCAGTTGGCATAATGGCTATGTCACTGGACTCCCATGTAGTCGACCATGGTTCGAGTCCCAGACTGGGTGGCTTAAACTCATGCCGGGCACATGTGCGTGCATGTCCAAGATCCTGAGAGTAGAATGGAGAAAGGATTGCAGGGTGGCCATCACTTTCTATCTCTGTCTCTATCTTTCTGGTGAGTGCATGCACTCTATAGAAAAAAATCTCTCAAAAAAAAAAAAAAGATCTGTGCTGTTATGTCTAATCTTAACTCAAGTGAGAAGTGCTCCCTACACCTTTCCATGAGTAAGGTAGAACCATGTTTGTTAATGGAAAGGAAGAGTTGGAACTCTTTTTTAAAATAAGTTATTATTATTATTTTATTTAACTTTATTTACTTTGATCAGAGAGGGACATTGTGTGTGTGTGTGTGTGTGTGTGTGTGTGTGTGTGTGAGAGAGAGAGAGAGAGAGAGAGAGAGAGAGAGAGAGAGAGAAAGCCACTAGGTCCAGGACTCTAACCACAGTCAGCCATGTGGGAGTCCAGCCCCCTTAACCACCACGCCATCTGCTGGCAAGTTAGAACTCTTCAGGGAAGGAAGTGAAATTCGAGCTGCATTCTGAAAGATGAATAAGGGGTTGCCAATTCAAGGCTTTGGAAAGGAATATAACAAGACCAGGGGACTAATACAAACTGCATGTCATATAAGACAGGAAAAGGTCAGGACGTGGTAAGAGGTAGTCTGGGAAAGGAGAATGGGCTGAAACTTGAGGAGCTTTGATGCAGGCTAAGGAATTTGGACTACATTTGCAGGCAAGGCAAGGAGAGGGGTGGGAAGATGGGGAACTACCACAGCTCTAGTATGTGAGAGCTAGATAAAAAGAGCTCTCTCATATTCCTGCTGAGTGAAAGATTTCAATCTATGGTTCCAAGTCTACTTGACATCTGCTTGGCCTGTGGTATCCTGCAGACTAATCTCTTGTAATATTGATCGGGGCAAGACTCTACCTTCATGGCTCTAATGTGAGCTAATTATTTACAATGCCCCTTATCAAGATCAGCTCAATTTCCCTCATTTCTTGTGATAAAGTTCCTTCTCTAAACTCCTGCTCCACCCCTACCCCAGCAGAATTGGAGGTGATTCCTGAGTGCTGATTCACTGGAGTGGTCCCAAGAAGTTCAGAACTACTGCTCTGGCAGACCTCACCCATGCAGATGATGTCACTCCTGACTGTCCTGAATGGCTTTATCCAGATTAAGCAGTCTTCTTGGGTCCTTTGTCAAATCTCCTGCCACTTCGCAGCTGTGAAGGTTATGAAAGCACTACCCCTTAGTCTAGAGAGTCACCTGTTAAGTATGGTCACTGCTAGTGACTTTGGAGACCCTCCCGTTTCCATGTACAAATAATTGGGCAGCTATTTACCTTTCCTTTTACTTCATCTCCTGACTCCCTTCTACCTGGCACATTAATGAAGTTCCTCTGTGACATCACAATGCTCCAAGTGAAGTGCATCTTTGCTTTGGAATCAAATGCCCGCCTGAAATTAATGAGTCTCTTTTGCCCAACCTACTTTCAAAGGTTGTCAGCTCTGCCTGTAAGAAATAGTAGACTTATCTGACTCTTGTCATAACAGAGTTCTTAGTTCTTTGGCAAGTTTATATAAAACTACATTGGCAACTCAATTTATTTCACCTCACTCCACCCTCACCAACTCCAACCTGACCCAAAGAGCAGGAGATAAAGGGAACGAGAAATGATTCCCAAGCCCAAGGGTAGTGGACCCTACAGGAGAGCAGCGTAGAATTTAATAAGCCCTTCAAGGAATTATGAAGGAGCAGTCAATCTGAAGAAACATCATCATTCTTATAACTCGGTCCCTGTTTTCCCAGGTTTGGTCCAGGTAGGTGATTTTTTTTCTATTCCCATGATTTCCCAAGTTTTTAAAAAGTGTGACCCCCACTTTAGAAAAAAAAAAGAAATCTTTTATCTATACAACAGACAAGGGTGGGGCTGTGGTGGTAGAAGGAGTGGTGGAGCCTGTGGAACTTTCCACCTTATGCCCCTTTTCTCACCCTTCAGCCCCCACCAACTGTAGGGTTCTGAGGAATTGGGTATGAAAATTCCCACTCTACCTCATCCATTCAATCTGACATTTGCTCCAGGAAGTATCACTTTTATGAAAAAAATTATAAAGTAACACTTAACGAATGATCTATTTTGTCCTAATAGTGAATTACCATAGATGTAGATTTAGTGAACTCTGGAAACAGCATGACTTTGTCAGGACGGAACAAAGAACTACAAAATACAGTGGTCCTTCCCCACTCCCACAATTCCTCCTCTCATGTGTTACATGTATTACTCTTCCCACAACAGCAGAAAAGGATCCTTTTGCTTCAGTAATAATCATTGTTCTGTTTTCGACATTGGAGGTAGAGGGGCCCTAAATCACATGCAGTATCTATCCTAGGACCACGCAATTGAATACCAACTACAATTATTTTTAGTCTAATGTTAACCTTTTTTATTTTTTGAAAAGAAGTACAAAATGCTGAAGTCACACAAAACAAAACTTTACATAAAGAAATTAAGGGCCATCCATGTAGGGCAGTGGTTAATGCTGGGGGGAGCAGGATTTCACATATATGACTGGTTCAAATCCTGGCCCTGGTGGCTTAAAAAACACACTGGCATCCTGATGGGAAGGAGGACTGGAGGAAAAGAGATAGTGGCATTATCAGGCCTCATTGAAGAGCATTTTCTTTCTCTGGCGTGTGTACATGCTCTCTGGCATTAAAAGAAAAGAAATTAAATAGTGAAAAAATAGACTTCTGTGTAGTTCAGGGGGTGAAAAATAGGAGAAAACAGAAGAAAGGGAGCAAGGAGAAGGGAAAGAAGAGGAGGGAGAACAGGAGGCATGGAGTAGACTTGGGCAGGGGAGACAGGATGGCTGGCCAACCCATGCAGTACCTGTGGGAGCCCTGGCAGTATCTCTCACGTGGGTGGCCCTCACCTGGTAGTTAGCATTCCTCCAGTGCTGCTCCTACATGACCTACTGAGCCACTGGAAGCACCTTGCCATCTACACAACTTGGCGAGGCTCTGCTTTACCCCTTGGCTTGTTGGGAGGTTCCTCATGGAAACATTCCTGTATCTTCCTGAGAGTACCTGCTTTAAATCCGCTCCCTGAAAGTCTGTGCTTTCATGCTTTTACTGAGAAATGTTTACCATGATGAAAAGAAAAAATAAAAATATTTCGCTATTGGGCAAGCTGTGGGGTGTAGGGGCAACATGATGCAGAACCACATGGGAAGGTCACATGATCCTGTCCGGAGGTCTCCTTGTGAGCACTAGGCATGTGTGCCCTCCATGTCCATGACTGAGTTGGCTAGGGCAGGGGGTAGATTGCACATGAAGGCTCCATTGTGGTTCCTTTATCTCTCTGTCTCTTGCTCTTTCTTTTACATAAAAGAAAAAAGTTAAATAAAACTTTGACAAGTATTTTGCCCTTCCTTGGGGTTTTAATTTTCTTCCAAAATCTTTTTCAATAAGTACTTGTTTTTTCTTGGGGCCAGCAGGTGGCGTGGTGGTTAAGGACGCTGGACTCCCACATGGCCGACCATGGTTCAAGTCTTGGACCTGGAGGCTTGCTCTCTCACTTTCCCTCTCTCTCTTTCTCTCTCGCTCTGTCCCTCTCTGGTCAAAATAAAAATATGAAATAAATGAATGAATAAATAAAAAATAAAATAATTCTTTAAAAAAAAAAAAAAATAAGTACTTGTTTTTTCCTTAAAAAATTCAGCCCCTAATGAAGAATTGGTTTTCTAGAACATTGTTTCCTATATTTTAGTCATTATATACCTCCTTCATGATCTTTGCTATACCTGTCTACCATCATCGATATTTTTCTCAGTATTTTAAAAATATAATTTAAAAATGAAATAATGTAGTTTTATTCTAAGGAATAAAATTGATGAAATCATAAGTGTGTTATATATATATATATATATATATATATATATATATATATATATATTTTTTTTTTTTTTAAAGAGCTATTGCAAAGATTTGCTTTGCTATAGCAAAGTCTGTTGCTATTTTATTTAACTTTATTTATTTTAAATTGACTAGAGAGGGACAGAATGAGAGAGACGGAAAGTGAGAAAGCAAGCTGCCAAGTCTGGGACTTGAATCACGGTTGGCCTTGTGGGAGTCCAGCACCCTAACCACCATGCCACTTGCCGGCCCCAAGTGTGTTATATTTTTTATAAATAAACAGAGTTAGCCAGGTGGCATGGCAGTTAAAGCAGCTGGACCCCACATGGCCGACTGTGTGGTTGAATCCTGGATCCTGCGGCTTGAAAAACATGATGGGCATATGTACTTGTGTGTCCAAAATCTTTTTTTTTTTTAGAGATTTTTTTTTTTTTTTTTTTTTTTTTTTTTTTTTGCTATAGGGTGCATGCGCTTGCCAGACAGACAGAGAGAGACAGAGAGATAGAAAGCGAGAAATCACCCCCCAGGGGGGATGGCCATGCCACAATTCCTTCTCCTCCATTCTCCTCTTGGAATCTTGGGCATGCATGCACACGCGCCCGGTGTGAGTTTAAGCCACCGGGTCCGGGACTCGAACCGCGGTCGACCATGTGGGAGTCCAGCGACATAGCCATGACGCTAACCGCTGGTCCCTGTCCAAAATCTTAAGAGTAGAGTGGAAGAGAAGGGAGTGAGGCATGATCATCCACCAGGGATTGCTTTCTCACTTTCTCTGTCTCTCTCTGGTGAATGCATGAGCTCAATAGCAAACTGGAAAACAAAAGAGAACAATAAAAATATTAGGGCATGTGGCAACTAAAATGATCTCAGCAATGGCAAAGATCCCAATTTTAGGAAATGACTCTGAATTCAGACTTAGGCTCTGGCACAAAGATTCAAAGTACATCAAAGAGGAATAAATGGAGAAGTTGGTGAGCCAGGAGGTTCAAAAGAGATTCTAGGCTCTAGGGTAGATTGTAATAAAACCTTGGAGTTTTTTCAATATAAATTATATTTATATGTGCTTATGCATATATATTAAATTTAAACTCTAGTTTTGAGCAATACAGTTACTTAAAGTCTGTTGCTCGAAAGTTGACTATCCACAAGGGCACTGTGTAGACATTTTCCTCATTAGTTTTAGCAAGTCATTCTCAGCATCTTGTTTCTGAAGGTGGTATCAAACCTATGTTTCATCATCCTGTCTTTGTTATTCCTTAAATAAGCCAGGTTTCTGTGTTTAAAAAAGTCACACTACTGGAGGCAGTTGGTGACTTGGTGGTTGAGACCCTGGACTCCCACATGACCAACCATGGTTTGAGTTCTGGACCTGGTGGCTTGCTTTCTCACTTTACCTCTCTCTGTCTCTCTCTATCTCTCTCTTTAGTGAGTGTATGTGCCCTGAAGTAAATTAAAAAATAATAATAATGATAAATAAAATTAAATAATTTTTTTAAAAAGGTCACTACTTAATAAAATTCTTGACCAACTGTATATCTTTATGATTCTCAGGAAAGAGATAAAATAAGATTATATTATTACTTTATGTTTTTTGTTTACCATAGAATTTTTTTTTCAGATTCCAGGGTAAATAGAATAAAAGATCAGTTTTTATAATTTTTTTTTTCAAGACTAGCTTCTGATGTCTCAGTATTTGGAGATAGCTGTGAAAAGAATGATCAGGAAAAGAGACCGGCATAGTTAATTGTGTAATTTACAGTTTTTTGTGTGCATATGTCTTTTTGGATGCATTTTTTCCCTGGGAAGGACTAAATGGAATAATTTTCTCTTTTTCTTTCCTTTTTCAAAACTCATCGATGCAACACAATGCATGTTACATAATAATCACAGTTATCATGGCTTTGGGGAAGCAGAGTTTCAAGTAAACATGCTGTTCAAAGTATTTTATGAAAATTTTGATTTTCACATTTGAAGATAATGAAAGGATTCTTTTGCCTCTCAGAAAAGATACCCTGAAAATGAAGGGACTCAGTCCACAGACACCTATCCAAGACTATCTCTGGGAAGAATGACATGCCTTCAGCATGAAGTAGCTGCAAGAAAAAGACATGTAATTAAGGAGGGGGAAGAAAATCAGGAACTGGAGCCATTAAAGAGACTGTGATACGAGAGAAACATTGTACAGGAGATGTGACCGAAGATCTCAGATCAGAGAGCTGAAAGGGAATGAATCTAGTTAAAATTCTACTGCTCATTCACTCGACGGGAGAAATAGCATGCCTGTGTGATGCCACTTGCCACTTCATTTTTAGAAACAATTAAAAGATGCAAATATTTATGAATCGCGGTGCATGTTGTAATCCTGCGTTGAAAACACACATTGCCTTGTCCTTTAGCTTCTCCATGCTGGTTGTTGTCGGGATTCAGGGGTTAAAGCCAGCCCTTCCAAATGAGCTCACTACTAGTACCCAGACAAGGCAAGCGACTCCAAGAGTGCCTTCCGTTTGCCGGCAAGCTGTTGCCTATGCCAAATGAACATTTTTAAAAACCATTCAAATTAAGTTGAAAATTTGTAATTATATTTTCCCTTTTAATTGTAACTTATGCAAATGTTATATTCCAGCTGTACAAATAATTTTCGCTTCAGACTACAACATTCACATTAAATCTAGCATGGAACACCCTGATCCAAGCTTCTTCCTGGGCTTCAGTTGCAGATTTAGAAGGCTGGAGCTGGCTCTGTTAGTTATGGCTTCTGTCGCTGGTACCCGGAAGGTAAGTGGAGATTGCAAAGTGGCAATAGCAGAGGGAGACACCTTTGCTATAATTTGCTGGAGACGATTTATGAATAGAGCACAGACAAAGAGAATGCCAAAGCAGTCAAACAACCGAAAGGTGCATAAGTTGATGTTTGGTAAAGTGAATATCGTATCCATGCTGTAATTGATGAATTCAGCTTGCGATGCATTAGTTACAGGAAGGGGATGCAGGTGACTCATCCGTTCATTGTCACGCATTTTAAACCACTTAGTGCAAGCAGCAATTGAGTATTTTCCATTTTCAGTGAAAGTTTTATTTGAGGAAATCATATACAAAACATTAGACTTTTTAATCACAAATGGAAGAAGCATAAATTGTTTTAAATACATATACACATGTAATTTAAGGGACCATACATATCTAAGAAATCAAGCAAAACAGAACGAAACAAGAAACAAAAAAATCACCAAAACATATAAAGGCAGTGCATTGTTTTGATTCCTGAAGAGCTTTACATGAAGTTGGGAAGGTTTTCAGATTCTAATAAGGGAAAATGGGGACCTATGATTTATTTTAAATCCAGTTGATTGCTGATCAGCTCATGTTTAACAGCGCTTATGGGGACCAGCAGTTGGCGTAATGGCTATGTCACTGGATCCCATGTAGTTGACCGTGGTTTGAGTGCTGGACCTGGTGGCTTAAACTCATGCCAGGCATGTGTGTGTGTGTGTGTGTGTGTGTGCATGTGTGTGCGTGCGCCCAAGAGCCCTACAAGAGAATGGAGGAGAAGGGATTACAGTGTGGCCATCCCCCCGGGGGGGTAATTTCTCGCTTTCTGTCTCTTTCTGGTGAGCGTATGCGCCCTATAGCAAAAACCTCTCCAAAAAGCAAAAAAAACGAAATGAGCAAAAAACCCCCCAAAAAACAGTGTTTATGAAGCAACAGAAGATATGAAAGAAGAAAGTTTAGGGCATGCCATGTAATTCACTACCTTGTTAAATGACCTTATGGAATGAGATAGACTATAATAAGGTGGTACATGTGTGTTTTTAGACCTAGCATAGAGTTCAACACTTCATTTCTCAGTTGGGCAAACTGATAATCAGTGTGGTTTAGTGCTTTGTTTAAGGTCACACTTCTAATAGCGATTGCATGTTTGAAACCTGAAGTCTAACTTCCTATCCTTTGTTTTTTCTATCAAGACATCTGTCAATTGAAAGCTGTACAAGTAAAGATACTATTTGCAAAGCACGGATCTTTTTTTTTTTGGGGGGGGGTGTTTGCTATAGGGTGTGTGCACTCACCAGAAAGACAGAGAGACAGAGGGACAGAAAGCGAGAAATCACCACCCGGGGGGGTGGCCACGTCGCAATCCCTTCTCCTCCAATGTCCTCTCGGGATCTTGAGCACACATGCATACGTGCCCAGCATGAGTTTAAGCCACTGGGTCCAGAACTCAAACCCTGGTTGACTACATGAGAGTCCAGTGACACAGCCATTACGCCAATTGCTGGTCCCAAAATATGGATCTTTTCTATACTTGCCCATGGAATGAACTTCGACTCAGTTGGGAAACTGGGTAGATTTTTAATACTTGCACAGGTCCTAGATAGAGATTGGAAAGGTTTGCTGATCTCTAATTAGTTCTGATTAGTTTAATTGATCTTTAAACTACGGAAAATCCAAGACAAAGATCACATAGTCCTGAAAAGTGTGCTGTGATCCATATGCTTCATGTCAAAAAGCAAATGATGGAAAGTACAGATAGATTCTTGTAGTAAAAGGATAGTGCAGGGAAGTGCTGAAAAATAATGACCAGGGACAACCAAAAATCCGGGTGGTGTGTGAGTCATGAGCCTAGAAGTGCTCGTGGGGACCCTTATTTTTTACGGCTCTTGGCACCTTCTGTTATACAAGTAGCTATGACAATACCATATCCCTGTAATTTGGGGGCAGTTTGGGACCCACACGTGGCAAAAAATGATTGATGACACTAGGGTTGGTAGATGGCTCGATGCACAATGATTTCCTGCAGCTGAGGATGGGGATACTTATTTCTTTATGAATGAATCCATTCGTTCACCAGTTCATACATTGCTCGACTCATTTATCATGCATTTTTTGGGTACTTACTATGTGCTATGCAATTTTATGTTTAACACTTGGAATACAGACCGGCAACGAAAATCAAGTCATATATTTAATGACTATTTATTGTCTACATGTAATTTATAGTCTAACAACATCAGAGATTCCTGATTTCTGTTCTCAGCCTTCCTCCAAAGGTCAGCTGTGCTGCCCATATCCAAAGCCAAGTCAGTTGCTCTACAAGTTTCTCCTCTAGCCAAGTTGAGTGCAGACTCATAGATTCAGACTGGGTGTGTGTCTTACCAGAGGGGCAAGCCTATTCCACCAAAGAGATATAGCACCTTCCCTAGCTGAACTTGTGGTCGAGAGAATGAACTTTGGACTTTGGACAGGAATAGTTCATGTCTTGGATCCACTGTTCAATAAATGAGTGTCCTTATTACACCTTTAGTTTTCTCTTTAGTAAAATGAGTGCAATCGAGGCCCAGTTTCTGTGATGCAGTGGAAACACAAGTGCCCTGCAAGGCTGGAAGTCATATGGCTGACCATGAGTCTGAATCCCTTGGTTGGCTTGAAAACATCCAAGGATATGGACACAGGCGCCCAGGATCCTGAAGTTGATGGGCTGGGAAAGGAGACTGAGATGTGATGAGAACCTGTCAAGGATCCCTCTCTCATGTGTGCACATGTGCTATTATTAAAAAAAATGAGCACAATCTGGAAAGGTTGCAATAAGAATTAAGTATAAATACAAAATCTGTGGGAAAACAGAATCAAAATACGAGTGTATTTTGGTCCAAAACATTTGTAAAAGCCCTTGCATAGTTTCCGTAGTGCATATTCTCCATGAACTTTTGGAAGACCTTTGAAATGGTCGATACCCAGTAAGACCCAGAAAATGGCTACTGATAATATTTTGCTAAAATTTACAGTCAATACCTGTTCCCATTTGCCAGCAGTGCCTTTTGCCTGCCATGTGTCAGCAGCCCCTGTGTGTGTGTTCATGACATTATTTTGTGTGTGAGTAGGCACCTGAGGTCTACACTCATCCTCTGGTCTCTGTGTTTACTGTGACAAGCTGCTGATTGATTTTCTGATGGAGTTGGTGGTAGAGGCTGCTGGGCTTATCCATGAATACTTTCAGGGGGGGGCATCTTAAGGTGCAAAAAGGAGGAAAGCCAACCCAGGCTGGCTCTGCCCCAACCAGGTTGAGTGATTTCTGGGGTATAAATTGCCTCAATCCTTGATCTTTCCTCCTGGTCCTTTTCCCACCTTCACTTTCTGCTTGCTGTTCTCCCTCCCTTCATCTTCTCTTCATCTACTTTAGAGACATTTACAAATACATATTTACTCCACATTTCCTGACTAGGGCATTATCTTTACTAATGCTGGCAATTTGTGTGGATTATAGATCTTTTCACGACCTCTTTAGCACCCCAGGATATGCCACTGCCATTTCTCTATATAGTCTTCTCCTTTGATGAAATGCAGATAAATTGAAAAATCTGCCAAGAATCATTGTCCTTGGGATACTGGAAAGCAAACACTCCCACAGTTAATTGTGTGTTCATTTTTAATTGTAGCCTAATAAATTGGCTTTTGTTTTTTATTCCTTGAAGTTTACTATTGGTAAAGTCTCAAAATATTAATATTTTTGCTTCACATGTGATCCACTGCTCATCCTCAGAGTACATGCTGAAATGGGTGAAATGATCAGTGAAACTGAGTAGTGGAAGTAGGATATTTTAACATTTCAGATGTAGGAGAAATTCTTTCCTTCTAACCTTGGAACCATACTAGGCATTAGAATAAGGAATATTTAAACACACGGTTATGGCACTCTGGCTGACTCAGATTCACAGGATAACATTCTGCATCTCACTGACTTTCTTTCTCTGAAAGAGAGCTCTCTACCCAGAGCTGCTCAGTCTATAGGATATGTAAGAATCATAAGCATTCTAGGAAAATACTGATTCTCAAACTCTTCTACCCAGAGATTCTGATTTACTGGAAGAGTTAGGGTCTGCATTTAGGACCATCATGCTTCTTGAAATCTGCTTTACTCTCTGCTTTGTTTTCTACTCTTGTCTTCTCGCTTTTTTCCCAGACTGGATTTAAGAGGAGGTGCCTGGCAAAGCAGATGCAGCTGTGTCAGACCTATTTATTCAGCGCTCACAGCACTGCCTAATACACAGTGCCATCAGGTTGTTGCTTAGGGAGACACCTATGATTCCATTAATTATTTAGGGATCCAAAGTAGCCATCATTAATGAATTTGAATGTATTACAATGATCCTAATCAGAGTAACAGATGCAAAATGACAATATGATACACACAATTTTCCCCTAGCGAGTTACACACTATTAAGGTCTGTTGCAGTCAATGAATCCAGATGCTTCTGCACTCTTACTGACCATGAAAGATCTTGGTTTCATTACGTGAAAGAAAATAAGTTCATCCTGTCATCTTGCAGAGTAAAAGTGGGATCCAATTCAGCAGCTGCTAAGGCATCCTAAGTTGCTTTGCAATAATCCTGCTTCCGTTTCAGGACTGACGGAGTGAGAGAATTCTATTTCATCTGGGCTTATCATTCCCTTTACATTATTTTTATGCTTTCCCAGATGAGATGGTTTACTCTTGCTAAGAAAGCCTCCGATGAACTAAACAGGTTTATACTCATACCACGTAAAAAGAAAGCACACTATTTTTACTGAAGGTAAATTCATTAAAATCATAGTGACAAAACTAAAGTCAACCACGATAAAAAGCAAAGCACAAAGCTTCTCAGGAGTATATCCCTAAAAATGTTGTCAGATTTCTGATACGAACCAGGCTATACATGACAGTATTTTACTTCTTCTTGTCCTAGGAATTATACACAAGGAAAAACAAAACAAACAAAAAACAACTGAAGAAGAGTTCCTGCATTTCCAGAAAACCAAGAGACAAGATTATAAACCATAGACCCCACAGCATCTGTAAAGGCTGCAAGAGACACTGAAATTGTGCAGTAACTGTTTAAGGGGAAACAAAAAGAATAAGCTCAGGGAGAGACAAGGGATGGCACCGTCGCAGGAAGTGCCAGCAAAAATACTCGTCCTGAAGGCGTGGGGCTCACCTGAAGAGCTAAGGTTGACAAAATTGTTCAGGAACAAGGTATGCAAGGCTGAGGCAAAGTGCTCCTCTCCTGGTTTATTCTGAGAAATACAGGGGAGGGCCGGGCAAAGAACTGGAAGGTCAGCTGTATTTGTAGGAAACAGTCTATTTCTGGGGCAGCATAGAAGTGGGATGAAGTCTGGAAAGCTATTCTGTCCCCTCCCCAGTAATAGAACTTTTAAAAGCAGCAAGTTTGGGAAAATGTAACTCATTCCATAATGAAAAGTTAAAAAGAGGGACTGATAGGAAGATCCTATATGAAAAATGTGGGACAGAACAGCACAACTAACCAGCAGATGGAGAACACTCATAAGCAGATGAAAATTGTGTCTTAACCATTTGCTGTGAATTAAAATAAAAACACACTCAATGAAGCAATTACCTTGAGCAATTACCTTTGAAGGACGATCCTGATGCAGAAATATAAGCACAGAAAGGAGAGGTGGGGGTTTAATGGAAAGTCTGAAAGATGAGCTGAAATGTGGGAAATAAGAAATCATGGAAGAAATATGAATGAAAAAGAAGTCATAAAAACCCAGTGACAGAAATAATGAACATAAAAAAACAAGGAGACAAGACCCTCAATGCTCTCATTTAGAGTTTAGAACAATGTTCAGAACTGAAGGTAATCTAAACACTTTAAGTTGTCATTCAGGAAAACGTTCTAATAGTAAAATATGTGACTAAGTACGGAAAGGTCCCTGCATGTGACAGGAAAGATGGATCCAAACTATCACCAATAAGAAAAACCCAAGTGAAATGGTCGAACTCTAAAATCTGAAGGAAGATTCATTGGGCAGCAAAAGATAAAGTAACTTAGGGGAAAAACAAAACAAAACAAACAAACAAAAAAAAAAAAACAAGGCTGACTTCATAGCCACAGTAACATTTGGCATTCAGAAGGTAAAGAAGAAACACCTTTTTTTTTTTTTTTTTTTTTTTTAATACTTTTTTTTTGGAGAGGTTTTTGCTATAGGGCACGTGCACTCGCCAGACAGAGACAGAAAGCGAGAAATCACCTTCCAGGGGGGATGGCCGCAATCCCTTCTCCTTCATTCTCCTCTCGGGCACACACGCACACGTGCCCAGTGTGAGTTTAAGCCACCGGGTCCAGGACTCAAACTGCGGTCAACTACACGGGAGTCCAGCAACATAGCCATTACACAAACTGCTGGTCCCGAAACACCTTTTTTTTTTTTTTTAAAATTTTTTTATGTGAAATTTTTGCTATAGGGCGCATGCACTCACCAGAAAGACAGAGACAGAGAGAGAGAAAGCGAGAAATCACCCCCCGGGGGGATGGTCATGCTGCAATCCCTTCTCCTTCATTCTTCTTGGGATCTTGGGCACGCACGCACACACGCCTGGTGTGAGTTTAAGCCACCGGGTCTGGGACTCGAACTGCGGTCTACTACGTGGGAGTTCAGCAACATAACCATTACACTAACTGCTGGTCCAAAGGAGAAACACCTTAAGTAAGTTCTCAGAAAGAAAGTGTGAGCCAAGGGTGTTACAGTCTCAGCAACTGTGCACAAGTACTTCAGTTTCCCACATTCTTAACTAGCACTTGTTATTTCCTATTTTTTTTTTTTTTTTTGGTGTGTGTGTGTGTGTGTGTGTGTGTGTGTGTGTGTGGTTTTGTTTTGCTTTTGGTATCCTAAGGGGTGTCCTGTGGTCCTGATTTGCATTTCCCCAGTGACTGATGATGTTGACCATGTTTTTATGTGTTTATGGCCATTTGTATACTTTGGATAAATATCTATTCGAGTCCTTGGCCCATTTTTAAATTAGGTTGTTGGTTTTTCATTTGTTGTTGAGTGGTAGGAGTTTTTACATATTCTGAACACTTAACTCCTTATCAGATATATAATTTTCAAATATTTCTTCCCATTCTATGTATTCTCTTTTCATTTTGTTGATTGTGTCCTTTGATGCACAGAAATTTAAAATTTTGATGTAGTCCAATTTATCTATATTTTTTTGTTGTTTCTTGTGCTTTTGGCATCATATATATATAAAAAAACGTTGCCAAATCCAATGTCATAAAGCTTTTCCTCCATGTTTTCTCTGAGTTTTATAGTTTTCAATCTTAGGTCTTTGATCGATTTTGAGTTAATTGTAGCACAAGGTGTAAAAGAGTCCAACTTCATTCTCTTATGCCCATGAGCTTAAAAATGTATTTAAGAGTGAAGTCAGGACTAAGACAATTTTGAAAATTATGGTGACAGAACAATGCAAATATTATATAAATGATAATGTGGGAATAGTACAACTAGCTATAATGGAGAAAAGAAAGGCAAAAAGAAGTAGAAAAGTAGAGTAAGTTTGCTGAGTCCTCATTGGAAATAGTTGACAGTTAAATTATTTTATTTAAGCCTACAAATAAGGCAGTAAAAGTAAAATGCTCACTTTGAAGTACAAAGATAATATCATTATACTATTTAGTGGTGAAACAGAGAAAGAAAGAGAGGAGGAGGATGAAGAAGAGGAAAAAAGAGTAAGGAACTAAGAGCTGCAGCTTAAAAATAGAAGACTAGGGGCTAGCAGGTGGTGGAGTAGTTAAGGCACTGGACTCTCACAAAGCCAATCATAGTTTGAGTCCTGGACCTTGCTTTCTCACTTTCCCTCTTTCTCTCTCTCTCTGGTGAATGTGCATTCCTTATAGCAAATTGAAAAAATAGTAATAAATAACAATTAAATAAATCTTTTAAAAAATGAACAGTCATTAAAATGACTGAGGGTATTTTATAAAGTTATGAATATAATCAATGTAATAAAAATATGAAGTCCTTTTAAAGAATTAGAATAACTATAGAATAACTACATATACATAAATACAAACCATCTCTCTCTCTCTCTTTCTCAGAGTTGACTATGTAATGAATACTAACCTAAACTGAAAATGAGAAAATTGGGGTATGCCTATGGTGCAGTAGTTAAGCTTTGGGAGCTAGATCCTATGGCTGACCATGGTTCGAATCTCAGCTCTGGCTGGGTGCATGTTCATGCACACCCAAAATCTGACAAGATGGAGAAAACGAGGAAAAGGGATTGTGATGTGGTCATCCCCCCATTGAGGAGTGTTTTATCTCTTTCTCTTTCACTGGTGAGCACACACACCCTCTGGCAATTAGAAAAAAGAGTTCTCTATGTATTAAAAAAAAAGAAAGTACAAAATAATATAAAATAAAACAAGTAAACTGAAACTAAATATATAGCACATTAAAATTACAAATGAAATTGATGTAACTATAAAATGACATGTTCAGATATGATTTTAAAGAAAAACCTCTCATGTCACATTAAAATGAAAGCTCTAACATAAAATGATTCAGAGAAGTTGGAAACAGTATGGACCAAAGAGATAAACTGAAACAGCAGAATTATGGGTTGCAAACTAAATATCAGACAAAGTTGAATTCAGGCCAAAAAACATTAAATTAGACAAAAAAGAAGGCATTTTATAGTTGTTCTGGTTATCTACTGCTTCATAAACTCAGTGGTATAAGTAACAACCATTTATCAAATTCCCAGATTTGGCGGGAATCTACGTAGGGCACAGTAGAGCTGACTTGCCTCTGCTGCTCCACGTCTGAAGCCTCATCTGGGAATATACTGGGTCATCGGGAAAGCCATGATGCATTTTTGCATAGAAAACAAGAAGATGTCGTGACTTTTCTGGCAACCTAATATGAATAAATAAAGTAAAACTTAAAATATGAGTAAAAATGTCTCAGGGATTCTTCATTCCTGTGTGTGGTCCATGGACTGGGGAGACTGAAGCCTATTTCCACTGAGACTTATCAATCAGAGTCCCTAGGCATAATCTGTCAATGCAACTTGGACTTCCCCAAGCATTGAGGCTTCAGAATCATCAGACTTCTTATATTGCCAGTCCAGATTGAGTGTTCCCAGAGAACAAGGAGGAAGCTGCATGGCCTTGTTTTAGTTGGTTCAAGCTCCTATAACAAAATGCTGTGAACAGGGTAGCTTATAAATAATAGAAAGTGTCCCGGCCTGCAGGGCAAAGGGATGTGGAACCTCGAGTGGAAGCAGGCGGTGGATTGAGCAAGAAGACACAGACACACAAATAGAAAAAGTGGGGATCTGTCGGTCGAGGCATCTCTGATGGAGATCACCATGGCCCCTAGCAGTTCCCAGGTTTACTACTTTTTTTTATGAGAGATTTTTGCCATAGGGCATGCACACTCTCCAGAGAGACAGAGAGAGACAGAGGGACAGAAAGTGAGAAGTCACCCCTCACCCCCGGACCCCACTCCCCAGGGGTAATGATCACACTGCAATCCCTTCTCCTCTTGGGACTTGGGCTTGCTTGCACACACACCCAGTGTGACTTTCAAGCCTCTAGGTCTGGGACTCAAACTGCAGTAGACTACGTGGGAGTCCAGCAACATAACCATTACATCATCTGCTAGTCTCTCCTAGGTTTATTCTTTCATAGGGCAATGGGGGAGGGAGAAGCAGAAGGTAAAGCCAGATGTCTATTACTGACTGCAGCTGTGGAGTGTCTTGCTGCCCATGGTTCTAAATAAGCCCCACCTGGCCTTCTCTGGCTAGAACATAATTTCCTTTAACCTCAGCAGGTTGTGCAGCATCGGCCCAAGCAAGCAAGTCTGTGCTCTGCTCATCTTTAAAGGTCACCATCAGCTCAGATTCAGCCACTCCCTACAAGAAAATACTTCTCATAGTTTTGGAAACTGGGAAGTCTAAGATCAAGACACTTCCAGATTGCATATTTGGCTGAGGAAATAATCTAATCAAAGTGAAGAAGGAGCAACCTGGTTCCTCTTGACTACTCATAGGAAAATTTGAGAAGAGAGAAATGATTTAAAGACAGAATTGATAATTGCTGAGCAGAATGCCATGTTCTGGTAATCAATCCCCAGAAAAGATTCTGAACATTTATGTCCCTTGCTTCATGGCATCATATTTGCTGAGGAAAACTCAATACAATCGAGCCCTGGATGGAACAGCTTTACTTACATAGAGAAGAAACACAGGAAGGTCAGCTCCAGTAGTGTGTATCGGTCCTCCATGGTCCTCACGTTATCTCCTGGTAGCCAGTGCAGGGACACTTGCCTTATGCACGCTCCCATTCTGCACAGAAGTACTTTTCCTCTTTCAGAGTCTGAAATACTGAAAGCTGGGCCTGAGCATCACTAATATACTGTTTAAGCAGAACAAAGAAACTCTTCGTGGAGTCTAAAATGGAAAATCCAATGCTTTGTGAGATGTTAGTAGATACTGGGGAAAGGGGATTGTATAGCAAATAGATGTTGAAACGTGATCTGAATCTATTTAAGTGTTTGTCTTTACTAAGGACTTCTTAGAGGCTTTAATATGCTCATATGCTATCTAAGTTTTCAAAAAAATGATAGAGATACACTATTTCTCAAGTAGAATGGACCTGAATGAGTGTCTCAGGAAGCCCACTTTGTAAACTGCTAAATCTTAATGTCTGGATCCATTAGAATGTTGCTTTAAGGGCTCCTTGGAAGCTGTGGTCAGACCTGCAAGACAAAATCCAGCCAAATGGGCTTGTGTTGCCAAACTGTCTACTTTACCAGCCCACTCTGTGTAGGCACTAGTACGAGAGTAAGAGAGTAAGGAATCCAGGGCCCCCAAACCACTTCACTGATCCTGCAATACTTTCATATTAAAGCTGTATACAAATGCACTCACTGAAGAGCAGCAAGTTGGTGCTGGCTAACCAAGCCACCCCTCCCACAAGTATTGATTTTATCTTTAACTAGCTATTTTCCCAGAAGAACCAAAGGAGACAATTTTATTTTTGTTGATTCCATTCTTGAGATCGTTATGTTGATTATGTGTATTCTCTTTTTTCGTGTAGATGTTTGAAATTTCCCTAGGAAACATTTTCTCCTGCCTAAGAGTGCATAGAACATCATTTTTAACACATAGTAAATGTTGCTGAGTTGAAAAATGCATGCATTACCACGTATTTTTGCAAAGTAAGAGGTTTATATCTTTGTAATTATTTTCAATGTGTGTTTATTGATTTTTATAATACAGGGATATTAACTTGAAAGAGAACAAATTACATACAACAAATTAAGCACTTGCATGGATTAGAAAATCGAGGTGGTGCGCTCAAGGCATGACTAATACGGGAGTGTTGCACGGTAGAAGAGAGGCACAGTCTTACACCACATCTGGGAGGATTTCATCCAGCCATTTGTCTGAAAAGATCTTTTAGCTGAAGTGCAGGTGCAAGATAGCATGAATTTATAAGACTATAGAATTTATGGAATTACAGAACTATTAGATGAGAACATTAGGTAAGAAACTGAGGACAAGAAACACTAAATCGTTCTCAAGGTCACTAAAGGCTGGTAGCGTGGTTCTGAGAACCCACATTTTTGAATACCAGTCCTATATTGACTTCCCAACTACACACAGAATCTCATTTGTCCAGTGTCTGTGACCTGGGGCAAGAAACTCTTTCCTCATTTAAAAGATAAGTCCTGATGAAATAATGAGCATGGGTGTAGCACAAATGAATGCATGGGTTTAGAGTGAATTAATGCTAATTCTCCCTTTGTTCATTTGACTTGTATTTATTGTGTCCCTACTAAGTTTCAGGCTCCAATTTCTTTGTGAACAGAGTCTTCCTTCCAGTATGTATAAATAGTTACTCTAAACAACTATTATAATGTATACAGTGTTTTTTTTTTTTTTGTTTGTTTGTTTTGTTTTATTTTTTTTGAGAGGTTTTTGCTATAGAGTGCGTGCAATTGCCAGAAAGACAGAGAGGGACAGAGAGACAGAAAGTGAGAAATCACCCCCCAGGGAGGATGGTCATGCCGCAATCCCTTCTCTTCCATTCTCTTCTTGGGATCTTGGGCATGCACGCACACGTGCCTGACATGAGTTTAAGCCACTGGGTCCGGGACTCAAACAGTGGTTGACTACATGGGAATCCAGTGACATAGCCAATATGCCAACTGCTGGTCCCGGTCCCATAATTTATACAGTGTGTTTTTTAAGTGTGCAGGCAAAACATTTCATACTTGGAAAAGAAAAAGTCACAAAGAAGATAAATTCAATAATTCTCAAATTCTAATATCCAAAGACTTACATCCTGAGTGTTGGAAGCAGAATATCCTACAGGTTAGCAGGTGTGACATTAATGTGCTGGACTCCCATATGGCCTTCAGAAGTTCGAGTTCCAGCTCTGGAGACTTGAAAATCACCCTGGGCATGTGTGTATGTGTGCCAAAAATCCTAAGATAAAAATGGAGGAGAAGGGATTTCAGTGTGCTCTTCTTCCCCGGGGTTTGATTTCTCACTTTTTCCTCTCTCTGTCTCTGGCAAAAGCACTCATCCTATGGGAAAACTGTCCCCTCGCACACCATAAATAAAAAATGAGTATCTTCTTCAGAAGGATCTGATGTGTTTTTTAATGTTCTAATGTGACAGCTGGGTCCATTATACATCTTGGTTAGCTCTGGGCAAAAGAAGGTGTTAAGAGATTAAGATTCCTTGAAATTGTCTTATAGTTTCAAATTGTTTTAGAGCAGACCACATCTATGCTTCAAGGGAAAGTCATCTCTAGATCTCTCTGGCTTCTTCAAAGTTTTTGTTTTAAAGAATTATTTATTTAATTTTTATTTATAAAAATTAAATTTTTGTTATTATTATTTGCAGATCTGCTACAGGGCATTTGCACTCACCAGAGAGACACACACAGAGAAAGAGAGAGAGAAGCGAAAGCAAGCCACCAGGCCCAGTCTTGAACCATGGTCAGCCATGTGGGAATCTAGTACCTTCACCACATTACCTGCCGGCTCCTGTTTGTTTTAATGGAGGGTGTATGCCGACAGAGTCTTGCCACATTGCCATCTTCCCTCAGCCTCCCTGTCAGCCAAGATCATAGACTCACATAGGCAGGCTGTTGTTGGCACCAATCTGGGCTCCAAATTCCTGGTCCCCCCACATGGCTTTAGTATTGCCAAGTGATGCCCTTCTGCCTATGCCAACTCTGGCTTATTTCTCATACCTTTTTTTTTTGGTTGATTGCTCTTCTTGGTTCTAAATGCTACAGGAATAGTGTTTGTTCCTGAAATACACTTTTTAAAAAGTCATTTTGCATCACTGTCAACTTTTCTAATAATTGGGATGGCTTTATTCTTCAATTCATATTTGGAAATTCTGGCATCACAACAAAACTTTCCACTGCCTTGGAGAATCAATAATTATATATTGCTACTTGATGTCATCTGACTGTGTATGTCTTCCTCACTCCCCTTCAGGAAATGGGAAATTTTAAAAAAATTTAATAATATTGCCTCAAATCTTAAATATTATGTTGACGAATGTGATGCTTAATACAGGATAGTCTCCAAACTTACAGATGATTTCTTTCCTATAGATTTATTTTTTAAAAATAGTTTACTTGAAACTCAGGAAGCACTTTTCCCAAAGAAATGGTATAAATATGGTTAGATTCCTACACAATTTTTTGTCTGTAACATTCCTGAAATACTTCACATTTATATGGCAAAGTAGAACGAAAAAATTTGCTAAAATAGCAAACAAGACTAAACCTGTGAAAACTAGAAAAGACCTCAATGTTTATTTATATTAAATGATAGCTGTTAGAAAAAAGTTTGAATTAGAGGAAAATGTTTTAGAATTTTAGGAAAGCATCTAAAGGAGTTTTCAGGATCATCGAAAGGACTGTTGTGTATCCGCTTTTGTTTTTCTATTCTTTATAGGAGTGTACTAGTAACATTATTCTCATAATCTCAGCTATGACCGGGGTGATTATCTGGCTTCCTGTATAAATTTAGGAGTGAGCAGAACAGGAGTGACTACAAGAGTTGCAGCTAACGTTGATAGCCCCGTAGAGGCTGTACAGTGAGAATCACAAGTGGGGCTGCTAAGGACGGAATGACGTCCTCCCAACATGTATATGTTAAAGCCCTATCCCAGTGCAATATTTGGAGATAGGTTCTTTGGGAGACAGTTAGGTTTAGATGAGGTCATAAGGGTGGATCCTTCATGAAGGAATTAGTGCCCTTATAAGAAAAAAACGGAAACACTAGAGTTTCTCTCTGCCACATAAGGACTGGGAGAGGCAGCTGTCTACAAGACAGGATGAAAGCCTTCTCCTAAGTTCTGACCATGCTGGCACTTCCAACTCAGATTTTCAGCCTCCAGAACTAGGAGAAATAAATAACTAGTTTTTTTTAAACCACCCAGTCTATTACGTTTCATTGCAGAAGGCTGAGCTAACACAGGGGCCAGCTTATAGAATCCCATGCCTCATTTCAGATGTGAAAAATGTTAATTGAAGCCTGACTCCAGGTTGAGTTTTTGTCCATCAGTAGAGGGGTAGGACAAGTGACAATAGTGTCTCTGCATCTGTGGGTTCACTTCCCACAGTTTTAGCCACCCCATACCAACTGTGGTCTAAAAATGCTAAATAGAAAAGTCCAGAAGTTTTAAATGCTATTTCACAATGCCTACATCACTCACCTGATGTTATCTCATCAGAGAGGCACTTCATCATCTCACATCATCACCAGAAGAATCTGTGCAATGCCGGAGATATTTTGAGACAAAGTGAGACTATATATCTACTAACATTTATGAGAGAATATTCTTATTATTTTTCTAGGTTGTTATTAGTTATTGTTGTTCATCTCTTATGATGCCAAATGAAGAAGTTAATTTTATCAGAGGTAGGCATGTATGGAAGAAAACAGTTTATACAGGAGGGTTTGCACAATCTGCAGTTTCGGGCATCCATGGGGGGTTTAGAACTTACCCTCCACAGGTAAAGGGGACAAATGTGTTGAGAAATTGAAAGCAGGAGAGAGAAAATGGTTCAGATGATCACATTTGGGGTCTAGGCAAGCAAGGAAGAAAAAATTTGTTTAGAAAAATTTGTCTTGGGGAACCAGCAGTTAGCGTAATGGCTATGTCGCTGGACTCCCACGTAGTCGACCGCGGTTCGCGTCTCGGACCCGGTGGCTTACAACTCACGCTGGGCGCGTGTGCGTGCGTGCCCAAGATCCCGAGAGGAGAATGGAGGAGAAGGGATTGCGGCGTGACCATCCCCCCTGGGGGGTGATTTCTCGCTTTCTGTCTCTATGACAGAGAGAGCTCTGTCTGTCTGGCGAGCGCACGTGCCCTATAGCGAAAAACCTCTCCAAAAAAAAAAAAAAATTGTCTTGGATGGGCATGGAGGTTTAAGGAAACTAAAGGCTTATTGTTGAACGTTCCTTTCAGGGCGAGTGCTCTATTGATGTGGGTAAGACTATTAATATATACCGTGTGAACAAACTGACTTCACTGTGCTCTACGCACTTGGGATTTAAAGATCTGTTATTTTTTTTTCCAAGTAAAATCCATAACTTTAACATTTTCTACTTTTGGATCAGCAGGTGGTATGGTGGATAAGGTGCTGGACTCCTACTTGGCTGGACCTGATGGCTTATTTTCTCACTTATTTTCTCTCCTTCTGTCTCTCTCTGGTGAATGCATACACTCTATAACAAATAAATAAATAAATAAATAAATAAATAAATAAATAAATAAATAAAGTTTGAATTTTTTTTTTTTTACTTTTTACATTAGAACATTATAAAATATTCCCCCATATTCTGTATCGGGACACCATGTGATGTGTAGTTAACAATATTTATAAATTTTGCTTTTGCTTCCTGTCTTTGAAAAAAATTCCTGTCTATTGCCAAAGTAAGTCTTGTGTAATGGTCTAATAAACTGGCCTTATATGTGCATTAAAAAAAAAAGTCAAAAGCATTAAATAAAATAGTTGTTGAAATAAAATAGTTGTTGTAATCAAATGGCAGTATGTGCGGTGTGAGCAAGACATGGCTGAAACATATCATTCTAACCCTCCCACCCAGTTTTGAGAGGGGCTGGGTAGAGATGAGTTTTTAGATTTGGGGGAGGATCATTTCCCAGATGTTCCCAAATGCCTTTGTGCTGCTGTAACACACGAAGGCTTTTCCCTCCTTGTCTTCTGAAGTCTTTGAGGATCAATTGAAGAGATAATGCTCATGCCAGCGCCTTGTAAAGGGTCAAGTTCTATGCATGTATTAATTCTTCTCTGCCTTGCTCCTTAGAGTCAATGGCTGTGCGCAAGCAGACGCATTGAGGGCAACTTGCAGGACCAAAAGCTAAGCGGTGCACTCTTTCCTGCTACACTCCTGGGTTTACTTCTTAGTGAATGCTAAATGCATGTGGCAGGATCCTGACCCCAAATCATTACAATGGATAGACCGTGTGCGCGGAGCTTAAACCATACGTGCGCTTGCTGCAACATGATGGATATAACTGCTTGCTGAGAATTTGATTTATTTTCCAATAGTTTAGCATCCCTCTGCTTTTATCTGATATGACTATTTTACAAGCGTGTGTACCAAGCATGGCTTCAAAATTGCAGGTTATGAAATACAGAAAATGGAACAATTGCCGTGCATAGCAGAAATCTTCCTGTTCAGTCTGTGTGCTGTATATTTTAAAGTAAGATGGACTGCTGAATGGTGATGGGGGCTTGCCTTGGGTTTCATCATTTTTTTTCTCCTACAGGTGAAAAGAAATGCAAGACTTTCTTCTTCATTTTCAACTTCATATTGTTAGTTGGTTTTTCACAGGCTGGTTTGTGATGATGAGTTTTTGCCTTATCATTTGTTGGCATAATAAAAATGACATGATGATGGGGAAGAGAGCAGTTTCTCTTTAGGATGGAACAGAGCAGCTGATATTACTGATGGAAACAGAGCAGGCTGATGAGGAAGCCTCCCCCTTTCCCATTTCACCTCAATCGAAATCTCTATTTTTTAATAACACACTTGCTCGCTGAGAAATGCTCATCAGATGCATGCGATGTATATGCATACGTCTGTGTGTAGCATGGACTGGCTCGTTGACAGTCGTGCAGCTGATGTAGTCAACAGAGGAACGCTGTTCCTGGAAGGTCAGCTGCTTTCATTGGAGGTCATATTTAATTCAGGGTTCTTACCTGATACGCTCTCCTCCTCCTCTCACCATCAAAATTGACTCTGGGCTGTGCAGAATTGGCATCTAACCATAGGGCAAAATGAGGGCTAGTTCGAGTCTAATGACACCTCAGTCCTTCTGGATGTTGCCTTTAGCTCAGCTGTGTGGAAGGGATTGGCAGGCAGTGTGTGTGTGTGGGGGGGGGGGTGCCTCTGATTGTCATCATTCTGAGCAGACTGGGGCAGAAGCCAAGTGTGATAGATGTAGGGATAGTAGAATAGTCATACGAACTATGCTGTGCTGATTAAACATGCACTCATTCATTGGCTATAATGAGCCTTCTACCTGGACTAAATATTCTCCAAGGCATTGAGCTGCTCGCTGAAAACTCAGACTTAGGTAGACAACTCCTTGTCAACTCATGTTCCTTAAATGCCCCAATGTTCTAAGTTTTCCCTATTCAGGGACACACTACACTCTGTACCTCTTCCTGTTGCTCCATGGCTTATCTTAGATGGTTGGTCATTTGATTATTAAATTAATAACGAACGGATAATTTCGCAGGCATCTCAGGGGAGTACATGGTTTCCTGTTTCTTTTTGGCAAGTGTTTCTGCTGTAGCTTTCCATGGAGGATACAAATACCTAAAATTAGCCAACCATTTATTACGTTTCAGGCCTCATGCTAAGTGCTTTACATGGTACCCATAATACTTCCAGGAAGTAGATGCGATAATTATTTCCATTTTATAGAAAGGAAACTAAGGCAACTGCAGTTCCTTCTCCCCACTCCCTCCTTTTTTCCTTTCCTCCCTTCCTTTTACCCTCCATTTCTTGTGTTTTCTTTTGATTCTTTCTTCCCTTTACTCTTTGTACCCACTGAGCACTATTGCTCGTTTCTTCAAGTATTCGTACCTTGACGTCACTTAATGATTACCTTCCCCACAGTGGGTGCAGCCTTGGTCGGTTAGTCAATCAAATGTCTCTCCAAACCCAGCACACACACACACACACACACACACACACACACACTCTACCACCTCCTTCAGTCAGGCAGTAGCACATGACCCAATGTGGGTCATCTCTTTCTATCCTGGGACACTAAACTTCAGAGCAGAATGGTATCTGGAAGGAAAGCAGCTGGAGATGATGTATCTGAGCTGTGCCTGTCAGTTACCAGCGTGCTGCCTTGATCCCTGGAGAGGCCTTTATTCCTGCCTCTTCTGTATCCTTTCCTTTTTTTTATCCATTCCTATTCTTGTAATTCTGTGAGCCATGCTGTAGCTTTTTGATAAGTCCTATTTCTGGTTAAGCCAGTGTGGATTTCAACAGTTGGTAACCAAAGAATGCCATCAGACAGAGCTAATAACACTGACATTCATCCCATATTGTTTTTGTTGTTTTCTGTTTCTTTAGGCTTTTGCTATAAAGTATGTGCACTTGCTGGGAAGAGACAGAGAAGGAGAAAGTGAGAAACCACTTGCACCTACCCCAACCCCCATCCCAAGTCGATGGCCACTCTGCAATCTCGTCTCTTCCATTCTCTTTTTGGGATTTTGGGCATGCACACCGGCATGATTTTCATGCTGCTGGTTCTGGGACTTGAACAGTGCAGTGGCCATGTGGGAGCCCAGTGCCTTATCTACCATGCCACTTCCTGTCCCCACCTCCCGACCCCATATTATGAGACAGACCTTCCTGAATCATCTGAGCATCCCTATAGTATCTTTTTTTTTTTTCCTTTAACAACCTGTGGTATCTCAAATCTTCACTTAATTATCAACTCTATCATTTAGGCTTTGGAGCACTTAATAACTACTCAACAGATATATAATTGTGTTCCTGGAAGGCAGGAAGCATATATTTTGATTCTTTTTACTTAACCCAGAGGTGGCTGTTGGGGCCATACCCCAGGACGTATGAAGCCTACAATGATCTTTAAAGAGATACAAACATCTTCAAAAAGTTCATGGAACTTGCATATTATGAAAAAATTATGCATGGATTTCAAATTTTTTTGCACCACAGTATACTTGTATTTGAATTCCACTTTTTCTATAAAATTAAGAAGATCTCTTCTATAGCATCTGAGGCAAATTATGGTGTTTCTTTCTGCCTCTCCCGATCTGACACAGTTAGAAATTTGTCTTATCACATTGATTCTTCATCCTTGTTCGGGCGTTGCTGTGTGTAAGGCTTTATTTTGACATGACAGCTTTCAGAAGTTCAATTGGTTTGATTTTGAAATTCTGTTAGTTATTGGTCTAGCTGAATTTACTTGTAGTCACCAATAAAGAGGCAATTTACTTAAAAAGAAATTAGTTGATTATCAAGGGAAGATTTAGTTGATTATCAAGGGCAGCTTGGAAGGAAAAAGAAGCGGTATTGGAAACAGTCATACTCTATAGCCTTAAAGTGAGGGGGAGGGCTGGAGAAAAGAGTAGAAAAGCGAGTGGAATGGTGGTGGGCTCAAGGGCTGGGGGTGTGACTGAGCTCAACAACAGGAGTCCATTCTTTCCCTGTCACAGCGAGGCAGTGGACGCTGAGCACGAGCTAACTGACCAATTGAGGTGCAGCTGGAAATGAACTAATACCTGTTGGTTGGGGGATTGCCTGCTTTTATTCGTGTCTTTGTCTACGCAGTGCCTGTGCACTTATTTTCTGGTAACGACAACCTGGTTAGAGTTGGGGGACACTTGCCCATGTTTCACAGGTTATGAGGCTCGGTCTCTCACCTTGCTGTCCGCTCCTAGCTGAGTACATGGTCAAGCCATTTCATCCCCTTGGTGATGACAATAAGACACATTCTTAAAATTTTCCTTAGAATTTCTAGGAAGAGACTTTTCCCAGTAGGTTTTATGAGAGAATAGGAAATTGGATATGAGCTGTTAGCAGCTTTGTTGCTATGAAATGGTGAGCTGGGATTAGAGAGAGGCAGCTTTCTGACGGTGGTGTGGAGTCTAGCCTTGCCAGTCTAGAGCTACTCTTGGCTCCTCATTGTCTTGAACCAATCCATTTCCCTTTTACCTTTGCAGTTTGGTTCCCATCGCATCCACACACTACACATTCTGACTAGCTTTGGGATTATTGCACTCCACAGAAGAAAGGACCAGTAAATTTTGGAGACAGGAATCCTCTCAGCCTCCAAAGTGCTTCTTGTCTCCTTCACTATGCATCTTCTTTAAGGAGATCAGTGGAGAACAGTCTGAGGAGAAAGGCAGTGATTTCTCTGACAATTTGAACTAACATGAGAAAGATCTTTGCAGGTGAGCAAGGTAATGGTCCTGCAGAAAAGCCTCTACGGTGTGGAAGAAGCTTCATGGCTTGGATTACTACAGCCCAGAAATAACTTGACTATTATCAATACTGTGTAAAAGAAAGAATGAGGAACATCCCATTTTCCTCCTCCCACTTCCTTTCCTTTTTTTATGTTACAAATTTTAATTAAAGATGCTTGAACTATCAAAACCAGATTTTTCCCCCCAGAAAATGAGGGCTTCGGTGTTTATTTAAGGTAATAGGTCTCAGGGTTTGTATAAACACTAAGAGTAACTGTGAGCTAGCCTAGGATGGAAAGGAAGTTTCCTCCTTCTCAGTTATGGCTAATAGCATTCTCTGTCTTCCTTAAT
Source organism: Tupaia tana (assembly GCA_026018925.1). Taxonomy (NCBI): domain Eukaryota; kingdom Metazoa; phylum Chordata; class Mammalia; order Scandentia; family Tupaiidae; genus Tupaia; species Tupaia tana. The sequence continues at coordinate 64,361,046 of JAKSZU010000004.1, forward strand.
AAAGAGTCCCCTAGATCATGAGTGAAGCTTGGACAAGTTTCTCCAGTATCAGAGAGACTGTCAGTCTGAGTGCTACAGAACATGGCAAGATTTGATTTATCTTAACGAACCATATTGTCACCAGTCTAAATTCTTTGTTGTTTACCTAGAGCGACAAGCCATAGAACACTTGTTGGAAGTCACTTGGTTGCCACTGGGCTCACAGCATCCAGGAAACAAAGCAAATGCTTGTTCTGATGGAAGCTGGAATTACTGGAGAGGGGTCTAAGGACAGGGTGGAAATGAAGACATAAACATGAAAAATGAGAATGCAGAGAAGAGCTAGTGTCATGTGGTACAGGGGTGCATGTGCTGACTGTGAGGAGAATGGAAGATATCAAGGATATTATTGATGAGAAAATGGAGAAGGTGTCAAACTCCAGGGAAATGAGACTTCACTCGTTTTTGGATTTCTCTGGTGCTAAAAGTTGACTGACTACAGTCAGTCTTAAAACCTTGCTAATATTGTAAAGGGATTGCATTTGTAACTTTTGTAGGAGGAAGTGAAGCAGGAGAGTACATTGCTCTTTTGGAGTTGTCTTAGGAAGCTGCATTCTATATTTAAATAGTGATGTTCAAAGCCAGTCCTGTGGTGCAGCACTAAGGGAGCCAGATCTCACATGGTTGATCACAGTTTGAATCCTAGCTCTGGTGGCTTGCAAAACACACATGCCGTGTACATGTACATACCCCGAATCCTGACAGGATGGAGAAATGAAGAGATTGCAGCATAACCATGGCAGGGGACTCTCTCTCTCTCTCTCTCTCTCTCGTGCACACACCCCCTGGCAATTCAAAAAAATAGAATGATGTTTAAATTTTGGAACGAGGTAGAAGTAAGCAGGATATTCTGTGTGCCACAATTTCCATTCACATATGAACTCCTCTTCATGTCTGACTATTAACTTCACCTGTTTTTAATTCAGGCCAATGTGCATAATATGTTTGCATGCATTGTGTGAGCTGGGGTGCTATGCTGGATTTGGGGTTCCTTTTAAGTTTTTGCTGCCCAGATTTAGGTGAAAGAGTCAAATTCTAAAGTGGCAATGGAGTGCTGTCTGTGGGGCATCTGCTTTCGTCCACTGCTTTATGGAAGTAGGTAATGTATGGAATTAAAGAGGATTTAAGGGTTGGAATGGACTGAGTCTCAACATGGATTCTTCATAGTTATTAGACACATAACAGCTTGGACATATAACTGATTCTTAGGGTCTCAGTTTCCTTTTCTATAAAACAAGGATAATAATGCCTTTCTTCCAGGAGTGTGGTGAAGATGAAATAAAATGCCATGTGCGTAACTTGAGTGTCACAATAGTGCTATCGTCTTGCATAGACTATCATGTGCCCTCTGAGTTGTACAGTGAGATATTCTGGTTCTCACATCCTCCAGTTATCTGAGACTTATCTTAACTTTAGGGTAAACAAACAAACAAACAAACAAACAAAAAGACTTGGGCTCCCAAGGACTCTCTGAGTATGGGAATGGTGGGGGCTCACGTTCAGTGAGTTGTCTGGTTTTCAACTTGTTTCAGCATTTGCAAGACGCTAAGCCCATAGCAGATGCACAGCAAATGGGTGTTAAGGATAGAACGAAAGCAATAATATTAACAATAAAAACAAGGAGGATAGGGACCAGCACGTGGTGTAGTGGTTCCATTGCTGGATTCCCAGACAGCCAACCACAGTTCTAATCCCGGACTCAGTGGCTTCAAACTCATGGCTGGTGTGCATGCATGTATGCCCAAGATCCTAGGAGGAGAAGAGATTGCAGCATAGCCATCCCCTATGAGGGCGATTTCTCACTTTCCCTCTCACCGTCTCTGTCTCTTTCTTCCTCTGTTGAGTGCAGGTACCCTAAGGCAAAAACCTCTAAAAAAAAAAAAAAAAAAGGAGAATATGCAGTTTTTCTCTAGTCTGCAGTGTATGTGGCTCCGATCCTTAACCAAGGTAAGTTGCTGGATCCTGGGGTTGGTAGAGAAGTGTTGGTTTAATAACCAGACACTGTCCCAGGTGCCTCAGTCAGGCTGTTCACATGACTTGAGTATGTTCCATTGTGGGAGATGCCCACAGGGCAGATGACATGCAGCTAATTAACCAAAATGTGATGTAAGGGAGTAGAAAGAAGGAAAATTCATAAGTATTCTGGATGGCAGATGTATAAAGACTACATAGGTCTGTCTATACCTGGCCTGAACATGCTCTGAATATGGGACCAAGGTAGACTCTACCTGCTCCTGCAGGTTTTTAGTCAAATGCACCTTCTCAGAGAGGCCCGCCCTGGCTATCCTTTCTGACCCTGTGACCCCCTCCCCACAACATTCATCTTCCTCTTTTCTTTATTTTACCCTAAAGCACTTATCATCGCTGGACAAACTGTATGTCTTAGGATGCTGTTCTTTTATTATTCTCTGTTCTACTAGACTATAAAAACCCCATGGGATGTAATTTTATTCTGTCATTCATTCCTGTGTCCAGAGCCTGAAACAGCCAGGTGTGTTGTGGGCATGATAAATATTTGTTGACTGTTTATGAACTGGCTGAGAAACTTGATTATGATAACAATGTTCTTTTCTCTTACATGGTGCTTTGTTTTCTGTAAATAGCTTTCATCTTGGAGAGAGACAGGGATGGCAGGCCCAGTCATCTAACTTATAAGTGGTAAATCTTGGGGTTAGAGCCCTTCTCTTTTGACTTCAAACCCAGTTTCCTCCCCACTGCAAATACCAAGGCACAGCAAACAAGTGTTGTTTACATAAAACATAACAAATACTTTGGGGTAGAAAGAATGATGGAAGTGTTCTGGGCTAAGTATTGCGAGCATCTCTGTTGTCCCATTATCTGGGTCTGAAATGCTTGGCAGAGAGGGTGTTGCCTGCCAATGCGAGGACAGGTACCATATATATCACAACGGCGCCACACCAGCTGCAGTCCCACAGGCTGGGGCTCCATGCCAAATTGAACAAAACCAAACCAGATTCACTGTTAGCTTTTCATGCGCAAGTTTAACTGGTCCAATAGCAGTGGGGGGTGGGGTGTCCCACAGAAAAGTACAAACTCCTAAGTGTGGATGGACTCGGGCGCTCATACTCTTAATAATAAAACACATTATTCAAGACATTCATAGTCACTGCATTTCTTTAGCATTTGCAATCAAATCTCATATATATATGTATATTTAAAGCCAGTCTCTTGGTTAAAAGGAGCAATCATGTATTTGTCTTCTTCACAGATAAGGAAGCTGAGGCCTAGACAGAGTTTGGAATTAATCCAGTGTCAGACTGTTAGTAAGGATTTTTTTAGCTCAGGATTTTTGAAGCCAAAGTTGATGCTGTCTTTGTTTTATTACTAAGAATGTTTTTCAAAGTTTAGCAGGAATAAGAGTCATGAGGAGGAATAAAAATTCCCCCAGAGATTATGATTCAGTGAGTCTGGGGTGATGTACAAGATTTGCATTTCTAACGAACTCTCAGGTGAGGCTGATGCAGCTGGTCTGCCGTGTCACTTTGCCATTGAGGTTGCAGTAAACTTCACAATTTTCTAAACATTTGCGCTCCTCTCTAATCATTCTCCTGCATCTGTCACAATACAGATCTGATAGTGTCCTGCTATTTACACTGGGCTTACTGCACTCTAGCCACATTGGCCTCTGGGCTGCCTTTTGAGCATTGCATGCATGTTCTCACCTCAGGGCCCTTGCGCTTGCTTCCCCTTCTGCCTGGAGTGTTTTCGTCCCTAGATATTCACATGGCTTACACCTCTTTTCCTTCAGCATGCCCAGATGTTGCTTTTGTAGTGATGCGTTTCCTAATCACCCCCATTCCTAGTGCTCTGTATCTATTCTTATTTTCCATAATATTTATCACCTTCTATTATACCAGATAATTACTTGTTTATTGTTACTTTTCTACTCCCTCGTAAGAGTATAAACTTCAATGACAGATCTTCATCTATTTTGCTACATCCTCAAAATCTAGAACATCTATAGAACAGGTGCTGAAAAGGTGTAGAATGATGGAGGAAAGCAGTGAGCAGAATCAGGGCTTCGCTATCTTGTAAATACAGATTTTCTTGTTTTATACAGGTGTTTCATTCCTCACATGTAAAGATCTTATTCTGGATGAGCTGTTTGTCAAAAGCCCTCAGAGAACACTGAACAAAATCAGAAAGTCCACGTCCACAGACAGGATTTCAGAAAGATCCTCTTCTCAGGCTAAGGAAGAGGTGCATAAAAGAACGGATGAAGAGAACAAATCAGGGGCCGGGGGAGCATACTAAGTGGTGTGTCTAGACTGCAGTGCAGGCCCCTGATTATGCACCAAAGTCAACTGCACCCTGTGGTTGTGCAGGTGGGCATGTATGGCCAGGCCCCAAAGCAGAGCCAGGAGAAGTGGAGGTGCTAAGCAGCCAGAAGCCATCTTTTTTTTTTTTTTTTTTTTTTTTTTTTTTGGTGAATTTTGTAGAAACGTTCTTTATTTAAAAAGAGGTAAATTTGTCTTTGCTTACTTGAGAGCTAAGAATATGTTTTCAAACCCTCCATATATTTAATTGTGAATTTTTTTTTTGTTGTTATAGGGTACTGTGCTCACCAGAGACAGAGAGAGAAAGTAAAAAGAAAAAATCATTCCCTAGGGGGAATAGCTGTGCCCCAATGCCTTCTTCTCCATTCTCCATTCTCCTCTTGGGATTGTGGACACCCATCTTCTATACCTGTTGTGGATTTCAAGGTGATGATCTGGGTATTGAATTGCACAGTTGGCCATGTGGAGTCCAGCAGTTGTAAACTCCACATCACCTGTTGGCCTAGTTTTGAAAAAGTTTGAAATTTAATTAAAAAACACACACACACAAGAAAATCATCTACAATGGGTATGGTTGCCATTTTGCCTGATTTACTTCAGTACTTAAGGAACTAAATAAGACATTGTAAATAGAGTTCACATGCCTTTGGTCTGCCATCTCTGGTCTCATTCCTCTTCCTAGGCCCACAGGAATAATCTGTAGTGGTTGATTATTTTTTCAGTTAGTGGAAATAGATTTGTTTATATATAGCAATAGACTTCTCAAAAATTATAACTTGGTGGAAAAAAGAAAATTGTAAAATGATTTTTTATGCTATAATGCCTGTAATTGCACCGAATACTCACTAAGCAATGTTCTATATTGCTCATCCTTTAAATAAACACTTCTTTAAGTAGAAAGACATAGTTATGGAGAGTTTCAGAAAGATCAATTTTATTTAAGAATAACTCTCCATAAAGTAAATCTTTATAAGAGTGGAGGAATAACCATCTAATACCGTTTAAGATAATGTCAATTTAATTTTACACATTCTGCTGAATTTCTAAGGATTTTAAAAACTTTATGGTGATAAGATCTAGGGGAACACTAACACACGTGGATTCGATTTTATTCATTGAATAATTGTACAGTTGAAAGAAGCCCTTGGAATGAATTAGATACATGATTGATTAATGATTAGTTTCATTCATTCTTGGTTATGGTACTTGGGTATAAAGCTTTCCATACTATGTTTGTTTGCAGAACTCTATTGAACAAACCTTTGGTCTTGGTGGCTATATAAATTGGCAATTACATGCACTTTAAACAGAGGGATATTGTGTTGAATTAAATTGTACAGTGGTTTGAGTTGAACCTAGTTCATGCTAGCAAGTCTTTTGCTTATTAAAACTGTGCAATAGCTAAAAAAATCTTTATATTATCTGAAGAGTTTTACAAAACAAGCACATTATCAGAATAGTTTCTCAGAGTGTGAAAAGAATAAGATATTAAAATATATTTGAATTGCAAATCCTATTTGATAGCGTTTAGTCTTTGCTCTTTGCTTTGTTTACCAAAGGGCTTAATTCTGGGCAGTGTCTCAGCCTCTATCACAGAGGTGGGGGAAAGAGCTCAGGGCTTTAGAGCTTTGTTCAATACTGTCTCCAACAGCAAGAAAATATTTCTTTGAAATTCACATTATTATTTAAACCCATAGAACTTTACAACCTATCTGAAATATTTTTATTAAGAAATAAGTATGTTGTTTAAGTTAATTACTCATGAAGTTATTTAACTTTTTAATCCCAGAATCTTGGAGAAAAATTGGCTCTCTAGAGATGAACCCTGCTCATTATGACATTTCCCCCATATTTCCTCAGGGTTATATTTAACATACAAAATAGTATGTTAAATTTATGAAAAAGTTATGCTTCCAAGCCCTTACAATTTTTCTTGTCTTCATATTTCTCTCTTGTTGTTTTGAGAGATTTTTGTTATAGGGTGCATGTATTTGTGGGAGAAACAGAGAGACAGAGAGACAGAAAGTGAGAAATCACCCCCGCCATCCCCCCCTGAGGGAGGGATGACCTACACCACAATCCCTTCTCCTCCATTCTCCTCTCGGTATTTTGGGCACGCATGAACATGTGGCTGGCGTGAATTTCAAGCCACTGGGTCCAGGATTTGAACTGTGGTTGACCGTGTGGGAGTCCAGTACCTTAACCACTATACCACCTACTGGCCCACCTTCATATTTCTTGCTTTCTCTCTCACTGTCTCTCCCTGTCTCTCTAGAGAGTGCACATTCCCTATATCAAAATATTTAAAAAAATAAAAAAGGGCAGGAAAATGGGAGAATCTACCAATGCAAGCCATAAGGAGAGGCACTGGGGAAGCATTGCCTGGAGAGACTTACACAAAAATAGTAATAAAACCAGAGAGGCAGTCTGCTTGTTATGATCACCATACGCAGGCACTTTAAAACAATTTCATTGATAAAATACTCTCCCTTGGAAAAGCCTTTTGCTGATCAAAGTTCTGAACAATTATGATGGTTACTGTTGAATTTTAACATACACATAAGCTTCAAATTAGCACATTTTTATTATCTGTTCTTTAATAAACATGATATTCTTTTTTTTTTTTTTTTTTTTTTTTGGAGAGGTTTTTGCTATAGGGCGCGTGCGCTCGCCAGACAGACAGAGAGAGACAGAGAGATAGAAAGCGAGAAATCACCCCCCAGGGGGGATGGCCATGCTGCAATCCCTTCTCCTCCATTCTCCTCTTGGGATCTTGGGCACCCACGCACACACGCCCGGCGTGAGTTTAAGCCGCTGGGTCCGGGACTCGAACCGCGGTCGACTACGTGGGAGTCCAGCGACATAGCCATTACGCTAACTGCTGGTCCCAATAAACATGATATTCTATGTGAAAATTAATTCAGACAACCCTAGTTATAACCCTCCCCCCAACTTCCTCCTCTCTACACTCCAATAAATTCTGAATCATCAGCACTTGCTTCAGGAGCAAAAGCATCTCCTCTTCCTGGGTTAGTGTGTGTGTTTGTGCTTAAACAGTAGGCTTGGCACAAACACAATAGCAGAATGATTGTACAGACAAAGAACTTGATCTTGGGTTTTATCAAATTTTGTGCTATATGACCACCATTATTCTGTACGTACCTGTGCAACTTCAAACAATGAAAACAGTGAAACAGCGAGAATTGCCAAGTGTCATATATCGATTTGACAAGTGAAAATTTTGGTTTGTATGTGAGTGTCTTACTAAGTTTGAATACTATCTTTAAAATAGAAATTAGTTTTAAAATAATTCTTATTACTTATTTAATCATTGATTTAATCAACATAAGACTGCATCATTATTTATTTTGGAGGCAATCTGTAGATACATGTTTCTTCTTTTTGTGTTGAAAAAAATACATGAATGTGAAGGAACTTGTCCATCCATTTCTTTGATTCCTTTTTGTGCTGTAATGTTTATTTTATTTTTTTTGTTGTTGATTTGATAAATAGCAGTATTGGTATGCTATGAACATGATGTTCAATTTTACTGTTTCTGATTCTCTTCTGGACAGCATTATTAATTTCATGATTACTTCTAAAACTAATTCTGTTTTAAAGAGGAGGGAGAAAAAAATGATCTTCATTGAGTGTCAAATACACTAGTTACATTATTGGACTTGAATGAGATTAAGATTCCCTTTTGGGAAGTTAGATTTATCTGCCCAGCTCATCATCTGTCTTGTGACAGGCCTAATAACTTTTAACCAGACATTCCTTTATTATACCTAGTCTAACAATGTTATCTAACCATTTTCCCTTCTTCCAGAAACATGTCTAACAAGACAGAAATCTTAAAATTGCCTTTTTCTCTTGTGGCTACTTTGAAATAAAACTTGTACTGGACTTTACAAGTAATTAGTCTGAAAACTACTTTAGCATATATTAATATCAGCAATTATTAAAAATGAAGCAATCACAAAACAGAGGCAGGTAAAAACAATTGACACTGGGGACAGGAAGTGGCATGGTGGCTAAGGTGTTGGTCTCCCATGTGGGCTATAAGGGTTCAAGTCCTGGACCCAGCAGTTTGAAACTCGAGCTGGGTGTACGTGCATGCTTGCCTGAGAGGAGAATGGAGGAGAAGGTTGTGGTGTGGTCATCCCCTTGGGGTGATATTTTCTTGTTTTCTGTCTTTCTGTTTGGCACGTGCACACATTCTATAGCAAAAATCTCTCAAAAACAAAACAAAACAAAACAAAACAAAACAAAAAACAATTGTCACCATTTGGGGGATTAGTGGGTTGCAATTTTGCATGGAGTAGTGTGATTCTCATTTTCTCATGTAACATTTAAGCAAGGACGTGATTGAGGTGTGAGAGTTTACCATGTGGAGATCTAGGGGAAAAGTAGTCTAGAAGGAGGAAATGGCACAGCCAATGCCCTAAACTAGAGAAATGCTGGTGAGTTGGAGATTGTAGCTATCGGCTAATGGCTAGTGTGGCTGGTCTGGAGAGGTGAGACATTTGGTAGGAGACAAGGTCAGAGGGACTGTGTGAGCTTCTCTAAGGACTGCAGACGTCCTGCTTCTTCCCAGATGTCATTATCTATTTACAACCTACTTATGGCCATCTCTGTTCACTCTTTCATTTCACTTTCTCATTTGATTCCTATAGAGTTTTGGTTACACCATTTTATATTCTGCTTCATCCTAAATTCTTGGTGTCTACTTTTATTCATCCTCATTGGATTATTAGCTATTTACAAGCACAGCTGTGATTTATTTCTATTTGCAAACTCATTTATTCGCTTATTGATTAAAAATTTATTGAGCAATTACTCTGTCCCAATAACTACACTAGGGCCATATTGAAGATAGCATAGCCCTGTACCCTTGAAGAACTCACTGTCTATGAAGACATACACATAAAACACAATACGAAAAGTATTGTGGGTGTTCAGTTATGGGGAAACTAGACAAGGGACAAGTATGGACAGGGAAGACTTCTAGGAAAAGGTGACTATATGTCCAAAAGAAACACCCGTTAGGCCAGCCAGGTGGCATGGCGGTTGGGGTGGCTAGATCCCACATGGTGGACTGTGGGTTCGAGTCTAGTGCCTGGCAGCTGGAGAAATATGCTGGGTGCATGTGCCCAAAATCCTGAGAGGAGAATGGAGGAGAAGGGATTGAGCCATGGTCATTCTTCCTGGAGGTGCTTTCTCACTTTCTCTCTCTCTCTCTCTCTTTTTCTCTCTGGCAAATGCACATGTCCTGTAGGGAAAAAAATTAAAAAAGAAGGAAAAGAAACATCTGTTGCTTTGAACACTACCTCATGCCCATTGGAGGAACTTCCTTTCTTTCATAGAGCAGATACCCACTGTGGGTGTGCTGCAGAATGAGAATTGTGGGTGGAGGAGAAAAAGGCTACTTAAAACTGCTGGAGCTCACTGGCTGCAGCAACCCTGGGTCATTGCCAGGAAGGACAAGTCACCGCCTTAGTGCTTTCTTGGCTCAGTTCCTTCTTTGCTGATCCAGATGTCCTTTTGCATTCAATCAATGCTCTTCTGCAGTCTGACTCAGGGGGACACGTAGTCCCAGCAATCACAGCATCCCCACGGTTTGGGGCTGTCTTTGGTTAGCAGTGGGTTTGTCACGAGGGTCAGGGAGATTTATGGGCTAAAGCTCAAGAATGTTCTTGACCTTCCTGTGAAACTAGGGGGGAACTTGAAATTATTTAAATGTGCTGTCTTACTTTTATAGAAGGAAAAACAGAGATGCGCTGCACATAAGTACTTTCAGTAGTGTCCCATGTAAGTCAATGGGTTACTAACTTGGGAGTACCATCTGCCGGACTGTGCTCAGAAACCTTGGCATGATTTCTAGACTTTTGTGTTTAAAATGCAGAAGAGAAAGCCTTGGCGTTATAGCAAGGTACATTTTCTAGTCTCTACTCTTTGTGCCCTATTCTCAAAAAAAAAATGCAGAAGAGTACTGATACATTAACTTTGCATTACATAGTTAATTTTCTTGTTGCTTTTGTGCTTGTGTAGATACACGTGTGAGGTTTTTGTTGTTTGTTTTTGTTTCTTTTTTTTGCCTTTTTTTGAATGAAAAAGAGAGATTTGAGAGTACATAATATGCATTGACTTGGAGACTATCCACCCAGGGCATTCATTGGAATGACTGCCTCATTCCTCACTATATATAGTGCTCAGAGCTTTTTATTTTGTTTTAATATTTGAACACCCATGATACCTTCCAGCCCACAATAGAAATCATTTAGCTCAATGTACTTTGAGAATAGTAACTTACTCTTCACTCTCAGCTTTTAGGAAGATGGAAGTGTACCTCCTGTGTGTTACTGCTTCTTTTCTTTTACTTTAAGTTTGTTTGTTTATTTGTTTATTTCATGGGTGACAGAGAGAGAGAGAGAGAGAGAGAGAGGAGAACAGCAGCACTGCCAGCAGGGTCTTGAATCCTTAATCACCCAACCTCAGCCTTAAGGAAGTCCCTGGATGCGAACCTGGAACCTTCCCATGTGGATCAACCTCACAGAGCATGGCATTTTATGCTGCACCACCATCCAGTCCCCATGACTTTTTATGCATAGGGGAGCAAGCCCACATCAGTGAAACACCTTGCCCAAGTGGCCCCGTAAAGAGCCTGTCAGGGTTTTGCAAGGCCTAGGATGGTGTAACTCTGTGACAATACATGCCACTATAGAATTCCTGCCTTGTCTGTAACTAAAGGTTGTAATTCAAGAGAAGCCAGTGGAAGACAAAGGGGAAAAATTCAAGAGACTCTTCTCCATCTGCTGGAGTTGGGCAGCCTCTCCACCCAGACTGCAGCAGGCTGAATTGAAACCCTTCTGTCAGCTGCAAGGAGAAAAACATTATTGAGTCACTCTTATTTTTTTTTTTTTAATTCATCAGAGGATTCATGTGATTGCCAGAGAGAGAGAAAAAGAGAGAAAGAGAGAGAGAAAGACCCCCCCCCCTCCATATGCATATGTACCCGGTGTGATTCTCAAGCTACAGGATCCAGGACTTGAACCATGGTTGGCTACCAGGACAGGGACTGGCCTTCTGGGTCACTATTTTAAAAAGTATTCAGGGTGGAGAAGGTTGTATCCTGGATTGCTATGTAAGTGATATACAGCAGGGTAGTTGCTGTGATGAGAAAAGATCTCCTATCCCAGTGGTAGTGCTGTTTAAATCCTGTTTGGGAGATTTGCTCTTTAAATTTGAACTCAGCTTCTCTTGAACTTCCTGCCTTGGGTACTAAAGAAATATCTATAGATCGATTCATTTCTTTGGGTTAAGTGACTGCCCTCTCTGTTTGACCTCTTTAAAATGCAGGTGCCCTAGAAAGGCAGCACATTATGCTGTTAATATTTATACCTTAGAGGCAATTGATTTATAACACTTTTTCTTCTTCCCTGATGAGCAAAATTTAAACAGCAAAGGGGGATGGAAATCGGAGGAATTGGAATGGAGAGAAAGTTTAGACCAACCTGACTTGAGGCCTAGTAGCAATAGTGTAGGTGGCACAGGTCGATTGGCCAGGTGGGCTGATGTCGAAGTTGAGTGCTGGGCACTGAACCTGGAACTTGACCCCAGGAGTTGTAAGGTGAGGTAAGAGAACATGGACTAGGAGAAGAGGTGGTTTGAGTTGGGCCCTCTGAGGAGTAGCTGCCCAACCTGGATTAGACACACTAGAGAGTTATTTGAGGAAGGACTTATGAGGAAATGTAATCAGGGAGCCAGGAGAAGCTGAGAGAGCCATCCGACCCTCATGTAGGTCTGACCCTTGTGAATAGGAGAGGGAAGGAAGGAAGGAGAGTTAAGTGGTAGATTCTTAGGCTAATGGAGAGCCAGAGGTACTTGTCAGAAGAATCCCCTATCTTCTAGAACTGGCCCTGCCTTAATGTCCTGCTGTGGTCAGCTGCTGTTTGGGGGTGGATGTGGGCAGTGTGAACTACATATAAACTCAATGTTGGGTTTCCCATCTCTCCATGGAGAGCAGTCTCTGGAGCTGCTGCTTAATTTTGCACCTCGAAGGAGTGATATGAGGGATGCACAAAGTCATGCCAAAGTCTTTTCTACAGATAGGGGAAGTCCACTTGGAGTGTCTTCTGAGTGTGGGTCATACGGTATGAGGTTGAGCTGCCAGGGTCACAGCACATGTTTGGTGTGGTTCACAGGGAGATGAAGACTTACACCTATTGTAAGGTGCAGGGTTGTGTAGTAGACGGAAGGTTGGTAGGTTGTTATTGGCCTACCCTTGAGCTCTGCTGCTGACTGACTGCAAAACCTTGAGGATGGTACTTTGGATCTTTGAACTTCAGTCTCCTCAGTAGGTTAGGACAGGATGCTCTGGGGATAAAATGATGGCAGTAAGGTGCCTTGCATAATGCCTGCCACAGAGCAGCGATTCTATTGGGTCATTGAGAAAGTCATAATGTATTTTTCTATGCAAAAATACAACATGAATTTCCCAACAACTCAACATAAGGAGAGGCTGGCTTGATTCTCTTTTGGGTAGGCCAGGTTTTCTGTTTGCCCCAAACTTTGTATTTTTGAATGTTCTTAAATATGATTTTGAGATAAAAAAGAAGTATGTATTTAGATACATCGGTTGTCATGTTTTAGAAGATAACCTTAAACAGGACTGCATTTGTGTGCTCAGGCCTGGCTGAGTACTCTAATAAGTGTCCACGTCCATTTTTCATCTCAGCATGCCCTGAGGCTGATTTGGTGGGACCATTCTGAGTTTAGCAGAAGCTATTATAGTTGGTGACCACTTTTTTGGTATATATGTTCATGATGTCTTTTCACATGGCAAAATGATTAAGTTGTCCCTGGAATAGGACTGGCATGGAATGGAAAAAAGAACACTAGACTAGGAATCAAAAAGTAATGACAAGTTATTTGTGTAAAGTGCTTCACAGTTCATAGTGTGTTTTACTAAAGTTAGGCTTCAAGATAGGAAAGGTATTAACATTTCATTTCCCAGATATGGAGGCTGAAGTGCAGATAGTCTCAGTGTGCATAAGAATGTCTACAGCATACCTGCTGTGGAGGGGATAGGGGACTAGACATTCCAAGACAAAGCCAGTGCACTTTAATGCATGTCAAAGGAATAAGATGCTTGAGTCTTGGGTAGGGGTGGAACGTACATTCCTTCTTTGGGGATAGTCACTGGACTGGGACTTTGGGCTAGTATATTCTCAAAATTCTGTTAGGAGGAACTAAAAATAGTGACAGTGTGGAATATGTTCTAATGTATCTTTAGGCAAATGAGAAGTTCTTTTAAAGAGCTATTTCTTGGAAAATAATAACAAATGTGCCCATCATTTACCCATTTCATCCCTACTCTATTCCCTGCTATTCTATGGCCAGCTCTATATTGTAGAGAACTACATTTCCAAGGCTCCCTTGCATTTCAGCTTGAAAAGAGGTTTGGCCAATGGGTGATCCCAGCAGAAGACTGAGGGCAAGAAGAGAAGGAAGCCAGGGCTTTTCTCCCTTCTTCTCCTTGGGACAACTTCTCCTGCAGCAGCTGAGTCTTCTCCGTGGCTCTAGTTTCTACTCAACAGAACCACCATGGTGGCAGTTCCCGCCAGGTGGTCCTATCCCTTTCCATTTTTCCTCCAAATTAGGGGTGAGAGCAACTTCCTGTTGTTCATCTGTGAGTTGCCTCTCTGACCCTCTCTATTAACTCCTCATTCCTCTCTTCATCTGTGTAATCCATTCCCTGTGTTAAACTTCCTCTAATTGAAATGCCCAGAGTAGTGTTTTCTTTCTGACTGGATCTCGGCTGATATAATACTTGGTGTTTATTAAGTTATTAACATATACCAAGCATTGCTCTCAGTATTTTAATTATTATTTATTTAGAAATTATTATTCCTGGCTTACAAATAATCATTTTGGAAGTATATACAGTTTTTCAAAGCATGTGTATAGTGTGTAGTCATCAAATCAAGGTTATATAGATATATTCAGGTTCTTCAGTATTGAACATTATATAATGTACACATTGGATAAGAGTTCTACTAGTTTGTTTTTGAATATATTGAATATATTGAATATATTGAATTACCAGAGACATGTTTTTTTTAATTTAAATTTATTTGTTTAAGTTCATTCACTGTACATCATTACCGCATACAAAATGACATTTTCCAGCCAGAGTACACTGTATATTGTCTCAATCAAGCACATCAACATACATGTTATTGTCAATAAATAATTTTCCATTTCTTGTTTCCTGTATGTTTTGCTTTCCCCCCCCATCCTTGATGCCCTATCTCTTACCCTCAGCCATCTCTCACTCTCTTCCCACACTGTCTCTGGTATCTATGTTTACTTTCTATACTGTTTTCCCCCCATTTTTTATTGAATTACTAAAGATCTTAATTAATCTAAATACTTTCATAGCAAACACAGGTGATATATACATTTCCATGAACACAAGTCTAACTTTAGGCATCCTATAAAGTAGCACCTAGCTGGGGCTATATATCTTAACTGCGGTCATCGAATGGATTTTATTTTTCTGAAACTTTTCTTTTTTTTGTAACTTAATTTACATTCTTTCTCTAAGCATCATCACAGCATACAAAATGTGATTTCCCATCCAGAATATACTGCATAGTGACTTAATCATGCATATTATTATCCAAAATTTTCCATTTATACTTCCTAGAATTTTTTACCCCTCTTTCTGACCCTCTGTCCTTTCCCACCCTCTTCTCCCACTGTCTCTGGTGTCTACAATTGTCTTCTATTCCTTTTCCACCCATGTTGTATTGATCACACAATTTCTTAAATAATCTAACTACATTCAATGGTAAGTTCACATGGTACTATTAAGAAAACCAGTTTTAACTTAAATTATAGAAATGCTAAGGAACTGTTCTTAAAGCCAGGAAACAGGTTAGGATTCTGTTCAAATGGTAGAGACATGTTTAATGACTGAGGAAAATGTTTAAATGTTTAAAATGTTTATTTCTTCTTGTTTCCATGCACAAAACAGACACACACACACACACACACACACACAGAAAGAAAGACAGAGACATAGGCAACTCCAATAGAGTCTTCACACTGTAATCCACCCCAGCTTTAGCCAGCCCCAGATCCTGGTCACATGATTACCCAGATGTTCAGGGAGGTTTCCAGACATGAACCGAGAACTTTTCAATGTGGGCCAGTCTCACAGTCCATTGAGTTACTGCTGTGCCATCATTCAAACTCACTTTCATTTTTTTTTATATAGCCTCATTTCATCATTTAACTTTCTGAATCTCAGTTTCCCCAATAGTAAAGTGAGGATAATTATATCCACCTTGCAGGATATTGTGAGTATGAAATGATAACCCTGTAGGTAAGCATTATGGTTATTTTTCCCATACAGATGAGAAACGGGAACTGTGAGCTACTTAGACCTGATGTAGCCAGCTCAAAGGCAAACAACTGATGAGTCGTTGTGTGGGGCTAAATCCAGGTGTTCAGGCTGAGTGCTGTACCACGCTGCCTCAGACAGCTGCCAGGTGAGTTGAACTGTTCTTCACTTGCCACTTGAGGGCTTTGACCTGATGTCTAGAGGTAATACAGGCACATGAAAACCTGCACAATCTCCTCCCTAGGTTCTACCTTTATTTTTCATTTCACTTTAAAAGGGTAGTCTTAACTTATAGCAGAGATTTCAGGTAGAGTAGAATTCAGAAGTGGAAAGAATCATACTTATTTTCACCAAACCATCGTTAATATCTGGGAATTTTTTTCTTCCAGTCTTTTTTCTATGGAAAAATATATCTTTGAAACTATTCGCTGCATCATCTGATTTTAAAGGAGAAAAATTGACTCTGATCAGGGATTAGGCCTTACAAATACAAGCATCTGAAAAGAGAAACCAATATATGATAAAAATGTGCCCTATTGACTACACGCCTTGAAAGTGCACTAGCATGAGACCTTATAGCTGTTTGGCCAGGTAGACCTAAGGTTAAAGAGGAAGTGTGCATTCAGCAGAACATGGGCTCCGTGCATACTCTGGAAATGCGCCTACTAAATCTTATTCAGTATGTGTCAGACTCCTTATGTTTCGGTTTTCCCAGAAGATGACTTTGGGATGAAATATTGGAGCTCTTTCGACTGGAACAAAACATTCTCTATTTGTTATACCAATAATGCTTTAACTTCTTGCATTTTACTAGTGTTCTCCACCTGAATTCGCCCTATCCGCCTAGAAAAAGCAAAACCCAGCAATAATTCAAGCGCTTGGAGGTATATTATGGAAAACATGTGCAGCAGAATAGCAGCCTGCTAAGGTAGGCACCAGAGACGAAATCCTGGGTTTCATTCTCTGAACTCGCTCTGCTAACCGTCACGTGGCAGGTGGCTCACCCACCTTTACTGTGCTTCAGTGTTTCCAATCAAGGAAAGTGGACAATATACCTGGCAGCACCTTTGTAAAGGCGTTGTGGGAATGTAGATAGTCACAGGAGGGACTCTGCTTACCATCTGTGTGCCCTAATTAAGATTAAGTCAAGGTGTAAGAATCCTAATAATTGACTTAGAGGCAGTGATTTGGGATGCTTTGTGAGCTTACAGGGTTAGATTAGAATTTTCCCTAAATTACAAATGCTTCCATTTAGTCATCAGTTTTGGAAACTTTCTTGGAGATGTTATTGTCTATAGTTAGATTTTCTTTCTGTCAGATACTAGGTTCTCCACGATTGTTCTGTTTACTCACTGTCTTCCCCAAGGACTTGTCAATTGTCCTGAAAATTCCTTTGGTGTTGTGTAAGAGAAAGAAGGTGAAACAGACAACCAGAGGAACCTGCCTAAGTGGGGTTTGGGATCCATACTGGTTGGTTTTTCATCTAAAGGGGGAAATGAGGGAAAGAGGCAGAGGACGGGGAGTAGGGCACAAAGGCATCCCAGAAACCTACAGGTGGAGTCTGAAGCATCTCATTGACTGGAAACAATAACAACAACAAAACTGATAAAGATAGGAATGCTTCCTTCCAAGAGTCTGCTTAATTGTAATGATGATGGGAAAAAGGACAAAGCAGCTGCAGTCTTTGTGGCAAATGAAGATCCTAGGAGAAACCATATTTAAGCCTGGGATCAAGGAATTGGAACAAGGAAAGGTCTTAATTCCAGTGCTTACTGTATTAGTGCACTGCAATCTCTGGCACAAAAGAAGGCCTCGGGAGAGGACATGGATATAAATAAAGCAATTTTATAATTTTCTTGGGTATTAGAGGAGAATGTAATAATCTGCTGCTTTGTAAAACCAGAAGCTCATCAAACAAGAACACCCCTCAGGGTGGCCCATTTGAATGAATGAAACACAAAGCAACATTTTCTTAAAACTCAATTGCTCCTATTTTCCTTGAGAGTTTTCATAGTGCATTTTCAACTTTCCATATCGTTTTTGTCTGCTTGTAGGTTTTTGTTTTTCCATTATCGTTCCTCGGTAGTTGTTACAAACTGATGTTCTACATGTAGCTTAATGGACACTTATGATTTGGGAGACCAATAATGCTGTTCCTCCATTCTCTCCAGTAGAGGTTGCCATACCTCTGTGATGAGACTGTATGTGTTCACCAAACTCGATTTGCTCTTCTTCCCGGGCACCACATGGAAAGGATTCACCCAACTAGGACTATATCATAAGTAAGAAATAAGTTCGGGACCAGCAGGTGGAATGGTGGTTAAAGCACTGGATTCTCACATGCTTGACTGCAGTTCGAGTCCCAGACCTGGAGGCTTGAAACTCATGCTGGGCGCGTGCGTGTGTGTTTCCAAAATGCCCAGAGGAGAATGGAGAAGGGATTGCGGCATGGCTATCCCCCCTGGATGGTTTCTCACTTTAGAGCAAAAATTGCTCTAAAAAAATAAAAATAAAAAATAAACTCTGGTTGTGTTAAAGCCCAGAGATTTAGGGACTTATTGGGTTGCAATGATTAGTGTACCATAATTTACATACCTTTCTTTGGGGAATTGCTTTTCTCCATTCATGTAGACTGCTCAGCTAAAACCATGTCCTTAGAGTCCACATCTCCACTCCATGCCCACGTGGTGTACTTGGTTGATTCAGGGATGATCACCTGCCTCAAACTGAGCAAACCAAATAGGATTTCAAAACTCAAACCAGAGGGTGGGTCTTTGTAGTGCAGGAGTTAAACCCTGTGCATAGGGAACTAGATTCTGTATGGCTGATTGTAGTTTGGGTCCTGGACCTGGTCGCCTAATAAACATGCCAATTACATGTGTGCATGCCTCATATACTGATGGGACAGAAGAATGGAGCAAAGAAGTTTGATGTGTGTTCATGCCCCCTTGGGGGTTGCTTTCTCTCTTCTTGGTAAGAGCATGTGCCTTCTGGCAATTAAAAAAGACATAACCAGGGACCAGCAGTTAGCGGAATGGCTATGTTGCTGGACTCCCATGTAGTCGACTGTGGTTCGAGTCCCGGACCCGGTGGCTTAAACTCACGCTGGGCACGTGTGCTTTCGTGCCCAAGATCCCGAGAGGAGAATGGAGGAGAAGGGATTGCCATCCCCCCGGGGGGGTGATTTCTCGCTTTCTGTCTCTCTGTCTCTCTCTGTCTTTCTAGCAAGCGCACGCGCACTATAGCAGAAACCTCAAAAAATAAATAAATAAATAAAAGAAGTAACCAAAAATGAAAGGAAGAAAGAAAAATATTCTCTCTAGCAGTGTAAGGTGTAAGATGTTAAATTTGGAAACATCAGGAGAACCAGTCTAAAAGTGAGAGGAAATAAAGACAAGAAAAAGACATAATGCAAGAAGGACAGAGGGAGGGAGATAGGAAAGGGGAGAGGAATGAGAGAGATTTATTTACTTTTTGAGTCATTGAATCCTTTTGTCTTTTTAAAAAAGATTTTTTGCCATAAGGTGCATGCACTCACTGGGGAGAAAGAGCCATGGAGTCCCCAACTCCAGTGTAGTCTGGCCCTGGGAGTCCTGAGCCTTAACCACTACACCACCTGCTGGTCGCTCCTTTTGATCTTGTGTGCAGCTTATTTTCCTTGCTTTCCCATGGTTGAGGTGTGATCGTCCCTAATACCTTTTCAATAGAGTCCCCATTTGTTACCTAAGTTAGTTTGGGCTGATTTCTGTAGTTTGTGATCAAAAGAGTAGGAGATTACTTATTACCCTGTAATACAATGTTGAAGTTCATCATGATAGATAACCCAAATGATCAATTTCCATTGAGTATTTTAGAATCTAATACGACAGTCATAGAAGCAAGTCTATAAAGACAGCAGGCTCTGATGTATAAAAGCTTATTATCTAATTTGGGAAATAAATACATACTCGATAAACTAATGCCAGACTACATGGTACAGAAAAAAACAATGCATGGGAATTGTTAAATATTTGGCAGAAACAGTTCTGACAAACATAGCTTCCTTGAGTAAGGGACAGAGGGCTTCTTAGAGTCACTGGGAAACACAGGAGAGGAAAGTATTGATTGAGACATTTCTTTCCTTTCTCCCATCTGAAAAACTAATGATAATTTTTTAAGAAATGGAGGAAAAAAGACTAGCAAAATATAATTTTCAAAAAGGTCAAGTGGACAGCCTGGTGGTGCATGGGTTATGGTGGCTTGATCCCATACAACCAATGGCATGGTGTGAGTCCTGTCCCCGATGGCTTGTAAAACCACATCGGGCATGTGTGTATGCCTGTCCAGAGTCCCAAAAGTTGGGGGGAAATGGAGCAGGAGGGGTGTTAGCATGACTATCTCTCACGGAGGGGATGTGCTTTTTTTCTTTCCCTTTCTCTCTTTCTCTCCCTGTCTCTCTCCAGTACCACCCTCTGGAAAATTAAACAAACAAAAAAGGTTGAGAATATATAAAAATGTATTTTAAAATAATTTAACCAACAGACAACAATTAATAGAGCCATCCCTCCGGAAAATTAAATAAAAAAAGGTTGGGAGTACATAAAAATGTATTTTAAAATGTTTTAACCCATAGACAACAATTAATTGAGCCATGTCTAGGGGGTACTTAGCCTGCAAAGAACCAGGCTTCATTTCTGTGAGTCTTTGCCTTGTTCTTTAACTTTCAGGAAAATTGAGCTGCTGAGAGCTCCCATATCCCAGATACAGTTTCCCTGCTCAGCCTGCTTCCCACCTGCAGTAGATGCTTAGGAACTAGGTCAAAACAGCCATGCTCATAATAGCCCACACTGGCCATAGCTGATTGTATCGGGGTGATCACCTGACCTAAGCTGAACCAATCACATTACTTTCTCTCTATATAGTTTGAGCTAAGGGATGTGGACATTCCTGAGGCCTAAGGAATTGAGGGTAATGTTATTTGCAGGTAGCTCAGCTCATGAGTGTCAAAATTATAGGAATAGGCATAGAGTGCATGCAGAGGAAGCTGATTACTAGAGAGTAGATTGTGGCAGAATTCAGGTTGAAGAGATGAGAGGTCATCTGGGACTAGTTCTTGGCTTTACTGCCTGAAATTGGTTTCCATCCTATTCCCTTCAATACTAATAAGCTTCCTTTACACCTGAGCTTCTTAGAGTTGATGTCTGCTTCTCATAGGCAGTTCCCAGGCAGGAGATTCTCACACACTCTGTGCTTTGTTCCTGCGTGTGCATTTTTCTTGCCTATAAGCACTATGCACATCCTGTTCTCTGGGTCATCTCCCAAAACTCAGCCCAGCAGCCAATCCTTTCCCATGGGAATTTTAAGCTGATCATTGAAGAGTAAATGGTGATAGTAAGAAAACAGAGGGACTTTCAGATAGGGGAGGGCCACAGGAAGAATGGAGGAGTGTGCATGGGAATAGGACAATGATTACAAGGAGCCAAGCAGAGATTTGGTTGTCCTGGAGAATAGAGGAAGAACAACCTTCAAGTATTTCTGCTGGACGGATATTTGTGATGCTGGCGCCATTTTATCTGAAGGCAAAGGGCTCCCAGGTGTTGGATACTACAGAGAGGTTACACTGTAATTTATCCCAACTGAGAGAGAAGATGTAGTTATTCCTAGGTGTCAGTAATAACCCATTTCTGTAGCACTGCAAGGTTCAGCTCAGGACAGAGGACCACCCAGTTGTATCTCAAATGTTTCTGTTAGAATTCAAATAAATCACATTTGCAGACCCTGTACTGCTTCACATCAGGAGTGAGAAGGATATGTGCAAAATAGCGTAAGCTCTGAGGGGCTGGGAGGAGCAGTCCCCTGCATTGCCGAGAAGGGCTGTAATGAAGACTGTCTTCCTGCTGAGAAGGACCAGAATGCGTTTATTGATTGGAGGTGAATGCAGTGAATGTAAAGTCGGGGAGTTTTGCAGTTTAATCCGACACCTGTCATTCCTGGAAGAATGGACCGTTCAAAGTAAAACCTCATCCATATTGATGTATAAGAAGAAGCTGGACTAGGAAAAACGGGGCCCAGGAGATCAGGACTGGGAGAGTTGAGACAGATCAAAGGTCATCCCAGAGGCTTTTCCTACTGCATGGACTGAGCGAACTGCCTTGCCAGAAAAACTAAGAAGACAGTATCCTAAAAGCAGCTAGTGTGTCTCAAAATGGAGACTGAAAAACTATAAACTCTTTTCTCCCATCAAATCAGAAATAGTAGAGGGAGTTTTGAAGGTAGACTTTTGACTGTTAGAGAAGAAAAGTAGGTGAAAAGACACACGTGTTGCTCTGGTATGTGAAGTCACATATTCTATTTGGGGGAGTTGTTTTCTAGGGGTGGAACAAAGACAGAGTGGCTGCATTATGACTATATTTTTTTATTCCCTCAGCTTTGCAGAGGGTGGAGTGTATACCCAGACCCAGGCTCCCCCGATTTCTTTGTACCCTCATGGTTTTTAGCAATGTTGCTAATTGGCCAGCAGCCCAAGTCCTCATGCCCCAGCGTCCGGGCTCTGTAAAGTGCAGCTGGTCTCAGGCCCTGTCTCAGGTAAGTAATGTGCACTTTGGGCTGCAATTTCTATTCCTGAATAGGCCTCCTATCTCAGAGTCATGCTTCAACAAACACTCAATTAAAAGGAAAAAAAACCTTTGGGTGATGGAAGGCACCCTATTACTGAGAAGCAGGGGATGTTTACTGAAGAAAGCGACTTCTCCCTAGTTACTAGTAGCTGAGTAAAGATTGATGAGCCAGGTTGTCCCATAGCGATCAAACCTGAAATGTGAAGTTCAAACTGGTGCACTTTTTTAATCAGTGAAACAAACTAGGTCATGAGAGTTGCTTAGAGTGAGGAATTAGGTGAAACAATGACGTGTTGAGGCCATGGTTAAGGAGTCAAGCCTGGGGTGGTTCTGTTAGCAGAATACACTAATTTTACATTAGATATCTACAGATGAGAAGTAGTGTTATTTTTATTAAATGTTCACTCATAGCTCATGACCATGATCTGAAAAAAAAATACATTTTTCTCTCTAGAATACAGAAGTAATCAGAATTTATTCACGTGGGCTGACTCTGAGAGTTTTGACATCAAAGGGCAATCCTGTTTGATTGATATCACTCACATGGCAATATTGTTTGAAGAAATGTAGTTAGAGAGATGGCAATTTAAAGGCTGTAAAAGTTATGGGCAAAGTGAATGCAACATGCCATACTGATTTCTGACATGCGGTACTACATGGTACTGAATTGCCAGGAACTTGTCAATTTGGTTTCCTAGAGATTGAGTATCTGAAAGGAAGAGAGGAGGGAACGTGGTTTTCAGTTCCATTAAGAACACTACAGTAAACTAATTTTTTTCCCTGGACTACTCCTTGTGGTTAATGAGAACTTTGGTATCTAAGACTCTGGAATGTTAATAAATGGTAGTCATTTCTTTCAGGTGTGTTATTTGGAAAAACATTTATTTATATCCCTAAGTAGGATTTTGGGACTGGGAACTTTAAAGCAGGCTTGTGTCCTTGGTCCCAAAGAAAGCTCTTCAAACAGATAGTTATATATATGCCATATATGCCCAAGGCTTACTTCTGAGTTAGATACTATTCTTCGGGCTCTGTGCCCCCTAATCTGCCAATGCCTCTGGCATATCCCATGAGGAAATCCTTGGGGGTTAAGACACTCCAAAAACAGAAGAGGGGATTAAAATTTATTCCAGTTACTTCAAGAGTCTCAACGTACTTTTTTCATGGGCAAAGACAATCCAAGGTAAAGCATGTTAGCAATGACACACTTGTGGCCATGTTGAAATGAAGGGCACAGGAACCACACTGTTAAAGCAAGCAGCTCACACAACAGGAAAGGGGGCCCATGTTCCCACTAGCAGACTGGTGTGTACCTTCCCAAATTTGCCACCAGACTGTAAGAGGGCTGTCTTCTCTTACTTTCTATTTGACCCATACTTGGGGAAGAACTCTGCTTTCTTTGGGTAGGTGACATTCTCACCCAAGAGGACACAGGCAGGGATGCCAAGTGGGAGGAAGAGCAGCTCCCCTAGAGATGTGAGATGTTCCATGTGCCTCGTCGTGTGTGAGTGTGTGTGAGTAGCTATTCTGGGTGTGCGTGTGTGAGTGTATTGTGAGACTATGTGACTGAATGGGAGAGTTTGTGTGTATATATCAGTGGGTGTGAATGCACTTGATTGTGTATATGTAAGGGAGTATATGTATGTATGAGAATTTGTGAGTGTGTATGTATATGTGAATGTTATGGGTTGAATTGTGACCTTCCAAAATTTCTGTGTTGAAATGCTAACCCCTCGTACCTTAGAATGTGACTTTATTTGGAGATTGGTCTTTACAGAGGTGATGAAGTTTGAATAGTAGTAAGGTGGTTTCTAATCCATTCTGGCTGGTGTCTTTATGATGGGGGAAATTTAACACACAGACACTCATAGTTTGATGATGTGAAGAGATACAAGAGAAGACAGCCATGTATCATCCAAGAAGGGAGACCTGGAGCAGATTCTTCCCTTCCAGTCCTCAGAAGGAGCCAACGGTATTGTTGCCTTGAATTTAGACATCTAGCCTGCAGAACTGTGCAAAATACATTTCTGTCCTTTAGCAACCCCATCTGCGATACTTCGTTATAGCAGCCTTAGTAGGCTGATACAGTGAGAGTGTGTGACTGTGGGCATCTGGACGTCAGCATCAACATGTGAGTGTGTAGGCTGGAGGCTAACTCTGTTATAAATCGAAAGTGCCGTAATGCCTCCGCTTTCCTTTGCTTATCTTATGCTACTCACATTACAAGGCCCAACACAAATGCCCCTCTGCCTTAGTTTTCACAGGTTTCCAGAACTAACACGTGCTTCCCCCAATTAATTGTGTGATTCACCATAACCTTGAGCGAAAGAGCCTTTCTCTTTGGCCTTTGGATCTCCAGTATTTGTCATACAGCCCAGTGTGTAGTAGGTATTAGAATAACATTTGTTTTGTTTACTTACTACTATATTTACAATTTTTACTGTGAAATAAAACAAATTTAGGGGAGTGTGCAAAACCACAACTTTATATTTCAATGTCTTATCACAAAGTGAGCACCTGTTACCTGAAACTATTACACAGAGCGAAAAGTACTGTGTTGCCAGCCCCTGGAAGGTTGCTCACCCTCTGCATTTCCTCTTCTATTTATTTTGCCTCTCATTCTCCTCAAGAGTAACCACTCCCCTGAATTTTATGGTACTCACTTCTTTGGCTTTATGTATAGTTTAATCATCTGAGTTTGTATCCTCTAACTGTTATAATTTGATTTGCTCTGCTAATAATGTAAAAGGTGTTCAACTTTACCAGTAATCAAAAAACCCAAAAATTACAAACATGATGTAATAAACACACGGCAGAATGATGGAAATTAAACTGACTGGTGGTAGTAATAAAGATGTTAAAAAGAAAAAAAAGATAAATGCTGCCGAGACTATCTGAACACTTTGGAAAAGTCTGGCATTATCTTTAGTTAAATTTCTGTGGGCCCTATGACTCTGCAGTTCTTTCCTAAAAGAAGTATGTACAATGTGCGGCGAAGACATGTATGTGGATATTCATCGCAGGGTAATTGTGCAAAACAATGCGATGGGGAAATGAATCACATTGTTTCTCAAGGCTGTCGGTCACCCATGGCAGGGCCTCTGTATGTTTCAAGCACACCTTCAGATTCCTGTTTGACACCCAAGTGGAGTGGTCATGTAGGGAGTTGAAGCTAGATGGAGTCTGTGGGAGAAGTCTGGCACTGGAGAGATATAGCAGGACTGGCCATCAGTACCCAGATAGCGTGCAAAGCAGTGGAGGTGATAAGATCACTAACTGGATACAAACGTTGATAAATAAGAGGACTGAGGAGTTTCTTTACTCTCTTTTTCTTCAGTGAAAGTAAAGAATTCAGTAAATGAGATCGGGAAGAAACAGACAGTGAAGTGAGAAGAAAACCAGACCGGAGTTGGCCCCATAGCCTGGTGGTTAAGGGAGCTAGATCCTACATGGCCAGCTGTAGTTCAAGTGCTGGACCTAGAGGCTTGAAAAACATGGGAGGTACATGTGTGTGTGCATGCCCTGAATCCCAACAGGAAGGAGAAATGGAGAAGAAAGAATTGCGGCATGGCCACACCCATTGAAGGAAGCTTTCTCCCTCTCTCTTTCTCTGGCAAGCACATGTGCTCTCTATCAATTAAATAAAAACAGAAGAAAAATAAGAAAACGAGACAAAATACTCCCCCATAGAGGGAATTATAAATTGATGAAATTAACAAATGATGCTGGGAAGTCAAATTAAAGACTAAGAAATGACTATTAAATTTGGCAATAGAGAGGTAATTCGAGATCTTGAAAAGAACAGTTTTAGTGAGGTGGAGGGAATGTTAATTGGAATAGGAGGGGTTTCATGAAAGAATGGGAAGTGAGAAATTGGGTACACAAAGCATGGATGTCCTTTTGAGTAGTTTTACTGAGAGTGGGTGCCAAGAAATAAAGACTGGAGGTAACAGTAAGAGAGGGAAGAGGTGAGGTTGAGGAAGGGAGGGCTCCCCACTACCCTTTTCCCTAAAAGGAAAGTATTACATGCTTTCTGCTTGCATGAACTGACTTTAAGCAAGTCAAAAATGCTTTTTCAGGAGAGAACGGAGATTATTGCTGTGCTGAAGTCCTTAAATGGGCAAGAGAGGATGAGAACCACTGCATAGCTCAGGGGCCTGGCCTTGAAGGGACCAAAGACAGTACGATTGCCATGATAACATGGTGGGTAAAGTGCAGGCATAGCAGCAGATAGAAGGCTAGATTTCATTGCAGGAAGAGAAAATTCTATTATGAGTGTTTCTTTTTTCTTTGTGAAATAAGGAATAATAATACCATTTGAGAAACAAATGTTTAAGACATATTGGAAGTTTGAACACAGAAAAGTGTGTGAGGGCCCAGCCTTGGAGGTGCAGTCAGTAGCATGCTGAACTTCAGTGCTGGAACACACATGGACAGTGTGCATTGAGATCCCCCAATAAAGCTGAAACACTCCAGGTGAATACACCCAGATCCTGATGAGCTCTAGGATTGGGGGACAGGATTCTGGGATGATAAGACCTTATCACAGGTACCCTTTTCTCTCTATCTGGGTTGTGACCTCCCTAATGGCTAAATTAGCAAACTCAAATAAAATAAATTGAAAAGAAAGGAGTGTTTGAGATGTATTTGTCTCAGAAAGCAGGAGGGTGAATTTAGGACAGAGTACTGGAATTCCTAGTGAATGTTGAGGACATAGTTGAGGTTTAGGTCAGAGCAGGAAGAGGAATGTGGGTTTTTCTCTAGCATTTAGTGTTGTTAGGTGTAGGTATGGAATACACAGAGAGTTTAATTTACCTAGGATTGCAGTTTTGTTGGTGGAACACAGGGTGGGAGAAATCAACAGATGAGAGCTAAGAGTGGATATGGGGGCTGATTTTAGATACGGACAATGAAATTTAAACTGGGATAAGGGAAGTGAGAACCTAATGGAAAATAAAACGGTGGTAGGCCCAAGACTGGATATCCCAAGGGAATCAAAGAGTTCTTAGAGTTGATGTTAAAGAAGAACTAAGTTAGAAAGATCATAGACTATAATTAGAGAGAGGGGGGTTGTTAAAACTGAGATTTTGGACAGGGTGAAGTTATAGTCAATAAAAAGAGAAAGGGTATAGCCATAAGTGTGAGTGGCTGAGATCAGATATGGGATTGTTTCAAAGGAAAACAAAATAAGAATTGGAGAGATTTATGTTGTTATTGAACCTCTCCCACAGTGATTCAGAAATGGAAGTGAAGAGAATGACAGTGAGCAAGGCACACTTTCTTCCACTTAATGAGAGTGATAAAGAGGAAAGTAGATTATTGCAACAATGATATGTATTGAGTAGAATGGCTGGGCTCACAAGGCAGAATTAGGAATATTTGTCTGAAGGTGGCAATGAGAAGTAAGGAGATATACCTTCCCTTCAGGACAACTGGTATCAAAGAAAACAAGACCACTGAAGAGAGCTGGTGGGAAAAGGTGCCTTTATGCTTTCCTTGAGATTTTCACTGGAGTAAGAAGGTGATGTATTTGTAGAGGTCAAGTATACAGGGTTTTTTTTTTTTTTTTTTTTTTTGAGAGAGATTTTTGCTGTAGAGCATATATGCTCACTGGAGAGACAGAAAATGAGAAATCATCCCCCAGAGGATGGCCATGCTACAATTCTTCTCCTCCACTCTCCTCTCAAGATTTTGGGAACACATGCACATGCGCTAGACTATGTGTGAGTCCAGCGATGTAACCATCGTGCCATCTGCTGGTACTTATACAGGTGTTTCAACCCCTACCAGATCATGCCTTCCAGATGAACCTGGGGAAGTGTGGGTAAGCTGGTGAAGAGAAAGGAGATGGGGTTAGTGGGAGGTTTGATAACCCTTATGGGGCTGAGAAGGTAACAAAGTGAAATATGTCAAAATTGGTTCTTAAATCTTCTGAAAAGGGTTAATAATCAGTTTTAAGCAGATTCTCTTTGGACTGGTATCTTTCAGGGAGCAATGGTCTAAGAGGAAATAAATGTCGAACAACTATGAACATCAACGTCTTACCAGAAGCCTGGGGACTTTGTAGGACTTCCTTCAATTCTGCTGTGAATAGTTCTAGGCCAGGGGATGGGTTGATCTTGCCAATACGAAACAATCTCTTACTGAAGCAGTTGTGGAGAAATAAGATAATTTGGGTAAAGAAGGCTCTTGGCCAATATACTTCCTGATTTTTGTTTGCTGATCTCATAAGAAAATACTAGGACAAGATCTTCCACTGAAAGAAAATTTGTTGAAATCATAAGCAGATGAAAATGCTTTGATACTCAAAGAATATTCTTGTCCGAGATGTTTTTAGCAGCTTATATTTAACCAGCTATAATTCTTCTTAAGCACCATTTTGTTCAATCTTTTGAAACTGAAGATTATTCTTTCAATGAGAAATCTGCATTTCATTGTAAAGATGGAACACAATGCCTTCGGCTCACTTATTCCGTGGTGGAGCAAGCTTATTTTGGTAATATATCTTTAGCATAGTGTAAAAACAGTGACGGTAGCAAATTTATTACGGGCAAGGCAGACAGAGACATGTACATGTGTGGCTCCAGGGGCATGAATGACGTATCCTCCATCTCCCATACTTCAAGTAATGAAATTCCAGAGGTGACGTCAGTCATCTTTGGTTTCAAACTGGGTGTCTGTGATGAAAGAACCAGTGAGAGGGGAAAAAAGAAAAAACCTGCTTTCAGAATGAGAGATGATTGTAATTAGACTCAGGAGCCTATCTCTGTGCTGTGCTATTTCTCGCCTCACTATTTCCTTTGGGAAAATATAAAATATTTTTTTTTAAATTATATTATTTAAGTTTGTTTATTTATTTATTTATTTTAATTTTATCAGAGAGGGACAGAAAAAGAGGAAAGAGAGAGAGAGAGAGAGCTATTAAGTGAGAAAGAAAGCCGCTGGGCCTGGGACTCAAATTACACTTAGCCATGTGGGAGTCCAGCACCTTTAACCACCACACCACCTGTCAGCTCTGGAAAAAAATATAAAATCTTAAGAATTTTGACCCATTGTTATTTATGCCTTAGATTATAAACATTGTGCCTAGTATTGTGGAAATAGCATGGGAAAGGGCTTATGTTCCCATATGACCCTAGTTGCACTCAAACACCCACCATCAACCAAGATTCCTCAACCACTTGCCTACTCTTACGGGTTTTGAACCTGTTTTCTCTTTGTATTCCTGTTGCCACTGCCTAACTCGGACCCTCCATGTCTTTCTGCTATGAAATGACTATAAATTGTAAAAGATGAGTATGATGACTTCAGTCTGGATTAGTTAAGGGAGGGCTTTCATGAGAGGGTGAGGTTGGAATTAGACACTAAAATATGGTTAGAATTTTGAAGGATATTCTAGATAGAAAGAATTGTATTTTTTAAATTTATTTTTATTTATTTCTTCTGAAGGGAGTAAGTAGGGGGACAGACTCCTTCCCAATATGGTCTTCATGTTGCAATCCGTCTCCAGCCTCAGTCAGCCCATATCATACTCATGGGCAAACATATGCCCCGTGAGTGCCCAGGAAGGTGCTGGGACTTAGCCCCAGGATCTACCTGTGGGTCAAGCCCTGCCAATCTATGTCACTGTCTGGCCCCAGAAGGATGTTTTGAGTGAAGGAATCATAATGAGAAAGCACAGCGCCCATTCAGAAGGCAGTGAGCTGAGTGTTTACCAGAATTTCCTTTAGAAGGGAATGAAATGAGAAAGTTGAGTTAGGGCATGATTTAATCAGACCTTGATTACCCAAGAAAGAAGACTGAGCTGTATTTGGAGAGTTGAGAACCACTTCCCTTCCCTTTATTTTTGGTGAAAGGGAGCTGATCTTCAGTTCTCCAATGTCTTGGACAACCTTAAGGAAAAGAATGGGGGAGGGGTTATAGAGGATAGCTGTTACATTGAGATCTCTCCTGGAAGAGAACCTGTGAGCTGTGATGGTCGAGGAGGGGCCAACCTCAGTAAAACTCGCTGTGGAGGTCTAGCTGATGTGACGCTTGCTCACTGCCAGAGGGGAGACATTTAGAAGTCAATTGAATACTGCTTCTACATGCCATCAGGACTTTGGAATTTTTTTTTTGTCATAATAAAATTTTTGTTACAATTATAATTGTTGTAGAAGGATCTGGCCTGAGGACTCAATTTTGCTGCAATAAAATGTCATAATTAAAAAAAAATCTAATAGAGTCTAAATGGAAATGCAGACTCTCACAAAAGTTTTAATTTTGCCAAGAAACAAGACAGCAAAACAATCTCAACAAAAAGACTTTATGCTAATGAAGAAGATTGTTTCAAAAGGCAAAAGTGGCCAGTGAGATATTCAAAATGCAGAAATCTGTTATATGTCCATTTTACTATTTTCTGTATTGTGGCTAGTGCCATGTCTGACAAAGTAGGTGCTCAAGGAATGTTTCTCGAATGAATGAGTGTGAAATGTCTGAACCTGAGAAATAGCATTTGTGGTATTTACTTGGCTTAGCGTTAGTGTTTTTGAATTTTTATGTACTGAGATTACGCGATAGAAAGAAAGCAGGAAAATACTCCACCATTTTCCCCAATTTTTAAGATTCTTCAAACCAGGATGATAGATAATGTTAGTGAAGAATCAATAAAGCAAACACGTTGGACACTTGATTCTGGCAAAACTATCAAACTTGCTGAAGGCATCAGAGCTAGAAGCTAAGAAATATTGCTCACTAATAATTCAATATTTTGAGTTCCTGGTAGAATGTGGATTCTATTTACAAACAGTTTCATTCAAGTTTAAGAATGTACATGTTAGAGTGGAGTGACTTACACACCTCTGTTGGTCTTCCCTGGAGCTGAGGACATTTCGCATTTCAGAGCCTTAGTGTTGTTTGCAATCTCAGCAGGAAATCTTGTGCCCACCCTGAGACCAAATGTGTGACAGTAAGTTGGGTCAAAACCATTAGGAACTGTACATTGAGAGGTCCCCCAAAAAGTTTAAAGTATTGAAAAAAAAAAGAAAAACTATGTATGGATTTCAAAACTTTTTGCACTAAAATAAACTCATACTTGTGATTCTATTTTTCCACGAACTTTTTGATGTCCCATTGTATTAGCAGCTACAAGAGTTTGGGGTTTAAAGACTCACTCTAAAATCACTATCCAGACATGAAGAATCCACATTTTGGATAAAGAATTAAACCATAGATGGTTCAGGGCAGAAACACCGCGGTGCTGGCAAGAACCTCGGTATTATGATAACATCCAGCAAAGCCAAAGTGTTGTACAAAAAGGTATGGTTTGCCAGGGGAGTGAACAGAGGCTGAACAGAGGCTCTACTTTAGCAGGCTTAACTTGAACCTGCTAATGTCTCATTGAAGGAGAAGAGACCAAAGGGCTAAGGTGGAAAAAATTTTCTCCCTTCAGTGTTTTGGAAAGAAAACTAGTAGTGCCCTCTGGCTTATTGGAGAATGGGATTTAAAAAAAAAGATCATATTTGTAGTTATAAAAAAATTAAAAATATATTGTCATAGAAGGTATGTTGCAATTCTCCTGGGAGAGAATGGTCCTGTTTGGGTGAGGAGTGTAGCTGGGATTATAGGTTGAAGGTGCAAAATGAGAATAAACCTTTATCTGGTGGTTTCTTTATATCTCCTCCAGTGAATTCTGACTTTCGATCAGAAAGAGAGGATGGATTTTCTTGCCTTATGGCTTCCGGGGAGACATGCTGTGGGAGCCTCACTGCTTGGAAATAATTCGTGGATGTTTTGTGAAACCTTTTGACCCGGCTGGGAGCCTGGGGCTTTTGAGCATTCAAGAATAATAGGCAGCATTGAAAAGGAGTGGATAGAATGTTTTATTAACTGTAGCTATTTTTATTAACTGGAGCCAGGGGAATATCAGAAAGGATCAAAATTTAGGAACTCTTTGAAAAAGTCTTTATTTTACATTGGTTTTATTTTACATTGCTTCGATGCTTTACTTCATGATATAACAGACAGTACTTTTTTTTTTTTGCCCTAACAAACGAGAGGGCCAAGACAAGCCTTTGAAATTTATATTTATTGTTAAAAGTGAGGGAGATGTGAAGGGGGAGAGAGACAGGGAGAAGGGAGAGGCGAAGTGGTTACAGTAATTTCTTTGAGAACTCTTTCTTTCCTCCAAAATTTATACTATTCACAGTGATGTTTCTCCAACATCCTCTCTCCCCAGTCATACTCATTTTAAAGTATGTTTTATTTGTTTCAATTCAATAGATATATATTTTGAGCACCCACTATGTGTCAAGCATAGGCTAAAGTGTGTATAAGGGTTTAGAAAAAAGGAGGTACAGAGTCTTGGTTGGGTTTAGTTAACTGACAATTAGAAGACTGTTTTCCATTCCTCTCTGCATCCCTCAGTCCCTAAACTCCAGGCCGAGGTCTTGCTCTTAGTAGATGAAACTGTTTGGAGTTTCTGGTTATGTGCAATGGAAACTAATGCTGGATACTTTAAGCCAAAAAAGGTATTTGCAGAAAAATAGGGAAGTTGCTCATGAGACCAAAGAATCAGGTTTGGAACAGACAGGAAATATGAATCTCTAGCAGGTCTTGATAGAAAGAACTATCCACCTGCCTTATGGTCAAGAGCTACTCCACTAAGAAGGGAATTCTCACTGATTTACTATTATTCTCATGGTCAAGTTCCGGGAAGGAAGCATCTGCTTGGTCTGCCCCTTTGCCTGGGGATAAACCGCTGTCTTGGATAAAAGGCAATATGATGAAATGACAAATAGGTCATCAAAATTGGGATATATTACTAAATTAAGATGGAATAGATTCTGGACAGTCAGAAAACTGATAAACTTTCCATTAGGATAGAATAGGCTAGTCTTTCCCTCCTAACTTCCACCTGTGTTAGGTTTTCTGACCTGGGCCACAGAGGGTATGAGACATTGGGGAAGAAAGATGCTGCATCAAACGGTGGGGGGCAGAACTGAATTCACTTTTTCTACCCCCTTCTTCACAGGAGGGACCCATGTACGCCCAGAGGGAGAATTAATGCCTCCAGACATTGCAAACAGGGACTCCTGTGTGGAGCCTCATATGGTCTCTGATCTTATAAAGCGTAATCTCAGTCTGAGGCGTCCAGTGTGGGGTGGGCACTACACTGGAGAGGCAGCCAGCCAAGGATGCTAAGGCCGGCCCCAGATCAAAGGGATTTCTGCTGTTCTGAAGCCACACTGGTGCGCTTAGAGCTATCCGTGGTGCTAACTGTTAAATAAAGTCTCCCAAGCCTGTCCTGGAACATGTCTGGCTTTGATATCAGGGCCACACAGATCATCTTTGTGGTGATAGCTGCTTATATGGCCTATGCTCGGATGTGATCCCTGAGATGACTACAGTCTATGCTTCCAGGCCTTTCTCACTTAGATGAACATACCCCCGTCCACTGCCATATTCAATGGACCTGACTACCATGAGCCAGAAAGAAAATTATGGATGGCTACACTAACTCTACATTTAAAAAAAATCCTCTGATGGTGTGGTTTTAGGATTAAAAATGCAAGTTTTCCAGAAACAGAACATGCTTAATTTCCCTGTGACTAAATATGGACTTTTTAAGGACTGAATTTCTCACCTATAATGTCAGTTACTGATACTGGCTGTGGAAGCTCTGAAATAGATATAACCTGCTAGATCAGAATTGCCCTTCGAGGGGCTGGCAAGTGGCGTGGTGGTTAAAGGTGCTGGACTCCCACGTGGCCGACCACGGTTCAAGTCTCGGACCTGGTGGCTTGCTTTCTCACTTCCTCTCTCTCTCTCTCTCACTCTCTGTCTCTCTCTGATCAAACTGAAAAATAATAATGATATGATAATAAATAAAAGTTAAAATAAAATAATTATTAAAAAAAAGAATTACCCTTCGACACAGGGGTAGTGAGCTACTCAAAGGGAAGCCAGATCCCACATGGTAACTGCCACTTGGGTCCCTGGCTTGATGAACCTGAAACATGCCAGGCACATGCATGAATGCACAGATTCTGACAGGCTGAAGGACTAGAGGAAGGTCATCATGGCTTGGCCAGCCCCTGTGACAGGTGTTTTTTACTCTATCTTTCTCCCTTTCATGTGCACATTATACTGGGAATACATAAAAAAATATACCTACTTGATTGGACCAATTAACTGCATGTATTATGCACACATTTCATATGCATTTCTGATGGATAAGCCTACAAAGATAGAGTCAGTTAAAGTCATTGAGAGCAGTGAGTGAGGATTGATGCTCAAGTTTGTGGCTTTCATGTTCTGTTGTAAAGAAAAACCATGGGGAAAGTGAGTAAGGACATATGTGTGTGATGTGAAGGGCTTCGATGACAAAGCTTGTGATGCTGGGATAACCTGCAGCTAAGAGAGAAACCATGTAGGCAATATGAAGATTGTGGCTCACCTACAGTGCTATTTGCTTACATCACAAGGTATCTGGCTAGAGACAAGATGGACAGGCTATTTGTATGACAATGTAAAACTTATGTTTATAAAACATTTTTGACTTTCAGTCACAGTAAGGAATATGTATTACACTGGGGTGCTTATAGCTCTCCTCATTGCCTTTATATCCTTTGTAAACAAAACTTTTATAAAATAATATTACCCTTTCTATGTGATACATCCTGATTTTTTTATTCCATTCAATTATAGTCTATTCTATATCTAGTCAATTTCCTGAAAAAATGTTAATTGGGATTCATTGGATTGAATTCAGGGCCTACTAGTGGGCCACAATGAATAATCTGATAAATGCTACTTAGTGGCTGGGTAAACATTTTGGATTCTGTTAATCTAGGTTCAAATCTTGAGTCTTCCATCTCCTAATTAACACATAAACACTGCTCTAATGCATCAGATCAGTGCGATAATAAAGTTAGGGACAAAGAGCTACGGGAGTCAGAGAAGGGGAATGAGTTCTCCTTGAAGCTCAGAAAGGCTTCTCAGAGAAGTAAGGCTTCAGCTTTTCTTCCCTTAATTTTCAGGCAAAAATTAAGAAAAGAGGGAGTAATGAGAACTTCGGAAGCAGAGGAAATAGCACAAAGATGCATGCACAGGCCTGGGAAAGGATAAGAAGCCCAGGGTGTTTGGAACGAGGACAGTGAACATGAGAACGCTGGAGTGTGGTAAAAAAAGTCTGAATGTATCTTAGGAGACACAGAAACATGAACCATCAGGGGTTTGAAACAAGAAAGTATTCAGCAGTTGAGAGGAGGCAGGCACTCTTTCTAGCTAGGAGGCTGCTAGAAAGGTGTATAAGTCATCTCATGCTGACATAAGGAAACTACATAGACTTGGTGGCTTAAAACCAACAGAAACTGGTTTTCTTACACTCTTGGAGACTGGAAGTCTGAGATTGGGGTGTCCACCTGGTCAAGTTCTGGCGAAGGCTTGTGGATGGTGGCCGCACTGCTGTGCACTCACCTAGCCTTGCCTGGGTGTATGCAAGTGAAGATCTCTCTCTCGCTCTCTCTAATTTTATTGCCCCTCTCTTCTTATTTGACCACCATCATATCAAACTCATATGACTTAATTACCTCCTAAGATCCCCATCTGCAAATACAATGGCATTCAGGGTTAGGGGCTTCAACATATGGTTTTGGCAGGGAGACACAATTCCATTCATAGCATTTGGGTATATTATTTAACTTTTCTATATCTTAGTTTATTCAGCAGTAAAATGAAGGTAATAATATAGCACATACATTATTTCTTCATTAACAATATTTATTGTTCATCTAATATATGGCAAGTCCTAGACAAGAAAACCAAAAAGCAGAGAGAAATCCTCATCTGATGGGGCTCTTCTGAATAATAAATGAAATGACTAAAAAACACTTAATGAAATGTACTACTCAATAAACATTGGTTGTTGTCATTCTTAATTGGTGAGAGACACACCTGGTTGAAATTGAGTCTGTCTCTTGTATAGGAAGAAGGTATTTTCTGTCAAACCATGGGTAAGATGATGTTGTTAATGTGGTTCAATTAGCCTATCTGTACGGTTTCAATGTGCTCACCTATGTATTCTTCACTCCACCCAGAGATTCAAGCCCAGCACTGTGGGGAACTCGGCTGTATCAAGATAAATGGCATGATTTCCATAACTGAGATGGATAGGAATCACAGGGACTCATAATTGAGATGGATAGAGAGACATAAACACTGCTCTAATGCATCAGATCAGTGCGATAATAAAGTTAGGACAAAGAGCTACAGGAGTCAGAGAAGGGGAATGAGTTCTCCTTGAGGCTCAGAAAGGCTTCTCAGAGAAGTAAGGCTTCAGCTTTTCTTCCCTTAATTTTCAGGGAAAAATTAAGAAAAGAGGGAGTAATGAGAGCTTGGGAAGCAGAGGAAATAGCACAAAGATGCATGCACAGGCCTGGGAAAGGATAAGAAGCCCAGGTGTTTGGACCGAGGACAGTGAACATGAGAACGTTGGAGTGTGGTAAAAAAAAAGTCTGAATGTATCTTAGGAGACACAGAAACATGAACCATCAGGGGTTTGAAATAAGAAAGTACTCAGCAGTTGGGAGGAGGGCAGGCACTCTTTCTAGCTAGGAGGCTGCTACAAATCAGGGGAGAGGTGACGTAGCAGTTGATGGTGGGCGAGAACTGGGCTCATGTGAGAGACATTCATGACATTGATGGATGGGGTTAGCGGGCAATAAGGAAGTTGGAGGAGTCAAGATGATTTTAAGATCCTCCACTTTGGGGGCCAGCAAATGACATAGCGGTTATGTTGCTAGACTCCCACATGGCGGACCATGGTTGAGTCCCAGACCAGCGGCTTGAAAAATCATGCTGGATGTGTGTGCATGCATGCCTAAGATCCAGGAAGGAGAAGAAAGTGCAGTGTGGCCACCCCCTTGGGAGGTGATTTCTCTCTTTCCCTCTCACTGTTCTGTCTCTCTCTTTCTCTGACAACCACATGTGCCCTATGGCAAAAACCTCTTAAAAATATCTTCTACTTTGATAGTTAAGGGGCCATTATCAGGGCGGGTGATATGGATGGCGGAGTGTGTCTGGGGAGGATAATAAGTTCATGTTGGATGGGTCGAATTTGAATTTTTGACACAATCTGCATAAGCAGTAACTTTGTGATAAAGAGTGAAGTAACCACAGACTGATTCATGATATAGAACTCAGCCCCAATTAGCTGCTGATGAAACTGTTAGCACAACTTCCTAAAAAAATTCCATTTGAGAAAGTTGAGTTTCAAAACTAATTTGAATGTCTGGATGTAACTGAGTTGCCAACAAACTGGGAGGATAGAGCCTGACGTGTTGTCTGTTTCTCATGGTGCACACACTGTTTCTTTATTTAGAACCTCTTACCAGTATCAATTAAACCCCAGTTAAATTTGACATCTCTTAACCTTGCATTGGATCGAATTCATTGCTACAGCAGAACCCATATGGCACAGAGACAGTTGTAGGCATCAGTTCATTGCTTATGTAGAGTTACTGGCCCAGTGCCAACCAGTAATCACTGCTTTTTGTTAATAGACATGTTTGCTTTGCAGTCATTTCTATACACAGGGCTCTGGATTAATTAGATCGAAATCTGTCATCCATCTAAGAAACCGCAAGAACTCACTCTCTGTGCTTCTGAGGGAAAAAGAATAGCAGATTTTGGGAAATTAAAAAAAATGTGTTTGCTTGTTTCCATAAGAACTTAGCAGACTATCTAAATAACCAGTGCACAAGGAATTTTTGATAATTAATAAGGAGCGTAGAGTGTGTTGGGGAATTGAATAGATGAGCCCTCAAAGGAATCAAGGTGAGATTTTTCTCCTGATAGGAATTAGCTGATTTTTAAAAAAAGATTTTGTTGTTGTTTTTCTCTGTATTTGTTTCCCTGAAAGCCTACTGGAAGACTTTGTTTGGGAGTGAAGATTTACAAAGAGAGCCCCTCTAGTCTCAGGACCGTCAGGTCAGAGGTTTGCTCAGCTGAAGACATAGCCACCAGGTTTCTTTACACACACGTGTGAGTGGGCAGAGGAGTGACCCTCCGGGCAGCTCCATTGCAGAGCCCTGCTGCAACTCTGCCTTTGGGGTCTACAGCAGAGCTGCCTCAGGCAGAGACCCCTCCACCTGACCACCTCTGCTACATCACTAATGAAACCCCTTTGGACATGCTGTATGCTAAATCCTCCTCTAAGGTCAGTATTTCCAGCTTGAGTTTCTTTTACAGTAATAGAAATAGGGTTTATTATTTCTTACATGGAAGGAAGCACACGAAGATATAAAGAGTTTCCCAGAGTTTCCACAAGAGTTTCTACGTACATGGTGGCTTAGCTCTAGTGCATGATATATATTTGTTGAATGAATGGAAGATGAACTAAAAATCCGAATCTGTGTAAAAATCCCTGATGTTGCTATGTTTAGAACATATGTTGCTATGTTTGGGTCCTTAGAAAAGGCCCCAAAATGTTTATGCATTTGATCTATTAATTGAAAAAAAAATCTATGCCATCAAGGGTAAAGAAAATAGTTGATTCACCTGTGATTCAAATCACCCAAGTTACTGCAAATATGAATCTTATGTTTTTTAACTTCCCACTTCTGTTTTATTAAAAAAATCTTTATTTTTAATCAACAAATAGTCACTGTATGTTTTTATGGGGTACAATGTGATGTTTTGATACATATATACATTGCAGAATGATCAAATTGGGTCAATTAACATATCTATTATCTCAAATGTTAATTATTTATTTATAGTGAGAATGTTTAAAATCCTCTTTTGGTGATTTTGAAATATACATAGAATATGTTATTAACTACAGTCACCACGCTGTTCAATAGACCACCAGAATGTATTCAGCCTGCCTAACTAAAACCCATACCCTTTGACCAATGTCTTTCCTTTCCCATCCACATCGCCCAGCCTCAGGTAACTCCCAGTCTACTCTCTAGTTCTACCAAGTGGAACTTCTAAAAAATCCTGCATCTTAGTGAGAATACAAGGTATTCTATCGTGTCTAGCTTATTTTGCTTAGCACAGTGTAATCTCATTTATTCATATTATCAAAAATAACAGAATTTCTTATTTTTAAAAGTTTGAACAGCTTTCCATTGTGTTTACATAGCACATTCTTAATCTCTTCATGAGTTGATGGACATTTAAGTTGTTCCCCTAACTTGGGTATGGTGAATTATGCTGCAATGAGCGTGAGAGTGTAGATATCTCTTCAACAGAGCTTTCAATTCCTTTGGATATAAACCCGGAAGTGGAATTGCTAGATTATATGGTAATTCTATTTTTAGTTTTTTGATAACCCTTCCTACTATTTTCCATAATGGTTGTACTAATTTTTTTAAGTGTCAGGTTTTTTTTTTGTTTGTTTGTTTTTTGAGATGTTATTGCTATAGGGTGCGTGCACTTGCCAGAAAGACAGAGAGAGACAGAGAGACAGAAAGCGAGAAATCAGTTCCCAGGGGGGATGGTCATACCACAATCCCTTCTCCTCCATTCTCCTCTCAGGATCTTGGGCATGCATGCACATGCGCCCGGCATGAGTTTAAGCCACCGGGTCCGGGACTCGAACTGTGGTCGACTATATGGGAGTCCAGCGACATAGCCATTACACTAACTACTGGTCCTATTGGTTGCACTAATTTTTGAAGCTGTTAACAGTGTATAGGCATTCCTTTTCTCTACACCGAGCCAACACTTGTTATTTTTTATCTTTTTGTTAATAGTGAATCAACAGGTATAAGAAGCTATCTCACTGTCATTTAATTTGCTTTTCTCTGATGTGTAAATATCAGAAATCAACATTTCTAAGATGTTGAGCATTTAAAAAAATATCTGTTGGCCATTTTTGTGTTTTCTTTTGAGAAATGTTTATTCACAGAGTTGTTTGATTTCTTGTTATTCAGTAATTTGAGTTTCTTGTATATGTTGGATATTAGCCCTTTATTTGATGTAAGATTGACAAATTTTTTTCCAATTTATGGAGAAAACATTTCTCTCAATCTATCTCTTCACTCTGCTAATTGTTTCCTTTGTTGTGCAGAAGCTTTTTAGTTTGGGTGATCTGTTTTGCTCATTTTGCTTTTGTTGCCTGTACCCAAAAAATATACCCCAGACCAATGTTACACATCTTGCATTTCTAGCAATTTCCTATAGAATCTTTTCATATACCACTTCATATTTATTGATAACCCATAAAGTGTTCAGTACATAGCTATGTTGGGTACTTAAGAGACTGACAGGTTGAGGTTGATAGTCTCTTTTCCATTTTTCTTGGTAGTTTCCTCGAAGAGCTGAATTGTGATCACATGGTAGACAATCAAGGACAACCTTATTAGGGAGTCTTTCTAGACCATAGTCTCTTTGTCTACCCTGATTACTGCTTCCCAAGTTCACCCATGAACAGGAGCATCTTAGTTCTTTGCCCAATATTGAATGAGACCTTAGTTGCAGTGCAAAGTTACCTGTGTAATTGACCAGGAAAAGGAAGTAGCAGATCCAAGATAGACTTGGCAGCTGCAGAGCAGATGGGCAAAAAGTGAGCTCAGAATAGTCTTTGCCTAAGGTAGAACAAGGAAGACATCAGGGCTGACCCCTGGAGGGATCTCAAGGCCAGTAGATACCTGCAGTGTGTTAGAGAAAAGTAGGCAAAATCCAGTAAAAGTAGAATCTGTATAGTTCAGAATCTGTATCCTATTTTTTTTTTAATTGTAATTTTAAACAAAATTTGTTATAGGGTGTATGTACTCACTGGACACACACATATGCACACACACACACACAAACACACACACACATATACAGCAGGGGTGGGGTGGGAAGAGAAAGGGGATGGCTAAGCTGCAATTCCTTTTCCTCTATTCTCTCTTGGGACTTTGGGCATGCACACACATGCACCTGGTGTACTTTTCAGTATACCAGGTCTGGGACTCAAACCAAGCAGTTGGCCATGTGGAATCCAGCCACCTTAAACACCATGCCACTTGGTTGGCCCCAGAATCTGCATCTTATGTCTGGTTAGCAGATTGTCATGTAGACAAGGAATAATGGCCAAGCAGCATGCACACAAAGCCTACTGGAGCAGTGTTCACTGGAGAAAACTTTCTGTGCTAGTGTAGTGGTGGTGTGCAGGTTCACCATGGACCATTGAATTCCAGGGCAGCACATAGAAGCCTAGCAGATGTATAAGTGGATATGAGACTAGGCTGTGAAACTTAGCTACTGCATGGGTAGGACCCTCCTTTGACAAAATCAGTGATATGCATGTAAAAGTAATCTGACAGTAGAACTGTGGTTCCAGCCTTGTTTGCTAGCTCAGTGTTATAGAAAGTGGTGAACCAGGCTCTCCCCTGTGTAGTCAGGAAGCTGAATTCTAAACTTGCAGTTGAATCTGCATGTCAGGGCAATCTCAGGGGAAGAACTCACTATGTCAACTTCCCTGATGCCAGCTTCTCCTAGTGTGGGGAAGGATCTAAGCTTTGGATTTACCAGACTGGTTGTCTTAAGCACTAGGCCACATCTCACATCCATCAAACCTGCTGGATCTGGCTTCTTTTCTGGGAGACCCGAATCAAAGAGATCAGGCCTGGGCCAGTTAACGGTTACATATCACCACCTGATTAAGGGCTTGCTTTCATAAATTGTTGACACGCCAACATTAAGCACTCCACCTATGAATGATATTATTGAAAGATGGCAATATGTAAAGGATGCTAGCATTATATGTAAGGCTGAATTTATACTAGAAATAGAATTTATACTCCTGAGGGCTAACTACTAAGTCTTTGCTTATATGCATTATGCTATACTGCCTCATTGCCTCCAGTGGATTTAGTCAATCGAACTGCATAGTCTAGTGGTTCTGCTGCTGGGTAGAATCCTTCTGGTTATGAGACTCAATAACAGATGTATCATCACATTAAAAACATATAGGTATGCTATAGGAAATACAGAAAACAATAAGCAATTTGTTTAATTAGCTTCATGTAGCAAACACTTTCTCTGTCATCACTGTGTCAGACTTTGCTTCTGCCTCCTATTTCTCCGGTAGTTCTCTTTTCATTTTAACATGAATTCTTCACAAAAATCCAGTTAACCAATATTTTGTTCTTCTGAACAGCATATATTATTTATTAGAATTTACAGATGTCATTTGCCCTATTTCATGTAATTATTACCTTAGTATTTAAATCCTAAAATGTTTTCAACCATCACACTATTAGTCATTCATTCACCTTTTATTTTTTTTCTACTCAGGCAATGCTTATTTACAATTGCTGACATATTTACCAGTTTCTTCGGTCACTATTATTTCTTGCTGCACATTCATTTCCTCTTGGGCTTGAGTTCCTTCTTGTTGAAGGATACCCTGTATTAATTCTTTCACCAAAGACTTTTTTTCAAGTTTTATCTGAAAGATTTTCTCTAATTTTGATTTTTAAATAATTAGTTACTGGGGCTGGCATGTAACATGGTAGTTAAGGGTGTTGGACTCCCACATAGCTGACCATGGTTCAAGTCCAGGACCTGTCGGCTTGCTTTCTTACTTTTCCTCCCTCTCTCTCTCTCTCTCTGTCCCTCTCTGGTTAAATTTAAATAAATAAATAAATAAATAAATAAATAAAGTTAAGTAAAATAATTATTTAATTGAATAATTTTATTCATTTAGTTTGATTTCACCAGAGAGAGAGACACAGAGAGAGAAAGAGAGAGAGGGAAAATCGGGAAAGCAAGC
Organism: Tupaia tana; assembly: GCA_026018925.1. NCBI lineage: Eukaryota > Metazoa > Chordata > Mammalia > Scandentia > Tupaiidae > Tupaia > Tupaia tana. The sequence goes on from JAKSZU010000004.1 coordinate 64,404,138, forward strand.
CACCACATTGAGACTTGAACTGTGGTCGGCCATGTGGGAGTGTCCAGCGCCTTAACCACCACTGCACCTGCTGGTTCCCCAAGTAAAATAATCCTAAAAAAAAAAAAAAAAGAGAAAAAAATAATTAGTTAGCTAGATATAGAATTTTCTAGATCAATAGTTATTTTCTCTTCATACCTCTTGGTATTGGAGTGATTCTTCCATTTTAAATTCACTTATTTCTCTATCTCTAGAAAATATTTAGCCATTTTTTCTTCAGTTATTACTATTCACCCATTTTATCTCATCTTCTTTTCTGAATTATTGAGATATGTGTGATACCTTCTCATTTTCCCTTCCTATCACATAACAATTCTGTTCTACATTTCATATCTTTAACTATGTGAGCTATCACTTGCTAATATCCTTATATCTTTTTTTACAGTTCACTAATTTGCTTTCTGAGGGCATTAGTCTGCTTTATAACTCATCTATGAAGTTTTAAAATTTTATGACCGCTTTTATTTTTAAAATTTCTTTTTCATACTTGTTCACATCTAGGTATTTAAAAATATACTGACTTCAAAAATTACGGTTTTCATTTCTTTGATTATTCTTTCTTCATAGCCTTTTTAAATTTTTAAAATTCATTAGAAGGTACATGCAGTTTCCAGAGAGAGAGAGAAAGCACATCCCTTGGGGTATAGACATACCACAATCCCTTTTCTTCCCTTTTGCCTTCCTTTTGGAATTTTGGGCATGAATGCAGACACCTGGCATGTTTCTCAAGCCAGGTCCAGGACTCAAACCATGAAACTGGCCATGTGGGATCCAGCTACTTTACTCACCAAGCTAGGCCCTTTAAAGCCTTATTAATATTCAATTTATCTATAGTAAATTGTACATATATAAAGTATTCATTTTGACAAATATATATATATTCATTAAACCATCACCACACTCAAAATAGTAGACATATTCATTGCCTCCTAAATTTTTTTTTTTTTTTCCCCTTGGTAATTCCTCACCCTTGCCCTTCACCCCATTCCATCCCTAGTCAACTACTTACTGCTTTCTGCCATTACAGAATACTTCCCACTTTCTAAAGTGTCATATAAATAGCCACACTACAGAGGCCTCAGTGAGTTTTCACTTGACTAATGAAACTAAGCATTTTTATGTGCTTATATGCCATTGCTATATCTGTGGTGAAATGTTTGTTCAAATCTTTTGTCCATTTTGAAAATTAGGTTGCTTGGTTTCTTCTTATTATTTGTTTAAAGAGTTCTTTTTGGGGTCAGTTGGTGGCACTGGACCCACATGGAAAGGCCCTGGGTCTTCTGTCCTGCATGAGCGCATGCCCAGGACCCATTGGCTGAGTCTAGGGGTGGATCATGGTATGAAGACCTCATTGGGTATGCCTGTTTCTGTCTCTCATGGAAGAAGTAAACTAAAAGAACAGTTCTTCTTGTGTTTTAGAGACAAGTGTCTAATCACACATATGCTTTACAAATGTTTTCTTCCTGTCTGTGATTCATATTTTCATTCCCTTGATAGTGTTTTTTGAGGAATGGAAGTTCTTAACTTTGATGAATTAGTTTTATCATTTTTTATAGATTATACTTTTGCTGTCATATCAAGGAAATATTTTCTTACCTCAAGGTCACTAATATTTTCTCCTACATTTTCTTCTAGAAGTTTAATAGTTTTAATTTTACATTTAAAACTATGACACATCTTCAGTGATTGTATATTATGTAAGTATGGTTTGTTTTTTTATAAATGGTTTTACAATTCCTTCTAATACCATTTGTTAAAAGAATCACTTTTTAAAAATTCATTGCTTTTATTCTTTTGTCAAAAGTAAATTGACCTGATGCCAGCTGGTGGTGTAGTGGCTAAAGTGCTGAACTCCCACACAACCAACCACAGTTCAAGCTCTGGATGGCAGCTTGAAAATCATGCTGGACACATGTGTATGCATGCCCCAAATCCTGAGTGGAGAGTGTAGAAGAAGGATTACTGCACGGCCTTCTCTCCTGGGGGGAGTGATTTCTTACTTTCCCTCTCACTGTCTTTCTCTAGTAAGTCCATGTGCCCTATGGCAAAAACCTTAAAGAAATAATAAAAAAAAAAGAAATAAAAAAGTAAATTAACCCTATGTAACTATTTAGATGAATCTGAAGGGAGTTATGATCAGTGAAAGAAAGCTTATCTCAAAGATGACACAGTTTATAATTGAATTCTTATATAACATTTTAAAAATAAAAAAATGGTAGAGATGGAAAACAGATTAGTGGTTTCAAAGGCTAGGGCATGGGGGTGGTTAGAAAGCAGAGGTGAGGTAGCGAGAGGAAGCCTCGTGGTGATGGAACAGTTCTGTCAGTTGATTTTAGTGTGGTTACGTGGAGCTACATGTGATAAAACTGCATAGAGCCATATACTCTTACACAAAGGAGGACTCGCAAAACTCATGCTACCTAAACCAGTCCTGTGGACTGTATCAGTGTGTTTCCTGGTGTGCTATTGTACTGTAATATACAAATCATACCACTGGAGGAGTCCAGGTGAAGGGCTCATTAGATTCCCTGTACATTCCCCTCCCAACTTTCTGTGAATCCATAATCATTTCAAAATAAGAGGTTTTTATAAAAATCGAGTGGTTATGTATGTGTGAGTTTATTTCTGGACTCTGTTCTGTTTCATTGATCTACTTGTCTATTTTGATTCCAGTGCCAGACCGTCTTGATTACTGCAGTATTACAATAAATTTAAGTCTAAATTTGCTCTTTATTTTCAGAGTTATTTTAGTTATTTTATACTTCTGTATTTCCAAATGAATTTTAGAATCAGCTTGTCAATTTCTACAAAAAAAGCCTGCTCTACTTTGTTTGGATTTATACTAAATCTATAGACTATTTTGGGGAAAAAAGATACCTAAACAATATTCGATTGTATGATTCATGAACATGATATATCTCCCTATTTATTTAGCTTTTTAATTTATCCCAGGAATGTTCTAGTGTTTTCTGGGTACTGGTTTTAGGTATCTTTTTCAGACTTATTCTTAAGTTTTTTTTTATGTTACTAAACATTATTATTTTTTAAAACAGTGATTTCTGATTTCAGTTGATTTTTTAGATTTATCTTGCATCCTACAGTATCATGAAGATTCTATTATTATTATTTTAGAGAGAGATTTTTTTGCTATAGGTTGCATGAGCTTGCTAGAGAGACAGAGAGAGACAGACAGAGAGCAAGAAATCATCCCCCGGGAGGATGGCCATGCCACAATCCCTTCTCCTCCATTCTTCTGTCAGGATTTTGGGCAGGCACACACATGCACCTGTTGTGAGTTTTAAGTTGCCGGGTCTGGGATTCAAACTGCGGTTGACTATGTGGGAGTCCAACAATTAACCATTACACATCTGCTGGTTGCTCTATTACTATTTTTAATAGCTTTTTTCTTACAGTTCTCTTGTAGATCTTGGGATTTTCTATGTAGAAAATGTGCCCTGAGAATAAACACAGTAAAACTTTTTCCTTTCCAATAGCAACACCTTTTGCTTTTTGTTTTTCTTATTTGAACTTGTTAGAATTTTCAGTGCTTTGTCAAACCGAAGAAGTAAGAAAGGATAGTCTTGCCTTGTCTCTGATCCTGGAGGAAAACAGCCTCTCACCATTAAGTATGATGTTAGTATCACCTGTTTCATAGATGTTCTTTATCAGGTTGAAGAAATTCTTTCTTCCTAATTTATTGAGAGTTTTTTTTTTTTTTTTTTTTTATGAGGAATAGATATTGGATTTTGTCAAATTTTTTTCTGCGTCAGTTTAGATGATTGTCTGGTTTTCCTTCTTTAGTCTGTTGATATGATGAATTATATCAATTGATTTTTCCCATGTTAAATGAATTGCACATACCTGTAATAAATATTATTGGTCACAATATTCTTTTTTTTAAGAATTATTTTGTTTCATTTAATTTATTGTTATTATTTTAAAATGTGCTATATGGTATGTTTGCTCACCAGAGAGAGACAGAGAGAGTGAGAAAGAGAGAAAGTGAGAAAGCAAGCTGTCAAGTTTAGTACTTGAACTATGGTTAGCCATGTGAGAATCTAGCACTTTAACCACCATGCCACCTGCTGGCTCCATAGGATTCTTTTAATACATTGTTAGATTTTATTTTTTAAATTTTGTTTAGAATTTTATTTATGTTCATGAATATAAGAATAGTATTTTTTTCTCTTTCTCTCTCATGATGTCTTTGATTAGTTTTGTTATCAGGATAATACTAATAAAACTAGATGACAAGTGTGTCTTCCTCTTCAATTTTCTGTAAGTATTTATGTAAAATTAATATTATTTCCTCCTTAAATGCTTGCTGTAATTCACAAGTGAAGCCTTCTGGGTCTGGAGTTTTCATTTTGGGAAAGATTTTAAGTACACATTCAATATGTTTAACAGACATGGGGCTATTCAGATTACATAGTTTTTTTTTTTTTAATGAGCTGTTAGCTTTTGTCTCTCAGCAATATTTCAACTTTGTCTAAGCTTTGCAATTTTGGGGCATAAAATAGCATACTTAAAACTGCAACTCTTTGCTTTATTTTTCACAGTGATTGCTTTAGGATTCATAGTATATAACTTAAACATATAGAACTCATAGGCTACCTTGAGTCATATATACTGATTCACGGTTAGTATAAGGACCTGAGAATGGTATTTTTCCATTTCATTCTCCTCGATGGCTTGTGCTTTGTGTAATCCATTTCCTTATTCATGGAGGGGATGACTCGCACTCAATAGTCTAATTTATCTTTTTCTGTTTTATCTTTTCTGATTTGAAATATATATATTTAACATTTAACCTAAGAGTTCTGTAGTTTTTAATAGTTAGAGATTGTCCATTTTAGTTTAGTTCACCCCACTGTTGGAATTCCTCAAAGAGCTCATAGTCTAATGAGAAAAACCTGCAATAAATATAATTATCATAATTATCCAATTACAATCATGAAAAGCTCTACAGCAGTAGGGGCTCCTAACTTGACTTTGTGAATCTCTCGCCAGAGAGACAGAAGGAGAGAGAGAGAAAAAGACAGAAGGTGAGAAATCACCCCCACAGGGGGGATGGCCACACCACAATCCTTTCTCCTCCATTTTCCTCTCAGGATCTTGGGAATGCATGTAAATGTGGCCAGTATGTTTTAAGTTGCTGGGACCAGGACTTGAACCACAGTCAACTATGTGAGACCTGCAACATAACCATTATGACATCTGCTGGTCCCATATCTCTACCTCTTTCTAATGTGGCTACAGGTCCGTTTAAAATTCAGGACTTGGGGAATGACACCAATATGGAAGCTCCCAGGGATGGCTGAATAGGAGAGTGGGAGAGAGAAAGTGGAATGAGGTGTGTGAGAAGTGTAGGTGGACAGTACAGTGTTGTGGTTTTAGAGGGGATGAGTGTGGTTAAGAAATACACATTGAGAGGCACAGTTACTCTTTTTTTAAACTTGTCCAAATGACTCCTCCATCTGACATCAGGATGTAGGCTTCCCGAGATGGACAACATTGAGAGTGCCCTGGTATTCCCAATGAGAATAGCATTTTTTCTCTATTCTTCTGAAAACTGTGCATTGTCTACCATTCTCTTAGGGTTTGACTGCCATAAAATTGGAAGGAAGTCCTCCATTGCTTTTACTCGTGTGGAAAATTGTGTTTCTCTCCTTCCAAGAAAATGATGTGTGTGTGCGACTGTGTGTGTATGTGTGGTGTAAGAGACAGATGCATGTAAGTGTGTGTGTGTGTGTGTGTGTGTGTGTGTGTACATGTGATCGCTTCCTCTGATCATCAGAGAAGGACATTCTGCATTGCATCTTGCAGAGCCATATGGGAAAAGTGGGCTGATTGTGTGTCTGGAAGCTACAAACCAGAACTAATTAGCGACAGTTGTGGTTGGCTGTGACAGGAGCAAGCTTTATGGCCGATAGACTTTAATTCCCAGAGTGCTGCGTAGTAAGAGAAAACTTGCAGACACGAGCCCTGGCAGTTGGGAAACTGTGGGTACCTCTGCACGCAGTATTTCCATGGCATGCGCACTGTATAGAATGGCGTCACCTATCAACATTATAAAACCGAATATTTCTCACATAAAACTTGACTTGCTGCTTGCTGGACACCTGAAGGTGCTCATAGATTATGTCTGTGGCCTGCCCTGGTGATTTATGTGTAAATTACCATGCTCCAAAAGCTCATTTTCTGGCCTGTTGTTGTCCTATGGTTTTTTAGTTTCTGCCACAAATAAAGGACCTATGACTCACATCAGGTGCAGCGTTGCTGAGAGTGCGCGTTCTGTCCGGAATCCACGGCTGGCTGGTGCTGTCTGATGTATGCAGCTACGTCCCAAGAGGTTCCTACCATGACACGGATATAGAAATATTTATGTAAGAACAGGTGTCATAAGCACTTTCAGGTCCCACCTACAGGCCACAAAGAAATTTTGCCTAAATGGGCTGAATGTGAGTAACTAATGTGCATAGACATGGTGGCCAAGGACTCAGGTGTGTAGAGCACAGCAGTAACTAGTGGAAGACTATGCACATTTTTATCAATTGTTCTAGTTAATCCTACTTTAATTCCTAGCTAGTTAACTGATTATGAATATGTAAGGTTGGTAACCAGATTGCTCAGTGTGCCAGAAACAGCATAAATCTGTTAGCAGATCTGGGAAAAATGTATTACACACACACACACACACACACACATATGCACACACAGCTATCTATACCCTTTATGTCTATATATGAATGTATTAATGGATGAATTTCAAATTTGTTGTGAGGAGTTCTTCTGGCTACCAATAATGTAGGCTTTCATATGTATGATCACAAGGTTATGATTTCTAACCAAAAGAAAGAGTCTGAATATTTAAAGTCTGAATATAGGACATATTCTAGAGAAGGATTTTGTTGTTCCTGGGGCATGGGGCCAGGAAGATGTCCCTTCTTGGACAGAACATGTGAGGTAAGATAATAAGCCGAGGAAACAGAGCCCAGAGCTCCATGGAGAGTGGGAGATCTTGAAGAGAGCTCAGACTCCCAGAACAGTAGATCCGAGGTGAGCCCTGGACCGAGGTGAACCTGGGCTGTGCATGCCTCTGGATGCTAGGGTGAGTCTGTCAGAGAGGCAGCAATGCTTACAAGGCATTTGAGATCAGCAGGGATGGGCGGAACATAGTACTCTTAGAAATTAAATGCTGCTTTAATGTCAGAGGGCCATATTTTCTTCAGTCATCTCCTCACATGATTCTCTCTTCACCATCTTCCCCAATGACTGTTGTTGTGCCTCAATTATTTTCCTGCTTGTTCTTTTATTCTGAGGTCCAAGATATAGAATACGGAGAATTCAGCCTTCAGCAGTAAGATTTCAATGGGGAGACATTGTTTAGAGGCCTAGGAAATTTAAGGTTTATCTTTAGGGACAGATGACCCAAGAGAAAAGCCCTTTTTAGAGCATAGTATGTGCAATCCACTTTCCTAGGAAGCTCCCTGGACCAATCAGCATGGTTGGCTTTTGTCATCTTGAGTATCCTTCCTTAACCCCTACTTCATACTTGCCCTTTTCCCAGCAACAGATGACACATCTTTATGGAGAAAATAGAAGCCATCAGGCATAAATGCTTACACTTCCACTGTTCCTTGTTCAAACTCTATCCATTATCATCCTCTTGACTTGGGTTAAAGAAATCTTGGAGTCATCCTGTCTTCTTGATATTCTTCCTTTTACTCCTCAAACTACCAAAACTGTTTGGCCAACATCATCACTGAGATTATGGTTGCAAAATCCAATGATTGTTCCTTAGAGCTTTACTTTTGTAGCACTTCACACGATGGATTGACTTTACATGCATTTTCTTTTTTTTTTTTTTTTTTTTTTTCTGCTATAGGGCGCGTGCGCTTCACCCCCCAGGGGGGATGGCCACGCCGCAAAATCTTCAGCCGCCGGGTCCGGGACTCGAACCGCGGTCGACTACGTGGGAGTCCAGCGACATTTACGCTAACTGCTGGTCCCACCACCATTTTCTTTTAATATATACCTACAATTATTTTATCACTTTTTTCTTCCTTTGATTTCCCTTAATAATAAGGATATTCTAAGTTTTCTTCTAAATTTACATGTATCTTTCCTGGATAGTTTCATTCACATCCACGATTTTAACTATTAATACCACTTATGGGTCTCTAACTCACAAATCCTTATATTTAGCCAGACTTCTTTCTTAATGTCCAGAATCAAATACGTAATTATTCATCATAAAACCCTTGAGTTCAGATGTATCTAGCTATCCCTTATCTATGTATTTATTTAAATTTCCTAAATGGTAAATGTTCTACCTCATGTGGACTTGCCTGATTTTCACAAAAATTAGAATCTCAATTAGTGAGACACGCTTCTACATAAAGAAACAGAATTTCAGTTGGGACAAACTTACATTTATGTTTATGTAGGCAATATTAAAATATATATTTAAATTGAAGTATGAAGTGAATGAAATAAGAATAGCTGGTTAAACTTTATATTTTAAATTTATATTTACCCATGGTTCTTATTCTTCCCTTCCTATTCTCTCATTTCTTTTCTTTCCTGTCCATTCCTGAATAAGAATTCTTTTTTTTTCCCTAGAGAGATTTTTGCTATAGGGTGTGTGTAATCACAAAAGAGATAGGGAGTGAAAAATCATCCCAGGACCCAGGGGAGGATGGTCACACCGCAATCCCTTCTCTTCTATTCTCTTCTTGGGATTTTGGGCATGCACGCATATGTACCCAGCATGAGTTTCAAGCCTCTGAGTTTGGGACTCAGTCCATGAGTGGCCATGTGGAAGCCCAGCAATGTAACCATTACGCCATCAGCTGGTCCTGCTGAGCAAGAATTCTTAAAGCCAATGGATGAGCAGAGAAAGAAAGGTAGACATTGGAGGGGTGGTCTATAGTGTGGTGTCAGAGCCCAAGCAGAGTGGAGAGAGTGTTACAGGTTGGGGAAGCAGGGACTGTTTCAGAGTCCACACAGTCAGGAAGGCATGCACGTGGAAAGGTGCCTCTTGCATGTGACCAGGTCTGAGCTGGCTGAGGAAAATTTCATGCAAGGGAGGTGAGGGCAGGGGAGTTGATGGAGTGGGTACCTCCCAGGTAATAGATCAAAACAAAAACTACATTAAAGATACTGGGATCTAGATTTCTCACTTTTGGAGAAGAGTGCTATACCTTTGTAATGGAGAAAACTATTAATAGAAAAATCTTGTGATATTGGATTGAATTGGAGATAGTATGAATTCCTGATTATAGACAGAGGTAGCCAAATAATGTAGACATAAATTTATCTGTGACATATGCACATGTGTATTTACATACATGTATACATGCATTTATATATTCTTTAGCTCTGCTCATTAAAATGATAGAGCAGCCCTTCCAATATCAGTGAGCATACCTACTAACCAGATTTGGTTTATTTTATTTTATTTTATTGAGAGAATTTTGCTGTCGGGTGTGTGCGCTCACTGGAGAGACAGAGAGAGACAGAGAGGGAGAAAGTGAGAAATCACCCCTCAGGGGCATGGCCATGCTTCATTCCCTTCTCCTCCATTCTCCTCTCAGGATTTTGGGCACACATGCACACATACCTGGCATGAGTTTTAAGCCACAGGTCCAAGAATCAAACTGTAGTTGACTACATGAGAATCCAGAGATATAACTATTACACCATCTGCTGGTCCCCAGATTTAGTTATTAAATACCATTTGTCTTTTGAGAAATGGCTGATTTCAAGACAGAGGCAGGGAAAACAGATTATTAGCTGGAATATATTGCTATGCCAGAAAGTGAGGTGTGACCAAAGAAGGATAGAGACATGTCAAAAACATAGACACCAGCTTGTAGGGGTTTCCATTGATCAATCTGAGATCATCTTAGACATCAAAATACATTATGGTAGTAATAGATTATAACCCAATGAGTAGAGTAAGAGACCATGGATCTTACATGCTTATACATAAGCAAATGATTAATTCAAAATTTGATGAGGAAGTAGATGATATTTAAATAGTCTTAAAATACGTCTCCACAGAATATTTATTAATTACAAAAGGAACAAGCCTAAGAGATACCACCTAAAATGGAGAAGCCTAACATATATCACCTAAATCACTGAAGTAAAAAATATTAATAACACAAATCACTTCTTGCGTGCCACCTGGTAGGGAGCTCTGAGAATACAGCATCATTTCTGTGCTATTCTTGTCAAAGATGCATACCTTGTGTCATGAGAAACACCAAAAATATCCAAATCAAGGTGGATTGTGCTAAATAACAGACCTTCTATCTCCAAAACTCTTGTAGTCCTCAAGGTTCAAGGAAAGACTGGGGGCTTTTCCAGCCTGGACTACAGTGAGAACTTCAAGTGAGAAATGACAACTAAATGCTATGTGTGATTACCTTGCACTTTCTAATTAAAGGACCTATTTTTTGGACAATTTGTGAAACTTGAAGGGAGTTCTAAAAATTAGACAGTAGCAATGTATCAACGTTAGTGTTCTTATTTTGTGGTGATGCAGAGAAAGCGTTTGTGGGAAGTGGATTCTACTTTACTGAGGTGGTGGAGCATTAGGTCAACATACTCTAAAATTATCCAAGAAACAATTTCTTTGTACTTGCAACTTCTCTATAAGTTTCATTTGTTTCCTGAAGATTGAAATAATCATATGAAAAATACAGATGTGGCTTGATCAAGGCATCTAGGAAATAGGATGGAGGTGATCTATTGTGTCGGGGAGTAGGATAGGCCAGGCTCTTGAAGTGGATTGCACTGTGTCATGCAGTTGGAAAGATTTTACAGAAGGAATGCAGAGGAATATTAGGGTCTTTGTATCCAACCATCGAGAATCAAAAGAAAATAAAAAAGAAAAAAGAAAAGAAAAAGAAATATGTCAGTATAAAGCATGAGAAGCAAATGAGAATGTTTTGAGGTGAGAGGTGAGACTTTACATTTCACTGCCAATGAGTAGAAATGGGCATCTCAATCTCTGTTTCCTCTGTTGTCCTGATCTCTCTCTCTCCCTCTCCCTCTCCATCTTCCGTCCTCCATTTCCATTTCTATATTCCCTCTCACTAACCTTCTTTTTTGAAATCTGATTAAAACAAAAATCAAAACCTTTAGTATATTTGTAAAAACTACATTTTTAAATTGTGAAGATTTGGCTGATTAGTCAATTAAAAAAAAATTCTTGCCAGCGGGTGCATGCACTCACAATAGATGAGAGAGAGAGAGAGAGAGAGAGAGAGAGAGAGAGAATGAGAAATCATCCTCCAGTGGGATGTGGCCACACCACAGTCCTCTTGCCTCCATGTCTTCATCTCACCAGGATATGGGACCCATTTGCACACATGCCCAGCTTGCTTTTCGAGGCATCAGGGCAAGGATTTGAACAGGGGTTGGCCGTGTAGGATCCAGTTCCCAATGCATAGTGCTTACCCACTGTACTGCAAGACCAGTCTCAATTAAAATTTAAATATCTAAAGTAGATATTCTTCTTTTTGCATTCTGGTGGTTCATGAATTACTTGAACGTGTTACCTAGGGAACCCAAATAGAGACAGATTCCCATTTGAACCTTTCCAGGGCAGTAAGTCTTTTAAAACAGCAGTTATAAGGGACCGTTTCTATTCATATCAGTCAGGCTGGACTTACCCTCGTCTTGTCCAGACTGGGCTGTAGTCTCCTTGCCTTACGAAGGCCATCTATTACTCAAAAAAGACCCCGTTCTTTTGTCACAGTTGGCCTTAGGTCACATTAACTCATTTCTGCTGAATGGGTATCTGCACACAAACACATGCACACTCATTTGTACATATGTAGCTATCAAGTATCTATGTATTTATTTAAATATCCCAAATGATAAATGGCCATAAAAAAAAATGAAGAAAAAAAATAGAGAAAACCAAAACAATTAAAATCACCTGAAATTCCACTCAGAGAAAGCCACTGTGACCTTGTTGCATACAGTTGGAGACCTTTTCCTGGGCAAGTACATACATGTGTATACACACACACACAAACACACACATTTGTGCATGCCTATGAATATTTATTTATTAACAAATAAAGCCATACTACTCTGCAACTTGCTTTTTTTCACTTAATCATAGTTCATGGTTATCCTTCCTTGTCAGTAATTGTAATCCTACTTCTTTTTTTTGTGTGTGTGTAGAGCGAGTTTTGCTATGGGGCACGTGTGCTAGCTGGAGAGACAGAGACAGAAAGGCAGAAAGTGAAAAGTCACCCCATAGGCGGCATGGCCACGCCACAGTCCCTTCTCCATTTTCCGCCCAGGATTTTGGGCGTGCACGCACATGTGCCTGGCATGAGTTTGAAGCTGCTGGATCTGGGACTTGAACTGCAGTCGACTATGTGGGAATCTCGTGATATAACCATTTTACTATCTGCTGATCTTCCTATATCTAATTTTTGAATATCTGTATGGTATATTTCATCGGGCACCATCTCCACACCATTAAGTGCTTATACTTTATTTTCAGATTTTGCCACTATGCGCGTGTAGTGAATAGGTAACCGTGCACAGGTATCTTCGCACATTTGTTTCATGATTTTCTTTGGATGAATTACTAGAAGTGAGATTTCTGAGTCAATGGTTTGGGGATGCTTTTGATGTATATTGCCAGCTGACACCCTAGAAATGTTCTACCAGTTTACATGCCTGCCAGCAATCTTGCTTTCTTGAAAGAATAAATTATACAAAGTAAAGTACACAAACCTTAGGTAGAATGCTCAATGACTTTTTCGGATGGATCTACACCATCCAGATTAAGCTATCAAACATTTCTGTCACCCCAGAAAGCTACTCCTTGAGAATCATTATTCTGACTTTTGCCATCATAGATTAGCTTTGTCCTTGAACTTTATATAAACAGATCATATAGTAAATATCTTTGCTTGACTTCTCTTACCCGACATAATATTTTGTATTGTCATATATATATATATACATATATATATATATGTATATGTGTGTGTGTATATATATATATATATATTTAGAATGTGGTGGTAGTACCTTATTGCACAAATGACAAATGTGCTGTAGACCTTTTAGTGCTTGATTTTAGCCAAAAGACTGAGAGGCACCATGTGCCACAGATACAGTTAATCCCTACCCCGCTGGAGAACATTTGTATTGTTTCAGCCATTCTAAATCAGGTTGCTGTGAATATTGTTTACATCTTTTGTGGATATATTTAGTCACTTCTAATAGGTATATATTAAAGAGGAGAATTACTGGGTCATAGAGTATGCATATATTTAGCTTTTCTAGACATTATTGAATAGTTTTTTTATAGTTATTGAGACAATTCAACTCTCAGCAGCAATGTATTGAATGTTCTTTTTGCTTCAAATTTTCTTTAACACTTTGAAGTCTTTTTCCCTGGCCATTTATAGGTGTCATCCAATTTTTATGGTGGAAAACATTTATGTACTTCCTATTTTGGTTTATATAATTAATCCAACTTTTATTATACCTCTTTTGTTCTTTAAAAAATTTGTTACAGGGTGTGTGCATTTGAGAGAGAAAGAGAGAGAGAGAGAGAGAGGGAGAGAGAGAGAGAGAGTGAGAGAGAGAGAGAGAGAGAGAAATTGAGAAGTCATCTCCCTCCCCTAGGAGAGATGGCTACATTACAATTCCTTATCCATTTTTCCACTCAGGATTTTGGGCATAAATGCACATGTCCCTAGCTGCTGCTGCTGCTGCTGCTGCTGCTGCTTCTTCTTCTTCTTCTTCTTCTTCTTCTTCTTCTTCTTTTTGTTAAAGGTTTTTGCCACAGGGCATGTGTGTTCACCAGAGATACACAGACAGTGAGCAGGAAAGCGAGAAATCACCCTCCCAGAGGGGATGACCACGTTGTAATCCCGTCTTCTCCATTCTCTCCAGGGATTTTGGTATGCACGCACATGTACTCAGTGTGAGTTTCATCGTTGGCCATGCGGGATTCCAGTGCCTTAACCACTATACCTCCTGTTGGCCCCCCAGCCCCCGCAAGCATGTTCTTTTTTTTTTTTTTTTTTTTAGAGAGGTTTTCGCTATAGGGCGCGTGCACTCACCAGACAGACAGAGACAGAGAGACAGAAAGTGAAAAATCACCCCCTGGAGGAATGGCCACGCCACAATCCCTTCTCCTCCATTCTCCTCTCGGGATCTTGGGCACGCACGCACACGCGCCCGGCGTGAGTTTTAAGCCACCGAGTTCGGGACGCGAACCACTGTCGACTACGTGGGAGTCCAGCGACATAGCCATTACGCTGACTGCTGGTCCCCAAAGCATGTTCTTTAAGCTGCTAGGTCCAGGACTTGAACCACGCGGTTGGTCATTTGGGACCCATCTGCCTTAACTACCAAACCACCAGCTTGCCCATAATCTAGTTCTTTCATAATCCATTCACTTACTTTCTCTTGCATGTAGTTAATAGAAATAGACAATGTTTCAACTTAATGACTTTGGACTTTACTGTGGTGCAAAAGCCATGTGCCGTCAGTAGAGACTGTTCTTTTAGTACCCATACAACCATTCTGTTTTACACTTTCAGTACAGTGTTCTATAAATTGAACTAGGTAGTCAATACTTTATTATAGACTTTGTGTTAGATAACTTTGCCCAATGCAGGCAAAGGTAAGTGTTCTGAGCATGTTAAAGTAGGTTAGACTAAACTATGATGTTTGGTAGATTAGGTGTATTAAATTCCTTTTTTGACTTATGATCTTTCCAATTTATAGGTTGAAAAGATGTAAAAGTTGTAAGCGGAGGAACATCTATGTTTATTAAGCAATTATTATGTGCCTGGTATTGTATTAAGCCTTGTGGATACAAATATAAGCTCTTAAGAAATTTACAGCCTAGCAGACAAGTCAGATAGAACAGATTATTAAGACGTATGATCAATGCAATGGCATAAGCATTACCTGTTCAAAGGCACGTGGTGGCACAGAGAATGATTACTATTAGGAAGTGAGGGGCCGTGAGGAAGCATGGTGACTAAAGTGCTGGACTCCCACGTGGCCAACTGTGATTTGAATTCCGGACCTGGTGGCTTGAAAATCTCACTGGACACATGTGCGTACGTGCCCCAAATCCTAAGAGGAGAATGGAGGAGAAGGGATTGCATCATGGCCATCCCCTCTGGCGGGGGTGGGGGGGTGATTTTTCACCTTCCCTCTCTCTGTCTCTTCAGCCAGCACATAGTGCCCTATGGCAAAAATCTAAAAAAAAATAAAATAAAATTTAGGAAGTAAGAGAGACAGGGGATGGCAAACACGATCCTTGAGGTTCCACAGCAGAGATGGTAGCAGCAGCAGTAGCCAGCGTTTACTGAGCATGCGTTTTACTAGACACTGTGTTTCCCGTGTCTCATCTTAGCTGTAGGTTATATTATTACTGCACTCATTTTACAGTTGAGCCATCTGAGGATCCAGAGAAATTAAGCAGTTTTGCCACAGACGCACTACTAGTAAGTGAGGAAGCTGGGGTTTGAACTCACGAAGTCAAGCTCTAGTGCATACATTAGACTACTTCATGATGATGAGTGAGCTAGGGGCTTTGGGGAAGGCACTCTGCAGTGAAAGCAGCTGTGCACAGGCAGGAAGATATTATAAGATGCAGCCTGGCAAGTGTGTGGAACCTCCCGCGAGAGGCCTGAGGGAATGTGGCAATCAGAGCCAGGAGATACGGGGATGATAGCTGGCAGGGGCCAAGTCTGGGGCTAAGTGAGGTTGAATTCCTCTGATGGCTTTCGCTGGAGGTAGCCTCTCCCCCTGCCCCATCACCAAACGCCAAGCAATATTTAAATGTTTCATCGTGTTGTCGAATGAGCCATTTGGGCACACTTGCCAAATAACTGAGCATTCGCGTTTCCTCGAATGGAGTGGGAAGAATTATTGAAAGTCTGTGAGCAGACCCTGGTTTCAGATTCGAGCCCTCCCTGCAGCGCCTGCTCGCCCAGTGCATTCTCTTTAATACATCCATCTGCTGGTGAGACGTCGGCCTTCAGATTAGCTGAGGACAGTGTTCCCAAGCCTTCTGAAAAGGTCCAGTGATAAAAGGATAAAACCCAGGCCATGTTCCCATGCGAGGTGCAATAGGCAACGCCAGTTTTTGCTAAAATAGGATTAAGTTAAAAAACACACACTGTGAAGCATTTGTCTGGTTTAAATAATTTAACAGGTCTTGCATTCCTGCTGCAGTCAGTTTCAACAGAAACACTTCTCCAGGGGGTTCTCCTTGTGAACATCATCAGACTAATCATGTGGAAGCTCGCCTGGTGCCAGTTGGATTGGGAGCGGGCGGGCGGGCGGGTGCCCGGTGGTCCTGGTGAGCATGGGAAAGGAGGCAATGTAAAGTATACCTTTGGGGAAAATGCAAACTTTTCTTGCCTGTGGAGTGTCTGTGTTAGTATTCAGAAACTGTTGGCCCATTGTTTGCGACTCCAGCCTTCTCAGCAGAATGCGCGGCAGATGGCTTACATTTGCATTAGCCTTCTGGAGAAGGAATTTGCTACCAACAACATAAGCTGCAGCTTTTCTTTTCAGAATTTACAACAAATTGGCCAGAATGGCAATTTAAAAAAAAACATTAGCATCACTATTTCCACATTCCCTTTTTGAATAGGGTAAATGATTCCCTCTCCAACTGTGTCATTTGCACTCCCCCCCCCAAATGTTTATTAAAATGATTTAGGTATTTCATTATGCAAAATGACTTTTATAAAAAGACCTTTCTTTTTGCCCCACAGTCACACATAATTTCTTTTGTCAGTTGTTATAGAGTGGAGTTATGTGAAGCTAGGACATATTATTTGTTCTAGTCTGTATTGGATAATTTATTACATTAAGGAACCAATAATTTTCAAATATAATCAGATTTAAGTTTTTAATAAGATTCATCTTCCCATTCACACTTGCTTAATTTAAGGATATTAAATCTGCTCAGGAACGAGCTGCCTCTCAAAGCCTGTGTGCCCATTAAAGGGCTTTATTCCTGATGTGTTAATAGGATTTAATTACATTACCGTCTTCACGCAGAGTCACAGTGCAATAGTTAACTGTGATAAGCCAAGCAAACAACAGCCTGAAAAGGAAGTGGTATAAAGTAGTTGGTTTATCGGCTTAGAAAATCAAGACGATTATTATTTTAAAATTGATGGTTGCATGCATTTGCATCATGTTTAGTTCAAATGCTGAAGAGAACAAACTTCTCTTTTCCCTTAAAAAGAAATCACTTAAAAGGCCACCCACATAAAAGGTGAACAATAAACACTTAACAGAAACTACTTAATTGCCATTTATCTTTTGAATTGCAATGAGATTTTTACTATCGACTGCAAAGAGATTTGTTTCAACAATTTACCCTACTATTCTTTTGTCTTTTTGACTATTACATCCCTGATTTGGGGTTCAGAATAATAGCTGTGTTCTCGTTAAAAAGTAATGATTTTTAAATTGCTCTTTTATCCTGTCTCAAACTTTAAAAAAAATATAGTTCTGCTCCTGCTCTCGCCCCTCCCTTTGATCACCTCTCCACAAGTCCCCCTGTTGGTTTAATGACAGACAGTAAAGCTTTAGCCTTCTGTGGCCTGACAAGAGAGTCTGGATGCTGCCCTCAATAAATGTTGTCAATTTCTCCATCAGGATCATTTGCATCGATTGGAAGTGTTGACTTCTGTGAATGTCTGTTTCATGTGAACTGATAGAAGTCAGTACTTTCGCTCCATCACAGATGCCTGTAAAATAGAAGGATGATTTTTAGAGGCTTCCAACGAATTTAAAGGAAAAAAAAAAAAGTAAGAAAGAAAGAGAGAAAAAGAATTCAGCAATATGTTATCTGGTTGAACTTTTCACTTCCAAACTTGATTGACAACTTCTGACACATTTCCATGAGAGATCACAGACCTGGCAAACAAAATTTGAGATGATATGTAGTCTTGCTTGACTTTGTTAAAAGTTGTAATTGAGGTAGAAAAATGATGATGAAACATCCATGCTAATTGTTTTAACAGTCGTTTTCTATTTTGGTCTGTCAGAAAAATGTTCCTGGAGGCCTTATTTTTCCAAAGCAAGATGGTGGAGTTGGAGAGGAATGGGAAGATATTTGTACCTATACTATTGTTCTGGCCCCTTCAGAGCTTCTCCACTTTCTTCTAAGTATTGAGATTTTGTATACATTTTTAAAGGGAGTTAGTTCTCAAACAGTTTGGTAATGAGAGAACAGTATTTACTGCCCATCTTTCAGCCTGTTTATGGCAACCACCAAGAGTCCCATGTGCATTCTTCCAGAATTCGCTCTGAGCACAGTAGGAGGACTGGCCCTTCTCTGCTGAGGCCCTGTGTGTGTCTCCTGGCCTGCTGTACCCTCTTTGTCCCAGTGTCATCAGATGGGGAGCTGGAAAGCATTATGTGGAATGCTCAGTTGTTTGTGTCCAGATTCTTCTGGACCCGCCCAGAAACACAAAATGAAGCCACAACCATGAGTAAAGTATGAAAAGAGAAGTGTTTAATAAAAGTAAGATTTTAATAGACGCATACACCCCGTTGCCAGAAAGGCTTTTGGGTGGGCAGCTGGCAGAGGACAACTGCGCTGGGAATCGGGTTATGTGCTGCTTTTATTGTGGGGGGTCTTTTCATGAATATTTAGGAGGGGAGGTCTGTCACTGTAGCTGGTTCTTTTGTTTGTTTTCATGGGCTTTTGTTGTGCCTGTGTACTTCTTGTGAGGTAAAGGGACGTTAGTGCCTGTGGGGGAAGTCATGCACACGCCTAGTGCGGACATTGAAGGCATGAGCGTGTGTGTAGAGATGATTGTGCCCACATCAGTTTATTGCAGAGAGTGGGACACTGACCCGGCCTCTGGAAGAATGCCTGTGTGCATATGAGGAAAGGTGGGAGGGAAGACAGTAACTTCTCTAGGTCTTTTGAAGAAAGCTTAGGTATTAAGTGAGATAAGTTTCCCTCCCCAGCTCTGAGAACGAGGAGGAATCCAGAGGGAGTTGGGAGTCCAGAGAGAGTTGGAGGTCCAGAGGGAGTCTGGTTGCAACCCTGGATAAGCTGTAACTGATGAGGCAGCTGCCCTGCTTATCTCCAGACCAGTCTAACTCCCTCTAACACCAGGGCCGGGTGAACCCAGCTGTTGCCTCCTCTGCTTGGGAAAGCGGCCGCCGTGCTTCTTCTGTCTTTGCCTTTGCTTAAATGAACCCTCTTCTGTGGAGTCTTTTCTTATCCTTCAATTGGAGTTCATTTCTTTTGTGCTCCTGTTGGAGAAGAAAAATAATTAATTCTCTATCCTTTATAATTCTTAACTGGATTGACCCTGTTATAGACCCTACTCTCTGTAATCAAAGAAAGATTAACAGATGAAAACAAACAAACAAGTTTAGTATTTATATTTCATAGATACATGTGGGATACCAGGGAACAACTAAATTGCAAAGCGGTGACTTTAAATTCAGGTTTCTATAGCATCTTCAAGTAGGAATGATAAATTTATTTATTTGTTTTTAAGATCGATGACAAGACTAAAACAGAGGACTGAATCTCTGAGGGTGGCACATTGTAGAAAGAAAATATTAATAAAGAGTAGATAAAAGCTGATTAGTCAAGCTCCTCAGGTGGATCCCTCTGGTGCCATCTCTAGGCTGATAAGAATCTATAGTTGTCTTCAGTGATCAACGTTTACCTTTCTAATAAAGAAGGGAAGAGGTATACCTTTGCCTTTGTAAATTTATGTCTGGCTTTTAGGCACATGGGGGAAGGCAGAGAGCTTTTCTTACATTTCCTTCTTTATTGTCTTCAGCCCAAAATAATTCTTATGCCAACAAGACATATTTCTGGGTGGTGTATTTTGGTCTCACATTCTTTTTCTTTTTATTTTTTTGGAGAGATTTTTGCTATAGGGCACATGTGCTCACCAGAAAGACAGAGAGACAGAAAACGAGAAATCACCCTCCAGGGGGATGGCTACACCACGATCCCTTCTCCTCCATTCTCCTCTCAGTCTTGGGCACGCATGTACATGCGCCCGGTGTGAGTTTAAGCCACCGGGTCTGGAACTTGAACTGCGGTCAACTACATGGGAGTCCAGTGACATGGTCATTATGCCATTTGCTGGTCCTCTTTTCTTAATTCTCTTTTTTTTTTCCCAAGAAAAGCAGTGTTAACTTTAATAAATCAAAGAAATGCTAAGGAACTTTGATTAAAACTTAAAGCCAGGAAACAGGTTAGAATTCTGTTCAGATAGTAGATACGTGAACCTATCGACAGCTCAAGACAGGACAAAAATCCTTAAAACCAAAAAACAAAGCCTAGAAGAAAATCAGCAATGTTTTAGTCAAAAGTCATAAAATGCTATCTCCCCAGTTTAGTGTCATGTACTTAATCTATTTTCTGTTGTGGTTCGATCTTCCTGATTAAATTCTGGGATATAATATTCAACTCCAGACTTGTCCCTACCAGTAAGTTGGCCATTTTCTTAGTTTTTGAACTCTTATTTCTGTGTGTCTGTATTTAATTTTCCTGGTATAACACTCCCTTGAGAACTTCTTGGAGATCTGGTCTGGTGCTGGTAAATTTTTTCAGGTTTTGTTTATCTGAGAATGGTCTTGTCTTTTCTTCCCATATGAAGGATAATCTTGCTAGGTACAGTATTCTTGATTGAAATTGCTTTTACTTTAATACTTTGAATATATTTTCCCATTGTTTCCTCGCATTGTTTCCAATGAAAGTTCTGCTGTTAGTCTGATGGGATATCCTTTGTAGGTAACTTGCTGTTTTTCTCTTGCCAATCTTAGTATCTTGTCTTTTTGGTTTTGGTCAATCTGGCTATAATGTGTCTTGGAGAAGATCTTCTTGGTTTGATTCTATTTGGGGTCCTTTGTATTTCTTGGGACTGGATCTTTGAGTGCCTCTCTAGGTTTGGAAAGTTTTCTTGTAGGATTTCATGGAATAGATTATCAATGCCCTTATGAGTCTCTTCGCCTTCTGGGATACCATTTATATGGATGTTTGGGTGTTCAATGGTATCTAGTATTTCTCATATATCTCTTATTTTTGGGGGCAATTTTCTCAGTCTTTGTGGTAGATTTTTCTAGGCCAACAATTTTCTCTTCTATGTCTGAGATTCTATTTTCTGCATGATCTAGTCTGCTTTTAATGCTTTCAAGGGAGATTTTGACTTCCTTATTATAGCCTTCATCTCTAACAGGTCTATTTGATTATTTTTTAAAGTGTGTAATTCCTCTTTTAGATCTTACAAGAATTTCCTCACCTCCTAGAACTTGTCAGCTCCTTTCTCCTGCCTCTTCCACAGTCCCTTGTCTCTCTCCTCTTCCATCTCTGTTAGCTTCATCATAATGAATATTCTAAGTTCTTTATCAGACATTTCCATGATTTCTATTGAACTGTCTGTGGATGAAGAGTAGTTATTCTTTTCCCTTGGAAGAGACGTATTTTCTTGCTTTCCATATTTCTTGTGGTCCTGCGGTGATTTCTAGTCATCTGATGGATGATGTGTTTCTTCTTAATTCTTGAAGTTCAATCTGAGTGTTCAAGAGCATGCATAAGGAGGTTATCTGGAATTTCTTTGCCGTTTCGTTTTTATCCCTTTGTGCAGCAGATTCAGTGGATATTGAGGAATATGTTAACCCTAATAGTATTTGGATGTTTGGCTATGGTTCTCTTAGATCTGTCTAGAAACACAGTCAATGCAGATTGAGGAGCAGATTGATGAGCTAAAAGAAAAAAAAAGGAAACAGAGGTAAAAAAAACAAAACAATGAAACAGAGAGAAAAAGAAGGAAAAATTTTTAAAAAAAAAATTTATTATTTTTTTTTAGAAAAGCAAAAAGTAGGGGCCGGCAGATGGAGTGGTGGTTAAAGATCCTAGATTCCCACATGGGCGACCACAGTTTGAGTCCTGAACCTGGTGGCTTGCTGTCTCACATTTTGTCTCTCTCTCTCTCTCCCCCTCTCTCTGGTCAAATTAAAATTAAAAAATGTATAGATAAATAAAGTTAAATAAAATAATTCTAAAAAAAAGCAAAAAGTAAAAAAATGCCTGGCACATGAGTGTGCTGTGAGAAATCACTAGTTCTCAGGAACTATGGAGGAGTCTTCTTCTGAAGGCCTGCCCCTTGCCTCTCCAGGATGGGAGAGGGAAAGGGGATTATTAGCAATATAAAGGAGGAACTGAAAACCAAGAGACTACTTTACCTTAAAAAATTTTAAAAAGGAAAAATTACCAAAAAAAAAAAAAAAAATAAGAAGACAGAGGCAGAGGCAGAGAGAGACAGAGACAAAGACAGAGAGAAGGCTAGCTACCACCGAGTTTGGGGGCTGGAGGGGGCTGGAGGGGGCTGGAGGGGGCTGGAGGCTGAATTATCAGTAGAAAATCTTCATTTCTCTTTTTTCCCTGAAATCACTAGTTCTCAGGAGCCATGGAGGAGTCTTCTTCTGAAGGCCTACCCTTTGCCTCTCCACTTGAGTTTGGGGGCTGGAGGTTGAATTATCAGTAGAAAATCTTCATTTCTTTTTTTTTTTTTTTTTTTCCCTGAAATCACTTGTTCCCAGGAGCCATGGAAGAGTCTTCTTCTGAAGCTTGGTCTCAAGTTCTATGTACTTACCCTATACTTGTCTTTTTCTGTCTTCTACATGTGACTAGATCTGTCTCTTCTACTGACTGTTCACTTCTTCAATCCAGAGACTGGGTTGTGTTTATCTTTAAATGGACTATCAGATAAGAAATAACCCAGCTAAAACTCTTGCACATGGATGCTTAATAATGTTAATTCTTTCAGCATGATAACTCCGTTAGCATTCAGTGAACTTCTCTGTACATAGGATGTGCTCAACAGATGTTTAGAAAATCAAATGTTTTGTTTTCCTTTTAGGTATCTGTGTTTTTTATTAGGGAATTCAGTTGTATGGCATTTGCGATTTTGTTTTTGTCAGGCCTGTGATGCATGCCCACCAGGAGCTTTTGTTTATTACATGCTATTACTACCCTTTACTTTTACTAACATAATTTTTCCTTCCCCTTTACTAACTTTGTTTCCTCTTCACTTATGTCTTTCTCCTTCCCAACTATAGCGTCTTCCTATTGTTGGGGCTCAGAAAATGAAACCCAGAAGACTTGGCACCGCGACACGTTGAGTTAAAGAGACAGTCTCAGACGCAAGCTCTCACTCTGACTTCCCCATTCCCTCTTGTCATTATCTTTGGTCCTCTTTCTCTCCGTAAGGGTGAGGAGTGACTTTACCTTGATATTGCCCTATTTGTCTAAAAACTGGACCTGCCAAAGAGAACAATTGCCTTTGGTCACCTCCCTGAGTGTTTTTTTTTTTTTTTAAATCTTATTTATATTGCAGAAAGAAAGATTGAGGAATGTCAATACACCGTCATGGACTATTTTCTGTCTCCTAGGCCCATTCAATTCCCAGAGAATCATTTACTGATATATGTTTATGTTCTTTCTCCCCTTACTAATTATTTACTGTAACATTGCCTGCAGCCCACATTTTCCTGTCTTCTATGAAGAAGAAAATATTTAAGCATTAACAATCTAGCCCTTCTTTGAGTTTGTATTTGTATGACTCTCACGGATGTATGTATACATTAAGTAAAATCTGCATGTCCTTTTATTTACTAATCTGCCTACTGTTAGTTGACTTTTGGTAAGCCTTCAGAGGGAAAGGAAAATTCCTTCACCTTACACTATCAATATGTATACTGATTTGAAATCATAATACATAGCTGTGACTTTCCTAGAACCTCCTATTAATCCCATTTACATTCCTTCAGCTGTCAATTATTCCAAGTCCATACTATGGGCCAGATATTGTGGTTCACAGTGGGAATACAAAAGTGAATAAAAAATTTTCTTATTCTCAGGCTTAGATAACTATACTATAAACTAGTGGGGGAGACGGCAAACATGAATGCAGAAAGCAGTAATATTCCTAGCTAAACAAAGTATAATTTCTGTCATTCTGGCAGATCTTAATAGTCCTTAATAAAATATTAATGAACTTTATTTACATAGTTAATTGTAAGCACAGTTAACATTTTTTTCAGAGTTCACATTTAATGAATCCAATTTGAATAAACTCATAAAAGGGCAATGAATAATTGTCCACACTCACAGTTTTCAGAAGCCACAAGTGAATATTGTGAAAAAGCGATCCCTGTGACTTGGTGGTTACTAAAAAGGTAAGAAAGCTATCCTCTTCTAATTAGGGAAGTAGGAGATACGTAACAGAATAAAGAGTGTACGGAGTATGAAGCCAATATACACGTTCACTGCTGAGCAACACTTTTTTCTTACTCTGGTCCTCCCTGTTGATTATAGTTTATAGACTCTTCACACCCTATACATCTATTTGAGTTGTTATTATTATTACTATTATTATTATTATTAAGAGATGTTTGCTATAGGGTACATATATTCACTAGAGAGACAGAAAGAAACTGAGAGATAGAAAGCAAGAAATCACTTCCTGGGGGGATGGCTATGCCACCGTTGCTTCTCCTCCATTTTCCTCTCAAGAGTTTGGGCTTGCATGCCCACATGCCTGGCATGAGTTTCAAGCCACCAGGTCCAGGACTCGAACCATGATCATCTACATGGGAGTCCAGTGCCTTACTATGCTATCTGCTAGCCCCTCTATTTTGAATTATTAATCCTCAGTATTTTGGCCGTCCTTCCACCTCTGAATCATGCTTTGTTCTTTTTTTTTTTTTTTTTGGAGAGGTTATTGCTATAGGCACGTGCGCTCACCAGGAAGACAGAGACAGAGAGATAGAAAGCAAGAAATCTCCCCCCAGGGGGGATGGCCACACTGTAATCCCTTCTCCTCCATTCTCCTCTCGGGATCTTGGGCACACATGCACATGCGCCTGGTGTCAGTTTAAGCCACCGGGTCTGGGACTCAAACCGCGGTCGACTACATGGGAGTCCAGCGACATAGCCATTATGCTAACTGCTGGTCCCCATGAATCATGCTTTCTTCTATCTCCACCTCCTTGGAACTTCATTTAAGTGTTGTAGTCTACTTGATCACTTCTCTAATGTTCAATTCTTAGAGTGCATGCATGTGTATGGACACACATGTACACACAATAGTTTGCATTAGGGTAAAGGTAAAAGAGGTTGTGATATGAGAGTGTGGTGAAAAATTTGGTTGAAGTGAGGGGTGATGGGAAGAGAAAAGGTTAGAAGATAGGTTCGGGCTAGTACTAGCCATGAAGACCCAAGGGAGCTGGACTGAAGGCAAAGAGAATTCTGGATTTGTAGTATGGGAACAGAACTAACAGCTGCACCTTAATTTTCAGAATAAGCATAGTTCTGAAAGGTAAGAGTGAATTTCAAAATATATTATAATTGATTTTTTAAAAAATACTAAAGTCTTTTTTTTGGAGAAAAATTTCTAATGTATTGGAAAATAATACTTCAAGTCTACTGATGTGTGCTTATCCATTTCATCTTCCAAGGCCCAATTCCACGTGAATCTCCAAATTCCTCAGTGATTTTGAGTCCTCTGAAATTTTGAGGTACTACTCAGATGCCCACTTTGTAATTAAAAAAATATGTTGTTATGAAAATTATCTTAAATTTATAAACTTGACTAGGATATCTACGAGTCTGCTCAGAGTTTCTTTTCTTTTTTTTTTTTTTTGTTTTTTTTTTTTGAGAGGTTTTTTGCTATAGGGCGCGTGCGCTCGCCAGACAGACAGAGAGAGACAGAGAGACAGAAAGCGAGAAATCACCCCCCAGGGGGGATGGTCACGCCGCAATCCCTTCTCCTCCATTCTCCTCTCGGGATCTTGGGCACGCACGCACACGTGCCCGGCGTGAGTTGTAAGCCACCGGGTCCGAGACGCGAACCGCGGTCGACTACGTGGGAGTCCAGCGACATAGCCATTACGCTAACTGCTGGTTCCCAGAGTTTATTTTCTTTTCTGGGAGAATGTATTGGTCATTGACTTTGTTATTTTCTATTAATTAAGGACTTGGGCTCTGTGAGGTTATTGTTGTTAATTTGTAGACTTTAATCCAGTTTTAATGAAAGTTATTTGTGTTCAGCAGATAAGTAACCCCAAAGGGGGTGGCCAGCCAGTGGTGTGGTGGTTTAGTTGGCTGGATCCCACACGGCTGACTGCCCTGCCCAGTATCTGGTAGCTTGAGAAACATGCTGGGCATGTGTGCATGTATGCTCAAAGTTCTGAGAGGAGAATGAAGGAGAAGGGATTCGTGTGACCATCCCCCTGAAGAGTGCTTTCTCACTTTCTGTCTTCCCCCTCTCCAGTGAGTACACGTGTCCTATAGCAAAATAATAATAATAAAAGGATAACTTCAAGAGTTACTGTGTAGTGCCTTATAGGAAACTAACCAACTTTACATTTAAGTCTTATTTTAACATTTCTTTAATAAATTACCAATAAATGTCCAAGTCTTCAAATGCTTTTCAAATCAGTTTTTTTTAAAGAATTATTTATTTTATTTATTCATTCACTTATTTTTTAATTTGATGAGAGAGAGAGAGAGAGAGAAAGAAAGCGACCAGGTCCAGGACTCTAACCATGGTCGGCCATGTGGGAGTGTCCAGAGCCTTAACCACCAGGGTACCTGCTGGTCCCTCAAATCAGTTTTTGTATCTCACTGTTTTCCCTATTAATGTTCAATACATTCTTTGACATGGGTTCATTTTATTTTGTATGGGAATCATATTTTTGCCTCTTTTTGGAACAATATACTTTGATAGTATAATCATACTTTTTTCTTTTTTTTTGGAGAAATTTTTGCTATAGGGCGCACACACTCACCAAAAAGACAGAGAGACAGAGAGAAAGAAAGTGAGAAATCACCCCCCAGGGCTAATGGCCATGCCACAATCCCTTCTCCATTCTCCTCTCAGGATTTTGGGCAGGCACGCACACGCTCCCAGTGTGAATTTAATCCACTGGGTCCAGGACTCCAACTGTGGTCGACTATATGAGAGTCCAGCGACACAGCCATTACGCCATCTGCTGGTCCCAATCATAAATTTTTTTATAGGCTTTAAAAAACAAAAATACTAGAACTTGTATACCTCCAGTGTCATCGCAATTATTTATGAGCCATGACCATTTGATGGCTCTGATCATGTTGATCTAAGATCAACTTTAAGGCTTGATTATTCTCTTTGGTTAGTGGATTTTTTTGGTATAGTATTTGTCCCTCTTTCCTTCTTATCAATCGACCTTTAAATAAGATGATACTTTGTCACCATGGAGAATATGTAAAAAAGCAGTAGGAATGCAGGGTCTGAGGAAACTGATAAAATAATACTTATTTAAAAGCTATATATAAAGACAACATTTTGGGAATAGCTTATTAGGCAACTATTCTGGGTCTAGTTAAATTCAGCTTTTACTGAGTAGTTACCCTGGGCCAAGTACTGTGATCAAAGCTGGGAGATATAAAAATGAAGGGAACCAGCAGTTAGCGTAATGGCTATGTCGCTGGACTCCCACGTAGTCGACCGCGGTTCGCGTCTCGGACCCGGTGGCTTACAACTCACGCCGGGCGCGTGTGAGTGCGTGCCCAAGATCCTGAGAGGAGAATGGAGGAGAAGGGATTGCGGCGTGACCATCCCCACTGGGGGGTGATTTCTCGCTTTCTGTCTCTCTGTCTCTCTCTGTCTGTCTGGCGAGCGCACGCGCCCTATAGCGAAAAACCTCTCAAAAAAAAAAAAAAAAAGAACAAGTTGTGGTTATCAAAATCAGATATTTACAGCAGTATGTGATGAGAGCAACTATCTACACACACACACACACACACACACATACACACACACACTTGTGTATGCAATATATGTGTATATCTTTGTAATTTTTCTTTCTTTCTTTCTTTCTTTTTTTTTTTTTTAGAGGTTTTTGCTATAGGGTGCATGCCCTCACCAGAAAGACAGAGAGAGAGACAGAGAGACAGAAAGCGAGAAATCACCTTCTGGGGGGATGGCCACGCCACAACCTCCTCCATTCTCCTCTAGGGATCTTGGGCACCCACGCACATGTGCCCGGCGTGAGTTTAAGCCACCAGGTCTGGAACTTGAACCGTGGTCGACTACATGGGAGTCCAGCGACATAGCCATTACACCAACTGCTGGTCCCTATCTCTGTAATTTTTCTTGAAGTACCCTACCAGCCTACTGTGCTGATACCTAAAAACAAAACAGACAATTCCATAGAGGATTTGATAAACGTTTAATAGAGAATGGGATTTGTAACTTATTTTGGGGTTGGTGGAAGCCGATTCTCACACAGGGGGAGCTGCAGTCTCCACTTTCCCTGTGCCCTGCTCTGCTGTGCCACAACGCCATGTTGTACCATCCCCTCTCCCAGCAAGCTGGAACCTTTAAAGGAGCTGAACAATAAGGACAAACTCGGGAGGAAGACGTGAATGTTTCAGGGCTAAAAGATCAAAGATCTCTAGCCTCTCTTCTGTTAAGGGCAAGGGAAGTAAGTTATCTGTGAGGGAGTCACGACTGCTCTGAGGCTAAAGAGCAAAGATTGCTAGCCTCCCTAATGTTAAGGGCAAGTAGGGCAAGTGACTGGAGCTCTCATCTCAGAGTGGCTGCGTGACTGCCAGGGTGAGAATCTAACTTGCATAGGAACTCCTGCTCAGGGCTAGTGCCGAGTGACTAGTATGCCGCCTAGGAATGGAAGGCAAAAAGATAATGTCGGTTTCGTCTTACACTTACACAGCTACAGGGGAGGGAGTGATTAGCTCCATCTCTTGGTATTAAGGAGTGATATGGGCATGTTTCCAGGATAAATTGATCTTCCTTTTTTTTTCCCAAGGAGATATTTTTTTTCTATAGGGTATATGTGCTCACTGGAGAGATAGAGTGATAGAGTGAGACAGAGAGATAGAAAGCAAGATATCACCCCTGGGGGGAGCGGTGGCTATGCTGCAATCTCTTCTCCTCCATTCTCCTCTCAGGATCTTGGGCACACACACACACTTGGCGTGAGTTTTACGCTGCTCTGTCCAGTACTTGAACTGCAGTCAACCATGTGGGTATCTAGTGATGTAACCATTACACCATCTACTGCCCCACTTGGTGTTCCTTAAACTGACAAGTTTGGAGGAAGAAAATGTCCCAGTGTGGTATTAGGAATGTGACATATTTGGGTAGCTGGATGTGGTTCAGCTTTACTGGAACATGACGTTTAAGGTGGAGAGATAGGAGGGATGAGGGTGAAAAGTGAGGTCCAATGCAAATACCATGCCATTTGTAAAAGAAACTTGAGCATCCACAGATGGAGATATCTTTGCAGAGTCCTGGAACCCATCCTCTCTGGATACCGAGGAATGTCTTTGCTACAAATTCAGTAGCCTAAAGTGCAAATACATTCTCTTACAGACCAGAGACGAAGAGGTCTAAAGTGGGCCAGCAGGTCTGTTTCCTTCTGGAAGCGCTAGGGGAGAACCTATCTCTTTGCCTTTTCCTGCTTCTAGAAGCTGCCTGCATTCCTTGGCTTGTGGCCTATACCGTTCCAATGTATGCTTCAGCTCTTAGGACAACCTCTACCTTGAACACTTCTGCTTCCTTCTAATAATGATTCTTGTGTTACTCTGGGCCCGCCTGGATAATTCAAGTATTCTCCTTAATACTCTTGACCTATAACACTTTCAAAGTCCCTTTTGCCATGTAAAGTAACATAGTCATGGCTTTCAGAGATTAGGATGTCAACATCTTTAGAGGAGGGGGTGTTATTCAGCCCACCACAAATAGCATGTCACAATTTTTGGTAAACCAAGTGAAGGTCGAGAATAGGTAATGTATTGATATACTGAATTTCCAGTGTTAGTGTGCATGGTAATCAACTGGGGTGCTTATTAAGTATGCTGATGATTTTGATTCAGTGCCTCGAGGGTAGGTCTGGGAGCTGCAGTCTTAGTAAGCTGTCAGGGGATTCTGATTCAGGTGGTAGGGCAATCATTCCTCAAGAGACACAATACTGATGGCTGGATGGATAATGGTTAGAGAGGGAAGAGCTTAGAGGCAAGATCTGCTGGTAGACTAATGCACTAAGCAGAGTGTAAAATTTATTTGTTAATGATTGACAAATAACTTTTCCAAGGTCAGAGAGACAGTATATATATATTATTGAGGGCTTGTATGATGAAGTCACACAAGTCTGATGTTAATTCTGTCACTTAGATTTTGGGCTAGCCCTTCATTTGTTTAGCTTCCCTGTCTGAAAATGGGGATAATACCTATCTTGTGTGATAGTGCTGAGGACTAAATAGGATGTGGAAGAGGAGCACTTATCACAGTCTCTGGCAAACAGAAGACACTTGTAAATAATAGCTTTGGGTGTTTTTTTTTTTTTTTTTTTTTTTACCATTATATCTAAGGGATTGAAATTATTTTCTTTCTTTCTTTCTTTTTTTTTTTTTTTTTTTGCTATAGGGCATGTGCACTCACTGGACAGACAGAGACAGAAAGACAGAAAGTGAGAAATCACTGCTCACGGGGGATGGCCACACCACAGTTCCTTCTCCTTCATTTTCCTTTCAGGATTTTGGGCATGTGCGCACATGTACCCAATGTGAGTTCAAAGTACTGGTCTGGACTCGAGCCATGGTCAGCTACGAGTCTAGTGACATAAGCATTATGCTAACTGCTGCTCCCAGGACCAAGGTTATTTTCTAACAAAGTAATCAAGGAAAGTATCTAATGATACAGAATACTGTCGATTATTCATCTGTCACATACTTACCTAAAGCTCTACAAAAAAACAAAACAAAACAAAACAAAACCAAAAAACAACAATGTATGCAGAATCAAGGCAGTCCTTAGGACGTATTCTTCTTTGGTTAGTCAGATCCCATTTCCTAAGCACTTCCCAGGCCTGAAGGTGGTGGTCACAGCCAAACACAGGGTGTGTACTGATAGAAACAGCAGAGACAAAGGCTCAGACAGTGAGTAACCCGTAAGAGGAAACACCTGTTAGAACATGCCCTTAAGAATAATTAGGACCCCCATCTTCAAAAACACTGGAAGCAAGAAAATTTGATGAAACAGAAATTTTAGTTCAGAAACTCTTCTACTTACACATTTACAGAAAACGTCATAAACTTTCAGGGGACAGAGAGCAAAAATTCGCTTCATGGCTTCGGCAGCCAGGTGACATTAGTGGCAAACATGGGAAGCTGATTTTTCTTTGTGTTTATGAATGAATAGATTTAGGAATAGCCTTTTAGCACTAACCCTGCACCAGGTAAAGAAACTGCAATTCACATTGCAAAGTACTTTGTGATTTCAATGGATTCCCTGTTTTATTAATTAATCAATTGAAAATAGTCCTTACGGGAATTTCTGTAGAATGGGTAGACATATTTGCCTGCTGAAGAAGGTCCTTTGGGGTCAGACTGTGCTGGGGTGAAAGGAGAAATAGCAGAGTACACTGGTGGCAAGTGGTGCCAGCCCTGTCCCTTTCCTCTTATGGTCACTTACAGATCATGGATAGTGGGCACAGAGGGGCAGAGTGGGTAAGAGCAGGAAAGGATTTGGAATTCTACAGACATGTATGCTTTGATTAGGTTAATATTGGTAACCTGTCGCTATAACATTATTTGTAAGAAAAGCAAAGCTATATCCTATACCAAATTCCAAGGAGAATGTTTAACCTATTTAAAATAAAAAAAATACTTTTTGATAAAGAATATCTATTATACGTTCAAATGAATGCCATATATTATTTATTAACAACTCTGCCTGATTATTGGACTCTGGGAAAAGTCATGATGCGTTTTTACAAAAAAAATATGTCATGACTTCTCTGACAACCCACCGTTCATTAACATTATTTCCAAAAGGGCTTGTATCTGTCAACTTTTTGTTAATCCAGTTTGCTGCATTTTGAACCATGTCAATCTCTATTTTGGGGAAAATATTTCACAATTCAATTGGAAATGATGTGGTTGTATTGAAGGAACAGATGAAGAAATTGAAGCACAGACAAATTAGCTTGCTGAAGATCCTATTCTGAGACAAACAGCACCCTACTGGACATGGAAAGTCCAAGCAACATGCGACAGTTGGTCTGTCGGAACTTTAGTAATGAGTAGCCATAAGTGAGAATCATGCACCATAGCAGGAAAGTGGCTATGCATAATTGAGCCATGATTACTCTTAGGCTTTTAGATGCACTTTTGATACTGACATTAGGCAAGAAATTCAGAAAGAGAACAATGTATGTCTACAGTGTGAGGAAGGTACAGTTCAATCTGACAACTCTGACCACGTGGCTCACCAGAATGTCTCTTTCTGAGAGAGTTACCCCTGTCTCCTGCCCTCTCTTCTCTATTGCTGATGTTGCCTTTTTTTTTTTTTTTTTTTTTTTAAGAGAGATTTTTGCTATAGGGCATGTCCACTCACCAGAGAGACAGAGAGAGAGAAGGTGAGAAATCACCCCCCAGGGGGAATAGCCATGCCATAATCCCTTCTTCTCCAGTCTCCTCTTGGGATTTTGGATATTGCTTTTTGACTTTCTCTGTTCACTTATATATGACCACTGGGTATAGTAAGAACGTAAGATGGAAATCAGTATTGGCCATGAGTTAAACCTCTAATTGTCACTCTTCGTGGGACCGGAAATGGGAGACTGAAATGAGGTCTGGGTGTTCTGTGTTGTTCTGTGTCTCTGCTCCAGTCTCCAGTGAGATCATCAAGCATTCATGGGTTGACCTTTGAAGAAGCCTCTCAGTATATCTGGGCAGATCTGAAATGTAAGTCACTCAAAATGGAGATGTCTCTTTCTGCTTAAAAATGTGTTTCACTGGAACACTGAATTCACATTGCAAAGAAAACAGACTATTTTAAGCAGATGTAGTAATATCATTTTATTTTGGCAGAAGTTTTTTGTTATGAGCATACATATGGACACACTTGTAACAATCTCTACACTTTTTTAATGACTCATGCCAACAGATGGAGAGGTGTTCCATGCAATCTTCTGTCTGGATGAACTCATTCTAAGACTTCGATTTTGGACATCATCGTCCAGTGCTACTTTTCTTCCTAGTTCACACTACCATGGGAGTTAAAAATTAGATGAGTCTTAGTCTTGCTTTCTTGCTTATAGAATTAGGAGATTCCTACTGATAATGACTTCAGAAATGTATGGACATATAGACAAATGTTGCCAAACAAAGGTGGTTAATAGCTTAAGTTGTCTAGCAGTGTTGTTTTGAGGAGTTTGGTAGGAAAAAGCAACTTATTTTTGATTGCCTAAAATGCTTGGGAAAAAAGCCATTCTCTTCTTTCCTTTTTTTCTGTTTTCTCTGTTCTTTTATTTCTCCATTATTCTCTCCCTCCCTCCTTTCCTTTTTTCCACAGATATTTTTTTTTAAGTCCTGCTAAATGCCAGGCATATGTACTATGCACTGGTGATGCAGTAATGAATAAGAGAAACATCATTTCTACCACTTTGGTGCTTGCAGAAATTAACTCGGTTTTCAAACAGTTCATGGAAAATGTGTATTATGAAAAAAATATGCATGGATTTAAAATTTTTTTCACCAAAATAAGCTTACACTTTAATTGCATTTTTTTCCATGAGCTTCCTGAAGTACCTTCAAATTAAGTGCATAAGGAATTAATTAAGTGGAATTATAAGACACGTTATCAGGGAAGTTTAGGGTGCTGAGGGAATATAACATGGGACTCCTATTGAGTCTTGGAGAATCCTGAGGATGTAACATTTGAACTGAGTCTTACAGAAAGAGAAAGCAGCTAGATAAAGTTCTGGGAATGGGGTGGGCAAATAGGAAGAGTGCAGAATGGTATATACAGACTCCAAGTCAGGAGAAAACTGGTGTGTCCAAGAAATAGAAAGGGAGTGAAGAGAGCATGGGAAAGAGGAGCGGTTTGTACTGGGGTGGTTAGAGGTGCCACATCATGTTGATGTTGGCTGTCTTTGCTGGGTTCCCGTACAAAGCTGCATAGTATCTCCAGAGCATTGGGGAGTCATCAAGTTTTTCTTTTTTCTTTTTTTATTTTGGTATAGGGTGCATGTGCTTGGGGGGAGAGACAGAGATAGAGAGAGAGAGAGACAGGGAGGGATAGTGAGAATTCCCCCCACCTCCCCAGGGGAGTGGCCATGACATAATCCCTTCTCTTCCATTTCTTCTTGGGATTTTGAGAATGCACATGTGCACAGTATGCTTTTCAAGCTGCCAGGTCCAGGACTCTGACTGTGCAGTGAATCATGTGATATCCAGCCACCTTAGCCACTATGTCACCAGGTAGCCCAGGTCACCAAGTTTCACGCAAAAGAGTGATAGACCAGGTTGATATTTCTCAAAGATGGACCTGTCTCAGTGTGGAGAATGAAGTAGAGAAATGACAGGAATAAATTCAGGGAGATTAAATAAGAGGCTCTTTAATTGACTAGAGTGAGTATGGTAGTAAATATTATGTGTCCACTTGACTGGGCCAGAGGATGCCCAGATGTTTGGTTAAATGCTATTTATGGGTATGTTCATAAGAGTGTTTCCAGAAGAGATTAACATTTGGATTAGTGAAGTGAATAAAGCAGATGGCCCTCTTCTAATCTGTTGAGGGCATGAGTAGAACAAGAGGTGGAAGCAGATGGAATTAGCCCTTTACTTGACTGAGCATTAACACTGATTCCTGCCCTCGGTGCTCCTGGTTCCTGGGCTTTTAGACTCAGAAATCTATACCATCAGATCTTCTATGGGTCTACAGCTCATAGATGATGAATTGTGAGAATACTTAGCCTCTGTAACTGCACAAACCAGTTCTTTTTCATTTTATTATGATTTATACATTTAATCACTAGACATCTTTGAGATTGAAAAGAGACTTTACCCAGCATGATATACACCTCAGTCCAGCCCAGTTGAGACTACTATACTGACTTTATATATATGTATTCTGTTGGTTCTCATTCTCCAGAGAACTCTGACTAGTACAGTGAAGATAACCTAGATAAGGATGGCTGTGATGAAAGTGGAGAAAGAGTGGATGAACATATTTGGCCCAGCTGTGATAGTGCAAGTGATAGGACACTGCTACACGAGGCAGGGGCCACATGAGAGGCCTGGGTTTGTTTTCCGGACCAACCTAAGGAGATTGGTCAAGGTGGCAGACACTGTGATCCTTGCTAACTGGGAGGCTGGGGCAGGAGGATTCTAATATGGTGAGATCCCATCAAAAATATCTAACTTTCTCTATCTCATCTAAAAAAAAGTGGATGAATATATGCAAAATCCAGATAGACTCTATGATTGCTTAGATGGGTGGGTGAGGCTGAGGGGACTGTCTGGGCTGACTCTTAGCTTTGGTCAAGCATCATGTTTTGGACCTGAATAATTTTTGTGAAGATCTGTTTCATTTTTGCAAATCTTAACCACTTAGCTATGTGTGGAATATAAGAAGCCAGACACCTTAAAGTCCCCTGGACAATTTCTTGTCCTTGACAACCAGGAAAGAGATGCCACCCACAGCTTCTTCATCTAGGGTGTCAAGCTATCACAGGCCAGCTTCCTTGGCAATGTATCACAGTCACACCAGAGAACCACCCTCTTTCCTCTCTTAGCCTTTTCCACTTCCGAGTCTGTTTCTTCAGTCCCCAAGATGCCTGTACTCATCTTCCTCGGTTTGGTCCATTTAGATTATAAACCTCCCAGATGTTACTGACTTTATATATATGTATTCTGTTGGTTCTCATTCTCCAGAAAACTCTGACTAGTACAGTGAAGATAACCTAGGTAAGGAGGGCTGTGATGAAAGTGGAGAAAGAGTGGATGAATGTATTTGGCCCAGCTGTGATGGTGCAAGTGATAGGACACTGCTACATGAGGCAGGGACCACATGAGAGGCCTGGGTTTGTTTTCCGGACCAACCTAAGGAGATTGGTCAAGGTGGTCACATGGGTCTTTACCTTGGATCAGACCTTAGATATTTTCCCTCCCCTTCCTCTGTATTCTGCCCACAGGAATACACCTTGCCCTTCAAAACAGTGCATGTATGCATCTCATTGAAAACAACAGTCACATATCTGGAAAGTACTCTTGTCAAGTACTTTATTATTCTTATTCTAAAAATATGTATTTTTGAGGACTCTTTGTCAGGAACCATTTGTGAAATGAATAATCCTTCTGCATTAATTGCTTGACTACCTACCCTTCCCTTCCTCGGTCTCTGTGTCTTGAATGTGAAGTCCATGAGCTCCATGCTATTGGTTGTATGGAGTAATCATGGTCTCTGTCTTCAAGGAGCTTGGGAGAAAATGCTGGCTTTAATAAAGTGACCCCATCACATCCTACGCCTCTGGCATGGCAGGCTTCAGCCAACACCGGAAGTGTTGGACAGGCACTAGCCCCAGCAGTTTTTGGTGGCAAAATTGCCCATTTCTCTGGCAGAGAAAGGAGATGGCCACAGAAGGAAATAAGAGAAAAATAGTAAATACCATACTCAAGGGCATACATAAACACATGCAGAGGAACCCAACAACTATGTGGAAGGAATGTGAGTGGTAAAGAAGAGCTAGAAGTGGTTTACATGAGAGACATACTGTTTTATGACTGATTCTGCCCTTTGTTTGTTTGTTTGTTTGTTTTTAGTAGAGTACTTGCATGCATGAGAGAGAGCAATCTTCACAAGACCCTGACCATGCCACGATCCCCTTCCTTCAATACTCTATCTTGTTAGATGTTGGGAATTTCAAAGTGCATGTTCAGGCTGACTGGGCTGGGGATTTGAACTGTAGTCACCATGTGGGATCCAGCTTCTCTTGAGCCAAGTGTTACTGCTGCACCACAGAACTGGCCTTCATTCTGCACTATTTTAATGTCAGGTTGATGAGTTTAGGAAATATGGTTTGTGTAAAACAAATTTACTGGTAGAGGAATAGTAAAAAAAGAGGCTGAAAACATGAGTTGAAGCTAGATTATCTCTAAATCCTGAATATTTCTGGGCAGTGGTTCTCACACAGGCAATTATGCATTGTTAAAATGTGGATTTTGATTCAGAAGGCTGGGCTGAGGCCTGGGATTCTACATCTCTGGCACGCTGCCAGATGATGTCAATACTGTTGGTCTTTGGGCCTCATGTTGAGTAGCTGGGATCTCCAAATTAAAGAATTAATTTTTTAAAAAAGATACTTGGTGGAAAGTTTGATCAAAAGCCTGAGATAATATAAACTTTAAGATTCAAGTGCTTGGGACCAGCAGATGGTGTAATGGTTACATTGCTGGACTCCCACATAGTTGATTGCAGTTTGAGTCCCACCTGGTGGGTTAAAACTCATGCTGCACGTGTGTGTGTGTGTGTGTGTGTGTGTGTGTGTGTGTGTTTATGCACAAAATCCCAAAAGGAGAATGGAGAAGAAGAGATTGTAGTATGGCCACCCTCTCTGAGAGGGTCATTTCTCACTTTCTGTCTCTCTGTCTCTCTAGCAAGTGCACACATCCTGTAGCAAAAAACTCTCAAAAAAAAAAAAAAAAAGATTCAAGTGCTTGTTTTGTCAGCACATAGACTAAAACTGGAACAACACAAAGAGGATTAGCATGGCCCCAGTACAAGAATGTCAGGCAAATTTGTGAAGTCGTCCCTATTTTTACAAAGTGGACAAACTTAGAAGATATAATACGAAATGAAATTAGCTAGGCTAGGAAAGACAAATACCTTGTCCCACTTAATGCACACTGAATGTCTGAACTCCGTGGGAAATGGAAGTACTCCATGGCACAGAAGTAGACAGTAAGGATAGACACCAGAAGCTGTGGGGTGGAAGGGTGTGGACTGGGGAGATGGGAGATTATGACCAACGAGCATTGTAAATATTGGAATAGGTGTGGGACTGTGTAATACAGATGAGTGAGCCTGTTGCTGACAATTCAAAACATGCTTAAAAAATAGATTGGTAAAACTACTATAGAAAATGTACAGCTGCAGTAATAGTCAATGTTGAAGTTAATGAATAGGTCTGTATCCTTGAAAAATCATGCTCTACTCCACCAAGATGTACAAGGATTATTTGTAATCTAGGAATTATAATTTCAAAGTAAAAATAAGCACAATGATAAAAAGATTCGAGAGTGTTTCTCAAATTGCAGTTTTATGAAATATCAAGAAGTATTTACCTATGGGTTCAGTCTCCCTGGTTTGAAACTTATCTCTGCTATTCAGTAGCTGTGTGACCTTTGTGAGTTTTTTTTAACCTGGTATAGCCCAGTTTTCTTATCAGTAAAATGGTGATAATAAGAGTAACACCTTATAGAGTCTCTGATTTTAGCTATAATTTTTCAATTCGAAGACCTGGGTTAAATAAAGTTAAGTGGGTATCTTTACTCCAAGACTTCTTAGGATCTTTAATTTGCTGAAGTGGTGTACCAAGAGATAAATGTTTAAGTGTCAATGCCCTTGTAGTAGGGTCCGTTTAAAGTTTAGTAGGACTGCAGCCATTTTGAAATGAAGAAAGGCCTCTAGCGAGAACAATCTGACCAAATCTGGGTCATAAGGAG
Source organism: Tupaia tana (assembly GCA_026018925.1). NCBI lineage: Eukaryota > Metazoa > Chordata > Mammalia > Scandentia > Tupaiidae > Tupaia > Tupaia tana. The sequence goes on from JAKSZU010000004.1 coordinate 64,442,767, forward strand.
ATCGTTTTGAGGAATGGTCAGATAAGAAACCAGGAATAGATATTTGAAGAAATCAGGATAATTAGTCAAGGGAAAAACAATTGACTCTGATTGACTGTAGTGAGGAATAATCTTCATGTGCTTATCTCTTTGACCTATAAATACTGAAGCCATGTTGTGCTTTTCAAAACTTGATGGTGCTGGGAACCAGCAGTTAGCGTAATGGCTATGTCGCTGTGGTTGACTGTGGTTCGCGTCCCGGACCCGGTGGCTTAAAACTCACGCCGGGCGCGTGTGCGTGCGTGCCCAAGATCCCGAGAGTAGAAAGGAGGAGAAGGGATTGTGGCGTGACCATCCCCCTTGGGGGGTGATTTCTCGCTTTCTGTCTCTCTGTCTCTCTGTCTGTCTGGCGAGCGCACACGCCCTATAGCGAGAACCTCTCAAAAAAACAAACAAAAAAAAAAAAAACTTGATGATGCTTGCTGACTGCCTCCCTATACCTGGTTGCAGGATAAACTCTCTTCTCCAGCCTCTGCCTCTTGTTTCATCGACCACAAGAAGAAGAAACTGGACTTAGTTGGCCGGTAACACACTCTCCAATTTTCCTGGAGTATTTGGTAGGCCTCTTATTCTCTGGAACCCCTGGTTTAGGAGGATTGTACTGGCAGCAGAAAGGAAGACGAGTTGATTTGGGAAGAGGCTGTAGTCTGGGGAGATTCTCTAGGACTTGAGTCTGGAAGGAAGGAGTGTGGCTAAGTGGGTAGGTGCTGAGTCATAGAGGCAGTGGCTGAGGCAGACAGGAACGTGCGGTGGTCAGAAACATTCCAAGGTTGGATTAGGATGGAGACTAATTAGATGTGAGGGTAAGAAAGGAGGAGGGGTCTTGTAAGGTTCTTTCCCACTCGGAGAGAAACAGAAGGCCAGGGGAAAGTGCCATGTGTTTAATTTTCCATTCTGATTTAAATTCTGCTGCCTGTTGCCCACAAACTAACAGCCTGCCTCTTGAGTCTCTAGGGCATTTTACAGTAAAGCCACATATTTTCTGAAGTTGGGTCAAGACTGAGCATATGAAATTCCTCAAGTGTGAAATTCCACTTAACCCCATTAATGCTTATAACCCTGAGTAGGTATTGTTTATAATTCACTTCTAGTTATCAGTGGATATTTGCATTTGTCCAATCTTTTCACTTCTATCTCAAACTTAGTTTATTTTAGGGAAGAAAATTTGCCTTCCTGTCAAAAAGCTGAGCAGAACCAGCCTCCCTACGCCCCTATTCCTCTGGTTTGCACATTTGACTGTAGCAGAGTGTGTGTGTGTGTGTGTGTGTGTGCGCGCGCGTGCGTGAGTGTGTGTATGTGTATGTGATGATATTCTGATATTCTGAATTTCACAATACTGACGATAATGAAACCTTGCATTTAAAAGGGCTTTTATGATTTATTACAGGTTTTGAAATGGGTAGTATTTAGCATATCTATTTTTTTCCCTAATACATGGAAAATAAAGTGGGGATGGTATACAGGTTTATGTGACTTATAGATACTTTTCTTATCTCGGGAAATTTCTACAGCTTTTATATAGAGCTTTCATACATTCTGATGCTGAAAATATTAAAGAAATTATTTGAAGGACAAGGATTAACTCATTTATGTCTAAGTACATTACCAAACCAGTATAAAGGGCCTGGTTAAGATACAGGTGAAATAATTTTGGCCCCCTCAGTTTTACTCCTAAATTGAATTATATATCGGCTTTAATTAAACGCACACACATCCACACACACACACACACACACACACACACACACAATGAAGACACATGATTCAGCATTTGCCTTAGGTTCGCATTCTTTTTAATAGCCCTTTGACTTTCTCTAAAGTAATTACTCTAGTTAATATCTTAGAATCATTTGACAAAGGCCCAAGATATAAATCTTTTTGAGTGGCATTTCGAGTATAATCTAGGATGAATTTGAATCTCTACAATTCCTACAGATGGGGAACTCTGTTTCTGGCGGCTACCTAGATTTTAATTAGTGAAAATCTCTCATTGCACTTTGCAATGCTGATTTGTTTAGAAATCAAGCTTCAGATTATGTTCAGCAGTTAGCTGCAAGAGCTACCGGTCATGGAACATTTATTGTGTGCTGGCTGCTTTACAAACAGTAACGCATTTCACCCTCCCAACTATTCTGTGAGAACAGCATTGGGGCCCCATTTTCAGAATAGGAAAGTGCATCTTGGAAGGACTAATTTATAGAGCAGGAGTCCAGATCCACTGGTCCAAGAGTTTCTATCCACTTGCTAAAAGACAATGCTTGTGGGGCTGACAAATGTTGACTGAGATTTTCATTTAGAGCATTTAGGCTACCTAAAAACTTGGAAATACTGCAACATAGCAAACTTAACTTCTACACTTTGCAGGCCTTCTTTTTGTTTTACAAAAGTGAATGACACTAGGTCATAAAAAATCAAGTGATTGGGCCATCAGGTGGTATAGTGGTTAAAGTGGCTGGATGCCACATGTTTGACTGTGTGGTACAAGTCCCAAACCCAGCGGCTTGAAAGTCTTGCCCGGTATTTTTGTGTGAGCTCAAAAATCTCAAGAAGAAAATGGAGGAGAAGGGGTCATAGCATGGCTATAAACCTTGAGGGGTGATTTCTCACTGAAGCAAGTGAGACTCCATTTTTTTTTTTTTTTTTTTTTGAGAGGTTTTTGCTATAGGGTGCCTGCGTTTGCCAGAGAGACAGACAGAAACAGAGACAGAAAGCGAGAAATCACCCCCCGCGGGGATGGCCACGCCACAATCCCTTCTTCTCCATTCTCCTCTTGGGATCTTGGACACACACGCACATGTACCCGGCGTGAGTTTAAGCCACCAGGTCTGGGACTCAAACTGGAGTCAACTACACGGGAGTCCAGCAACCTAGCCATTATACTAACTGCTGGTCCCGGTGTGACTCCATTTTGAAAGGGTGCTTCCAATTTAGATAATGTGCCTCCTTCTCCCCTCCCCACTGAAGCAGATAAGATCAACAGAAGCCCTACTCCCAGGTACCTTAAGGAGCAATCAGTGACCAAAGACCTTGTCTAGAACCAGGGGAGCCATTTAAAATTCCATTGTGATCAGAACGTGCCCTCAGGAATGATTAACCTGCTTGCTTTGCTTCTGTAACTGGCTTTTTGCATTGAAGAAAGAAAATCCCTACCCCCTCTCTCTCCTGAAGCCCCTTCACTTTGTCCTTTTGTCCTTGCAGATCATCAAGTCACCCTGGACATGACTGTGCATTTTTGGCCTATATAAGCTCTGTTCACCTTTCACTTGAGGCTATGGGGTTTTGAGAGACATGAGTCCCCCCCATATGCCGCCGGCTCAATCAGTAAACTCCAATAAATTTGACTATGTCTGGATGTCCTCTTATTTCTCCCTGAGTAGACTATAATGTCACTTTCTCTCTGGTAAGTGCATTTCTCAAATTAAAAAAAACAAATTAAGCAATGAATGACTGATGATAATTTAATCTTTTAGTTTGAATGAGAAAATTGGCCATATCTTTTGAGCTGTAGGCATTATTGGATAAATATTGAAATAAAATAGCCTGCATGTAAATTGGTAGTCAGGGTCTACAGTGGATACTATGGTATGTTTCCTAGACCCCCTTCTCTGGCTGTACCTTAATGATTCTTCTATATCCCATCTTGGAAGAAACCCTTTCTGCTTCAGCCTAAAGTTTTCTCTTTATTCCCAGGTTGGGCTCAGTAACAGTGGTCTTGTAAGGTGACCAGTCACCTTGGTTTGCCTGGGACTGTCCCAGTTTAGTGCTAAAAGTCCCGCTTCTCTCAGTCCTAGGGAGACCAGGTTGGTTGTCATCCCCTTTTCCCAGAGGAAGGCCCAACTGTGTGATACAGTGAGTGAGCTAGAGCCCCCTATGAACCAGGCTAAAGCTGGCCTCCAGGCAGTGATACCAATAAGGGAGTTGAGCTGCATTATGTGAAATGCTCGGTTCTTTGGGTCCACTATCTAAGATTAGAGTTCTGCCTTAAAATGTAGGAAAAAGTCACAAACTCAAGTGAAGTAGGAAAAGATTTTAATAGGAAAGTGCAGATTTTTTTTTTTAAGAGAGATTTTTGCTATAGGGTATATGTACTTGCCAGAGAGACAGAAAGAGAGAGAAAGTGAGAAATCAGCCCCCAGGAGGGGTGGCCATGCTGCAAAACTTTCTTCTCTATTCTTCTCTCATTATTTTGGGCACACACACGCACGCACCTGGTGTGTTTCAAGCCACCAGGTCTAGGACTTGAACTGTGGTCTACCATGTAGGAGTTCAACTCTTTAACCATCATGCCACCTGCTGGGCCCCAGTGTTCCTTTTCTTTTGGGAACTGGTCATGAATATTTAGGAGGGGAGGTCATCGTAGCTGGTGCCTTTGAAGTTATGGACTTTTACCTGCAGGTAAGGAATCTGATTACCTTGTTCCACATGCCCAGTGTGGACTTTGAAAGGATGAGCATCTGCATAGGGACCACTTGCCCTATTAGTTTATTGCTCCAGTGGGAATCAGGATGTTGACCACGCATGTCCGTGAGATAACCTCTCCTCTCTTGGCATCAGGGGATCTAGCTGCGCTCCCTGGTAACGGTGATTAATATGGCACGTGTCCCCTTTGTTGGCATACTGAGACTCCCTGCTCATGAAATCTAGCTGTACCAGCAAGGCATTTCCTTACTCAGCTTTCCTCCTTGTCCTTCCTGCTTTCCTTGGGCCCCCTTTGAGTGCCCTCCCTCCCAGCATCACCATCACAACAGTGTTTCAGGTTTTTGCTTCTTAGGTTCATAAGACCTACAACAGTGTCCAACCAGGAAAATACAAACACTCCTTAAATGGAAACCAGTGGGATTTGAATGCAGGAATGGAGTTACTCAAGGATGGAAGAAACTGAGATGGAAATTAGGGGACAGTGAGACAACTCAGAGGTGAATCACACAGGAAGTTGTTACTAAGGCTGGGGTGGCCAGAGGAAGCTGAAACCCAGTGGACTGCCAGCTAGGATCTGAAACATGGACGACACACAGCAGTATCAAAGCAAAAAGGGAAGAAAGGAAAAAGAAAAAGTCATCATTTTTTCCTTTCTTCAGAACTTTGCCACTAACCTCCTGGTAGCCAAACTCTGGCAGAAATCAGCTGATAAAGTGTGGGCAGCCTTTTTGCAACGTAGAGCAGAGCGGAGAAAGGGCGAGTGGATCTGAGGAGGTCCACAGGAACAGCACCACTATGGTGACATTTTCTAAGGTGAACCCAAATTTCTGGCTCTGAGTCAGACCCCAATTCCTTTACAGGTATCTTCTAGTTATTTTTGACTTAAATACATTATTATTTGTTTATAGACAACTTATTTCCTTTTTTTGGGGGGGGGAGAGGTTTTTGCTATAGGGTGTGTGTACTCGCCAGAAAGACAGAGACAGAGAGACAGAAAGCGAGAAATCACCCCCCAGGGGGGATGGCCACGCTGCAATCCCTTCTCCTCCATTCTCCTCTCGGGATCTTGGGCATGCACACACACGTGCCCTCCATTCTCCTCTCGGGATCTTGGGCACACACACACACACACACACACACCTGGTGTGAGTTTAAGCCACCGAGTCTGGGACTTGAACTGCAGTTGACTACATGGGAGTCCAGCAATATAGCCATTACACCAACTGCTGGTCCCTAGACCACTTGTTTCCTACACTCATGTTTGGAAGCTGCTTTTTTGCAGACTCCTGTGTCTCATCACTTTGCATAGTCTATGTTTTATCTGCCCAGATAGGCAGCTACTCCATTAAGATGGGTGGTGTCTTCCAACTGCTTGTGATATGCTCAGCACATCACATACAGTAAGTGCTCAGTAACATGCTTCTGGTTTTAGAACAACAAACTTTATTTTTGCAGTCAAATAGAGAACTCCTCCACTAAAAACCAACCCCAACCTCCCTGTCCTTAACGCATGCTGGGACCAGCAGATGGCATAGCAATTACGTCGCTGGACTCTTACATGGCTTATCATGGTTTGAGTCCCAGACTTGATGGCTTGAAAATCACACCAGGCATGTGTGTGTGCGTGCCCAAGATCCCAGGAGGAAAAAAGACGAGAAGGGATTGCTGTGTGGCCATCCCTCAAAGTGGGTGATTTCTCAGTTTTTCTCTCACTGTGTCTGTCTGTCCCTCTCTCTGGTGAGCACAGGTGCCCCAAGGCAAAAACCTCTCAAAAACAAACAAATGAAAAAAAAAGTGCCATTTTGCACTCATCAAATGATCTCTTCTGCAGATCTCTTTCTCCTTTTACACACAATCGTAGAATTCATGGTACTTTTCCATCTTCATTTAGCATTCAAATCAGTAACATTCTTATTTGAATTCTTCTCTATTGATGTTCAAATGTGATATGAAAAATATATGTACGTCTCTATGTATTTTTAAACCTGGCTCACCTTTGCAATCAATGTGATCAAAAAATATTTAGTATTCAGAAGTATTTCTGACTCGCAGAATGCCACATAAAATCTGTGTGTATGTGTGTTGTGTCTATATTTTTGTTACGTACTATCAGGGTGAGGCCCCTTTGGTGCTATAAAATCTATAAAAGATGAGCAGAGTAATTATTATTTCCCCTTTATTACTAATAGAACATACGTACACACTTGCAAGAGTAAGGGGGGAGAGAGAGAGAGAGGGAGAGAGAGAGAGGAGAAAGAGAGAGAGAGAGAGAGAGAGAGAGAGAGAGAGAGAGAGAGGAGCACCCTCCATGGGGTCTGGTCACACTAAGATCCCCCTCCTCCGGTCCTCCAGTCCTTTGGATTTGAGGCCTGCACACACATTCCTGGTGTGTTCCATCTGGGCCAGATTCGATGCATGGTTGCTATGTGGGATCCAGTTTCCCTTGCACAGCACATTACTGCTGCACCACGGAGCCACCTCCCTTTTCAATAAAGTTTATTTCTTTTTATTTATTTATTTATTTATTTATTTATTTTTCTTTCTCAGATTAAATTCACATTCCACACAAAGTCCCCACCATGATGCACACAACATACATACACATATACAGTTTTCAACAGAGAACTCCACATTTCTTTGGTGCTAAATGTTTCTTCCCCCCGCCCCCCATGCCCACTCTCCACCACCCACTCCCCTCCCTTACAGCCTCTGGCATCCACATTCAACCTTTCCACTATCATATCTTCAGATCTTTCTCCCTTTGCCAGAGTGCAGATATATATATATATTTTTTAGTCATTGCACATCTTTACAGTGTACAACATGGTTTTTCCCAGCATGAGTACAGTGTACATTAGTCAAGACAATGACATTACCATATACATTATCATCAACAGACAACTTTTCATTTTTGTGTCTATGAAGTGTGTTGTTTGTTCCCTGAATCCCTCCCTTTCGCCCTCTATTACTCATTCCCGTTACCTCTCCCATACTGTCTCCAACATCTGCAGTTGCCATCCCTACTATCATACCCTCCAGTTCTTTCAGTTTTTTTTTTTTTTTTCAATTATCAGCTCATAAAGTTTTCAACAATAGGGAACACAGATTCTATTCAGGGTTGGATTAAGGGTGGGTCTTGTGCAGTTCCACAATTGTAGGTGAGTCTCCATGGAACACAGTTTCAGGAAAGCGGTTCTGGTGAGCAGAGATGGTTATCAGTTGATGCGGCACAGCATCCATCTTGTGATTACCAGGAATGGTGTTGTGGGGATCTGCAACGTGAGTCATCCTCGGGTATCTGGCTTCCTTAAGTATGGTAGAGTAGTTCTTGTTTTTCCCTGAGGTAATGCAGGGCTGGTAACCATCATCTTCTCACTGTCCATAGGCAGAGAAAATCCTCCTATACAGTATATTTCTCAATTGGCCCAAGACAGCTAAAGTTTCTTTCTGTTGCAAGTTCTTAATCCTTGTTTTCAGCTTCAGTTTGCCGCCCGCGGCCGGCGGCCACGCACAGGCGCAGGCCCGGCTGCCATGCATAGGTCCGGGGGCCACGCGCAGGCGCAGACCCGGCGGCCACGCGCAGGCCTGGCAGCCACACTCAGGCCTGGCGGCCACTCGCAGGCTCAGGGGCCACACGCAGGCACGGTGGCCATGCGCAGGCCCGGCGGCCACGCGCAGGCACAGGCCCGGCGGGCACGCGCTGGCCCAGCGGCCACGCGAAGGCCAGCGGCCACGTGCAGGCCTGGCGGCCGCGCGCAGGCCTGGTGGCCACACGCCAGCCCCGAGCGCGCGAATGCGCGTGGATCCCAGCGCCACCTCCCACCCACCTGCCTGGTCAAAGAAAGGAAGGACGGCGACCTCGGCCGATCCACGCCGCCAGCCCGCGTCGGCGCCGAGCGCGGGACACACCCAGCGCCAGAGAGGCAGCGGGGGCCGGGCGGTCCGGACCGCGGCACATGGAGCAGAGCCCCGGCCGGGCCGGCCCTCCGGCCAGGGCACGCGGAGCAGAGCCGGCGCAGGCGCCCTGGGCCCGCCGGCCAATAAAGTTTATTTCTTAGGGAGAGAGGCAGACCGACACTGACGCCACCAGAGTCCTTATGCATGATCCATCCCCGGCCTCAGTTAGTCCCAGATGAGGGCTTGCGGACACTCAGTATGGGTATTCAGAACCCTCCCACGTCGGTCAGCTTTACAGAGCATTCATGGTGTTACCATTGCACCACCACCAGAGCCTGAGCAGGATCCTTCTCAACTCCAGAGGATAAAGTATCTACAGAATCACAGAGGCAGAACCGTACCCAGTGAGTCCATGGGTGGGAATCAGACTTGTGTTTAACTCCAGATGGTAACTCTGAGAAGCAGTGTGAACTGGGGGAGAAGCTGCTTAATTTTGGTGGGACTTGTTGGCTCTTCTATAAAATAGTACTACATGTAGTGTTCAGCCTTTCTTGTGAGGATAAATACACTAATGCACAGGGTCTTGATGATAGTGAATACTTGATGAACATTTGCTATTACAGTTTTTCTTAGGTTATGGTAGTTTCACTGAATGAGTTCTTCCAGGCCTAATTTGAAGTATTTTAGGTAGACAACTTTAACAAACAGACCACGACTTTCCCTCCTTATACCTGTACAGGGCTATTTATTTAATTTTCTCAGCAGGCTTTAAATGCGTGTCTTATCTGATGTCCAGAACCACTCTCTAAGGTCATCAGGGAGACATTTTCAGTCCCTTTGGTCAAGGCTGTAGAGTTCGTTTTGAAGTCTATGTCTCCTTTTCTTGATTGGTGTTGTTTCCCAACGTGAGATAAGTTCACCTAGAAAGGGGATATTTCCTTTTCATCAGAGGACTATGAGTACAGTAATTTCTCAGATGTTCTTTTCAGAACCTTCTGAACCAGAATCAATCCACACTATTTCTCTGAAAGGAACAAAGGGGAAAAAGACATGCTCCCTTGTTCATAAGAATTGTCAGTGCTTTTTTTTTTTTAATTAAGTGAGGATGGATACCTTCACTCATCCATCCTCTTTTTAATTTCCTATGTTCAGTTTGATTAAGATGTGTTTCTTGAAGATATGTGCTATCTGGTTCTTGTATAAAAAGTTTAATATTGTTCCCTTTTTTATTGGACTAGTAAGGCATTTGACATTAAAAATAATAGCTTTGAATTTTCCTGTTGGTGTCTGCATTCAGTAGGGGGGATATTAAAAATAGACAGAAAAATTCATTTCATTCTTCCTCTGAAGGGCCCTTTCAAAGCATTATAGTTAACACAATCTACTATATAATCCACAGATGCCTAGAATAAATAAAATAGAATGGCAATATAGGTTTCTTAGTGTGTAATCAAGGAAATTAATGTGTGTTAAAGAAACATGGCTACTAATCTTTCAAAAAGTCACATAAAACTTGCTTCTCTTCTTTGTTTATCTGAACTTATTTTTTCCAAGCATTTAGGTGAAGTGAGGATGTGAATTTACTCTCAAGAAAGGGCAATTGCAAGGGACTTTAGAAATATATTCTGTTTTTCTATTTAAACCTGCCAAGTACATATAACCTCTGAGTTGTGCCCTGTGCTCCATCCCAAGTGTTTGTCCAACGACAAAGACTTGGATTTGTGGAGAACTTCTAACATCTTGACAGTGGTGAAAAGAAGAAAAACAAGCAGGCTGAGGGTCCTGCACTGAGGTACGCCAGTGTCCTGATGAAACTTCCAGTCATAGTAGAGTCCAGGTGACTGAGAACTCTCAGGTTCAAGTCATTATCGTAGGGGGGGCTTTCAAGTCAGAAAGGTGGTCCTGTAGATCTGTACATTTATATTTTTCCTCTGTTTCCCCCATATTGGTTCCATAATAGCTTAGTGGTTTTAAAGAATGTGGACTCTGAATTGTGGACTCACAATCCTTGAGTTCAAATCTTAATTTTTTTTTTTTTTAGTACTAACTCTACTTGGAAAGTTAATATCCCTCTGTGTGTCATTTTATTATAGACAGTTTCCAAGATAATCCCTGATATCCCCACATTCTGATATTTACATGCTTAGGTGATCACCTCCCACATTTACCAGTTGTTCTTTATAATCAATAAAATATGCATAAAAGGTGTTATATAATTTTGAGATTGGGTTGCATCAGACAGAGATTTGGGATGGCCTTTTAGAACAGTGGTTAGATACTGCTCAGAGGAAGACAGATTTTACATGGCTGACAGGGGCTGGAGTCTTAACCCCACCAGCTTCATGCTGGGCATGCGTGCATGTGCCCAGGGTCCTTACAGGATAGTGATATGGAAGAATGAAGATTGTGGCATGACCTGTTGCAGGGGTATTTTCTCTCTTTCTCTCATGCTCACACATGTGCCCTCTGATTGATAAATTGATACTTCCATCTTGATAGCACTCTCTGTTACATCACTTCTAGTTGGGAAGGCAGCACTACGTTCTAAGCAGTCCTACGTGAGAACCACACAGCAGAGAACAGTGTTCTCCTGCAGAAAGCCCCATTTGTGACCTTAGAAGTGGATCCCCCAGCTCCAGTCAACCTTCGTATTACCATGGCCCCAGTCAACATATTGACTGCAACCTCGTGGATGCCTAGGCTGCAACTACTGGCAAAGCTGCTCTAGATTCTGACCCTCAGTAACTGAGATCCATTTGTTTGTTTTCTTAGTTTTTTATCATAGGGCATATGCTCTGGTTGGAGAGTGACAGAGAGAGGGAAATTGACAACTCATCCCCCAGGGGAGATGGCCATGCCACAATCCCCTCTCCTCCATTCTTCTCTCAGGATTGTGGGCACACATGCACATGTACCCAGCATGAATTTCAAGCCATCAAGTTCAGGACTCCAACCATGGTCAGCCAAGAGGGAGTCCAGAGCCTTAACCACCATACCATCTACTTGCCCCTATTCTTGGTATTTTAAACTGCTAAATTTTTGGTAATTTGTTATTTAAGAATAGGTAATTTAATTTTCTCTTGGCAAAGTATGAATACTACTAATAGTGCTGCTGTGTTTTAAATATTTGTGTTCTTCAAAATCCATGTTGAAATCCTAACCTCCAAAGCAATGGTACTAAGCAGTGGGGCCTGTGGGAGATAATTAGGTCATGAGGGCTCTGCTGTCATAAATGGGATTAGTGACCTTATAAAAAAGATTCTGGAACACTAACTAGTGCCTTCCCCATAAGAGAGCACCACAAGGAATGAGCAGACTAAAGTGCAAGAGAGTCCTCACCAGAATCTGATTAGGCTGGTACCTCAATCCTGGACTTCCCAGTCTCCAGAACTGTGATAAATAAATCTCTGCTGTTCATAAGCTACATAATGTGGCATATTTTGTTAGAGCAGCTTGAGTGGACTGAAACAAGTACTGGGGTACTAAGTGACATGGTATTTGTAAATGGCACAGAGTTAAATGTTCAGTAAGTAGTGACTACTGCAGTTACCACTTTTGACTTGGCCAGGTGATTGTTCTGCTTATATAGCTATTGTAGATAGAGCTTATGTAACCTTTCTAGCACTGAGAATTTTGAGGTGTCATTATGCAGACATGCTGGGTGTCTAAGTGTCCTTTTCTCTCTTTTTGCCAGTCCTGCCCTACCTCATCACTGGTTTTGGTAGAGAGAGGAGATTCAGGTAATGTATCAAAGAGTGTTTAATGAGACACTTTCTCAATGTGTCTTAGACACTGCATCAAATTGGTCTGTCAAATCAGCCCTGAGTACAAAAAAGATGCTTTGAGATGGTACTATTGATATTATTATTATTTTTTGAGGAATCAGAGAGAGAGTAGGTCAGAGGGTGGAAGAAGTTATAGTCTTGGGTGCAGTAAGGGAGTGTATTAAGTTTGCTTTTTAGTAAAAAAAGGAAGAAAGCTTTCTGACCCTTTTCTACTTTAATTCCCTTTAGTGTGAATTATCAGTGTATATTTGAAACATGGTGATTACATAGTATTGATTTTCTTCTTTTAGAGAAGGAAAATGCAGCTACTCTCAAATATTTATCAGAGAGACACTCTTGCTCCTTTGAGAAAGTTGTCTTTATTCTATTTTGTAGCTCTAGGAGTTGTAGGAGAGGAAAGGGATGCCTACCTAGCTGGCCAGTGTGAGAGAATCATCCTTGGAGAATCTCCATCAGTGGGAGAACTGTGTCACCTATGGCTGTCGTAGTTCTTTTTTTCTTCTTTTTCTCAGTCCAGCTTCTTTAAGCATTCACATTTGTGTATGCTATGACTGGCATAAATCCCATTTGTTAAATGTGTTATTTCTCTCCATAGTAAAAAGTTTTGGTCCACAATAATATTTTCTGTGAGGAGTATGAGAGATAAGCAAAATAACTACTTTCATAGTGGGGCAACCGAAGCACTGAATCATTATGTTAAGGTCTTTCAGCATAGCTAGGTACTTAACTTCCACACTAATCTAAAGTTGATGCTGCTTCATTGTTATCAGGGCTATTATTTTAAAATCAATTCAAGAAGTGCATAACAAATACGATATATTGTGGAGATAGATTTGTTTTTGTGAAAGAAGTAACAGTTTAAACTTAAGTACTGCAATTAAGCATATTAGATTAATCATTAGGTGTCTATGAGTCTCAGAATTCCATGTAGCCGTCAAGTGTTTGGATACCAATGATGCTCCAGAATATTCTATAGAAAGAAGAAAGTAGTAAGTTTATCAAGGATAGGCCTAGAGAGAGAGAGAGAGAGAGAGAGAGAGCGCTACAAAAAGGTGATCCCGGCCTAGCCTCTTTGGTGCAGGTGATAACATATAGTGCTGGAAGCCACATGGCCAACTGTGGTTCAGATCCTGGCCTGGTCGACCTGCAACATGCTGGTTGTGTACATGCATGCCCAAGATATTGGTGCACTGAGGTGCTGGAAAGGGGACTGTGCTGTGATGAGAACCAAGTGAGGGTGCTTTCTCTTTCTTTCTCTCTTGTGTTCACACACATACAGTCTCTCTCATAATAAAAATAAACTGAAAAAAAAAAAGGTGCGCTAAGGAAGTGAAGAAGCCAGGGAGGTTCTTCAACCTTTGGTAGGCATTGTGGATGGATGTAGAGTTTGGTAACTTGTTCTTGGAACATCCCAGTTGTGGTTTAGTACAGCCGGAAGGTCCTATTTCCTATCTCTTTCCCTGATACTGCCTAGTCATTTAGCAGGGAGATGTTTGTCCTAGGGCTTAGGGAGCAAAGAGGGATGAATGTGAAACTTTGGCTTGCATTGGCAGAGTAGAATAAATTTAATCATTTCTAAATCATACTATGCTATAACATATTGACTTGGTGACTCTAAAGGGAATGTTACTTCAGAGACAGAGTCCAGCTTCTTATTCTATTTTTATCAATACATTTCCAGGTTATTTAAATGAACAAAGCTTCACATTTAACATAAAGGACTATACTTTTCAAAGAATATTTGCATATGCTACCTCTGTGAATCCCACATGACTTCTCTTACTATACAGCTGTGTACATATCTAGACTATTCCTGAAAATTCCTCTTTCATTTTGATGCTTTTCAATCTCTTGCTCAGGGACTTTGACATGAAATGTTCTGGGAAAACAGGCTTGTACTCTTGAATAAATCACCAAGGTTGCTACCGCAAGTGGTTTCTAGACAGGGCAGCTTTAGGGCAATTCTGTTATACAGAATAACGGCAACTTCCAGAAATAACTGACAGAAGGCACTACTAAAAAGTGAAAAGTAAAGACATCTTTCCTTTTAATTGGGGAAATAATCTTGACGTTTAGAGGGAAGGAGGAATAGTAAGCTTTAATAGTAAGCTCTAGTTGTTAGTTCCATTCTTTTGAACCCCAACAACCATAATCTTTTTCTAGAAACGTAAGAAGGTATAGAAAGAGAAAGAGTTTTAAACCTAGAGAGTCCAGAGTTGATATCTTGGTTTGATGCTGTGACAACACAGGGAAGGTACATGAATGACATTGGCAGAAGAAAAAGTGACGACGGTGACAATCCCTAGAGGCTCCGCGAGTGAGAACCTGGGACTTACTCTAGCATAAGGTCAGCTCAGTTATTATTATTTAAGCAGTATATAGGCCAACTAAAATATCCCTGTGGGAAAAACCCAGTCCAGGGGGCATTAATTTGATATTTCTCTTACCCCTCATTTTTATATGATTTGCAACAAAATACCTAACCATTTGGGTCTCAGTTTTTTGACCATTTTTTCTGGAACCTGTAATTGATCCTTTTCAGAGGTATGCTCATCTGAGCCTTCGGTATGGCATCCCTTTGATCTATAGTATGTTTTATCAAGGAAATCAATCAAAAGTGCGTGGATTTCCTTGTTCTCTCCTTGTTTTCTCTTTGGACAATTGTTAAATCCCCTCTTGTGATTTCTAGCTTCCTTTTTGATTCTGGTATTTATTTGGTTATCAGTTGTAGTTTTCTTTCTTTATCTCTTTTTATTTTTGAAAATTGTGGATTATAACATTCATACAGGAAAACTCAGTGATTATTTTTAAATAAACACCAAAAATCTAGAAATAGAACACCATAATATCCCTCACAATCCCAACTCTGCCCCATTTCAATCACCATTTTCTTGGGGCTCTGTGGGAAAGCAGGGTACTATTATTTAACAATATGATTTAGTTTGTCTTCTTTTGAACTAGATGGATTCACATAATATATATTCTCTCATATTGGCTTCTTTTGCTTAACATTACATTTGGGAGATTCACCTATGTTGTATGCAGTTGTAATTTGTTCTTTAATTGCCATAGACGTGTGATGGCCAATACAGAGCCATGTGGCTGTTGAGCACTAGGAATGTGACTAGTCCAAAATAAGATGGCCTGTAAGTGTAAAGTAAAAGTGCACATCAAATTTCAAAGATTGAATACAAAAAAACCTAAAATAGCTCCAAATTTTCCTTTTTTAAAAAAAAGAAAATTTTGCTGTAGGTTGCATGCACTTGCCTGAAAGACAGAGACAGAAAGTGAGAAATCAGCCCCCAAGGGCATTGACCATTCTGCAATCCCATCTCCCCCACTCTCCTCTTGGGATTTTGGGCACGCACGCACACATGTGTGGTGTGTTTTAAGTCACTGGGTCTTGGACTCGATCTGTGATTAACTACGTGGGAGTCCAGTGATGTAACCATTATGCCATCTGTTGGTCCCCTCAATATTTGTAATAGTTTATAAGCTTAAATATTTTGAATATATTGGGTTAAATAAAATACGTTATTAAAATTAATTTTACCTAATTATTTTTTCTTGATGTGATTGCTAGAAAATATAGAATCATATTGTGACATATCTTTACCCATATCTACATCTGTATCTTTTCCCCACCTTCCTTCCCTCTCTCCATGCCTTCTCCCTCCCTTTCTTCCTATCTTCCATCCTTCCTTACTTCTTTCTTCCCTTTATGAGAGAGAGACACACACAGAGACACAGCGATAGGTACTCCTGACAGGTCTTGCTGTGTGCGATCCTCCTGCCCCAGCCTCCCAGTTAGCCAGGATTACAGGCAGGCACCACTATGTGCACATATTCAGATCAGCCCAGGAAATGAACCCAGACTTCACATGTGGCTTTCAGCCTCCGGAGTAGTGGCACTACCTGTGTGCCATTGCTGTTGGGCCTCATGTTTTATTTTGATTGGACAGTGTGCTGTTAAGCAGTATTCCATGTTTTGTTTAGCTGTCCTACTGCTAATGTACATTTTTGGGAGGACTGTTACCAATAATGCTTCCATAAATATTCTTGCACATGGATATTGATGCACATACATACATTTCTGTATGAGAGAATACATGTTTTTGATTTTAATGGATAATACCAAAGTATTTTCAAAATAGTTGTACAATTTCCATACCTACCAGTAGAATAGGAACATCCTGTAGCTTAACATCTGTCTCAACCTGGGAAATTTTCTGTATTTCTCATTTTAGCCATTCTGATGTGAGTTGATCTCATTGTGGATTTAATCTGCATTCTATTCATCATTAATAAAGTTGAATATCTTTCCACCTGATTAATCACTTAGATGTCTTATTTTATGAAAGATTAGTATAAATTCCTTGCCTTTTTTTCCTTTGAGGTTGTTTATCTTATCTCCTCCTCCCCACTTTTAGAATTAATTTGTAGTCTCTAAATCCTGAGGATATATGCCTTTTATTGGTTACATGTATTACAACATTCTTCTCTTACTTCTTACCTGTCATTTGTGATGATGTCTTTGGATAAGTAGACTTCTTCATTTTAATGTATTGTCATTTATAGTTAATGATTTTTATATTCTCCTTAAGGAACATCTATTTACCTGAAGGTCAGGGAGATATTCTTCAATATTTCTTTCTGAAAGATTTATTATTTTACTTTTCACATTTATATCTATGATCCATCAAGGTACAGGGCTGTGTCTTTTTTTGTTTGTTAGAATTTATTTAATTTCTTCCATGAGAGTGAGTGTGAGAGAGTGTGTGGCGGCATATACTTGTGTATGTGTAAGAGTGAGAGGAAGAGGTACCTTTAACAGGGTCTTGTTATGTTGTAATCCTCTTCTGGTCTTCTGTCCAGTCAGAATCTTGGATAAGTACATGTCTGGAGTGTTTCAGGTCATCTCAAGATCTGAATCTGCAGTGGAGTGGACCATGTGGGTTTCACCATTGCAGAGCAGCATGCTACCAGCAGGCCTTTTTGTTTATTTGTTTTTAATGGCTATCCATTGACCTGGTGCCATTTATTACAAAGAATCTCCTTATCCTACTGTGTTGCAGTGCCAAATTTACTCTACGTGTATGACTGTATTTCTGGGCTCTCTACTGTGTGGCATATTCCTTTCCTTCTTTTCTTATACCACCACATTATCTTTTTTCCTTCCTTCCTTCCTTCCTTCCTTCCTTCCTTCCTTCCTTCCTTCCTTCCTTCTTCCATTCATTCATTCATTATTTCATTCATTCATTCTTCTTTTTTTAAGAGAGTTTGTTTGCTATAGGGCATGTACCTATGTAGAGTATGACCACACTGTAATCCTTTCTCCATTCTCCTCTTGGGATTTGGAGCATGCACACACATGAGACCAGCATGAGTTTTAAGCTGCTGGGTCTGGAACTCAAACTGCAGTCAACTACGTAGGAGACCAGTGATGTAAACATTATGCCATTTGCTGGTCCCATCACCACACTATCTTTACTACTCTAGTTTTAAAAATAATTAATAGAAGAGCAACTACTGCTATATTTTTCTTCTTGTACAGTGTGCTTTCCATTTTTGGTTCATTACATTGCCATATGGAGTTGGAATTCTCTTGTCACTATGCATATGATAGAACTTTTGAAATTTTGATTAGGTTTGCATTAGAGCCAAATATAAAGTTGAGGGCAATTGTTATCTTTACAATGTTGTTTTCAGTATTTCCCTAAAGGGACCAGCAGATGGTGGAATGCTTACATTACTGGACTCCCCTGTATTTGGCCATGGTTGGAGTGCCAGACCCGGCAGCTTCCCGTGTGCCCAAAATCCTAAGAGGAGAAAGGAGGAGAAGGGATCCAGCGTGTCCATCCCCCCCAGGGGGTGATTTCTCACTTTCTGTCTTTCTGTGTCTCATGTAAGCACAAGTATAAATATATACATACATATATCTTTCCATGAACATGGTAAATAATTTCATTTGTTTAGATTTTTTTCAAAATTTTGAAGTATTTTAAAATAGTTTTCTGTGTAGAAGTCTTACTGATTTTCATTAGTTATTCATATTTATCATATTTTATGGAATAAGTGATATCTTTTTAATATGTCATTTTCACACCACGTTTAACATAAATAAAATCAGTATTTAAATAATAAAGATTGTCAGAAAAGTTGATAAATTTATTGTTTTTAGTAACTTACCTATACATTGTTTTTTCTATGTAAAGTATTCATACTATTTACCAAGTAATGAGAGTTTACTTTTTAATTTCCAGTCTGAGTTTCTTTCCTTTTTTATTTCTTCCTTGTAATGTACTGGCTAGGGCAAACAGAACAAAATTGAATAGAAGCAATGATAGAGGTTTTTAGGTCTTATTCTTAACACCAGAATATTTTGAACTTTTACTATATAAGTGTCATCTCATTGTACATTTAGTGTGGATAGAACTTCCTTCAACTTTTAGTTTTGTCTGAGGGCTTCTTTTTCAATGACAAATGGGTGTTGAATTTTATAAAATATTTTTTCTGCATTTATTCAAGAAATTTAATGATTTTTTTCTCTTTAATTTGGGTAATTATATTGATTGTTTTACATAATTCTTGTAAGCAGCATACTCTTAAAAAAATTGAAGCCTGGGTTTGGCAGGTGGCATGGTGGTTAAAGTGCTGAACTCCCACATGGCTGACCATGGTTTGAGTCCCAGACCTGGTAAGTTGCTTTCTCACTTTCCCTCTCTTTCTCTGTCTCTCTCTGGTCAGATTAAAAAATAATAATAATGATGAATACAATTGAATAAAATAATTATTTTAAAGAAATCATAGCCTATCTTTACACTTGAACTGAAACATTTAATCCCTTTACATATAATTTCTAATATAGCATATTTAAATCAATGATTAAATGTTTTTTAAAATTTGTCTGCCTATTACATATGTGTATATTTACATATATAATTATTCTTTTTAATTATTTTTATTACTCCATTTACTCATTTAATACTAATATTGCACTTTTATTATTTTTTTTTGTGAGAGATTTTTGCTACAGATGCATGTGCTCACCAGAGAGACAGAGACAGAGAGACAGAAAGAAAGAAATTACCCCCAGGGGGATGGCCATATTGCAATCCCTTCTCCTTCATTCTCCTCTTGGGATTTTGGGTACACATCGCATGCACCTTCTGTGAGTTTCAAGCCTCCGGGTCTGGGGCTTGCACCGTGGTTGGCCATGTGGGAGTCCAGCGACATAACATTATACCATCTGCTGGTCCTGTACTTTTTCTTATTTTCTATGGGTTACCTAGAGATGGCAATATGAATCATTGACTCATCAAGTCTACTCGTATTTGTGCTTTCACTTTTTTGTCAGTACATGGTTCTTAGCCTCTTTCTACTCAAAGTGTGACCTGAGGGCCAGACTGGTTTCATTTCCTGGGATTTGGGCAGATATGCAGAATCTTAGGCTATCAAGTCTGTGGAATTGAATCTGCATTTTAAAAAGATCTTCAGGTGATTTAAATGCACATTAAAATTTGAGAAGTACAGCCCTAGAATACTTTAATTCCATATATCTTATTCCATTTCATATGTCTTTAATGTTGTATATTTAAATTTTATTTTTATCAAATCTCATAAATATTATTATTTTATACAGTCTATTCATTTATATTTACCCATTTAATTGCTTTTCATTTTTTCCTGCATCTCTGCTCTCCCATCTGGGATCATTTTCTTTCAGCATGGAGAGTACTACTCTTTAACTTTCCAATAGTGGGTCATACTGTTGATGATATCTCTTGTTATTTGATTAATCTCTGATTATTTGAAAATACCTACTTTTGAACAAGGCTAGTATATTACATTGACAATTATTGTTCCTTTTTTTTCTGTTTTTTTTTTTTATCCTATCTGTCTCCATATTTCATTCTGGGTTATTTTCTTCCACCTGTCTTCCTGATAACTGTTCTTCTTTTCAGCGATTGTTGGCTCATTTATTGAATTCTGGCTATTGTGGCTTTTAGTTACAGTAGTTTCTCTTTATCTACAGTTTCACTTTCCATAATTTCAATTACCTGTGAAACAGTACAGTATGCTATTTGAAAACCAAACCAGAGAGAGATCATATATAATTTTAATCACAGTATTTTGTTATAGTTCTATCTTATTTAGTTATCATTAATTCATTACTATGCTTAATTTATAAATTAAACTTCATCATAGGTAGGTATGTAGAGGAGAAAACATGGTATCTGTAGGGTTGGTACTATTTGCAGTTTCAGGCATCTTGGAATGTATACCAATAAGAGGGGCTACTATACAGTATTTCCACTTAGTTTTTTTTTAAGAAATATTTAATTTTATTCATTGCTATCATTAATATTTTTTAATTTGACCAGACACACACACACACACACACACACACACACCCAGAGAGAGAGAGAGAGAGAGAGAGAGAGAGAGAGGAAAATTGAGGAAGCAAGCTGCCAGATCTGGGACTTGAACCATGGTCAGTCATGTGAGTCAAGTGCCTTAACCACCATGCTACCTACTTGCTCCCCATTTAATTCTTTTTTATAGGCCCCAATTTTCTACTGAAATTCTTGAATTTGTCTTCTGTCTCCTGGAACATGCTAAGTGTAATTAATGTCTGTGACTGTTAATACCATTATTGGGATCCCTTATATGTCTCTTCCTCTTGATTATCATCGTTAATTGCATCTAGTCTCCTTATGTCCTTCAATGTTTTTGAATGAGCACTAAACATGTTTAAGATAAATATAAAAACAACTGAGGCCCATGTTAGTATCGTCTTCAGCGAGCTTTTATTTCCTGTGGAGGCTGGAGGACCAATAATCCTAAATCCTTGACATCCAGTTTCCGGATCTGAGATCATTAAAGCTGACATTTATTTTTGATATATGCGGTAAAGGCTGGAAGAGAAAGGCAAGGTGATATTCTAATAAAGTTGAAGCTCTTTGTTTATTATGGTTTATTTTTATTTAAGTGTTTCACGTTTCTTACTTTAGTGTTCTTCACAACATTATTGGTTTTGTAAAAGAATTATTTTATTTATTATTATTTTAAAATTTGCTATAGGACATGTGGACTCACCAGAGAGAAAGCAAGCTACCAGGCCTGGGACTCGAACTATGGGAACTCACCAGAATATAACCTTTGCTGGCAGTCTGATCTTGAACTTTCAGCCTGCAGAATTCTAAGAAATTTTTACTATCTGTAATCCACCTAGTCTATAGTACTTTGTTACTGAAGCCTGGACTGACTAAGGCAGTCCTCATATTCCTTTCCTCCCCTTGCTATTTCCCTAGCTTCTTTTTCTAGTTCATTCTAGAAATTTCACAATCAGATTAGAAGGTTCACAGCAATACTTGATGTGAAATGTAAAAGTTGTAGCTTTGGTTAATATATTTGCCTCTATTGTTAAGGTCCCTGGACTCCTACATGTTCAAGTTTGAGACTTAGTTCCTCTGAAAATGGAACTTAGAATAAGTCCCAAAGGAGTTAACTAGGTTCTCTGTCACTTGTAGCTTTAATAACCTGTGATTATTTAGCTATTGGCTCGGGTTCATCAAAATAAATGGACAAAGAGTGAATTGTGGAAATTGTATTTCCCAGCAGGCATTTCCTATGTCACACCCTAAATTCTGTCCTATTCTTCCTTTGTGCTGAAAACTCCAAAATGTTTCATCGAAATGGGAAAAGGAATGCTGACACTGATAGCATAGTGAAAATCTAAACTGGACATATAGCTTCTGCAATGTAGTTCTGCCTGCTTTGTGCATGCTGTGATGTTCTCAGCCCATACCTCCTAACTGTTGAACAGCAGGGGAGATAATATGGAAGCCAGTGCACTCCACAGGGGATGGGGGAGCGTGAGTAACTGCCCATTGCCACCTGCTGGACGCGTCTTCCCCAAGAATGAGCTTAGCCATTGCACAGCATCGCCACCCCCCACTCCTGCTGGGACCCTGTCTCATTTATGACACCTGGTCCTCTTTGTCTCTGCC
This sequence comes from Tupaia tana, assembly GCA_026018925.1. Lineage (NCBI taxonomy): Eukaryota > Metazoa > Chordata > Mammalia > Scandentia > Tupaiidae > Tupaia > Tupaia tana. Next base: position 64,464,920 of record JAKSZU010000004.1, read on the forward strand.
GTGCTGGCCCATCCATCTCTGTTAAGGTAATATTTCCTATAAAAGCACACTGAATTATTCTTTTCTTTTTTTTTTTTTTTTTGCCCAACATATGACAAAGATTTCACTCTTCTCACTTTTTTCTCACAATATTCCTTGGTACAGCTCTGTGTCTTTGCCTTTCACTTTTGAAAATGATCATTTTTAAAACACTTTGAGAATGGTAATTTCGTAAACATTCTAAAAAATTAAATTAGTATATGTTTTGCAAAGGTATCAAATGTCCTTGGGTGTTGAAGAAGAATTACCAACCACCTCCTTACTCCAGTTCAGGCACAGATATGTTTTATTTGGCCCACAGAATATTTTTAAATATGTGAATACTTTTATTTCTAAGTAAACCATATAGTGTCAATACTATCTGGTATATTAACCCTGTGTTACCCCTTTCTTTAGCTCCAGATGTTTGGCAAGGTCTTATAAGAAATTAGTCTTGGGCCTGGTTCTATAGCTCAGCAGTTAAGCACTTGTGGGTTTGGAGCCAGATGCCGCATGGTTGACTGCAGTTTGAACCCTGTTCTTGGAGCCTTGAAAAATATGCCAGGAGTGTGTGCATGTGTGCCTAAAATCCCAATAGGAAGGAGAAATGGAGGAGAATGAATTGCTCCTTCCCCTCTCTGGTGAGCACATGTACTCACTGATAATTAAAAAATTTAAAAATGTTTTAAAAAGAAAAGAAATTAGCCTTGTTTTTGCAATGAGAGATGTATCTGTTCAGCATGAGTAGACCTAACTTAAAGCCTTCTGAAAGGGAGAATTTGATTCTCTGTAATATTTTCTTAAAAGAGCCTGGAGGATTTTTTTTTTTTTTTTTTTTTTTTTTGGAGAGGTTTTTGCTATAGGGCGCATGCGCTCACCAGACAGACAGAGAGAGACGGAGAGATAGAAAGCGAGAAATCACCCCCCAGGGGGGATGGCCACGCCGCAATCCCTTCTCCTCCATTCTCCTCTCGGGATCTTGGGCACGCACGCTCACGCGCCCGGTGTGAGTTTAAGCCACCGGGTCCGGGACACGAACTGCGGTCGACTACGTGAGAGTCCAGTGACATAGCTATTACGCTAACTGCTGGTCCCAGAGCCTGGAGGATTTTAAAAAAAATGTTTTTTAATTGAAAAGCTGTGTCTCTGTGTTCTCACTTCGGTGGCACTCACCTTTGCTCACATTGATGTAAGAGTCTACTGGGAGTAGGGACACTAATACAGCTGCTCATGCCACCTCCTTACAGAGGCCTTTCTAATCATTTTCCGTGAAGTAGTTTTCCTCACTATTCTCTTTTTCAGCTCGCAGTTGCTCTTCTTCCTTCCCCTTACAACAATTAGTAACTATTTTGTTCAATGATTTGCTTACTTGCTTCTCTCTCTCTCTTCTGGACTTATGCTCTATGAGGGCATGGACTGCTGTATTCTAGGAAAATGACTGCTGTATTCTAGGAAAATGTTCCCCGCTACGCAAGAGGAGACACTCAATGAATCTTAGTTAAAATAATTGATCAAAGAGGAAATGAGCTGTGGACGTTAAAAAAAACTCTGTAAATTTTTCTTATGGCTACTCTCTTCCCTGTCAGTTGCTTGTGCTGAGGGAATGCTGGGAGGTTTCAACAATGCCCTTGCTCGCCCCCTCCCTTGTACTCAGTTCTACAGTAGCTTTTCCACAGGGGGTGATGGGAGAGTGAAAAATCTCTTGAAAAGAAGTCTTGATATCTTTCCTATGGAAGATCCATATACACATTGGGTGTGGTTCAAATAATAAGTAAATGTGTTAAATACCTAGCAGTAGAACAGTAAGGAGGAGGCCATTCAGTGACATCATCTGATGATGTCATTGAAGTCCATGTTCTTTCTGGATCTCTGCTCTGTAGCCTTGCCCTGACTTCACCCTAGGGCAGGTTTTCTTTGTGGTTATAGCAGATAGTTTTGAAGGTTCTATGATTCATCTTTTATGTCTGATGTCTATATGTGTGTGTGTGTGTGTGTGTGTGTGTGTGTGTATGTGAGAAAGAGAACTTGAGATTCCTTCTCTCCCAGCCACCTTCTTTTCTTCTAATCTGATTGCACCAAAGTGGGTCACTTTCTTGCCTATCATATTTATAAGGTGTGTGAAGTGCATTAATTTTAAGTGTGTATTTTAATGAATTTTATGTTTATCTCTTATGCAATCACCACCCAGAGCCAGATATAGAACTGTTTAGAATTCCCTTGTTCTCCTTGCTACTCATACCTACCCTCCACCTCCCATGGAAACCACTGTTCTAACACCTGTCACCATCAATTAGTTTTTCCTGTAACTGAATTTCACATAATCATGTACTCTGTATTCTTTTGTTTCTGGCTTCTTTCACTCAATATAATGTGTGTGAGATTCATCCATAGCACTGTGTGAACCAGTAATTCACTTGCATTTACTCTTGACAACACATTATTGTATAAAGAGAAATTTAAGTTTACGTAATTTGAAATCACCTAAGTTAGGAATCCCTAATGTTCATCGGTCTCACCTCTGGTTCTCAGTCAAGCTGCGTCTCTATTCTCCAACATAAAAACTATATTGCTGGACCAGCAGATGACACGGAGGTTAAAGTAGCTGGATCCCACATGGCCGACTGTGCAACTTGAATCTGAACCTGGTGGCTTGAAAATCGTACTGGGCACATGTGTGTGCAATTAGATGGAGGAGGGATTGTGGCATGGCTATTTCCTCTCGAGGGAGGTGGTGAGTGATTTCTCACTTTCTCTCTGTCTCTCTCTCTCTTTCTGGCAAGTGCACTACCTTATAGCAAAAACTAAAAAACAAAGAAACACAAAAACGTAAAAAAAAAAACAACCCTAAAAACAAAATTTTTGTCAATGAACACTGAGGTATTACTCTGTAAGACTGTACTAAAAAAAGAAGTCGCTATTTACTTTGGATATTACACGTTTCCTAAGGCACTTTCTTCTTAATTTCCTGTGCTCCATCCATACAAAGGTTCACTGGTACGAAGTCAGTAAGAATAATGTCGCATAGTCACATGCTGAATAACAATGCTTTGGTCAACAAGGGACCAGTAATACCACGGTGGCCCCAAAAGGAGCAAATGCCTATACTGTGTAGCCTAGGTGTGTAGTAGCCTATGACACTTGGGTTTGTGTAAGCGTATTCTGTGATGCTTGCATAATGACAAAGTCACCTAATGATTCATTTCCCAGATTGTATCCCATCAGTAAGCAAAGCATGACTGTATTTCAAATCAATGTCCCATTCTGGAGGACTGTGTATTCTTTTCCCTTTACCAAGTAATTAAGTCAGTAAGGGAAAAATATCAAATGCCATTATGTCCATTTTTGTTTCCCCTTTCCTCTCTGATTGGGGTTGAAATCATCAAGAGTATTTCCGAAGACAACCTTGTATAGTGAGTGAGGACATTGTCCACACTTTTTAATCCAGTAGCAGGGGCTCTGGGAAAGCAGCGTGCTACTTGTAGTCCAAGCAAAAATGTGTAAATGGCTTTATAGAAAATCAATATGCTCTTGTGAAGTGTTGTTCATTTCTGAATTCTTCACAATTTGTTGTTTTGCACCAATGAGTTACAGGGAGGTTTACGCCATGGGCCTCTGAGTTTGAGGGTTTATTTTTTCCCTGTGTTTTCTACCATAAGCCTAAGGTTAAAGGATCATTTGCTGTTTTATTTTGTTTACTCTTTGGAAGAAAAGATGTGTGGCTTTCCCCCCTTCTTTTTGATGACAGGAGTTGAATTGTCACCGAGGAGAGCAATTGTCTCCCACAATATAGTCTCACAAGTGAGGTCAAATTTGAGCAGACTCTCTGGGTGGTGGATACTTCTTCAAAGTTTCCTCAGTATGCTGTTAGAAAACGCTCCCTTCATCCCAGAGAGTGGGAAGTTGAGATACTGGAGTGTTGATTTGTCAGTGTGCAAGGGCAGATGTCTTTGTATCATCTGAAGAGTTGCAAGGTGCCAAAATTAAGTCTAGCCCTAATCATTATTGTAAAACACAGACCAGTGTTTAATTGGTCCCAGTTTTGGTGACAGATTAGTTGTGAGATTGGATTTGTCAAAATTTATGTGCTAGTTATTGCTAATGTGGCAGCATCTGAGGAAAATCAGGGTCACTTGTAATAACTTCATTTGATTTGTACAGATGAATTACAACATTTTTCCTAGGCTGAGAAACTAGATATTTTCTCATAAATTTCCATCAGCCCTTTAAAAAGTTTAACCTTCATTTTAAGCCTAGAGATAGCATAAATCTGAACAGTGAGGTATGGGTGATGGTAGCAGTGTCACAGCAAGGTCTTAATGAAATAGAGCCTAAGAGGGGGCCATAAGAGAGAGACTGAGAAGTGTGCCCTTGGACAATTTTCAAACTAATCAATGTCCAAGGATAACTTATTATTATTATTATTATTTGCAGTGCCTTCCAAATATACGGAATTCCGTGAGTTGAGTTGGATTTATAAAGAGAATGAGACTTGACTCAGACCGTTTTAACTTTTGATTGAGAACAAAGTATTTTATGTGTTAATGTTTTGTGTAAGTAAAGGGGCCAGGACAAGTCTAAGAGTAGCTGAATAGCCCTATTTCTTTTTCACTTCTTTTCTTATAAAGTTCTGACTCTGCCTATACTTAAGTGAATAAAATTTACATTTTTGGCCTCATTTACTGATGCTTCAGTTTCTTTCTAAAAACTCTTTATCTTGTCCTGAGAGCTTTAAATAAACCCAGTAAGCCTGGCCAAGACCTTAGAGAGGGGCTATTAATACAAAATATTACTAATATTCCACACTGTAACTTAAACATTATCCGCTGTACAATTTGATTACTAGTTCATTAAGCTTCTGTTTAATTTGATCAGAGCCTCTGGAATGAAATCTTTTTATATTAAAAACATCACAAAATGTGATTGTTCCAAGAAAAGATTACTAGAGTGCCAATCAGGTAGGTAGAAAAAAAAATATCATCAAATAGTAAGACCAATCTTATAAATGAATGGAAAATAGCCAGAAAAGTATGCTCTTAAACTGTGCCTCCAGGGGGGAACAGAAAACCAGTGAAAATCTTCATAATGGTTCCTTGGCCTGACTTCGTGCAGCTTAGAAGTTTATGATTAAAACTCTGGCTACATATTTATTGTTGGCATTTCTTGAAAATATACTTGCAATATTTAGTAAAGTAAAACCTAGGTATAGCCACCATTGTTTTGGCTCACCCAATGATAGTTATTCATTTATTTGTGTGTTCATACATTTATTTTTGGTGGCAAGCAGAATTGGGTGAGATCAACTAGATCATTCCTGAAAAGTTTTCTGGAATACACTCCATTGTGCAAGTTCAAATCATTTATTTGTTAGTATCTGGGCAACCAGATCATCCATTTCTTTTATGTGCTACTTGGAGGTCAGACTGGAGGTAAGGGTTGCTGTCATTTATTTAGAGCTTATTGAGAAGAAATGGCACAGGAGGCTTCCATTAATGAGGTTTTAAAATGGTTTCCCATGAAATCTGTCTCACTTCAATCTGGCTTGATGAGAAAAGAAGTAAGGAAAGGACCATTACGTGGACTGTTAGTGGGTCTGGTTACCGTAGTCACTCGTAATTGGGCAAATTGGCAACTCTATGCTGAGATGACATGATCATGAATCTACCTTTCGTTTTAACAGAGTATGACTAATTTGGGGACATTTAAATACATCTATGTTACTAGATAAACGAAGAATGCCATATGGAGCTATACAAAAGAATGAGGAAACCTCTATTAAATAACGTGTATTTGAACACTTAATCTAATATGCTACATTCAGTTTCCTTATGGGGTCTCACGAGCCTAACCCATGTTACTTATCCTCTACCGTGTTGCGTTTTGGTTTGCTTGCTTGGGTAATTGTTCTCACTAACAAAATCTTGACCTCAAACAAAGGCCCCTATTGATCCTACTAGATCAGAGAGAGGCTTTCTCTAGCTTCAATTCTGTTTTGGTAAAACCGGATAGGTTTTCCCTGTCTTTAAAATAGGGGTCCCAAACCCTCAGGCTATGGATGGGAGCCAGTCTGCCAGGTTCTCAGAGGGGTGGAGAGGGATGAGTTGCAGGCGAGCAAGTGAACAAGCAAGCGAGGCTTTATCTGTGTTTCCAGCCTCTCCCCATCACTCATATTGCTACCTGGGCTCCACCTCCTGTTGGATCAGTGGTAGTACTGGGTTCTTAAGGCCTTGAGTGTGAAGCCTATGGTTGCATTAGTGTTTCCTTTATATTGCAATGTGGTAATGGTGGAAATGGGGTGCAAAGTGGATGTGTGGTGAGCTTGGGTCATCGCAGGACCACCTTTCCAACTTTTCCCTGCTTCTGTGGAGAGATTGTCTTCCACGAAGCTGGTCTCTGGTCCTGGGAGAGTTGGGGACTGTTTTTTTAATGTACTCTTAACATTCCCTTTGTTATTTTTTACTTAAATTTCACCCATAAGAAAAAATGAAGTAAATATTTCTAAATATTAAGTTTTTAATTGCTAAAAACGTGTATACTTTGCCAGAGAGAGAGATAAAGAGAAGAAGAAAGAAAGCACCTCTTCCCAATTGGGTGTGGTCCCTATGCAATCTTCTTTCCTCCATTTCTCTATCTTGTTGGGGTTATTGGGCCTACAGGCATTTTTTGAGCTACTGGGGCTGGGATTTGAAGAATGGTCAACATGTAGGGTGTGGCTTCAAATCCATAGCACTTAACCACTGTACTAACAGGTTAACTCTGAAGTAGATGTTTTTAATGGATGCAAGATGCGATCTTGAGAACTCTGTAGATAATTATTCTTGAGAAACTGGTATTGTTACTATTGTTACTAGAAAGTGTAAGTGTAACTGTCCCATGGGTGAGGTCCTGGAAATTATAAGAATAAATATTCACTGCCTCAATAGTGCAAGATTACTGGAAGGATATAGCAATAATTTGAGTATTAAAAAAAGTTCTCCCAGGGGCAGCAAGTGACATGATCATTACGATGCTGGATCTGTCTGGCTAGCTATATGGTTTGAGTCTCAGATCTTGCAGCTTGAAAAACATGCTGGGCGTGTGTATGTGTGACTCCAAAATCCTGAGAGGAAAATGGAAGAGAAGGTATTGTAGCATGGCTATCTCCCCTGCAGGGGGAAGTGGCTTCTCACTTTTTAATCTCTGTCTCTCTGGCAAGCACATGTTCCCTATAGCATAATAAAACAAAAACAAAAACAAAAACAAAAACAAAACACTTCTCTCATGGATCAGTTTTCCTGGGCACTGTGCTATGTAGCAAGAATCTTAAAATCTATCAATATATCAATAATGATGAAAATATTAATAGCTAGCTTTTTCTTGAAGATTACTTTATTTGATTTACTTCTTTGTTTTTTTTTAGAGAGAAAATTTTGCTATAGGGCATGTGTGCTCACTGGAGAAACAGAGAGAGAGAGAAAGAGGGAGAGGGAGAGAGAGAGAAAGAGAAGGAGAAACAGAGAGACAGAGAGACAGAAAGCAAGAAATCACTCCTCGGGGGGATGGCCACACTGTAGTCTCTTCTCTTCCATTTCCCTTTTGGGATTTTGGGCATGCACACACCACACATATGGTTGCCATGAGTTCTAAGCTGCTGGATCCAGGACTCTTAACAGTGGTCAACTATGGGGGAGTCTAGTGATATAACCACTATGCCATCTGCTGGTCCAAATTTTATTATTATTTTTTAATTTGACTAGATTGAGACAGAAAGAAAGAGAGAGAAAGAGAGAAAGTAAGCTGCCAGGTCTGGGACGTGAACTGCAGTAAGCAATGTCAGGCATTCTGTGCCTTAACAACTATGCCACTTGTTGGCTCTAAAAGCTAACATTTACTGAGTACTATGTGCTGTGCACATTACAATGGTTGTGTAATTTAATCTTCAAGGTGACTCTGTAAATTGGCATATTATCTTCATCTTATAGATGAACTGATGACTTGAAGTTAAGCAACTGTCCAAGGTCACTCAGCTTTAAGTAGGTATTGGAATTAAGGTAGACTGAATCCAGATCCTGAGCTATTTTTGTGTGTTGGGTGTATATAAATTTTTAAATGGTTACTACCACATTTACTGACCCCAAAACTTATATAAAGATCTTTTCATTTCCGCTTCATCTATCACTCCCGAACCTTGTAAACCAGTTAAACCTTGTTATTAGTTTCCTTATACTTTTCTGGAGTTTTCTGGTTTTGTTGGTTGGTTGTTTAAATACACACGCGGATGAAAGTAGATATATACTCCTTCTTTCACAGAGATACAGATTATACTGTTAATGCGCACTAGCCTGCACGTTATTCTATACTCTAGAGCTTGAACTCTTACCTACAACTCCTTCTTTCATGATGGTCTTTGAACTGAATGGTCTGTTTGTCTCTTTCTTTGTGCAGTCCAACCCCACTGAATGGATGACTTAGTCAAAAATGGAAAGCTCCATGGGGAAGTATTTATGCCAGCCTCCTCCACACTGGTTGTTCCTCCTCACATCCAGTACTTACAGAATTACCTTATGATGTTAGACTGGCACCTCCAATGGAGTCTAGACTGGCTCCATCTAGCATGGATGAAGAGCAGAGAGCTAGAAACCCTCTGCTCAGAAATGATCTGCAAATGAGGTAGACACAGACCTTCTCGACTTCTCTGTATATCCTTTTAGTACAGTGAGATTATATATACATATATATTTCTACATACATATATTTACATTTATAAATTATGTATATCTGTATAAATATAATTTATAAACACAAATATATTACAAAATGTATATTTACACATATATACAGATATACATAATTTATAAACATATGTATATCATAATTTATAAATTCACACATAGAAATATATGTATATTTATGTATGGATATGTGTTTTTATACAGACACATACATTTGAAAACAATTTTTTGTATGTAAATATATGCATGCATACACATACATATTTTGCATATAATACAATATACATACAACATGTATATGTATATACAGGTGTATATGTATATGTATATATAGTCTTCAAAAATTTCTTGAAAACTACATATATGAAAAAGTTATGCGCAGATTTCAAAATTTAGAAATAAACTCACACTTTAATTCCATTTTCCCAAGAAAGTACTTTTATATGTATGTGTGTATCTAATATGTATGTATTATATATGTATAATATATTTTATGTGTATAATATATATTATGTATGTGTTCTCTCTATAAAATATAGGTAATTTAAGCAGCAGTTTAGTTTCACAGCAAATTGAGTGGAATATGTATAAAAGTTCCATATGCCTCCTGTCACCATAAACATAACCGTCCCCAACTATTCACAGCCTGCTCCACAGCAGCACATTTGCTAGAATGTCTATATACTTCTGTTTGCCTCTGTAACTCCAAAATGGGACTCCTATGTAGCTGACGGCAAATCGAGATCATCTAGTTTGCTGCGTGTACCGTGCAACCAGGTGCTGCAGTGAGTGGGGCGACGAGCGAGGAGATGAAAGGAGGCATGATGTGAGGGCTCTCAGAGCTCCAAGTCCTGCTGGGATATCAGACCGCACACAGCAAATGACTGAATTATTTTCAGGGCAATGATACACATGTAATAAAGTATCACGTAATAGAAGGCACATTTACTACGGGTTTGGAGATCTGAGGGACAAGGAGTGGTTTAAAATTTACCTTCTATATCTTGTCAGGTCATAAAAGACGGTACCTGGAGAAGACCATAAATTAGTTCATGGAGGCCATACTTACCTGTTTAAGGAAGTGAGAAGTTTTCCAGTATTTGTCAAGCCACTTCATCATCAACCACTTAAATGGCAACAATGTGATCATAATTATTACAAATGGTTCTTGGTCATTTATTAAAATAGGTCCCTTGCAAGCTTTCCTTGACAATATTTGGCCTTGATTCAACATTTGCTGGGCTGCTTCTCTGAGACCACTGGAAGCAGCATGAAGCCGTCAAATGAGCATGGGCTTTGGTGCCAGAGATGGGCGTTTTCACTGTGCCTTTGCCATAGAGAGCCTGGGACCTTAATCACAGGACTTTGCCTCTCCAAGGCTCAGTGCTTTGTAAGCTGATGTGAGCACAGTGACCTGGGGTGGTTTCACAAGAAATATATGACTACATTCTTAAAAAGTTTGGAGGAAATGGACTCTGTTTAGAAGGCAAGGCTGCCAAATCAGAACCAATAGGAAATATAACAAAGTAATCTAAAAATAGCCATTGTATAACTATGAATTGTGGTTACTCTGTCCTCCAGGTATTCTAACTGATTGAGATTTCACTGAGGAGTTGAGTTCTACGAAATTGACTGAAGAAACATTAACTTAGCCAGTGAGTCTGGCACTGTGCCTGTGGTTCCAGGGGGTGATGGCCATGTATTATAGAAGGACCTTGCACTCGTGGGGAGAACTGTCTTATGTACCTACGGCATATCAAAGCCTCAGAAGCACATTCCCCGTTTAAGCACCCTGAGCTATTTGCCAACATCTTCAGTGTTATGGACCTGCCAAGTAGTAGTCCCACTCGGGGCACACCCTCTGGGTGGCTGGCTTTTCTCTGGAGTGGATTTCTTTCAGCAGACAATCAACCAGGTTGGTCTCTTGGTTGTTGCCTCCAGTGAAGCACACTTGTCCAGGCGACAGCTGCCCAACTGCCGGCCAGCCTTCTCTATGCTCTGGAACATGGTAGTTCCACACTGCTTCCAGCACAGCCCATCTTCTAAAGAGGTTTCTGCTATTAGTTTTGGAGGTAGGGTTTCATTCTTCCCTGCAGTCCCATTTTTTGACGGGTGGTCTTAAGAGGGTTATTACTTTGTTGGCTAAAGAGCACTAAAATTTTATGACATGCCATATGGAATAAAGAAATAAGGAGGTGACCTCTTTTGTGTGGTGTCATTAGGACAGAATGTCACTGTCCTCTGCCTTCAGCCCCTTCCCTGGCCCCTGGCTGAGGTCTGTACCACAGGCCTGAATTAATATTGTTTTGGCTCCTAAAAGCTGTAATTTTCCTGAGGTGGCAGTCGTGGTGGAGTACTTTTTCCCTCTTTCCAATTTCCTAGATACATCCACACATGGAATTGAAACGGCCTTTCTTTCTACCTGCTACGCACATGGGACCTCTACACCTGTTCAGTCATGAAGCCACTAATGAGGCCTCTCCTGTCCTATTCAGGATTTTGACGGAATATGAAATCTCATTACCCAGAGTCAATGAATGACATCTGTTCCCCATCCCCCTCCCGAAGCCATCATTCCAGCCGCTTGGTGCTGTGAAAAAGAGGTGCCACTCAGAGAGAAATTAAGAGTCCAGAAAAAGAAGGTGTCCCTCCCCTGCTTGCCCAGTCAGCCAGCAATCATGGAGCTTTTAATATTCAGGCCCCCATTTAAACCTTTGTCCTCAAAGAATCGGCACAAAAGGAAACCTCATTATTTCAAACTTTAAAAAGAATCTCTTTGCTTCTAAAACATGTCTAAACCTTGGAAACATAGGGTTTTATTGATAAGGAAGAAAAGGAAGCTCTTGAAAACATCCAGCCAACAAAAACCCTTGCTAACCTGATTTAAAATGGGTATTAATACCAACGTTATTTATATAGTTTGGTCATCTGAAGTTCTCCTTTTGGAAAGAGGAGGTATAAATAAATATAAATACACATGAATCTAATTAATGTTTTGTTTGGGGAGTACTCATGTATACTAATATGTATGAAATACAAATTGGTATAAAATACTATAGACTGTATCTACAGTATTGTTTTCATTCATTTATTATTCATTCACTTATGAGAGTGTTAACTGTTTACTGAGGACTTCATACTCAGTAATAATGTCAGGTGCTATAATTGCTGTTATGGATACACGAATGAATTAATTCAATGTTTAGAAGAGGAAATATGGCGAAGTAAATAATGACAGGTCATGTGGTAAGTCCTACCACAGATGGCTTGGAGGCAGTGGGAAAGATGGCTTTAGCTCTGGGAAACTTTTTTTTTTTAATAATTTCTTCATTTGTAATTTTTTGCTTTTCAATTTCTCTTTTTGGAACTCTTATTAATTGGATATCAGTACCTTTTTGATTTCTTATCTTTTTTTATATTTTACATGTCTTTGTTTCTCTGTTTCAATTCTAGGAACTTTCTTTGACTATATTTTCTTCCTTTTAAAAACTTTGTTTATCTATCTATTTGTTATGATTTTTTTTTTTTTTTGAAGAGGTTTTCACTATAGGGCATGTGCGCTCGCCAGAAAGACAGAGAGAGAGAGAGAGAGAGAGAGAGAGAGAGAGAGAGAGAGAGAGAGAGATAGAAAGCGAGAAATCACCCCCCAGGGGGGATGGCCACGCTGCAATCCCTTCTCCTCCATTCTCCTCTTGGGATCTTGGGCACGCATGCACATGTGCCCGGTGTGAGTTTAAGCCGCCAGGTCCAGGACTTGAACCACGGTCAACTATGTGGGAGTCCAGCGACATAGACATTACGCTAACTGCTGGTCCCTATTTGTTATGATTTTCAAACCGTGGGACCTGAGCCACAGTCAGCCATGTGGGAATCCAGCACTCTAGCCACCATGCTGCCTGCCCCTTGACTTTATTTTCTAGTTCTTCTCCTATGTATTTTATTTCAGGAGTGATCTTAAGTCTCCCATATCTTAGTTTTCAATTTTTGTGAATTAATCTTTTGTCATAGCACCCTGATTTTGCTTTACAAATATAACTTGGTTACTCTTTCTATCTACCTTGATTAGATTTTTTAAAAAATATTTTTTCCCTGACTTATTTTTTTCTTTTCTACAACAGAGTTTTATTAGGTTCATTCATAAAACATTGGCAAAATAAACTTTTACAGATGCAACCTTCAAAGTATAAAATTGTATATACCAACAACACACTAAATATTTATAACAATAACTTACAGATACACACTAATGATAAACTACAATTTCACAAAGGGTTGTAAACAGTCCTTTCTTTTAGGCAAAGTACTCTTTTTTTATTTTTTCCATTTATTTATTTATTTTTACATTTCCCCCAAACATTTACTTTACATATCGCAGAATTTTTGCTCATACTCCATAGTTCTTGACAGTTAATGAACAACTTTCAAAATTTCAGAATACTGAATTTTAAAGATAATGTTTAAAATATTTCCTATAATTTTGTATAATTTTGTTTGTGACTCTACAACAGAAACAGTATGGTTTTAGATATTTTTGAGAAAAGATTTACATGTCAACTACTCAAACTGTTGAAAAGCAAATGCCCAGCACACAATTCACACATACACCTTCTCAATTCAGCCCTGCCTACCAAGTATTCTGTGATATACCATCTGCTAGCAAAGATCAGTCTCTTTTTCTTCCTTCAAAGTCTTTTTCAAGATAATCCTCTGGAGTGTTTGCTCTTTTACAATCTCTGCTGATTACAATGCTGGGCTGGAAAAATCCAGCTTATTTTGTGTTATAAATTCTTTCACATATCTTCTCTAATCCTCTCTGCCAGGCAGAACTATTTATGATGTCAGGCCATCTTTCTAAGAGCTTCTGCTGGCTTACTTGAGATCCACCTTAGTTCCATAGTTTTCTGATTAATCTTCAGGTATGACTTTCCAGTCAAAGCCCTGTCCAGTAATGAGTATTTCCAATTTCTGATTCAATCCAACAAGCATTATTGAACTTATGCAAATAACCCTTCTGCCACAAAATAAGTATATTCCCAAATATTTCCAATTCAAGAGGGGTCAGTAAGGAAGACAAATTTGTTTCCATTTAAAGAAACAAACAAGGAAAATATTTTAACAAATTGCTGAATCCATCAACAACTCAAAAGAAAGTAAAATGTTTAAATTGGAAAAACAAAGCATAGTAAAAAAAAGAAATCAGTAATGTTTTCCTTGCTCAAAAATCATAAAATTCTATTTTGACATTTCAGTCTTATGTTCAAACTCTCTTCTGTTGAATATGCAGTATTACTGTGGCCCAATCTTTCCGTTTAAATCTTGGAAGTTAACATTCAACATTATCATCGATATTTCTTGTCCCTAGCATTAAATTGGTCATTTTCTTGGTTGCCTTTTGTTCTCTTATTTCTGTATGTATCTTTAGTTTTCCTGATAGAACATGCCTTTCAGAACTTCTTTTTTTTTTTCTTTTTTTTGGGAGAGGATTTTGCTATAGGGTGTGTGCTAGACAGAGACAGAGAGACAGATAGCAAGAAATCACCCCCCCGGGGGGATGCTCAATCCGCAATTCCTTCTCCTCCATTCTCCTCTTGGGATCTTGGGCACGCATGCACGCGTGCCCAGCGTGAGTTTTAAGCTACTGGGTCTGGGACTTGAACCACGGTAGACTACATGGGAGTCCAGCGACATAGCTATTACTCTAACTGCTGGTCCCACCTTTCAGAACTTCTTGAAGAGTGGGTCTGCTATTGGCAAATTCAGGTCTTGTTTATCTGAGAATGTTTTTATCCTGTCTTTCCATATGAAAGATAATCTTGCTGGGTATAGTATTCTTGGTTGAAAGTATTTTTCACTTAACACTTTGAATATATTTTCCGATTCTTTCTTTACTCGCATTGTTTCTGATGAGAGGTCTGAGGTTAGCCTGATGGGATAATCTTTATAAGTAACCTATGTTACTCTCTTGCCAATTTTAGCATCTTGTCTTTGTCTGTAGATTTGGCCAGTCTGGCTATGATGTGCCTTGGAGAAGATCTTGTTGGGTAGATTCTACTAGGGATCCTTTGTTTCTTGGGCCTGGATATTTGAATGCCTTTCTAGATTTGGAAAATTTTCTTCCAAGATTTTATGAAATAGATTATCAATGCCATTATTAGTTTCCTTACTTTCTGGGATACTGATTATCTGGATGTTTGGGTGCTTAATGCTGTCTAGTATTTCTTGTATAGTATTCTAATTTTGGGGGGTTATTTTCACGTTTTTTTTTAATTTAAAGTTATTTATTTACATTCATTCACTGCACATCATTACAGCATACAAAATGAGATTTTCCAGCCAGAATACACTGTATATTGGCTCAATCAAGCACATCAATATACGTGTTATCATCAACAAATAATTTTCCATTTCTTGTTTCCTGTATATTTTGCTTTTTTCCCCATCCTTGATTCCCTAGTTTTTTTGGTTGTTTTTTTTTTTTTTTTTCTAGATCAGAGGTTTTGCCTTCAACATCTGAGATTTGATTTTCTTCATGGACTAATCTACTTTTAGTACTTTCGAGGGAGGTTTTGAGTGGCAGCCTTCATCTCTAATAGCTCCATTTGATTCTTTTCTACAGTGTATATTTCCTCTTTCAGATCATGGAAGAACTTCAACATCTCCTGGAACTCATTGTCTCTTTTCTCCTGCATCTGCTAGAGTTCATTATCTCTGAGTTCTTGTATCTTGTTTAGTTTTGTCACTATGAATATTCTCAATTCTCTATTACACGTTTCCATGAGTTCTCCTGTACTGTCTGTGGATGATGTGGGATTGTTCTTTTCTCTGAGGGTAGAAATATTTTCTAGGTTTCTCATGTTTTTTGTGCCTCTGCGGTTGTTTCTGGTTATTCTGTGCAAAATCTATCCTCCACTATGCTTTGCAATGTGGTATCCACAGAAAGATTAGGAGTTCAGATTTATAAAAAGAAATTTCTTCATTAAAGCAGGAGGTTCAATAAGTGTTGAGGATTTCAATGACTCTAAAAGTATTGAGATGCTTGGCTACTGTGTACCTATGTCTATTTAGACATTCAGTATGTGGAGAGTGAAGCTTAGAGTGGGAAAATAAGGTTAAATGTAAGCAAAAAGAAAAAAAAAATAAGCTAGAAAAATACTACCAAAAAAGAGGGAAAAATTTTTTTTACATGTAAAAAATGAAAACCACGTGCCAGGCATGCCAGTCCAGGACACACCTCAGCTTTAAAATGACTTCTGAAATTAGCAAGTGAAATGAAAGGCTCAAGATGAGGAGAAGGGGTTGAAAAATTTAAAAAAAAAAATTAAAAAGTTTAAAGAGAGAGTGCGAGACAGACAGAGAAATGAACAACCAGAGACAGAAAGAAGATGAAGGTCGCCCTACCTTGTCTGAATATTTCTGGAGTTTAGAAGATGGGGTTTAGGGCATAGCTTCCCTGAACAGTCTGGGACACACCTCAGCTTTAAAATGGCTTCTTATCTGAATGTTTCGGGAGTCCCTCCTGACTTACTCTGAGGTCAGCTTTTCTGTTGTTCTTCATACTGCTTGTTCTGCTCAGGTGTCTGATCATCAATGGTTATCTCTCCATAATAAGAAACTAGAATTAGGTTTTGGTATGAGTTTCATCTGCTATTGTAAGATAGGGCTGTTTTGTCGAAGGTATAATACCTTCTCTGAACGGAAATTCTAAGGGTGTTTTAGTAGGGTCAGTAGGTTGGAAGAAAGGTTGTCAATACTTACATATTATGAACCAGGGGGAACCACCTCATAGCCTGTGGGCCCCAAAATACCAGAATAAGAATGTTCTTCTTCTCAGGGACACCAACGGTTTCCTAATTTCTTTCAGGCCATCAGGGATACTCTGTTAGTAAGTCTTAGTAAGTCATTTTTTTCCCTAGAAATCATTCATTATATGAAAAAATTGTTTATTATAATTCTTTAAAATTTTTCTTTTCTTTTCTTTTTCTTTTTTCTTTTTTTTTTTTTTTGAGAGGTTTTTTGCTATAGGGCGCGTGCGCTCGCCGGACAGACAGAGAGAGACAGAGAGACAGAAAGCGAGAAATCACCCCTCAGGGGGGATGGTCACGCCGCAATCCCTTCTCCTCCATTCTCCTCTCAGGATCCTGGGCATGCACGCACACGCGCCCGGCGTGAGTTGTAAGCCACCGGGTCCGAGATGTGAACTGCGGTCGACTACGTGGGAGTCCAGCGACATAGCCATTACGCTAACTGCTGGTTCCCAAATTTTTTGAATCTGAGTTATTTCACCCTTGTGACTTTTAATTTTGTATGGCTCTTCTTTTCTTCTTTTCCTTTGTTTTCTTTAGAGTTGAAAATGATTTGTTTACTTTTTGGTGTTTTTTTTTTTTTGGAGAGGTTTTTGCTACAGGGTGCATGCACTCACTGGAGAGACAGACAGAGACAGAGAGACAGAAAGTGAGAAATCACCTCCCATGGGAGATGGCCACACCATAATCCCTTTTCCTCCATTCTCCTCTCGGGATCTTAGGCATGCATACACATGTGCCCAGTGTGAGCTTAAGCCACCGGGTCTGGGACTTGAACCACAGTTGACTACATGGGAGTCCAGTGACATAGCCATTATGCCAACTGCTGGTGTCACTTTTAATCAGCATTAAAATTTGTTGTTGAGGTCTGTAGATGCTGTGGTGGTTAAGGTTCTGGACTCCCACATGGTCAAACAGGGTTTGAGTCCCAGACCTGGTGGCTTGTTTTCTCATTTTCCCTCTCTTTCTCTCTGGTGAGCACACATGCCCTATAGCAAACTTTAAAATGATAATAATAATAAACAAAATAAAATAAATAATTAAAAAATAAAATTTGTTTGGTATTATTTATTCTTTTCTAAGTTATTCATTTCTCCTTATCTGGATTAATTTCATCTTTCACACCAGCATGTGTACTCACCAGAGAGAGAAAGAAAGAAAAGCAGAAAGCATCCCAATGGGGGATTTTGTGAGCACACATACACAAGCTGCTGGGGCCACGATTCTAACTGCAGTCAGCCATGTGGGATCTGGCTCCCTTAATCTGTAGGCTATAGGATTGGGGCTGGCCCCCAAATCATACTGAACTGTAATTTTCTAAATAATGGAACTTGTGAAAATTAAGTTAAATTCTGAGTGATGAAAGTCAATGGAAATGTGTTCGAGTTAAAATGATTGCTCTGAAGCAGGAGCAAACTTCTTTTATGTGTGGACTTAGAGCAACCCGAGGCTGGAAGAATC
Source organism: Tupaia tana (assembly GCA_026018925.1). Taxonomy (NCBI): domain Eukaryota; kingdom Metazoa; phylum Chordata; class Mammalia; order Scandentia; family Tupaiidae; genus Tupaia; species Tupaia tana. The sequence goes on from JAKSZU010000004.1 coordinate 64,482,909, forward strand.
TGTCGAGGGAAGTAAAAGTGGACATGACAAAAGAGGGCATGACTAGGGAAAAGCAAAAGGAAAAACTGTGTTGATGAGTCAGGACTTGGAATAACTTAAGAAAGAACACTGTCCCCATCTCCTTCAGTTTTTTTTTTTTCTAATTGCTAGAGGGTGTGTGTACTTGAGCTAGAGAAAGAGAGAGCAAGAGAGCGAGAGAACCCCCTACTGGGCACGGTGATACCGTAATCCTTTTCCTTCCATTTCTCCATCCTGTCAGGGTTTGAGGCATTTGGCTGCTGGACCTGGGGTTTCAGCCGGACTGACCGAGTGGGTTGTGAGTCCCTGTGCACAATGCTTTACTGCTGCCCAATGGCCGGCCCTCCTTCATTGATTTCTTCATGTCAGAACCCCACAGTGTCACTCTCGATTGTGCTGGGTTTTACAAGTAATTGCTCATGTATTAGACTCTAAGTTCCTTGCGAGCAAAGATCGTGCCCATTGCAGTAATAACAGTGTTAACCTTAATGATGTACTGTGGCTGATCGTGCTTAGTGAAACAAAAGTTTCACAGATGCGAAGCATTTAAATGCCATGAAATGCCATGCCATGTATACACTCACCCACCCCCCCCCACACAAATGCATACATACACACATGTATAATACATAGTTCATTTTTTGAGAGATTTTTGCTATAGGGTGCATGTCCTTACTGGAGAGACAGAGACAGAAAGACAGAAAGTGAGAAATCACCCTTCAGGAGGAATGGCCATGCCACAACCCCTTCTCTTCCATTCTCCTCTTGAAATTTTGGGCACGCATGCACATGTACTTGGTATGAGTTTCAAGCTCCCAGGCCTGGGACTCGAACTACAATCAACCATGTGGGAATACAATGCTTCAACCACATCACCTGCTGGCACCGGCTATATTTTAAAAGTAAATGAAACTCTTAGAAAGCATTTGCTCTCAATGCAATTCAATTAATTGGCATAAAAATCTGCTCTGGGTCTGGCCCCAGTGGCACAGGGGGTATGTTACCACTGAGATACTGGGCTGCATGGGTGTCCCAGTTCAGACCCCAGATGCTGGGTGTCTGCAATTCTGGCTGGCTAGAAGATTAGAGGGAGGATTGTAGTGTGGTAAGACCTGAGGGTACCTCTCTCTCTTTCTCTCAGAATAAATAAATAAACTTTAAACTTTATCTGGATTAATCACTGGTTTTAACTGTTTGGGACATGTTGCTGTGTTATAAGCTGATGCTGATGCAGGTCTCTCTCAAGTTTCATAGTATTCAGAAAGTGACTCTTGAAAAAGTTTTCTAAGTGTCCTTTTGAAATCACGTCTTTTGCACTTACATTCTCCTTTGTTTGGTTTTCGTAGGTCTCAGCAAAATGCTTGTATAACTGCCTGACCTTTTCACAAATTATGGCAGTGCTTAACAGTACATTTTTCCAGCCTTGGACTTCTCTCCATATATAGTTTTATATCAAGCTCAGAGTCTCTGGATCTCCCTTTGTGAGCTACAGAAGTAGTCATTACTCTGGGTGTTCATGATGAAGCAGGTGGGGGCTGACTGCACCACAGGCACATAAAGGGAAAATCAAAAACTTATTTGCATGAAGATGAAACCATGATATTTTAAATCCACAGTGGTTAAAGTCATGGATTTAGTGACTATTGTATCTCCCCATAACAGATAACAGCCAAGAACAGCTGTCACTTACTGAGAACTTGCTCAGGTACTTCTCAGCACCTTCCATGCCTAACTCACTAACTCCTCATGACCAATGTCTGAGGCAGTAACTATGACTCTCCCCATTTTACAGGTAACTAACTCACAGAGAGGTGACATTACCCAGCTCCCTAGAGAGCGAATTTCCAATCTGGCATTCAAACTCCAAGCAGTCCAGGTTTTGAACCGCCCTACGTTACCACTATGTGCTGCTGCTTTTAAAAGTATTGGACTTTAACTAAATATCTATTCGGTGGCTCAGACATGATCAACAATAACAGCTATTAGTGAGATCAAGGAATCCTAAGCTAGGAGAAGCCCTAGGGATTGACTATCTACCTAAATCTTTTCAGTTTTTACATAAGAAATTGGAGGACCAGAGACAGAAAAGACCAAAATCACAGAAGTAGAATGAACAGCGTAGAGAGTTGAATTCTAATCTTCTTTCTCCCAGGGTCCTGTCTTTTCAACTGTATTGTTCTGTCTTCTTGGTTCTCTCTGTATAGACTGTTTTCAGCCTTGTATAGAAAGTGGACAATTTTACTACCATTTTACTCTAGAGTTGTGCCAAAAGGATCAGCGATGTAAGATGTGTTGAGCATTTGTTACGCACTGGTTCTGTAATAATTCTGGGATGCAGATGCTACCGTCTTCTATTCAACTGAGAAAGCTGAGACTCAGAGAGGTTACCAACTTGTCCCCAGTGCTAGAGCTAACAAGTGATAGAACCTTGTCTGGAATTCTTACTCATTGGGCTTTGAAGTTGACTGTTGCTATGCTCATAGCCTGTCTCTGGTTAAAGCCTTCCAGGAATGCAGACTTCGTAACCACTGAACTCTAGCTATTTGTCCTTTCGACTGTATAGATCCTTGTGGATCCTGAAGATGTGCTCTCCTTCAGTTTTGCAAATGTACCCGCTGTGTCTATGAATGATGTGGTAGAAGAAGTGGTTTTATAGATCTCTCTGCTTTTTGGTGAAAAACTTCCTGGCTGGGCATCCCTTGACAAACATCTCCACTACCAAGAAGGCCTTTCGCCTGTAATTGCTTCTTCAGTAAGACTCCCTCCCTGGCTACAGTTGCGGGGTTGTAAATTGTCTGTCCCTTGTCTTGCTGGGATTTTGTGGCTTAATTCTTCCAAGTCTCTTACACAGGACTACATTTACAGACTCAAAGAAGAGCCAGGCTGACGCTTAGCTATCTTGTACCAGCTTACATCCTTGGATTATCTAGTATCCCAGGAAAAGTGTCTGTATCCACGATAATCCTTCTTCTGGACTTGTTTCCTTTCTGTGTTTTGACCTCCCTTGAAGCAGAAGAGTCATCTTGCATCTTGATAAAAGCAGAGAAGGGGGAGGATCCTTGAATTACTGGGTAAAGCAGTGTATCTCATTCAGGACTGTTTCCCATTCTCCACAAGAAAATCTCTTGCTGCAATCTACGTTGGTGGATCACAGACTTCAGACCCATGGGACCTCATCTCTGACACTCAGAAAGTGAATCCAAAGGGTGAAATAGTTTAATAAAATGAGGTAGAGAAGGTAAGAAATGTCTGTAAACATTTCATAAGAAATTTCGTCCTTTTTATTGTTTTCCTAGCTGCCATTAAAATTCCTAGTTGGGGCTACTAGTGTCAGTCTTTAATCTCTAATACTGTTCTCGGTTTAGCTTTCTGTAAAATCTGTTCTAGAAATCTGATGTAAACAAGCATGAGGACCTTTTTTTTTTTCATTCAATGGTTGTAGTGACCATGGTGTTTGAGTAGTGAGGAGTTAATTGGTGAGGCAAAGGGTAAAAACTTAGACCTAACCCATTTATTTCCTTGTTTTCCTCATTTGCCTGAATCCATAAGGCCAGTGGGAGTCAATCAGGCCACATAAGAGGGCCCCAGGCTCTTTCTGTGTCTTCTTTACAGAAGTGATCACATGAGCGGGCAAGAGGCACAGCCTGGGGTGTTGGCCTGGCTTCTGTAAGGACTAGCTGGCCTCACCCTGTAAGTCTATCTCCTTTTGAAGGCTCTAGACAGTTCGTTTTTGTTTTGTTTTTTTTCTTTTTTTGGAGAGGTTTTTGCTATAGGGTGTGTGCACTTGCCAGAAAGATAGAGAAACAGAGACAGAAAGCGAGAAATCACCCCCCCCCCCCCCAGGGGGTATGTCCACGTCACAATCCCTTCTCCTTCATTCTCCTCTCAGGATCTTGGGCATGCACGCACATGCGTCCGGTGTGAGTTTAAGCTGCCAGGTCCGGGACTCAAACCACAGTTGACTACATGGGAGTTCAGGGACATAGCCATTACGCTAATTGCTGGTCTCTCCAGGCAGTGTATCATTATAGCAGAACAGCCTCCCTACCTGGGTGGCACCACAAATTAACATAATAGTATACTAATAGGTCATGCCACTTTCAGCTTGCCAAATATGTTTTAAGTACATTTCTCATCAGCAGTGTCATACCCGGTCGATCAAGTAATCCACTTACCCACTCACTCCTGGCTGAAGGAAAGGTCACGTCTGTCTCCTAAAACAAAAGAGAATTGCTACGAGACGGAAGACAATCATAGCACGGTTCAAATGTGTTTGGCTATGTGAGTGGCCAAACGTGGCTCATCTCACGGTAGGTGTGAGGCCTACAAAAACAATTTCAATGAAAACAACAGGCAAGGAAACAAAGCCACTTTCTATTTTTTGAAAAAGGGCATCACTTGAACTTTTGTTTGGAAAGGGATGATTGTTATCCACGTTTGGAAAGCCCCTGGGAGTTGTTCACATGTGACATGATGATAATCAAGAATGCCACATGAAGGAATATTGGAAAAGTAATTAGATTTTCCTCAGTTCATCGTCTAATTAGAGGGCAGGTTAAAGTCCAAAGTAATGAAATTAAAATCTAACTACTGTTAAGACTGTGATGGTTTTTGCTGAATGTCTCCAGAATGCTATGCGTGGTAGGGAACACCTGAGGACACAGAGGCCCCGAAGGAGTGGAAGTTTTAGGTAGAATTTGACAGGCTTTGATTTAAAACTGAGAAACTGAGAATGAATTGGCATAATCTTAGAACTGAAAGCATGATCCTTCATGGTAATATATAGAAGTCTCAATTTTTTCAGCTTCTAGATTATACTAATAATGCTGACAGGCCTAGGTTAGGGTTACTTTTCCTTTGTTCATATATTTTTTTTGTGGGAGATGGACCCATTCACAGGAAACAGGGGCATGTTGGCTGCAGCAGTATTTATCGCACCACTGGTAAATGACGACTTACATGTTCCTTAGAGACGGCTGCAGAGTCAGTGTGACAAACCCACAGAAATGCCTGGACTGAGTCGTTCGCCTTTGCTGCTGTCGTTAGAGGATACGTGTACTTGCCAGAGAAAGGTGGAGAAAAAGGGAGAAGAAAAAGCAAACAGCTTTACCCCGCCATGAGGAATGGTCATTCTGCAATCCCTTTTCCTCCATCTGTCTCTTCTTTAGGGATTTTGGGCATGTACACACACCAAACATGTTTCTTAAGTCACAGCATCCAGGATTTGAACCATGTGGTTGGCCATGTGGAAACTGGCTGCCTTAACCATCAAGCCACAGAGCCAGCTTGATTGCTTTACTGTCTTAATGGGAGGGATAAACAACAGAAGAAACACTCACATGCATATATGTGTGTGCACGAATATACTGCAGAATGGACTGCAATAAATTACCGGTCTCATCCTTGCCTGGTTCCAAAGAATGTTGCCATTAAAGAGCCAGGCCTCTGCAGGTTACCCACCCGCTTCTCTTTTTTGGTGGGCTCTTCCATCTGGCAGTGACCAGCCAATGCTGGCAGCCTAAGCTATGCTTTTTTCTCCTTGGAGAAAGGTGAAATTAAAGAGATGGTGCCTTATCAGAGAAGAACTGTTGATATATACAAAAGGAATAGCCATGCTGTCCTGGGAGGCCCAAAGTAGAGAGCAAGTATATTTCATTTCAAATATGAACATTTTTTGTGTTATTCAAATGTTCACATTCCTTCTCCTGCGAGGTTCTCTCTGAAGAGTTAAGAAAGAAGAGGAGTATCTCATACCTGCTCTCAAATCGTCCACCTCACTTTCGTGTGCTTTTCCTCATCACACCCGTGTACCCATTCCCACCCACCCCTGCTGCTGTCCCTGCCTGAAATTCCTGCTCATGGTCCAGGAGACTGCTGAGCAATGCCACCATCAGAGTACTGAGAATGTGGTCCCTACACCTTCCTTGTCTACCTATGTCTTTTTTTTTTTTTTGTCCCCATAAGGGTGGATGTACTCACCAGAGAGAGAGAGACATAGAAGGGCAGAGACAGAGGAAAAGTGAGAAGTAAGCCTCTGGGGGAATGGCCACTCCTCAATCCCTTATTCTCTATTTTGGGTATGCATGCACATGCACCAGCATAATTCTCAAGCTGCTGAGTCCAGGACTTGAACCACAGTTGGCCATGTGAGACTCCAGTGCCTTAGCGCCATGCCAACTGCTGGCCCCACCTGCCCATCTCCTGTTACCCTGTGTCTTCTCTCAGGTTGTACAGGGATATTATCAACTGACAGGAATTTTCGGATAGAAAGTGATATTTATATTTTGTTCTGCTTAGGACTTTTCCCATATTTTATGGAAAATCCATATGAGAAGATTAACTAATTTTCTTCCTTCCCTCTTCCCCCTCCTCCTTTTCTTTCAATTACCAGAGGAAGTGTATGCTTGCCAAAGTGAGCACGAGTATAAGCATTTGACAATTGGGTGTGGTCATGCTGCGATCCTTCTTCTCTCATTTCTTCATCCACTAAGATCCTGGGTATGCGCATGTGCCCAGTACGTTTCAAGCTGATAGAGCAGACACACGTCCATAGACATGGGCTTTCCAAAGACACTAACAATTCTCAGCGACATAGGAAGAAATACTTTCCCCAGCATCTAGTTTGCGTGGTGGTGTTCTCACAATGGTATTCCTCACTTTTTTCTTTTTTTAACAGCTTAACTCATCTCCTTTTTCCCCTCCTCCTACTTTCAAGGTTGTTTTTGTTTGTTTGTTTGTTTTTTGTTACTGTTTTAGTTTTGCTATAGGGCACGTGCACTTGCCAGAGAAAAAGAGAGAGAAAGAAAGAGCAAGGAATCACCCTCCTGCCCCCCGCCAAGGGGAATGGCCATGCCGCAATCCCCTCTCCTCCATTCTCCTCTTGGGATTTTGGGCCTGCATGCACACGTGCCTGGTGTGAGGTTTAAGCCACTGGGTCCAGGACTTGAACCACGGTCGACTACGTGGGAGTCCAGCTATGTAACCATTACGCCATCTGCTGGTTCCCCAAATTGTGTTTCTTTAGTCCCAAAGGAACACAAAACAGAACTCCCCCAAGCTATATGCCTGTGGTTTGTGGATGCTGCTGACCAGATGAAGTGCAAGGTCCCTGTTGGAGCCTCATAAGAGCTCATTAAATTCTTAGGCCCAGGTAATTCCCCATCCCAGTTACTCCCTGGAGGGTAGGGAAAGGGTGTGTGCATGTATGTGTAGGTGACTTGGGTAAATGTATATCATTTTGTAAAGTATAGGTCATAAGGCATATCACATTTAACCCCTATCAATCTTTTATCCACTTTAAACACATTCTATAAGATTAATGGCATAGCTAATGTTTTGAATTTTAAAATCTCATTTTTTTGGTATGGCTGGCTTGGCCCTTCCCACATTTTAGGTCTACTTAAAAGTCATCCCCTCAGATCTTTTCTGACTCACCAGTTAAAAGTGGTTCTTGCTTTTGCTTCCAACCTTGGCAACATGGCTTCTTTCATGATGCTTGCATTTCTTTATTAACTTATTTATTATTTGTTTTTCCTTTCTAGAGTGTAAATTCTTTCAGGGCAAGGCAGTATCTCTCCCCTGGTGGAAACACTCATGGAGTCTTTTTGCTGTTATTGGTGGGAAAGAAGCTACCTCCCAAACACAGCTGTCTGCTTCACCTTAGCACCACTGGGGCTTCTCATTCCTGGATTCTTCAGATATCTATCGGGAACAGTCTTCGGATCTTCCTGCAAAATCCGGGGGTTGCATACAAGCTCTCCACCTCACAGTGGTCTGGTTGAAGGCTTTCTCACTAAGCTGAGCTGAAAGGCCAGACAGCCCACTACTGACCTGTGGGGTAGAGATAAAGAGATCAATTGCAGAACTTTTCCCAGAGAATATCTTTCCACAAATCCTCTTCCCAACTCCACATTCTTAAGGCACATATGTACTCCTTCAGAGTTTTTGAGTTTTCTAATTCATTCTTGGCACCAGTTTGAAATTTCTGTTTTGTGATCAGTGACTAATTGGAATTTTTCAATGTATTGGGTTGTCAGAAAAGTCATGGTGTATTTATCTATGTTTTTCCATGCAAAAATGTGTCTTGACATTTCCTACAACTCAGTGTAACACATGCTCAGTCAAAACTTCCAACCCGGGGCCAGCAGATAGTGTAGAGGGAGTACATCACTGGACTCCCTCATTGCTAACGGCAGTTTGAGTCCTAGACCTGGTGCCTTGAAACTCATGCCAGGTGCGTGTGTGACCAAAATCTCAAGAGGGGAAGGGATTGTGGTGTGTCCATCTCCCCTGGGGGATGATTTCTTGCTTTCTGTCTGTCTCTGTCTCTCTGGAGAGCTCATGTACCCTGTAGCAAAAATCTTTCACCCCAAAGAAAACCAAAAAAAAAAAAAAAAAAAAAAAAGAAACTTCTGACTTAGTCTATTACATTAGGGGCTAAGAGTACAAAGTAAGCTGTCTCCTGTGCAGGCAGAAAGCTCAAGGTCTAGTGGAACTTCCAACTCACGACTCATTTCTGTCTTCCTCTCATCATCTTCATGGTCTGCCTACTCTTCTCTCTCCCCGATTATTGATCCCAATGTCTTCATTTTATTTTCTCTTTGTTTTCTTCCTCATGCTTCTCTTATCTTCTCTCCTTCTTCCTTTCATCTTTTATTTCCCATCCTTTTCTTTCTCCCCACTTTTCCCCTCTTTTCTTTCCTTTTTCCCTTATAAAAAATGTCTTATTTATGCACTTACCATGTTAAAAACAATACAAAATTAAACTTTGAAAGTCATTAAGAAGATAAATTTTATTTTTAGTTTAGTACAAATAAAATGATAGTCCCAGTGTTGGTGGCAGAGCCAGCAGTACACCAGACTGCAATGACGGAAGCCCATGACCAAATGTCGGGTTAGATCCCAGCCCGGCCAGCCGGAAGCACACTGTGTGCGTGCGTGCTCAGGATCCCAACAAGCTGGAGGGTTGGAGGAAGGGGATCACGGCCTGACAAGACCCCGTGTGGGTGCGTCTCTCTCTCATGCAGGTGTGTGTGCATGTACATGCCTGCACGCTACCGTTAATGAAGTGATTTCTTTACAAAGATCTTTTTTGGTTCTACTTTTTTCTTTGTCCTTCTTATTCCTCCTCATCTCAATTTCTGAACAAATGAGTTTGTTCCAGTAATAATTCTCTTTCTGTAATAATTATCTCCTGATTGTTCCAACCTGACTTTTCCCTTCAATATTCTTTGCATACTATCCATTTTCTGCTCTCTAAATACCCACAGGTAATTCTTTGATTCACAAATACAAAGATCTGTACATTTTGCTTCTAGTTCATCAGTTTTCCTTTGCTTCTCTTTGGTCATTCTTAGTGAATTTGGTTTTGAGGATAACCCTTCTCAAGGGATATCCCACATCACTGACTGCAGTTCCAGTTCTGTTCCTTTCAAGGGCAGGAGCATGCTCGCCTATTTTTTACTTCTAAACAAAGCATCTGATTATTGTAACAAAGCTTCTGATACGGGACCAGCAGGTGGCGTGGTGGTTAAGGCGCTGGACACTCCCACATGGCCGACCTGGGTTCAAGTCCTGGACCTGGTGGCTTGCTTTCTCACTTCCTCTCTCTCTCACTCTCATCCTCTGTCTCTCTCTGGTCAAATTAAAAAAAATCAATGAATGAATACATAAATAAAATAAATAATTATTTTTTTAAAAAAAGCTTCTGATACACATTCGAATTATTAAATGAGTGAATGCAAAATTCATATTTGTACTATTTATGTCATTCACTCATTTATTTTTACCAAGATTTTTATTATGTGCCAAGCACTGGGTGGTGGAGATTTAAAATAGCTGTGATCTTCAGTATCATGGGATGCATTTTCTTATGAGTGGAGGGGAGACAGAGGATGAGAACAGAAGTCGGATTAGGGTAGGGTGAGAAAAGATTGGGAAGAGAGAAAGTGGATATGGTGACTACTGACAGGTTTTGAAAGGTTTTCCTGTGAAATGAGGGCATAGATGAACAGAAACATGGAACCAGTGGGATGTTGTTGTTTTTGTTATTCATATGGAAGGTTTGCATTCTTCCCTGTGGAATATATCTAATTCTTGGGAATTGATGGTAGCAGGAAATTGGTGGCAGGAGAAAAGTTTTAGAGAGGGCATTTGATCCACTTTTTTTTCTCTTCTCTTCCAGATATTTTTTTCTTGGATAAGTAAATAGCTGCTTTACAAAGGTAACTGTGATGTGCGCCTCTTTCCTTTGTTCTAGAAACACATAAGATCTTTTCTCTCTCTCATGTTGAACTACAAGACCTGTCAAAGAAATATTCCTTGCAGTATTTGATTGTCTCTTTATCATCAGCTCTGGGGCCAAGGAATTTGGGGCAGGAAGTGGTAGTTCCATGTCTTCCTGGGACCAAGCAAAAGTTTGATATTGGAAGAATATGTTAATAGTTGGATGTTGCCAGTTTTTTTCCATAAAACCTTCTTGGATGGTGCCTAGCAGCTCTGGGATTCTAAAGGGAGATTGTTCCATAATTTTAAAGAAAAGTTGAGATTTGCAAAGAATAAAATGGGATAGTGGAGTTTTCATAGATTGCATAAATAATACAAGGGTCCTAAAACTTTGTTTCTAGGGGCCAGCAGGTGGCGTGGTGGTTAATGTTGCTGGACTCCCACATGGCTGACTGCAGTTTGGGTTCTGGACCTGATGACTTGCCTTCTTACTTTCTCTCTCCCCATTGCCCCTGAAGTAAAAGTAAAATAAATAAATAAAGTTAAATAAAATAGTTCTTTAAAAAAGACTTTATTTTGGGACCAGCAGTTGGCATAATGGCTATGTCGCTGGACTCCCATGTAGACGACCACATTTCGAGTCCTGGACCCTGTGGCTTAAACTCATGCCAGGCGGTGTGCATGCGTGCCCAAGATCCCGAGAGGAGAATGGAGGAGAAAGGATTGCAGCATGGCCATCCCCCCTGGGGGGTGATTTCTTGCTTTCTGTCTCTCTGTCTCTCTCTGTCTTCCTAGCGAGTGCATGTGCCCTATAGCCATGCCTCTCCAAAACCAAAAAACCAAAAAAACTTTATTTCTAAAAGAGGAATTTTTTTTAAGTTTATTTATTAATAGAGTGGTTGGGGGAGAGGAAGACAGAGATGGAGGGAGCGAGGGAGAAAACTCTGATTTTCCATACTACTTCAGCATCATGGAGTGGCATGCTACCCCTGTGGCACCACAGATGGGCAAGAGATCTATTGTGTTGTCAGGAAAGTCATGATGCATTTTTGCATAGAAAAACATAGAAAAATACGTTTCAATGACTTACTATACAGTTTTTAAGTGCCAGAGAGCGTGTACACTGGTCTGCACTTAGGAGCAAGTAAGCAAGAAGAGAAAGCTCCCCCCCACCAACGAGGTGTGGTCACACTGTGATCCTTTTCCTCCATTTCTCTATCCCATCAGGATTTGGGCATACACACACATGTGTCTGGTGTGTTTTTCAATCCTTCGGGGCCAGGATTCAAACTGTACTTGAGATCTGGCTCCCTATGCACAATACTTAACCATTCACAACAGGATCAGTCCAAGAATCTTTGTGTTTTTAAAATTTTGCTAGAGAGCATGAGAGAGAGAGAGAGAGAGAGAGAGAGAGAGAGAGAGAGAGAAAGTGAGAAAGCTGAGAAAGCACCTCCAGGGGGATGATCATACTGCAATCTCTTCTCCTCTGTCTCCTCTTGGAACTTTGGGCATTCATGCACATATGCCCAGCATGTTGTTTGAGCTACCGGGTCTGGGACCCAGACTGTGTAGTCAGCTATGAGAAATCCAGCCATTTTAACCACTACCAGCTGGCCCTCAGGAATTTATTTTTAAGTGGACTTAAGATTGGTAAGTCTATTAATGTATTTGGAATAAGAGAAATGTACTCAAGAGCTGGTGAGTAGGACTAGGGTTTATATCCCCAAAAAGCCAAGGTGGACAGGTACCAATCTATTCTCTGCAGAGCTGGGTATCGTGCAGCAAATTGGAATTACTCAGGTTCCTCTATATGGTCTGGAAAACATGAAAAGTCAGTATAGAAAATCCTTATTGACTTGATGATATACCCATGTGATGAAAGCAGTAATCATGTTTAGACCAGCTATGAAACAAAATGCAATCCGCACGCTTGCTCACTGCTCGTGATAGGATTCTAGTCTGATGGACTAAAAATGCGGTCAGCAGGAGAATCGTTCGGCAGCAGAAGAGGCCGATTTTTCTGATGATCCAGAAATCAGATTTTGATTCTGATGATTAGATATTTGGCTTACAGTCTTCTTACTCCTAAAGAATGCTGCCAAGGTCAGTCTGACTTAGACACTTTGGAGAATGAATGAATAATGGCTTATTAGAACAACCAATAAGTCAACAAAAGCCTCACGACTTGCTGCTGTTATCCTTTACCAAGCGAATTCAGCCTTCTTGTCTGGAAGGGTAGTGTGAGATTTACGGATGCTAGAGAGCTGCTGTTTAGTTTCATTATTTAAGGCAAGGCTGTAGATATTTATTTTGAGGGGAATTTAACTTTGAGAATATGACAAATATTGAAATACTCATAGAGTAATTTTAAACCAATTTTCATATGATTTTAAAACTAAGTTTAAACTGATTTTTTTAAATTGTAAAAGTAATATGTTTGAGTTGAAAATCAAGCAGCATAGAAAAATATGAAATAGAAATGGCCGGCCGTGGTTTGAGTCCCAGACCTGGCGACTTGCTTTCTCACATTCTTTCTCTCGCTCTCTCTCTCTCCCTTTCTCTCCCTCACTCTCCCCCCCCCCCGTGATGAGTGCATGCACCCCATAGCAACTTAAAAAAATAAGGTAAATATTTAATTATTTAAACAAAATTGGGAAGTCCTACTGAATTTTTGTTTCACCTGCAATTTATTTTTGTACAAGTAGCAACTTATTTTTGCCAATGACTATTCAATTGGCTCAATATGATTAAATATTTTCTGTATATTTATCCAATAAATATACTTATTTAATCAATCATTATTTATCATCTACTTTATAATATACCAATTATCTATATTTATTAGGGTATGATTATATTTGTGTCAGTAGCAAAGTTTTAACATTACAGTCATGCATTAAAATATAAGCAACATTTTAATCAGTGATGGATTACATATAGGACAGTGGTCCCACATGGTTATAATGGGGTGGGAAAATTTCTATCTCCTAGTGACATTGAAGCTATTGTAGCATCGCAGGACAATGCATTACTTCCATGTTTGTAATGATGCTGGGGTAAGCAAACCTACTGTGCTGCCAGCCAAACGAAAGGGAAGCACATAAATTATGTACATCACACTGGTTAACAAATGATTATGTTACTGGTTTACGTATTTACTATACTATACTTTTATCATTTTGTAGTATACTTCTCCTTATGACAAAACATATACCATAAAGCAGTAGGCTGAGGCGCCAACAGGTGGTGTGGAGGTTAAGGCACTGGATCCCACATGGCCAACTGTGAGGTTTGACTTCCAGACCTGGCAGCTTGACAATCACACAGTTTCATGCACGCACAAATTCCCAAGAGGAGAATAGAGAAAGGGTTGTGGTATGGCCATCACCACTGGGGAGTGATTTTTACTTTCCCTCTTTCTTTGTGTCTCTCTCTGGAGAGCACATGCTCCCTATAGCAACAACGACTGCACACACACACACACACACACACACACACACACAATATTGTGGGATGGCCTATAGTACAGTGGTTAACCATAGCACATTGGAAATTGCATCCCATATGGCCAATAACAGTCCTGGACTTGGCCCAGGGAACTCAAAAAATACAATAGATGTGTGTGCATGTGTACTCAAATCTTGACAGGAAGGAGGAATGGAGAAAAAAGGATTGAGCCTGATCATGCCCATTATGGGGTGCTTTCTCTCTCTCTGGTGAACATATGTGTCCTTTTGCAACAACAAAAAAGCAACACACACACACATACACACACACAACACATACACACACAAAAACCCCGTATACCATGTTAGACCAGAAGCAGCCTCATATATTTTGTGTTTATGGAGTTTCTTGATTGCATCAGTTTCTCTTGTGCTTTATTTAATCTGTGTCATTTTCTTTATTATGGCCCTTCAGGCAGGACAAGATGTGGAGGTGGAAGATAGTTATACTGATGATCTTGACCCTGCCTAGGCCTAGGTTAATGTGTTGTTTGTGAATTTAGTTTTAACAAAAATGTTATAACAGTAAAAAAAAAAAAAAAAAAAAAAAAAAAAAAAAAAAAAAAAAGGGCCCTGTCATGGTGGTGCAGGCAGTAGGGTGTCAATCGTCAATGTGATGTGGAGTTATCTAGGAGGCCTGGCTTTGTGTTCTGGGTTTACCTGAACATGCTGGGAGTATCCATGTATACCCATGATCCAGCCTGGCTAGGACACTGGGGGAAGGATTGTGGCATGGTGAGACTTTATTGAGGGTACCTGTCTCTCTTTCTCTCTTATAAACATAAACTTTAAAAAATGGTATAGAACAGAGCTTATAGAATAAGGATAAAAAGTAAAGATGTTTGTGTGCAGCTCTACAATGTGTTTCTGTTTTAAGTTAAATCTTATTGTAAGAGGTAAAAAAGTCATGGGCGGGCCCCATAACCTGGAATTTGAGAGTCTGATCCCACAGGGTCAACTGTGTAGTTTGAATCCCAGCCCTGGTGGCTTGAAAAGCATGCTGGGTACATATGTGTGTGCCCAGAATCCTGAGAGGATGGAGAAATCAGGAAGGGATTGCTGCATGACTATGCCCCATTGGGAAGGGTTTTCTCCCTTTCCTAAGGCTCTGTCTATCCCTGGGGAGTACACAAACCCTTTGACAAATAAATTTAAAGAAAAGTTAAAAAAAGTGAAAAGCTTATAAATTTAAAAAGTCATATAAGCTAAGATTAATTTATTAGTGAAGAAAGAAAAACATGAGACCAGCAGTTAAAGTAATGGCTATGTCACTGGACTCCCATGTAGTTGACCGTGGTTCGTATCCTGGACCTGGTGGCTTAAAACTCACACTGGGCGTGTGTGCGTGCGTGCCCAAGATCCCAAGAGGAGAATGGAGGAGAAGGGATTGTGTCGTGGCCATCCCCCCTGGGGGGTGATTTCTCGCTTTCCGTCTCTCTGTCTCTCTCTGTCCGCCTGGCGAGTGCACGCGCCCTATAGCGAAAACCTCTCCAAAAAAAAAAAAAAAAAAATACAAACAAAATAAATATTTATTGTAGCATAAGTGGGCAGTGCTTATCTAGTCTACAGTGGTGTGCAGTCATGTTGTAGGCCTTCACATTCATTTACCACTCTCTCTCTGACTCACTCAGAGCAGCTCACGGTCTTTATTTATGGTAAGTGCTCTATATAGATGTACCGTATTTTGTGTTGTTTCATTATTTTTTATTTTTTGTCAGAAGGTATGTGCCATTGCCAGAGAGAGACACACACAGAAAGAAATGAGAGAGAAGGAAAGAGAGAAAGCACTTCCCCTCGATGGTATATAATCTAGGTTTGTGTAAATATACTCCATAATATTTGCACAAGGATGGAATCATCTAATGACACATTTTAAAAAACGTATCCCCATTGTTAAGCATTGCATGACTGTACTATAACTTTACGGATGTAATTCCTTCAGTTCTCTTGATTTTCCTCGCATGTTTATTTTTCCGGATGAACTTTAGTATTATTTTGTCAACTTGAAAAGAAATATTTCTAGGTAACTCAGGGAAGACTGATGTCTTCATAATACTGTTTTCTTGCCCAAGAATAATGTATGCTTTCTATTTATTCAAATTTCCTCATAAGTCTCTCAAGAGAGTTTCAAGGTTCTTCTTTCAAATAGGTCCTGCTTATTTTGTATGACTTGAATTATAATTCTCAGTGGCAGTCCTAATGAGAAGCTTGTGACAATGACCTGCTTTGCTTCCCTCCTGCTTCCTCATGTTTTCTCCACTCATTTGCAGCTTCTCCATGCCATTTTCCTGTACTTCCGGATCCCCGTTTCTTGGTTATTCCACCTGCCCTTTTGCACCGCTGGCTGTGGCTTAGCGAAAAATGTGTGCAATTGTTTCAAGGCAGAAATAGAAGTTGATACTCGATTAACATCAGCTTTCTATGAGAGGATGAAACTATATCTTTCCTCTGTTTCCTTTCTTTATTTCCTCAAAGACTCTGGAAGAATAAGAAATTTTGTTTGACGCAGTATTAGGGGAAATTTTAATCATCTAAACCTGTGTCTTGAGAAGTATTATCCAGGAATCGCTGGAATAAAAATTGCCAGGTGTGCTCAGTAGAAGTGTAGACTTCTCAACCCATTCTTAGAAGAATCAGAAACACTAGAGGAAATGCATAGGAATCTGTATTTTAAGTAAATGCGCCACATTGTCCTTCTTAAAGTGTGATTTGTATGTGAATCACATGGGCATTTGGTTGCAATACAGATGCCGTGTCCAGTAGGTTTGGGTGGAGGTGTGGTTGTAAGATTCTGCATTTCTTTCTTTCTTTCTTTCTTTCTCTCTTTCTTTCTTTCTGAAAGATTCACTTTAGTTTTTAAACATTTTTTTAAAGTTTATCCATTTATTTCTTCCATGAGTGAGAGAGAGAGAGAGAGAGAGAGAGGCTGAGATATAGAGAGACAGTACTCTCAACAGGATCTTGATGTTGCAATTCACCCCTAGCATTAGCCAGCCCTGGATCATGGGCATGCAGATGCAAAGTATACTCAGGTAGGTCCCTGGGTGTAAACCAGGAACCTTCTCATGTGGGTTAGCCTTGTAGATTGTAGTGTTTCACTGCCACATCACCATCCAGCCTCAGAATCTGCACTTCTAATTAGTAGCCACACACCGAGTAGAGTTTCAGAGATTTTTTTTTTTTTTTTTTTTTGGGGGGGGGAGTGAATGTGAGAGTCATTGAACTAGAATGGAGCACTGAAGATAGAATGTAGACCTTCCCTTTGAAAGAGTTCTGTAGAAACAGAATGTGTATTCCTCTGTGCGGGGGATCTTAGTGTAGAGCCTTAATCCTTACTAATCTTTTCATTCCTTCCATATGATGGTAAAGTCTACCCCAGTTCCTGAGCAAGCTCTGTCTGACAGAGGCAAGGGCTATAATAACATCTTTTTCCAAACCCTTCCTGGGAGGATTTTGCATGATAGATTCAATAATGTCCTGTTTTTGAGGAGTATTCTGAGGCTTGATGGTGGGAATTCTGGTGCCCAGTTACTTTAAAAAAATATTTATTTAATTTTATTCATTATTATTATTTTAATTTGATGAGAGAGAGAGAGAGAGGGAGAGAGAGAGAGAGAGAGAAAGAGAAGGGGAAAGTGAGAAAGCAAGTCACCAGGTTCAGGACTTGAACCTTAGTCAGCCATGTGGGAGTCCAGCACCTTAACCACCACGCCACCTGCTGGCCCCTCTGGCACCCAGTTTATTCTACTTGGATGGACCAACCTGATGTGTGGCAAGTGCAGTGTGGTTTGAGGACTTGGCATTGCGTTACAATTGGAATGTTGTATAGACTGTGGCTAATGAGTGGAATCACAGAATAAAGACAAAGATGATCTTGTCACTGGTACTACTAACCATGATAACGAGAATCTGAATGGCCCATTAAACTCTCTGCTACGGCTTTTCCCAGCATTCATTAACTTTGGCCTCCCGCAGGCCTTGCCAGTACTGTTTTGCTTCTGTTTGAGATGACAGACCTATGCTACAAAGTCAAGGAATCCTGAAACATAACGTTCCTCCCTTATACATCACATTGGTTTGCTTGGGGGCCATACTTGCTGTTTTTCCCTTTAGAAACTGCTGACATTGCTAGGTGAACAAGCCAGTCAAGCTCTCTTTAGCACCAGAAACTCTTGACGATTATCAAGCACTATTCAATATGACCATGTGTTGTGCTCCACCAGAGGCTAAAAGTTACACATGTAAACGGTATTTCCAAGGTTCTGTAACGTGGCGGCTCTGATTCTTGGTTTTTGTTTGTTTGTTTTAAAGAATTATTTAATTAATTTTATTTATTGTTTTATTTTTAAAATTTGACCAGAGAGAGACAAAGCGTGCACAGGAAAGTGAGAAAGCCAATCACCAGGTCTGGGACTAAAACCATGGTCAGCCATGTGGGAATCCAGTGTTTTAACCATCAGTCCACCTACTGGCCCCAGTGGCTCTAATTTTAAGGTACTTGAAAAAATCATGGAGTTGGGAAACTAACGTGGTTAGTAAGGGAATGTTGGTCTGATAAGAAGAAGACATGTAACATATTGTGGCTACCGAGTTTCTGTGCAAAACAGAAAGCAAATCATCTCTTAAAAATAGCTGCCAAATTCAGAATGAATGGTAAGATTGCATTAGGACTTTTATATAAAAGTGACTAAAAACTAAATCAAACCAATGTAGAGGAAAGGGGTTTATGGACTTAGAAAAAAAAATCTAAGAAAGGATTGAACCATTAATTATGGGGAGGACAAGGACACATCTGAGCCTAGGAACTACAGTAATCAGGGATTCAAATGCTTTTGTCTGTGAGCATGGGTTTCATTCTCTCTCTGAAGGCTGTCTTCTTCTGTGTGGAAGAAAACATGGACTACTGACAGCTCCCAAGTTTTAAATCTTCTATATCTACCCACTGATTTTCTCTCTTGGTTTCAGCATGCAAAATCCTGAGGGAAGGTTGTAGTTGGCCTGTCTTGGTCCAGCTGGCTGTGGCCTGGGAGGCAGGGTCATGTAGGAAAATAGGAGCCACCCCAGAGAAATCACGTAGCTAGAGTGAAGTTTGGGACAGAAAAATTCCCAGAAGAACAAAAATCTTGTGGATAGGCCCAAATTATTGATGTCCACTATGAAGTGCAATTGCCTTTCTACAGGCGCCGTAACTCAGGGGGGATTGCTGTAGACGGCATAAAGACCTCTCCGTATTGAGCAGGAATGCAGCTCTCTTCCGGCCCGTGGTTCCACTAAAGGCTTTATCCTAATGTTGTTACAAGGGCCAGCTGTATCACAGCAATAGTTGCTTATTTATTCACTGTAGTGACAGTTACATTTCATGGAGCAGCTGTTGAAGCCAAAAATGTTCAGCAAGGGCAAAATGTGATAAAAGCTCAATGCAATTTGCTTGCACATTATTAAGTTTTAATTTTCAGTTCAGGAATAAATTCTGTTTTCTGTAGCTATTTTCAACTTGTTTCTATAGTTGAAAAATAAATGAATTACTCCCACCCCACCAATTAAACTGATTAGAAAACCCTCTTGGATTTGAGACCTGAGTTAACTCGGGGTTGAAACACAGGTAAAGTAGTGTTTATTTTGGGGTGGAAGCAGGGTCTCAGTTGTGCTAGGGTATGAATTTATGATGGAGTTTTGAAGACATTTAAATGTTAACTTTTCTGCATCACTAGTTCTGTAGGTATAAAATGAGAGTAAAATTCACCCCTGGTTATGTAGATCAAATGGGTTAGCGAATGCGCAGCATGAAGATTAGCACTAAATGTTAAAGTTATATATTAATGCATTGTTTTGCATTAAATGAGCAATTCCTCAGTAACTTTGATGGCAAATGGCAGATACCTTCACGACAAGTCGAGTTTATTGTAAGCTGCATTATACAATGTTATGGGCAAAGAGGCCCAAGATTAAATTGGGCTTAAGGTGGGCTCCAAAAGGACAACTGTCGGGAATGGAGATCATCTCTTTCTCCAGGGTCAAGCAGTTTCTTACCCAATTCTCTCTATTTCTATTCATTTCTCTTCATTGTAGACAAGCTCCTTCTTCCTATTTGTGCTCTCATGGCCCATATTTGAGATTTCTCATGGCTTTGGGCTCCTATTCCAACCTATATGGGTCTTGGCACCAAACTTGAGAGTCCATCACAAAGTAATGCAGTCTTTGGATCTTAGTTGGACTCACACTAGAGAACAGCTGGCTGGCCTGGCTTGAATCGGAGGTGCCACCCTGGACTACCCCCTGAGCTGTGAGTAGAGGCAGAAGGGTTCTATAATACCACTTGAACCTGGCTGTTGGCAGGTGCTAAAGGCTGGACAGTTGCCAGAAAGAAGACCGTGGGCAAGAAATGTACTGAGACCATGTCTGCAGCAAATGGCCTTGAATGAGATAATGAAATAGGAGAGTCTTCTGATAATAAATCCTGGGAATGGAATCGTTTAGTGCCCAGGGCTTCCATCATGCCTGAGGTGCCAGATGCAGCTCTAGCATTTGGTGCCAAGCCAGCCTTTAGACACTAACGTTCCATAGTAAGTTATATCAAAGGGGGAACATTCAGGAGAGCAGCTCGTTAACACATTTGAGCCTCAGTTCCACCTATGAAAAGATAACGTTTACCTTACAGGGTATTAGACGTGAGGAAAGGTATACTTTATCCAAAACACTTGGAACATAGTAGGTGTTCAATAAATGCTCCTGCCTTTGCTTTTGTTTTCTCCATGCATGCACATTGCCCACTATGGAAACATAGCCATTTAAAAGAGACAATTAAAATGATTTTTCCATTTTGTTGCATTTAAAAATAAATTCAATTATTTGTAGGTAATTGATTTAAGTGATGTCTATCTAAACAGCTTACTAGATTTTTCCTGTTTCTGATGGTGAAAGGAAAATCAGAGACACTTAATACTTTTTATTGATTTCTTGAGATAAATGCTGGTGTGACTTTGCAAATACCATCTGTGTATTGAATTTGTAATAACAGACTATTTCAGGATTCTCTCCCAGATACAGCTCTCTCTTTGTACAATGGTGGTGGTGCCTCTCAGATGCAGCTTACCTGGAGGGGAAAAAACAAACAAACAAAAAACAAAAAAAAAACAAAACCCAAAAACCCAAAAACTTTTCCTGAGTTGCTTCTTGGCCTCATTCAATATTTTAAAAATATGAGTTATTATCCCTTCTAGCCCCACATGACACACACTATCTTCTGGATGAAACGATCTCACTTCTTTCTTCCAAAGCTTATCCAGGCATATTTGCTATTAATCTCTTCTCCTCATTTCCTTTGGACTTTCTCTTTCTGTTATGCCTTTTCTCTTTTGCATTTTTAACCTCTGCCTACAATATTTCTCTCCCTTAGCCCACAAAGAAGTTATACTTTGCCTTATCTCAGAAAAAGCTTCCTAGCCCAGCTATGGTAGCATAGGCAGTAGTACACCAAACTGCAGTGCTGGAAGCCACATGGTAACTGTGGTTGGAATTCCCAGCCTAGTCAGCCTGAAACACACCAAGTGCAAGTGAGTGCTCAGGATCTGATGAACTGAGAGACTAGAGGAAAGGGATCATGGCGTGACCAGATCCTGCAGAGGGTGTTCCTCTCTCTCTCACACACGTGTGTGTACATGGGTTCTGTCATGAATAAAGAGAAACGAAACAAAAAGCCCTCTCAAACCTACTTCCTTTTCCAGCCCATATCCTATTTCTTATTCCTTTCCAAACTCTCAAGAGAGTAGTATGGGTTGATTTCCACAGCTTCTTCACGCTTTATTTACTCTTGGATCAGTTGGCCACAATTTTCTACCCCAACCACTTAACAGATTTTGTTCTTTAAAGACATTTATGGTCATCTAATGTAGAATCATAGAACCTCAGAGTGACTGATATTGTTTATTATCTTTTCTTCTAGAAATTTCTCTTCTTCTTTCCTATGCGGCTCTCAGTTTGCCCTTCCACTCTCCCGTGATGCTGCTCCTGGCCCTGCTGAGGTGTGTGCCTGCAGGGACCGGGTACCATTAGGCAGCCAGATAGGAGTGGGAGAGCTACTCTACACTTCTCTAGGTGCTGTCCCAGTCGCTCAATTCTATCAAATTGAGAAAGTGAGACAAATTTAAGAAGCAATATCTTGGGCCCAGTAGATGGCGTAATGGTTACGTCACTAGATGCTCATGTAGTCGACCATGGTTCAAGTCCCAGACTTGGCGACTTAAAACTCATACTGGGCGTGTGAGCCCAAGATCTCGAGAGGAGAATGGAAGAGAAGGGGTTGCAGCATGGCCATCCCCCAGTGGGGTGATTTCTCACTTTCTGTCTCTCTGTTTTTCTGGTGAGTACATGCACCCTCTAGCGAAAATCTCTCTAAAATTACAAAAGAAGCAGAATCTAGAGGATGAAGTAAGGAGAAACCATAGTTAACCTTAAGCA
Organism: Tupaia tana; assembly: GCA_026018925.1. NCBI lineage: Eukaryota > Metazoa > Chordata > Mammalia > Scandentia > Tupaiidae > Tupaia > Tupaia tana. Next base: position 64,505,117 of record JAKSZU010000004.1, read on the forward strand.
GTGTTCTGCCTGTTTTAAACCAACATGGGATGAAGAAACCTTGACTCTAATGAAAGCATTAAAATGAAATGTTTCAAGATAAAAAGCGATAGTAAGGAATAGTGGTTCTGGGGCCAGCACATGGTGTGCTAGTTAAGGTGGCTGGATTCCCACCTGGTTGATTGCAGTCTGAGTCTCAGACCTAGTGGCTTGAAAGTCATAATGGGCATGCTTGCATGTGTGCCCAGAAATAATATCCTAAGAGGAAAATGGAAGAGAAGGGATTGTAGCATGGCCATCTCCCTGGGGAGTAATTTCTCACTTTTCCTCTATCTCTTCTCTCTGGTGAGCACATGTGCCCTATGGGGCGGGGGCAGGAGATAAGTAAATAAATAAAAAGGAATAATGATGGAATGCTTGGAGGCTGGATCCAAAGTATCTGAGTGAAAGAAGCAGTTCTGCTATATATGAGCCGTGTGACTCTGTGCAAGTCACTTAAACTCTCATGCCTCATTTTGATGCATACCATGATAGGAATGCAAATACCATGTTAAGAAGAGTGTCTAGTGCCTGGTATGCACTGGATGGCTGATAGCTGATTCCACAAATATTCACCAAATGTAAACAAATGGGCAAGGCTCTGCATAGCTATTGGGTCAGGCAGAGGGAGGCCAGGAGGGACGATAAGAGAAAGCGTGGACACTCCATGAAGTGAGTATCATTCACTAAAGGAAATATAATAAGAAATGCGGGGAGTAGGTCCTTATATATTCAAGTTTTACCTTATAATTTCCATTGGTTTATTTTTACACTTTTCAAGTAGCCCTTACCACTCAAAATGTAGAATCTACAAATACATATTAGTTCAAAAATAACATTAAGGGCCAGAAAGAACAACTTGTTAGGTTGATTAGAAAAAGGTTTCAGATGTGAGACAAAAGTGAAGGTTTGTGAGTCCCTTCCAGTTCCAAACAGGTGCTAAGAGAATATGTTGGTGAAGGACCAGAAAGTGTTGTCAGAAGACCATGGGGTGGTCCCTCCTAGCAGCAAGGTCAGGACCTGTGCACATGCTTTCCTGCTTCTCTGTGGACTCAACACGGGTCACGTTCTAGGTCTGACCTGTGCAGTGTTGGTTTTCTCTTTACCTTAGAGCTGCCAATGTTTAGAGAATGATTGCACGAGCAACAATGTCAGATATGAGATGTTTATGTTACTATTAGTAATAATAACCATCTTATTTAGCAAGTATGTGCAAGACATTGCAGTAAGTACTTTATGTACATTCATTAGGAGGGATTTCATGTTATCTGTGCAATCTTAGAACTAGAAGGGGCCTCAGGGTTAATATAGTCCAGCTATATCATTTTACAAATGAATACACGGGAGCCATAGCCTGCCTAAGATCTCATAGCAGGTTATAGTCACCAACAAGCTGGAGATGCAGTGAGGCTGACACATATCCAATGGACACTCTGACATCACCTGGCTCCTCAATTTATTTCCGTCATTGACAAAACAAGTAATGTCCACACCTTGTGTCTGCCTCACAGTGGAACTAACTCTGTATCTGACAATCTTAAAGACAACATATAATTCTCTGATACATAGAAGCCTATCCTTTTGTGTTTTGGATTTTTGAAAAACATGCATATGGCATGGAACTGAATTAGTCTCCTTTCTATTTTTAAACCTCACATACAATCTCTTTTTAACACCTTATTTTTTAACATTTTGGGAGAAAAATTGTGATAGCGTTTTATCTGTGTGTATTGTAATATTGTCTAAAATGTCTAGCTCCTGAAATAAACGAGTTAATTTTCTCTGCTCTATGAGCCTGCACCTTTCCTTCCCAGTAAGGTTAAAGAAACAATAATCACACAATTTGGGTGAAAGGGGTGATTTTTCTCTGGCTAAAACCTGGCCTAGTAAATACCTGCAACCATCTCTTCCCTCTGTTGTCTCCAAGCCCTCGCCTATGCTCTGCATTCTGCTTCTTGAAAATCCAGATGCTCTGGGCTCCGGCATGGCCTCTCTGCCTAACATCTGATTTGAAACACTGCGCCGAAGCCATCTGCTGTGTTTCGGGAATAATGGGTGGAGTGAGCAATGCTTTTTACAAATGTGCCCAAGTAGGGCAATCAAGAGGGGGTAATAAGATAGGAACGTCTGTTTGGTGCCCAGCCCTCCGGTGGCTACTTAGTGGCTTTTCGGGGTACCTGTGCTCTCTGCCTCACACCGAACTCCTTTCAGCTCGTATATCTTCCCGCTTCTTGGCAGTGAGGTATCTGTTATGCACTCTGACTGCACCAAACATTTTTAATGGCGATGTGAGAATTCTGAAGTTCAAAAACAGCCTGCGATGGATTGAAAAGTTACTATTCTTGAAAGCTGCGCTTGAGCGCCTCCGCGTCCTTTGAAACTAGCGTGCATCTGGAGCAGCCATGATTCCTGTTTCTTTTCCTCACTGTGGACCTATTTCCAACTGAGCTGGACGGGTGCCCTTCCGGCTCTGAGCAGGGATTTTGGTGGGCTGTCTGCAGCTTTTATTGAACATCTGTAAATCCTCAGCTTGGGTCTGCTTCCAGCTACGACGGGAATCTGATCCCGAGATACAGTGCTCTAGGTTTTTAGCACGGGGGCTGAGGAGGCATCTGTGTCACTGCTGCAATCAGAGGGTTGAACAGTCACCTCCGTTCTCTGTGTGCTGTGGAACATGATGAGCTGTTAGGGGACCACAGTTTCCTTCTTTAGCACAACGTGCTCTCTTTTTTTTACAGAGAGGTGAAATCTCTGAGAAGCATATTTTCTGTTTTCATAGATAAAACACATAGGGTTGCATGGAGCAGGGAAGGGATACATAATTTTCCCAAATGTTTGTTCATTTCTGAGAGGAGTAAGAGCATAGGGATGTCTCTGAAGGATGCACATCAACACTTAATGGAGAAATGTTGAGGAAGTGAATAGGGAGACAGTAGGCAGGCACCTGTGATGGGCCTAGGGCAAAGGGTGTGGGAAGACTGGGATGGGCGGGCTTGGCAGGAAGACGTGCCTATCAGACATCTGTGCTGTGATCTCCGCACCAGGCCGTGGTGCCTAGCTCCTGTGGAAGCTGGATCCGTGTGAGGCCGAGACCTGTTGAATTGCTGGCCTGTATGTGAATTTTCTGAAACGTGCACTCATGTATACTTCTGCCTTTCTACAAAACACATAGTGGTTCAAGAGAGAAGTGACTGAAAACCTTCGCTAGCTCTTCTCTGCGAAGCCTTCCGTGTGTCTGGACGCATCAATGCCGTTGAGTTCAACCAGACTTGCCAGCATCTTTAGTCAGTGTCTCAGGAGTGAGTCTTAACTAAGATTTCTTTCCCTCATCCCACAGATATGTAAAATACTCCCACAATTGTTCACACAATCTGGGAAGTTCAAATATTCCTCCCTAATCCTGGAAGACACTTATACCCCATTTCTAACTTTAAAATTCAAAATCTCAAGTCGGTAGAAAAGTCTTTTTTCTACTAAGAAAAACAAAGACAAAAACAATTTAAAAATTGAATTCTCTGAACACTTTTGTTCCTTTTTCACTCCTTTTTCTCTCTTTATCTCGTCTAAGGACATGGGAAGAAAGTGCGGAAACTACTCTGTGGTGGCGTCCCTGGAGTGTTTTTGCTATTGTCAGAATTATTTGAAAAGTATATGCTCATGGATTTAAGCTGAGAAAATCTTCATTTGGTTGGAGTACCCTGAAGAATTTTCCTCCATTCTCTCTCTCCCTTCCTTGTCCCCCTTTCTTCTCCCTTCCTTCCCTTTTTTTCCTGTCTTTTTTTAAAAAGTTGATTCATTTGTTTCTTCCATGATAGACACAAAGAGCCAGTGAAAGAGAGAGAGAGGAAAAGAGACAGAGAGGCAGACAGCCCAGCTGGGTCTTCATGGCCTAACCCAGCCCATTCTAAGCCGTCCCAGATCACAGGCACCTGTATGTCCTTCCTGATGCGCTCAGGGAGGTTCTTAGATGTGAACCCAGGACTTTTCCCATATAGATCTCTGGATCTCAAGTCTAGTTACATTACCATGGCATCACTTCCCAGCCTTGTCCTTTCTTTATGCTAAAGAAAAAGTAGTTTCTAGAAGGTAGTCACTTTCAAGGAGCACCTAACTAGCAGTTCAATACAAAAAGAGAAAGAAAAAGAAAAATGCCATTTCTTGACTATCTACTATGAGTCAGGCCCTTTATGAGTACCGACTTCAATGTCACAACATCCTTTCAAACCACTATTATCATCCTCATTTTAAAGAATAGAAAACTGAAGCTCAGACTTAACTAAATTGAGTAAACTTAGCTTAGTGAGTGATGAGGTTGGGATTGAATCCAGCTTTGTCTATACTCCAATCCCATTATTCTTCTTAACATATTTCTCTCTCAAGTTAATTATATTCTCTGAGGGGATTAAGAGTGTTGAGCTGGGCCAGCCAGTGGCATGGTAGTTAAGGAGGCTGGAACTCATATGACTGACTGTGAAGTTCAAGTCCTGAACCTGGCAGCTTCCAAAACATGCTAGGTGCATGCGTGTTTGTGCCCAGAATCTCTAAAGGAGAAGTGGAAGAGAAGGGACTACAGCGTGACCATACCCCATAGGTGGTGCTTTCTCATATTCTCTATGTCTTCACTGGGCACATGCACCCTGTAGCAAATTTTAAACATTAAATAAAAGAATGTTGAACAAATTGTAGTTGAGAAACATTGGTAATTAGGACAGTTGAGGCAGTCGTCATAGCATCTGCTCAGTGGCTTGAGAATTACGACACCTTTACACGCATCGACTTAGTTCTTGCAACAGCCCTGGCGTGTGTCTTCCTTGACCTTGAAGTCACCTTAGCCTAGTGATTCACCTTGGAATCACTGGGAAGTGTATACAAGCCCAAGACACTGCAGAGTCATCTACTGCAATTGCCCAAGAACCAGGTGCCATGACGCACACCCTTTATGCTTTATCCGCTTTTGCTAGGTCCTAGTTCCCCAGTCCCAAAACTAACGTAGATGGTTTTTCATTTCCAGACCTGCTTTTGTCTTTTCGATTTGTTAACTGCTTTTGTTTGTCCCAGCTGGATCCACAGTGCCAAAGACTTTGGCTGCTTTTCACTCTGATGTTATTTGGCTGATCTGGTAGGACAGCCCACCCAGAACCCAATTAAATTGAAAGGTCAGCTTAGCTGGCAAGCAGCCAGGGAGGAAACCCACCCTGGGCTCAGCTCAGTTTGGGAGATTAGCAGGGTCTATTCCCAGAGTGCCAATAATTCGAGGCATTAGAATCCTCGGGGTCTGAATTATCCCTGGAAATATGAAAAGATGGAGAATAATACTATTTCCAGAGCTCTCTCAGGGAGAACACTGACTGTAGTGTAAGAAAAACACAAATAAACTGCTTTGGAGTGAAAGGTGTCAAGATACCCAAGATAGATTCTCATGTAGCAATAGCTGGCAGGAGCTAAATTGCTAAGGAAGAAGAGGGGAGATAGAATTTGGTGCCCTATAAACCCAGATGCTCTTTCCTGTCTTAGTTCTCAGCATCTTCTGTAGTTACTGTTGAACAGATAATCTGAAAAAAGAAAACAAGGGGCTGACAGTGGCGCAGTGGTAACACAATGCTCTATGAGTTTGACCCACATGGAAGAGGTTTTGATTTGCATCTGAAGACCTTTCTGAGTATGCCAGGCATGCATAATGCCCATGATCCAGGGCTGGCTGAGGCTGGCTGAGGCTAACATCAAAGCCCTGTTGGGGGGCTATCTCTGTCTTGTTCATTCATAAAACAAATAAATAAAACTAAAAACAAAGCAAAAACACCAGCTTAAGGCCACCAAACTGTTAGCCTGCTAGGTCTCCAAAATAGGCTTCTTGGTTAGTACCCATGCACCAGGTCTTTCCTACTCTTGCACAGTGGGTTGAAACTGGATGTAGGTGTCATCATTGTCATCTTCATCATCATAGTCACATTTTTAGATAAGGCTCTCCGGAGGATTAAATAAAATATCCAAGGCCGTTCATTTAGGAAGATAGGATTTCTAAAACTACACTATGATTGGGACGAGCTGATGGCGTAATGGTTATGTCATGAGACTCCCACATGGCCGACTGTGGTTCAAGTCCCAGACCTGGCAGCTTGAAACTCACGCTGGGTGTGTTTGCATTTGTGCCCAAAATCCCAAGAAGAGAATGGAGGAGAGGGATTATGACATGGTCATCCCCCTGGCAGGTGATTTCTTGCTTCTGTCTGTCTGTCTAGTGAGTGCACGTGTCCTATGGGAAAATCTCTCTCAAAAACAAAAAACACACTATGATCCCTTCATAGCAGTATCTTTCAAAAGGAAAACTATTAGGCAGGGACTTCAAAAAGTTTGTAGAGAAATGGAATTGAAGTCTGAGTTTATTTTGTTGCAAAAATATTTGTAATCCATATATAGTTTTTTTTTCATAGCAAACATTCAGAAAGATTTCCATGAAAGTATCTGTAGACACTTTAATATAAATGTCTCGGGGATCAGCAGATGGCGCAATGGTTACATTGTGAGACTCCCACATAGTCGATTGTGGTTCGAGTCCTGAGGCCGGCGGCTTAAAACTTATGCCGGGTGTGTGTATGTGTGTGTGTGTGCGCATGCGTGGCCATAATCCCAAGAGGAGAATGGAAGAGAAGGGGAGAAGAGATTGTGGCATGGCCATCCCCTCTAGGGGGTGATTTCTCGCTTTCTGTCTCTCTGTCTCTCTTTGTCTCTCTGGCGATCACATGCACCCTATAGCAAAAACTTTCTATTAAAAAAAAAGAAAAAGTCTAAAATGTTCAAGGGAGAAGAAAGCAAGACCAGCTAGGAAATAAAACATACATAATACATAAAAAAAGAACTGAAGTTTAAATATATTTTAAAAATTCAAAGGACCTGCAGGTCTCACTCTGGTGTGGGGATTCCAATCCATTTTCACTAGGGCATTCTTGAAGTCTTAAATCAGGAGTTCTTTGGGAGTACAGATATCCTAGCCTTATTCTAGATCTCTTCTTTCATCATCTGGTTTAATGTTTCTGAACTGAGTTGCCCAAATTGGTTTGCTTTTGTTTCTTCTAAATGTTAACACCTATTTCCTGTATAGTTGCTAAAAAGTTAGGATTCAAGGCAGAGATATTTTCTACCTCAACCACTCACAATTTCTCTCACTATTTCTGTTTTAAATCCTGCTACATAAATTTGTTTTTCTCTTTGTTACCCCTGCTGTGTAGGGGAGGCAGATTTGTTTGCTCCACGGCTCGAGCAAGGAAAACGGTTAACTTCAGGAGACCGACCTGTCTGGAAGGCCCTTCTATCACTCTCACATCTACTCCTTGATGATAAACTATATCTCATCCTTTATCATGGACTCTCACAGTCTAGTTCTGAAAGAGGGTTCTGGGCCTTTTCTAGGAGTGCTGCTCCTGGTGCAGCTGAGTCCTGCTCACTGGATGGTTAAGTGAGACATCTATGCAGACTGTGGGGCAGGTGGAAAAGTCATGGACCCTCTGAGGGTAATGAGACTACACTAGCTTGTCTTTCAGAACAAAAGGACAAGGCCTGTTTGACTTTGGTAGAACTGGAGGGGACAGATGTCCCTCCTTGTTCTATCCGTTTAAAATGAACAAAGAATAGCAGTTTGAGGAAGAGCTTAAAAAAAAAATAAAAAGGAAAACATGAGCAAGAGGCTGAGAAAAAGGACCAAGACCTTCTACCCTTGCTTCAACCATATCTTCTCTATCCTTATCTCTTCCTATGTCCTGGAGTTCTGAAAAGATCTTTCACAGAAGGAGTCTGTTACAAAGATAAAACATTGGAAACCATTTATCTTGCCCAGTTCCTTCATTCCAAAGATGGGTACAAAATGCTATAAGGTAAGTTATGAATAGCTAGGGAATATCAGAAATACCACATGTATTCTCTTCTCTCTTTTGAATTAGTAAAATACACTGTGGGTGGAATGTCTCCTGCCACTGCTAGGTACCCTGAGGTCAGCCATAATCTGCATTTACGCAGTCCTTCCAGTTACTTTTACTTCCATCCTTTGGCAGGGGTGCTCAACTCACTGGCGAGAGATGAGAAGCATTCTTGGGAATAATAGTGTCTTCTCCCTTACAAATGCTTCATGTGCTCCCAAGTTGCTGCCATATGGTTTCCATAAAGATTCTGCCAAAATTCCCGTGGTTCTCACACGAGCTCCTTCCTCCTCTGTTCGTTTAATCTCCTGCTGCGGGTGGCAGACATGGGAGAGACAGGCAAGCTGCAAAGGGAAGTCGGTGAAATAAAATTAAAGCCCTACAACCGCATCGTGTCAATGTAGACGGGGATGCCCCCCTTGGTTTCCTCAGAGGTGGGTGTGAGATCCTGCAGGACTGTCTGGAAGCGAGCCCACAGAAGTCACTTTATTTTGCCCAGAAGCTGGAGGAAAAGCAAGAAGGCAAGTATTGCAGCTCTTAGAAGGCCTGGTTGGGGCATACGAGGGTGGTGGGTGTAGTGAGGACTTAAGGGCAGAAGTCTTTATGGAGTTTTACTTTATAGACGAAAGAGCATGGCACCGAGAGGCTGGTCTGAATTTGTAAAGCAACATAACAGCCTCCAGGAAAGGAAGACACACAGAAGGACGAATACTCTGATCATGTGTTCTGGCAGGCAGGGGAAAAATAGGCTCGGTGCCCATGTGGGGACTGGACTGGTTTCTTTTCTCCCTTCTACAATTGCTCTGCGTCCCTTCTGTTTCCTAGTGAGCTCTATTTTAGTCTCGCTCCCAGACTCCTATCCTAGATTCTATGTATTCAAGTGAATGACAACTTCCTTCTTTAGAATAATTCAAAGTACTCTTAAAGGTATATGGCAGCATTACAAGTTAGGCTCACAGAGTCTGTGGTTGTGAAACATATGCTACTGCTTGCTAATTTTTGACTGTACATTTTGAAATAGATTCCTTGGGATTAATGAACAATGATTAGCTCCAGAATGATGTTCACTAAATTGGATGTAGATTCATTTTGTAAGCCTAGTGTATGCATTAGGTTTTATTTATTTATTTATTTATTTATTTATTTATTTATTTATATCTTTAGTAACAACTTGCATGGGTTACCTGTTTTTATTTTGCTATGACTGTACAGTGTAGATAAAGTGAAAACTATAATAAAGAAATGAGATCTCTAATCCAGCCTTGCTGAGCCTGGCCAGCCCAATGAGGCTTTTCTGTTCTCTTCCTTCCCTCTCTCCCTCCTTCATTCCCAGAAAGTGTGAGCTCACGAGAGAGAGAGAGAGAGAGAGAGAGAGAGAGAGAGAGAGAGAGAGAGAGAGAGAAAGCACCCCCCAATATGGTGGTGGTACACCTCAGTCTCTTCTCCATTTCTCCATCCTATCAGGATTCTGGAAAAGCATGCATATGCACCTATCATGTTTTTTTAAGCTGCTGGGGTTGGGTTTCAAACCTCAGTAAGTCATTTGGAATCCTCTCCCTTAATCACTAAGCTATAGGGCCAGTCCTTTTTTTGTTGTTGTTTTCTTTTCTTTTTTCTTTATCCCATGAGTTGAGAGAGAGAGAGAGAGAGAGAGAGAGCGAGAGAGAGAGAGAAAGAGAGAGAGAGGGAGAGAGAGAGAGAGAGGTAGAGAGATGGTGCACCTAACAGCCTCTTGACTCCATGATCTACCCCCAGCTTCAGCCAGCCAGATCATAGGCACATGTGTACCAAGTGTATACAAAGAAGTCTACTGGAACTTTCCCATGTGAGTCAGCTTGGAAGAGGGTTGCTTCACCTTTGTACACCATCTGGCTCCTTTATCCTTCTAACCTAAGTCACTTCTTCTTCCACTTGTCCAGTTGTTCAGCTCATCAAGAGAAGATTGACCATTCAACTTGGAGAGTGATGAGGTTAAAGGAAGGTCACAGAGGAATAGTTTCCACACTGGTCTTTCTAGCCTGAGGCCCATTTGTACAAGTCATTTGGTTGATCTTCCCCCACCTTGGTAAAGGTTTATCATTGCTCTGAGCTGTGGGGCAGAGGTTGGCCTGCCCTGTCCACTTGCTCCTGGGCCTGCGCCATTTTGGAGTGTGCCTCTCAGGTTGCTGGTGGGCATAGGGCCTCCACTCAATTTGATTGAGACGGTGAATGGCTCTTATCCCCTTGTCTCCCTCTGCCCTATCTGAATCGTCTCTACATGCTTTAAGATGAGGTAATTAAATATATCCTTGCAGGATATAGAAAACAGTGACTCCCCCTCCTCGCCTTATTCTGGAAGAGTGCAATACCTTAACTACCAGGTTGCCTTGTCAAATGAGTTATTGTTTTTCAAAATATAGCCTGAATGGCATCCTTTATAATTAAGGCTTCTGGCTTTCAGTTTAAAGTGATATTTGCCAGTAAAAGCCTGCCAAAAAATAAATAAATAAAAGCAGGCTTACCGTTAAATATTGATTTAAGCTTGGAAACTGGCTCCAAATTTTGTTATACTAGTCTTGATCTCCACGGCCTCTGGGCATCTGTTTCAATTTGGTCAAATTGAAATGGGGAGGGACAGTGCCAGACTAACAGCAAGGTGATCCAATATAGTAGGATGAGTTGTATTTGATGAAAAAGCACCAGGCAAAGTCATCTATAGGTCCCTGGGATAGGCGAACTGGGCTCAGATAAAATAAAACCTGATGGGCATCTTAACCTAGCCCATGGGTTGACCTGAGCACAGTGAGTTTTTTTATAAGTGTAAAAAAAAATGTAGATTTGAGGGCAGTATGGTTTGTCTTTTTCATCTTTCTGCATAGCCTTTTATATATAAGCTTTTCCTCCAACTGCTCTGATGGGCATTTTCCTTCCTGATCGCTGCTTGTCACTGGGAGAGGTGTTAAACAGTCACGTACAAAACTTTTCTTTAGGAACCTACTTTCTTACTGCCTACTCTGAGGTTTTCTCCTATCTAGGAGAAGAAAAAGGTTCTCTCTTCTCCTGAATGTATATGCTGGAGAACTACAATTATTTATCTTAGCCTCTGCCAAGAGAAAGCAAACAGGAAGGGGGAGGGTTAGAAGTTTCTGGAAAAAAGGGTCCTTGATGAAGCTGAATTCCATGGGTACAACATGCCGGTGATCTAGTCATTTTGACAACTCCAGTTATTCCACTGTCTCTTGTCTGTAACGTTTAACAAGGGCTGATAAGAGATGATGAGGCATGAGGCAGGTACTGGTTTGTGTTTCCAGACTCATAAATATTTCACAGTACCATTTTCTTACAATCAGATCCATTAGTTTGCCAAGTGTGGAGGCTGCTGGGTGTTCATTCGTGCTGATGTTTAACAAAAGCCCTGCTTTCAAGTCAGCAGATGGGGAGGGGGAACCTCTAGGCAGGCATAGCTTGCTACAGTACCTAGCTTTCAAATGCATGTTCTAATTTGGGTGTGGGAGTTGGTAGTTGACCTCTAGAAACTGCTGCTGTCTACCTTGAAAAATATACTGTTATGCTCTACAGGCAAAAAAGCATCAATCTTAGCTACACTCTCATATTCTTTCTTATTCTCTAGGCCTGCCAATGCCCTTGTGTTTCTTTGTACTTCACACTATGGACAGTAGAATCAGGCACCAAAGGGTGAATTTAATCTGGAACAAACCTCTGCCTCAATCGAAGTGCCTTTACCTGGGCTCAAACACAGCAACCTGCAATTTCCTGAGGCAGTGTCTCACTTGGACTCTCACAGGCTGTAAGAATGAAGTCCGGCCTCAGCATCTCTCGTAGCTAACCCAGCTACAACATAAAAGGGCTGTGGACACACAGGCCAGCCCAGTAGTAACGGCTTTCTCCCTGATGCAATCAAACAGAGTGCACGGATATCACTTGATTAACAGCTGCGGTATTAATTTCCCTTTTTGGTTGCTTGACTCACAGCAAGAATCATGTCAAGGCAGCAGAGAAGCAATTAAATTGATTTTAATCTTTGTCAGGGAAGATAACATGCCTCTTTCTCTTCTCATTTAAATAATTAAAGTTTCAGTAGGTATTATTTCTGGCTTTAAAGAAATTGGTATCTTAATGTAATAGAATCCTTGTAATTATATACTTAATGGTTCTTAATAAGTTAATCATGGTTTTTCATTTAACATGTATTTTTTACTTATTAAACTTTTATTTGTTATAGTATCTTTGCTTTCAAGAAGAAGGGGAAAAACACAAAGAATGAGAGATATGAAACAGTTCTGTCATTTCTCTTTATTAATCTTTTCAACAGCTATCTCCTCCATCTTTCATGGTATCTTGGACTTAAGTTTGAAGTAACATTTTTACATCTCAGTGCATTTTTAAAAGCCCATGGGGGGGGGGGGACCTACTTAATTGTGACAATGATGGAATTTCAGCTTCTTTGAAAACTTGCTTATAGAACATTGCTATGGTTTGAATGTCCCCTCCAAAACTCAATTTAATTGGTAATGTAATGGTATTGGGATGTGGGACCTTTAAGAGGTGATTAGGTCACTAGGGTTCCAAAGCCCTCATGAATGGATTGATGTAATTCTGGTGGCTATGGGTTTGTTATTGGGAGAGTGGGCCCTTCATAAAAAGGTGAGTGCAGCACGTTTTCCTCCCAAACACGCATCTTGCATGTTTGCTTGTCCTCCTGCCATGGGATGGTACAGCAAGAAGGCCCTCACCAGGTGCTAAGCCGACACAGGCCTCACATCCTTGGAAATCCCAGCCTCTGGGATTATGAGAACTTTTTTTTAAAAATTATCAGAGAGTGTGTACACTTGCCATAGAGAGAGAGCAAGAGAGAGAGAGAGAGAGAGAGAGAGAGAGAGAGAGAGAACTCCCCAATGGGTCAGGGTCACACCACAATCCTTTTTCTTCTATTTATCTATCCTATCAGGATTTTGAACATGCACACACATGTGCCTGGCATGTATTTTAAGCTGCTTGGACTGGGATTCTAACCATGGTCAATCATATGGGATCCAGCTCCCTTAATCATGAGCTATGGGGTTGGCCTGAGAAGTTTCTGTTCAATTAACATGACCTAGTCTGTGGTACTCTGTTCGAGAATTATTGGAAAAATGTTGCAAGTGGTTTTATTCCTTTTTGGTATTTAGTTTCATATTTCCTAATTGTGTTAGTCCTCAGCATCATGAAATGCATTATATTAGTGTCAAAGTTCATAGAGTGAGTGGCCTTCCTCATTTGTTGCTGTATTTTAGCTATAATGCATGTGTAGCCTGCAGGATATCGAGTATTACATAGCCTACAGGATATTGAGTATTACATAATTTAAATGCAATAAACATCAGTTGCTATTAATGGGGTGAATGTCTACTGTAACAGATTTTTGGGGAAGAAAAGTTTCGTCAGCCTCTTTGGACCCTTGGTTAAGTCTGAAATAGAACTGGCAAAGAAGGTAACAGAAGAAAAGCATAACAAGTTTATTTGATCAGAGTTTTACAATGACACAGGAGTCTTCAGATTGAAGATCCAAAGATACAGAGAAAGTGATCTGATTTTGTGCTTAGGTTTGATGAAGCAGAGACAGCTGTGCAGAAATGTGATTAGACAAAAAGGGTGTGAGCAAATGGTAACAGACTAAGTGGGAAAACACAGAAAGTCTTGCCTGTTCAAATTCTCTTAGAAACAAAACCAGCATCCTGGAACCAGTCCCTATAGCCTGGGCTTTGGAGGGGATGCAGTCTTCTGCAGAAATTAACAAGACAGTTCTTCCCAGTGGAAGAATTTTATTTTGAGAAGAGGGACACTGTTAGCCCAATTGTAAAATGTCACTACCACTGGGTGGGCTGATTACAAAAAAGATGCCTCCCTTACATGGCTTGCAGAGGACAGGCTGGATTTCAACCGTTTCTTTTCTTGCCCCGATGGGTGCTTCTTTGCAGTGCACAATCTGCACAACTGTACAGTGGTTTGCAAACATGAATACACAAAAACTGCCAATTTCTGAAACACTCTCCAGCAGGGAGTGAATATATTAATGCAGATGGCAGAGAAGGTGAGAAGTATTATTACAGAGATTAGACCAGCTCATAGTAGATACTCTTGGCCATGCTACAGATGAATTATCACATATTCCTTAGAATTTGGAAATTTGAAAATACATTATATGTCTCTTCTAGTTTGTGACAGAGTTTGTGTGTGTGGTTCTTACTATAGAGTATACCTTGAGTCTTTTTTCATTTTCTCTCTCTCTGTGTTTCTCTCTGGTGAGTGTGTTTGCCCAATGGCAAGTTAAAAATAATAATAACAGGGACCAGCAGATGGAGTAATGGTTACATTGCTGGACTCCCACATGGGTTGAACGCTGTTTGAGTCCTGGACCCAGTGCTTGAAACTCATGCCAGGCGCGTGTGTGTGCATGCCCAAAATCCCAAGAAGAGACTGGAGGAGAAGGGATTGTGGCATGGCCATCTCCTCCTGGTGAGTGATTTCTTGCTTTCTGTCTCTTTGTCTCTCCCTCTCCAGTGAGCTCACATACATTATAGCAAAAATTTCCCTCTCAAAAAAAAACCCAAAAAACAAAAAACAAAACAACAAAACAAAACAAAAAAAAACTAATTAATTAAATAAATAAAATGTTAAAAGTTGGCCATGCTAAAAGCTTATGCATGCTGCTGAGGTATTGAAAATACCATGGTACAAAGATACTCCCACACTAGGGACCAGCAGTTGGTGTAATGGCTATGTTGCTGGACTCCCATGTAGTTAACCATGGTTTGAGTCCCAGACCCGGTGGTTTAAACTCAAGCCAGGTGTGCATGCGTGCGTGCCTAAGATCCTGAGAGGAGAATGGAGGAGAAGGGATTGTGGTGTGGCCATCCCCCCTGAGGAGTGATTTCTCGCTTTCTCTCTCTCTGTCTCTCTCTCTCTGGCGAGCACACGTGCCCTGTAGCAAAAACCTCTCAAAAAAAAAAAAAAAAGAAAAAAAAAAGATACTCCCACACTTCACTACAGTTTAAAATGTTTGTGCTCCAAAGGACCAAGTCAAGAAAGTGATGAGACAACCCACAGAATAGGAGAAAATATTAGCAAATCATATATCTAATATGGGTTTGTGCCCATAGCATAAAAAGAACTTACACAATTCAATAATAAAAAGATAAATGGACCAATTAAAAAATGGGCAAAGGATGGGACCAGCAGTTAGCGTAATGGCTATGTCGCTGGACTCCCACATAGTTGACTGCGGTTCAAGTCCTGGACCCAGTGGCTTAAAACTCACGCTGGGTGCGTGTGCATGCATGCCCAAGATCCTGAGAGGAGAATGGAGGAGAAGGGATTGCGGTGTGGCCATCCCCCCTGGGGGGTGATTTCTCGCTTTCTGTCTCTCTGTCTCTCTCTCTCTGGCAAGTACATGCGCCCTGTAGCAAAAACCTCTCAAAAAAAAAAAATGGGCAAAGAATTTGAACAAACTTTTCTCTAAGGAAGAGTTCAAAATGACTTATGAGCAAATGAAACAATTCTCTTCATCATTATTCTTCAGAGAAATGCAAATCAGAATCATGAGATACCTTTCATACCCTCTAGAATGGCTAGAATTTAAAAAGTCAGATAATAAAAAATGTTGGCAAAGATTTAGAGAAATTGGAGTTCTTATATATTTCTGGAGATATAAATTAGAATGTTAGATAGTACAGTTGTTTTGGAAGAACGTCTGGTGGTTCCTTAAATGATGAAATATAAAGCTATCATATCAGTTAGCAATTATATTCTTTTTTAATTTCATTTTCTTTTATATATTCAATTATGTTATTTAACTACAAAGTGAATATTTCAACATGTGAACATTTCTCCCTAGTCCAGTTGATGAAACTATAAAATTATCTTCAACAGATAATACCACATTTCTTTGTCCCATTAATGCTTTGCCTATTTTTCTTCTTAAATAAATACTCATAAGAAATGAAAGCATGAACCACACTAAAACTTGTACACAAATGTTTGTGCAGCATTATAAACATTTGTTTCAAAATGTAAAAGTAGCCCAGTGTTTATCAATTGACAAGTGAATAAACAAAAGTGGTATATCTGTACAATGGAAGTAGCCATAAAAAATAATGATAGGTGTGACAACATGGATGAACCTTGAAAATATTATACTAAATTTAATAACCCATGATTTTATTTATATTATATTTACAACATAGGGAAATCTCTGGAGATGGAAAGTAGATAAGTAGTTGCTTATAAAATGGAGGATAGAAAATAAAGGGTGACAGTTAAAAGCATACAGGGTTTGGGGACCAGCGGGTGACATGGTGGTTGAGGCATTGAACTCCCACATGGTCAATCACGTTTCAAGTCCTGGACCTGGTTGCTTACTTTCTCTCTCTCTTTCTCTCTCTCTCTGGTGAGCACAAGTGCCCTATAGCAAATTTAAAAAGAAAATAATAATAATAATAATGATACTAGTAATAAATTTTTAAAAAGCATACAGGGTTTGATTTTGAGATGATTAAAATACTCTAAAATTTACTGTGGAGATGGTCACAGATATCTGTGAATACTAAAAACCACAGATTGTACACTAAAAATGGGTGTAGAGTACGATGTGTGAATTATATCATCCATAAAGCTGTTAAAAAAAAGAACACTATAAAAAAACACCCAGAGCCTAGGGGTACACTTCACACTACCTGAGAGTTTTAGCTCTTCCTATTAAATCTACTATGTCCAAATTAGAATATCTTTGTGCCCAAGGGAGTATCATCAATGAATCTATTCTTATCACACAAAGCTTTCTTTCCTAAAATACTGGAAAGGAGCAACACCTTGAACACCACAGGAAACCCATAAATATCTAATTTGCACCACTGCATGATAAAAGCAGCTTGCTTCTTCCACTCATTAGCAACACTCAAAAATATATTCTAGCTCCTTGCTTGCTAATAAGAATATTTACATTTGCTCTTTACAACAACTAAATAAGCCCTGCTCAGATCCACAGTTTCTCTCTGCAGCTCTGGTCCATCTGAAATGTGTTTGGAAAGCAGGCAAAGCAGGGATAGACAGAGTGGAAGATATGAATGATTGATGAAAATTCATTTGAATAATACACTGAGGGCCCAGCCTTGATGACCCAGGTGGCAGTGTGCTGAACTGCAGTGCTGGAAGCCACAAGAGCTGCCGTGGATTTAGATCCTTGGCCTGGTCAACCTGAAACATGCTGGGCACATGGGCCCACGGTCCTGATGAACAGCTGGTTCGGAGGAAGGGGACTGTGGCAAGATGAGACACTGATGAGGGTGCTTGTCTTTCTCTTGCACGTTGCTCTCTATCATGAATAAAGCAGATTTAAAAAATAATGCCTTTGAAATCTAGAATTCAGAACTTATTTCCATTTTCTAGATGATAGGAAGTTAGCCATTGTATTCTACTACCAGAAACAGACTCTCTATCATGCACGTGAATGAGTCATTTCAAAGGCTATCTTAAGCTCTTTAAGAGGAAAAATAGTATTCACCTTTACATCCTTTACCCTATGATGTAGTGTTTTTGTATACAATATGTGTCCAGTATTTTTTAATTGAATTAGAATTAATGGATTACCAGAATATAAGAACAAGATCATAAGTTTTTTCAAAGGTTGAAACTAATAAATTGGACACATGATGGATAGTCAACCATTTATAGATCTGACCTGCCCAGGGAGTTGGCTTATAAATGTGATGCCATTTGAACCAGGGATTCTCTAGCTGCCAATCAGGAAGCCAGAGAATTGATAGTATTATTGCAAGTTGATATAAAAAGGAAATTGAAAGTAAAACATTTCTAATGTGTATACACACACACACACACACACACACACACATATATATATATATATATATATATATATATATATATATATATTTAACTCAATCTAAGGAAGCAAAACATGACATCTGAGAGACAAAAGCATTCAGTTCACTAGACTGAGGCATGGACTGGATGGCAGAATGCTTGCATAGATTTTACCATAGTGCATATGAGATATTTCCTTTGGTTTTATTATGAGACAAGGTTCCTAGGCTGGAATATCTGGGATTGTATATGTGCCAGTCACAGGAATCAAATTTGTCACTTGAATTTGTCCTCTTTCTCTTGACCTCACAGTGATCAAACACAAGGTAACGCCTATGTTTGTGTGAAGTCCTTCCTGAAAGAGCCTGTTGGCCTTCTTTAGGGAAAAAAAATTAACAGCAATTTCCACCAGTTTCTCCCTAACCTTCCTTTGCTCCTGCCACCTAACAGAGAAGGACTTGTTTTCTACAAGCTTCTGTTTGTCCATCTACATTATGTGAATGAGTCTCAAATGTCCAAATATCCTAAACGTATTTTTGAATGTATGAGATATACTTTGAATTCCAAGGTGTAGAATACTGATGCCATTTTTACCACACATATGGCTCTTAGCACTTTACAGCTCAATTTTCTGCTTAAAAGGGTGTCGCTTATAAACCAGGAAATACAGCAAGTGACTAATTAGCCAAATTAATGAGGGCTTGTTTACTTGAGGTCCCCAGTGCCCTTGGAACTTGGGATGTTTCGTTATTACAATCTGCAAGTGGTTTCCTCCAATTAATTTTTAACATACGGCTCTTGCCTCTTCTCAGTAATATGTAATATCCTAATAGTTTAGAGGGGTTTGCAAGAATTAACTCATTAATCCTCATAGGGAACCACTCAAAGACTAAAGTAAAAAAGAAATCATAGGGCTTTTTTATTTTTAACTGATGCTTATTTTGGCATACTTTGCCAATTTTAGTCTATAGATTCAGGGCAAAATTGGTAAAGAGCAATGTCCATTCAGAAAAAAAATGATATAAAGGAAAAAAAAAAACACACACACACGTAGATGCCAAAGGAATTGCTTTGTCACAGAATGAAAGATAATAAGTTAAGAAAAGTCACTTCTTTACTTCTAGCCTCTTATAGGCTCTCCTTACTGGAGGTAAACTCAACTCTAGGCACATGGAAGCAAGTTACCAAAAAGAAAAGACAAAGAGAGAATCTTGAAAAAGCAGAGAAAAATGATTAACACATACAAGGAGTCCTTAATAAGAGTAACAGCTGATTTATCATCAGAAAGCTTGGTGGCCAGGAGGCAGTGGGATGACATAAAGCACTGATAAGAAAAGAGTCAGCCAAAACCTTTGTATCTGGTAAAACAAAGTATCCTTCAAAACTGAAAGAGAACGTAATACTTTCCCAGGTAAACAAAAGCAGAAAGAGTTCATTGCTAGTGGACTGGCCTTATAACAAATGCTAAAGAGAGTGCTTTCAACTGAAATGAAAGGAAACGAGGCAGTAATTAGAAGTTATATGAACAAGACTGGAAAAGGTGACGACATAGGTAAATATAACATAGTACTACTGTATTTTTGGTTTATAATTTATTTTTGGTCTCCTAAAAGACAAATGCCTAAAATAATAATTATAAATCTATGTTAATGGATATACAATATATAAACATGTAATTTGTGACAGTAATGTAAGAGGGGAGAAGAAATTTAGAAACAGAGTTTTTATATGCTATTGAAGCTTAATTGGAATTAATTTTACTAGATTCTCATAGATCAAATATGCTTACTGTAATTCTCATGTTAACTACTAAGAATAAAACTTAAAAAAAAAGTATGGCTAAGTAAATGAGGAAATGACCAAATGGTACACTCGAAAAAGTAAATTAAACCTAAAAGGAGATAATATTGGAATATCTGAGAAACAGAAAAGATATAAAACATACAGAAAACAAATGGCAAAATGGCAGAAACAATTACTCCTTATCATTAATCATTTTAATGTAAATTGATTAAATTTACCAATGAAAAGACAGAGATTATGGGAATAGATTTAAAAAGTTATACAACTATGTGCTGTATATAACAGAAGGGTGTGTGTAGTAAGGTGTTCTAGAGCACTTAAGTGAGGTGACCATATTCCACTCAGAAGAGAGAGATTATACTTTTAGTTTTAATCCATTCTAAATGATGAGTTTCATTTTTGCCTCAAACCTAAGAAAAAGAATTCTATTTTTGTATATTCACAAAAGTCAATCTCATGTATTTGGGACTAACCACTGTCAGTCCATTACGTGTGGCTATAACAGAATACCTGAGACTGGTTAATTTATAAAGAACAAACATTGTTCTTTTGGTTCCAGAGGATGGGAATTCCAAGATCAAGGTATCAGCATTTGGCGAGAGCTTCTTCATGTTCTCACACGATGGAAGGCAGAAGGCTACAGAGGGGAAAATTCTGTGTCCTCATGTCACAGAAGAACTGAAGAGAGAGCCCACTCTTATACACCCTTTTTCATAGTGATATTAATCCATTCATGAGGGCTCTACCATTAACATCCCCCCAGAGCCACTATCTCCCCACACTATTGCTTTAGGGCTTAAATTTATAAAACATAAATTTTAGAGGGGATATATTCAAACCACAGCAATATAATATGGTATAGAGTTTGGTATAGAGTATGTATGTTCCAAAGAGAAAAGAATTTTTTTTTCCTATCAACTCCCCAAATGATATTTCTATGACATGGCATCACAACTCAGGATAATTTACATTTGAGAATCAGTGGAGGAGATTTTTTTTCTTTTCTTTTTTTTAGAGGTTTTTTCTATAGGGCGCATGCACTCACCAGAAAGACAGACAGAGAGAGACAGAGAGACAGAAAGTGAGAAATCACCCCTCAGGGGGATGGCTACGCTGCAATCCCTTCTCCTCCATTCTCTTCTCAGGATCTTGGGCACTCATGCACATGCGTCTGGCATGAGTTTAAGCCACTGAGTCCAGGACTAGAACTGCAGTTGACTACATGAGAGTCCAGTGACATAGCCAATATGCTAACTGCTGGTCCCAGTGGGAGAGATATCATGGAAAGGAAGATCTGACATCACAAAGTTAATAAAAATATCAGAGAAAAAAATGCAGAATCTATACATGCTAACTATTCACTTAGAATGTAAAGAAAATGGATTTTCAGGTAGACTTTCATGAAAAAAAGCCTTATTTTGCTTGTCAGAAGAAAAAGATATTTCAGGTAAGGGGAGGAGGTAAAATAGGTGTTGATTGGAAAATGACTTTGGTGGCAAGGGAAGCTAGGGACACTCTTTAGACCATCCCTTTTTTTTGCAGTGAATTAAAAGCTCAGGTGCCTTGGAAAAAAAGAAAGAATAACTCCACCCTTAAACATTTGTCATTATAGCTAACATTGAGGAATAGAACTAATAGACTGTTAGTGGCCAAATAACTCTTTCAAACTTCAACCCTTCTTTTTTCTTTTTTAGGTTTTTGCCATAGGGTGCATGCACTCACTGACTCACTGGAGAGAAACAGAAGGATAATGAGAGGGGGAAAGTGAGAAACTACTTACAGAAGGATAGCCACGCCACAATTTCTTCTCCTCCATTCTCCTCCTGGGATTTTGTGTACATATGTACATAAGGCCAGAATAATTTTCAAGCCACTGGGTCTGGGACTCAAATTGCAGTCAGCACTTTGGGAATACAGCATCGTAACCACTATGCCACCATTGGCCCCAATCTATCATTCTCTTAAATATTCTCCTGTCAAGGGACCAGCAGTTAGCATAATGGCTATGTCGCTGGACTCCCATGTAGTTGACCGCGGTTCGAGTCCCGGACCCGGTGGCTTAAACTCGCGCTGGGCGCGTGTGTGTGCGTGCCCAAGATCCCAGGAGGACAATGGAGGAGAAGGGATTGCGGCGTGGCCATCCCCCCTGGGGGGTGATTTCTCGCTTTCTATCTCTCTGACTCTCTCTGTCTGTCTGGCGAGTGCACGCGCCCTATAGCAAAAACCTCTCCAAAAAAAAAAAAAAAAAGAAAAAAAAATATTCTCCTGTCAAGATACTTTGATAATTTTTCATTGGTAAGAGTATAAAATTTTAAGTTCTGCTATGGTCTTAATGTTTGTGTCCTTCCCCAATTCACATGTTGAATTCTAACCTGCAATGTGATGGTATTAAGAGGTGGGACCTTTGGGAGATGATTAAGGAGCATTGAGATCCCACGTGAATGAGCTTAATTTTCTTACAAAAGAGGCCTGAGGGAGCATATGCTCCCTTTCTATCATGATGACTCAAGAAGTCACAATTTTTGAAATTAAAAGTAAACCCTCACTAGACATTAAATCTTCTGGCACCTCGTACTTGTACTTCTCAGCTTTCAAAACTGTAAGTAATACATTTCTGTTGTTTATAAATTACCAGTTTAAGATATTTTGTTAAAGAAGCCTGCTATGGTTTGAATGTGTCCTCTAAAATTCATGTGATGAAACTTGGTTATGATGGGATTAAGTGGAGTAAAAATTTTTATCTGATTATGGGATTAAAAGGTGGAGCATCTGGAAGGTGATTAAAATTAAGGTCCTCAAGTTGAGGCCTCCATTATTAAATTCTGGTGGGTTTATATGGTGGGAGAATGAGATGGACACTGATATTTTTGTTCTGTCTCATCATATGATGCCCTGAACCACTATAGGACACCACAGAGAGTCCCCACCAACAAGAAGATACTACACAGAGGTAGCCCTATGACCTTGGGTCTCCAAAACTGTGAGCTAAATAAGCCTCTATTCTTTATAAATTATTCAGACATAGATATTTCTGTTATTATCAGTGCAATGTACTAAAACAGCTCTAACAGAGTAAGGCAAAATGGCACCAAGAAGAAGAGTGCTTCTGTAATAGATACCTAAAAATGTGGAAGAAGCTTTGGAACTGGTAATGGGTAGAGGCTGGTAGAGGTTGGAGGTACATGCTAGAAAAAATCTGGATTGCCATGAGCAGAGTACGAGGACAATTCTGGTGAAGACTCAGAAGACAGATGGAGAGAAAGACTGTCTTCTTACAGATTGCCTATGTGATCATGATCAGAATGTCGATAGAAATATGAATGGTAAAGGCGTTCTGATGAAATCCCAGATAGACATGAGGAACCTGTTATTGGAAACTGGAGGAAAGGCCATCTTTTTCATAAACTAGCAAAGAATGCTGAATTGTGCGAATCCTAGAACTTTGTGGAAGGCAGACTTCCTAAGCAATGAAATAGAATAGTAGAAAAAAAATCTATGCAAAATATTGAGAGAATGGCATGTCTTTTTTTGACTGTTTATATCAAAACATGATGAGAGAAATAAATGAGATGGAATTTTTAATTAAAAAGCCAGAACTTAAAGACTTGGAAATTTTGCTTCTGTTTCAGATTGTCTTTATTATAACAATTAAGAAAGCACATTTGAAACTGTCTTAGTTTGCTTGTGCTATTATAAGAAAACATCTGAGACTTGGTCATTTATAATCAATATACATTTATTTTCTCATGGCTCTGGAGACCAAGAAATCCAGATCAAGGTGCTGTAGATTCAGTGTCTGGTGAAGACCTGTTTCATATGGATAATGCCATCTAGATGTCCTTAAGTGGTGGATGAGTAGAAGAGTAAAAAGTAAAAGGGTCTAAATTAATTCTCCCTAGCTCTTTTATAAGGCACTGATCAGTTCATGAGGATGGAGCTCTTCTGACTTAGTCACTTCCTCAAAAAGGCTCTGTCCCTTAATATCACCACAAATGGGATTATATTTCAGCATAAATATTGGAAGGGGAAACACATTCAAACCACAGCAAGGACTAACAATACCAAGGATGTGGATAAGGAGATCAGCATGAGTTGGCCTTGTGCTATTCAACAAGACAATTGCAGAGTGACCCTAAAGACATTTCAAAGATCCCTGGGACTGGTAGTCCCATCACAGGCCCAGAGCGCCAGAGCCTTGAAGGCAGAACAGTTTCAAAGAGAGGCCTATGAGAACTTGGGTCTCACTACCTAGTGCCACCTCAAGGTCCTGCTCTATGAATTTCAGCACATACTTTGGCATTCCCAGGTTCAGCTCCAGCAGTCTAGTCGCTCCTGCAGAGGGTACAGGTGGTAGGTAACCTTGGTGTGTCTGTGTAGTACCATTTCCACCAGTACTCAGGGTGCATGAGGCATGAAATTGTGGCTGTCTTCACCTGACTTTCAAATAACGTCCCTAAGAGACTCCAGGCTCAGGCAGAGAACTGCTCCAGAGTAAGTGCCACTGCAGAAAGCCCCACTAAGACAATGTTTCGTGGAGTTATGGAACCAAGGCCCCCTCTAAGATTCCACAAGTGTCACAAGTTTGTAACTCTAGCCTGGGAGAGCAGGTGATTACAACCTGTGAGAACTGCAGTGTGGGCTAAACCCAACAAAGTCATAGGGTGGGGAATGCTTGGAGCCTTTAGGACCTAACTTCTATTACTGTATGTCTGGAAGGTAGGATATGAAATCATAGATGATTATTCTCTAGCTTTAAGATTTAATATTGTTTGCCTTGTTGGAGTGTGAATTTACTTGGGATCTGTTACCCATTTCTTATTTTCTATTTCTCTCTTTTGAAATGGAAATATCTACTCTCTGCCTATCCCACCATTGTATTTAACTATGAGAGTAAGAGAGAGAGAGCAGGAGAGAGAAAGAAAGAGAAAGAGAGAGAAGTATCTTCAACAAGGGTCTCGCCATGCCACAGCTCTCCTGTTCTAACTTCCCATTAGCTATACTACAGGTTTGCACTGCAATGTGTTTTGGTTGGTCCTGGATTCAACCCATATGTTCCAGTGGATCCAGCATCACACACTAGTATTCCATCATTTGCATCACCGTGACCAGCCCTACCATTGTATTTTGAAAGCACATATCCTGTTTGATTTCACAGGTTCATAGCCTGAGAGGGATCTGTTTCAGGGTGAGTCATACCTTGAGTTTCATCCATATCTGTTTAGATGATATCTCAATAACATTCTAGACTTTAGGCTTTTGAGCTAATGATGAAATGTTAAGACTTTTAGTGATATTGAGGTGCAATAAATGTATATTTCAAGTATTTTTTACACAAATTTTAGGAGGTCAGGGGTGGAGTGATTTGGTCTAGATGTTTGTGTTTCTCAAAAATTCATATGTTGAAAATTAATCCCCATTGTGTTGGTATTAAGATGTGGGTCCTAGGACCAGTAGTTAGCATAATGGCTATGTCACTGAACTCCCATGTAGTCAACTGTGGTTTGAGCCCTGGACTCAATGCCAGGAGCATGTGTGTGTGTGACCAAGAGGAGAATGGAGGAGAAGGGATTGCGATGTGTCCATCCCCTGTGTGTGAGGGGTGATTTCTCGTTTTCTGTCTCTCTGTCCTTCTGGCAAGCGCAGGCGCCCTATAGCAAAAACTCTCCACACACACACACACACACACACACACACAAAAGAGGTGGGTCTTTGGGAAATTATTATCACGAGGGCACCACCTTCATGTGTGGGATTAGCGTTCTTAGAAAAGAGATTGAAAGGGACTTGTTTTCCCCCTTCTACCATGTAAGACAGAAGTGTTATCTATGAAGAATGTACCAACACCTTGATCTTGGACTTCATAGTCTTCAGGACTGTCACCAGTAAATTTCTGTTGCTTAGAAACTATCCAGTCTAAGGTATTTGTATTTTGTTATAGTATTTCAATCAGATTAAGGCAAGCTTCTCACTTTGGATTCAGAGCCTTCCACAGTTTGGTTTTTATCAGCCTTTCCATCATTTTCTGTTTTTCTTTCAGTCTTTCAACTTATCAGGGAATAAGTTCATTAGAAGTCACAAATTATACATGTTTTTTCATAAATCCACAATATTAGAAGAGTATGTTTTTGGGAGTTATGATTATCTGAAGACAAAAGCAATCTGAGTGTTGATGGCCTTTCCCACACCTAATCTTCCAAGAACAAGAACTTGAGATTTGCTTGCATAGTTTCTTTGCTTTCTTGCCGCTTAAGGAGTGTTCTGCAATTGCCAGGCCAGATATTTGGAGTTTGTGATGTTGGATGAGAAAGATAAGATAGAAAATGCAGAATAGCCAGGGTGCTCAGACCTAGTGTAAAAGAGAATTTATTTATTTATTAATTAATTATTTTGTTTTGGGGAGTTTTGAGGAGAACACAATAGAAAAATTCCAAAGTTTGAAGAAACAGGGTGAAAAAGAATGAACGTTTTAAAAACGTAACTGTGGTCCATATAACCTCTTCAAATGCAATCCAAAGGGACTGAGAGATTTCGATATTACTCGGGTTGCTGAACAGTGTTCTGTCAGTGAGCACTGCAGAGACTAAATCACATGGGTCCTGGATTTAATAGGATTACATACATGACAGTGAAGTTCTGTCAACGGAGTGAGCATTGAGTAGCATTTGAACTTAAAAGCACTGACGCAAGTCACTCTTAGTCCTATTTCTGAGACCTAGATTTTTGTTTCATTTAGAGTTCTTTCAAAGTTTCCTTCTCAAATCTCAGCTTTAGATTACCTTCTATGTGGAATCTTTTCCTGTTATGTCTCTTTTCCCCAGTGGAATTTGTTCTCCATTTTTGGGTGTCCCTTTTCCTTTGTACAGATATTCCTTGTTGCCCCAGTAGTACTCAACAGTTTTTGTCTGTCTTCCCAACTGACTGTGGGTTCTCAGAGGGCAAGAATCACCTTTGTATCTCTGGAGTCTAGCACTGTGCTTGGCACATAGTAGGTACTTAACGCACGTTTGATGAATAAATAGCTTCTTAACCAATGTCCTTACTTACTATTTGCCCCCATTTCATCCATGTCTTCATACCATTCATTGCATTTTTCAAAATGTTTCTTTTTGGTGGGAAGGAAGAACCTTATAGAATATCTTATCAGGACCTCTGAACATTCTAGAATTGTGTAGTAAAAATCAATGGGACAGGGTTTTCAAAGGCAAAACATTACACAAGAGGATATAAATTATTGTGAATGTTCTAATTTCTATGTTAAGTAGTGGAGTCACTAATGTTTATTATATTCCAAATAGCAAATAAACAAACAAAAAAAAAACAAAAAAAAAAACAAAATAAATGAGAACCACACATGGACCAATGATAAAAATGTACCACTAACAAGGGCATAATTAATTAAATTCTATGAACTTGAAGTAAACAGAACAGGGCCTATGACTTGTAGTCTTTTCGCCTATACCTCCACTGCCAGTACTGTTTGTCTCCACCCTCTTACATGTTTGATATCCTACTGCCTGTCAACTGCACTTGTGGGAAAGTCATAAATAATAATGGATAATATTTTTAAAGTTTATGTTTTCATGCCTCATGCGATGAATGTGTCCTTCCAAAATCCATATGATGACAGTTGGTTATGATGGGATGGATAGGGTGAAAACTTAATCTGACTATGGGATTAAGAAGCAGAGCCTTGGGGCTGGCAGCTGGCATGGTAGTTAAGGTGCTGGACTCCCAAATGGCCAACTGTGGTTTGTGTCCTGGACCTGGGGGTTTGCTTTCTCACTCTGGTAAGCACATGTGCCCTATAGCAAATTCTAAATTAACAATAATAATAAATAAAAATTTAAAAAAGAAACAGAGCCTTTTGGAAATAATAAGATTAAAGTCATTAGGGCGGCGCGCCTATAATCGAATCTTGTTGGGTTTATAAGGAGAGGGAATGAGACAGGCACACAGTACAGACACAGACTGCTCTTGCTCTGTCTCACTATGTGATGCCCTGTATCACCTTGGGATTCTGCAGAGTCTCACCAGATGTAGCCCCTTGTCCTTGGGCTTCCAAAAATGAGCTAAAGAAACTTCTAATTTTTATAAATCACCCAGACTCAGGTAGTTTCCTTCATAGAAAAGGTATTCAGATTTTTATATTGAGTATCTGAATATGATTTTTTGAAGGTGGTCCTCAGATTTTAGTGTGCCTAGGATTAACTTGTGATGTAACATTTAAAATTTTTGGACCCACAACTCAGAGATTTTTATTCATTAAGTTTAGTTACATGATCCAATGTTCTAATTTTGAAAAATCATTATGGGAGAATTTTGATGTTGGTGATTCAAGAAAGACATGTCATTGTATGACTTTGTTCAGGCTCTTTTTGGAATATCAAGTGGAGCAACAGACTTCTCATTGGTGTAGAGATGTACAGAGACCCTGAAGATACTTTCAGGAAGAGAATCAGAAAGTATTAGGGTAATGGGAGGACTGAGGCATTATCAGGTTTAAAGAACCTAAATGTGCCTAATCTTTCAAGCTTGCCTAAGCAACAACAAATAGAAATGGACAAGGCTCCACAAATATTCAAATGAAATGAACATTAAAGATGGAGAGAGATTATTTGGCTTGTTAGAAGACGGTACGATTAAATTAAGAGTGACTGAAAATGACTGGTAGGCTGAATCTAGGATTAGCCTACTAAAAGTTAAGTGGTTATGTTTCAGAATAGATATTTAACCAAAGTGATAATTCAACTGAGATTAATAAGAAACAAACAAATAAAAAACCCCCAAAAATCCTGATCCACAAATTAGTTGATTTCACTTATATTTAAAGGATTGGGAACGATCCCTCCCTCCCTCAACACCTATGCACACCACCATCACCACCACCACCACCACCACCACCACCAATTTCTCCTTTTTTCCATATTCTTTCCTAGCACTCACCTGGACTTCTATTTGTTCTCATTCTTGGCCTTTGTAGACTGTCATCAGCCCATTTTTTTTTTGTCTTTGAGGACATTATAATGCTGACCAACGTTGACTCTACAAACTGGTAGTTGCTAGTCTCCCCTTTTTCCTTCATCTAATGTTTACTATGTATTTACTAGTAAGTTCTTTGTGTCTCTGACAGTATTCTATCTAGGCAGTGGATAACAAACCAGAGGCACTGTCCTCAGGGGATTCATATCCTAGAGGATTACTAGGGTACTTCGCTT
Organism: Tupaia tana; assembly: GCA_026018925.1. NCBI lineage: Eukaryota > Metazoa > Chordata > Mammalia > Scandentia > Tupaiidae > Tupaia > Tupaia tana. The sequence goes on from JAKSZU010000004.1 coordinate 64,533,921, forward strand.
GCCGTATTTCTAACTGCAATGGGTTGAATCCTTTCACTTGCTCTGTTCCATCGGGGAAACCACAGTAGTCTTGGTTGTGAGCTAACTCCAGAAGATAGGCTACAGGGAGAAATAGCTTATTATAGAGCTGACCATGAGTTTTGTTCCAGTGTTTCTTTTCAACTTACCTTGACTCAGCTCCCTAACCACCTGTTATTATTAACTCAACTGAATTTGCACCATTCCCTCCACCAGAGGCTCCCTTTATCTGCCTGTGTCACCATCAGAGAGGCTTTTCAGGGGCAGCAAGCTGAGCCGTTGTCCTCAGGGCTGGGTTTTGTATACTGCCCTTCTATCTGGAAGATATTAGGCAGATAGAGTGAAAGATGACTCAGTAAAAAGTAAAATCAAACATGTAATTAGTGAACACAGTACCATCTCCTACCCGAAAAACGCAGAACAAAACTAAACTAAAACCTTTTTTTCCTCCCTCCCTTCCTTCCTTCCTTCCTTCCCTCCTTCCTTCCCTCCTTCCTTCCCTCCTTCCCTCCTTCCTTCCCTCCCTCCCTCCCTCCCTCCCTCCCTCCCTCCCTCCCTCCCTTCCTCCTTCTTTCTTTCTTTCTTTCTTTCTTTCTTTCTTTCTTTCTTTCTTTCTTTCTTTCTGGCTTCTCTCCTTTCAATCTCATGCTGCAAATTGCTCTTTGTAATTTGTTCCTTTCAGGCTGATGTTCACTTAAAAACACACAAACAGCAAAACTCTTCATTTTATCCTTGTAGTATGTTCCAGGGAGGGAAGGTAGGGTGAGTGAGGTAGGACTGGGGGTGGGGGGTGGGGAATGGCTGACTGCATCACACAGACACACACTCAGAACTGTTCTGTGACTGAGCCTGGCATTCTGCTCCTTGGGTTCTTCCAGAACCACAGCTTCTGTCGTGTTCGTCCAGAGCAGTTAGACCTCCAGCTTGAGGGCAGGGACAGAGCCTTCTCTTCTCCGGTAATTCCCAGGCCCACCTTTGCTGGCCTTGATGCTTCCCCCACAATTTCTTTTAATTTTCACCACAATTATGTGAACCCCTCTCCTGGCACACACACAGCTAAGCAAGAAACTTAAGAGTTTTATCACCTCTGATCTCTGATGTTTTACCTTCCTATAGGGAAATAAAGTAACGGAGACGCAGTTATTATTGTGACTCCAGGATTTTTATAAGAAGTATATATTTTTTTTCAGTATTTTCTGGGCTGGGCTTAAAACGATGATCTGATTGAATGAATGCACTAAGTTGCCCTCGGTGAAGAATACACATGTAGATGTTTCAGAGAGATTAATGACCTGCGGAGAGCCTTCCCAGGGTCATCTGCTATGAACAGTTCTACAAAATGCATTGGAGGGATTACTGATAGTTCTAAATATAACCAAGGGAAAGGTCTAGAGTGCTGGTGTGCATTACAGTAGCCACTAGCCATACCATGCACGTGAAATTCAGCCAGTCTGAATTGAGATATGCTAGAAGTATAAAATATACATTAGAAAACTTAATAGCGAACAATATGAAATATCTCATTAACACATTTTTATGTTATATAAAATTTAATGTATAAAATAATATACATTTTTATACTATATATAGCATTTTATGTTGAAATAATATTGTGGACATATTGGGTTAAAACATATTAATAAAATTAGGCCAACTTGTTCCTTTTTCCTTTTTTTTTCAAGTATGGCTACAGAAAATTTTAAATTGCATCTGTGACCACATATATATTTATTGGACAGCCCTGGTCTAAACAAAAGATAGCTAGATATATGTGCTTCTAATTAAGTACAGCTTACATTTCTGTCTTCATTTCTATTTTTCTGGGACTGCTTATATCTACCATTTAAACTAGTTTTGGATTAAACTGCCACCTTTGCTTTAAAAACATCTGCCATATAACACCCAGGCGTAATTATTTTTCTGCTACAACCACGTTGCTATAGGAGCAAAGTTATGGTATAATAAAGAACAACTTGAGCTAATAACTTGTATATGAAAATAGTTACATCTTCATTGTGGGAGCCATGAGGCACCCATACTGTTTCATTGCACACACAAATCCCTTTTATAATGACGCTTTTTCATTCATTTGGCATGCTTTTATTATTATTAATACAACAGCAAAAACTCCATCTATATCAGGATAAAAGCGTCTATTTTGGATAATCAAACCTATAAATCTTGTGACTGCTCAGATATAGCCAATTAACTCGTCTTCCTTAGAACTGCAGTATACCATCTGGTGCGAAAAGGGTGGTCACATCCTTCTTGCAGTGCTTTTGAATAAATGACATAGTCACAAGAGCCATGGAAACAAGGGAGGAGGTACAAGTGTTCCAGTTGTAAAAAATGCCCATTTTAAACTCTAATGATAATATCTATTTCTTCAAACAGTTTCTTCACTGTGTCAGAAATGTTCGTCTGCACTTTAGCTGAATAAATACACCATGGGTAATACTTTTTAAAGAGCTCTAATCAAACTTGATACCTGTTTAGTGGTATTGCTTTGTTCTTTGCCTATAGCACCAAGTCATTGTTTTTTCTATTGTGTGTGTGTGTGGGGGGGGTGTGTGTATATGAGAGAGAGAGAGAGAGAGAGAGAGAGAGAGAGAGAGAGAGAGAGAGAGAGAGGCAATCTATAGAGAACATCAGTGCAGTCAGTCAGGAAAGTGGGATTAACATGGTTGATCTTTTATTTCCATTCACTGTTTTTTGCCTTTATACCGAAATTCCTAGTTACGATGTTTACATAGTTTGATCGCTGCTACCTAAATATTTATGAGATGAAATAGTTACATCTCTAAGGCAAAATATATACTTAATATACAAAATGGCATGATCCCATGAATTCTGGCTTGATTACGTGTGTGCATGCGTTCATGCGTGCTGGTGTCCTGGGCACGATCTCTTTTGGACTTGGGGTTAGTGGTTTTACTGCATTCGTCTTTGCCCCAGGATTCTAAAGTTGTTTCCTTCAGCTGTATTTTTGAATAGTTCTTATTTCTGAATTCTTTTGAGCTTCTAATGGCAAACTTCCAAAGTGCTTAAATACGGTTTAAAAAGGTGGGTAAGAATATACCGAGAAAGCCTTCATATTTGTACGCTTCTCATTCAATATTGTTTCTTGACTTCAAATCTCCTCCATAAAATATTACAGATTTCAATTTCTGTTTGAGTTGTTCATCATTCCTCCAAACTATAACTGACCTTTTCATAAATTTGTTTTTGGATAAAAATGATGACCTAGAAGATATTTCACCGAGTTAAACCCTGACAAAATTTGATAAGTGGGGTCTAAAAAATCTAATCCTGTAAAATGCAGGCATGCAATCTCATGAGGTTAATGAAAAGAGGGGCAAAGCTGTTCGGCTAACTGACATCAAGTTTCTGGGGAGACCTAGGGATCCAACTTTCCTCCATCCCAGCTGTGATGTGATGCCACCCAGTGCTTGTCCTCTCTGACTTAAGTCGCGTGGATCCAGTGTCCTATGGAAGGCTCGGAATTCTAGGGCATCAGCAGCAATTCTAAGAATCTTCTTGTTTTTACTTTTTTAAGAATTATTTATTTAGTTAGTTCTATTTGTTATTATTTTTTAATTTGACCAGAGAAAGACAAAGAGAGAGAAAAGGATAGGAGGAAAGCAAGCCGCTAAGTCCGGGACTTGAACTGTGATCGGCCATATGGGAGTTCAGTGCCCTTAATCACTACATACCACCTGCCGGCCCCTCTCCTTGTTAATTTCTACCCATTATATTGGTCTCATCTGGGAAGACTGAGTCATGAAAACCTTAGAAACTAGGACCCACTCTCCTTTTCTACCTCCCCAAAGGAGGTTGCTTTCGTCTTCCACCAGCCTTCCTTTTCTCCACATTGCCATGCCAAACATTTCCTCCCAGATAAAAATGGTAGCCCACTTGGATCAGAGAATAGGATTAGATAGTGGGGAAAAGTCAATTGCATTGTATCCCCATTTTTGTTACTGTGGGGCCTGTTTGCATGAAGTTTTGTTGCAATTTTATTATATTCAACTGAATACCATTAGGAATGAATCTGGTTGAAACTGTACTCTCCGTATGTGTGGCTTGTTCTAGATTTCTGTACCCATGTATTTTCAGCTCATGTCTACAGCTGATTCTTTAATATGTAGATGTTACTTATTTTCAAATTTTGGTTTGTTGGTTTAGCTGATATTCTTCTTCTTCTTCTTCTTCTTCTTCTTTTTTTTTTTTTTTTTGTAGAGGTTTTTTCTTCTAGGGTGCGTGTGCTCGCCAGAAAGATAGAGAGAGTGAGACAGAAAGCGAGAAATCACCCCCCGGGGGGATGGCCATGCTGCAATCCCTTCTCCTCCATTCTCCTCTCAGGATCTTGGGCATGCACGCACACACGTCCATTGTGAGTTTAAGCCACTGAGTCCAGTACTCAAATCACAGACTACATGGGAGTCCAGCAACATAGCCATTATGGTAACTGCTGGTCCCTAGCTGATCTTAACTTTATTAGGACAAGCGGAAGGTATTTTGCTAAGTTTAGAGAAGAAGTAAATTCTATATTGTTTTGTCCCCCAGTTTGACTATAAAAAAACCTCAAACAAACAAAAAAAAACCCCTCTTTTGATTAGTAAGAAAAAGAATGTGAGGCAATTGATTTGCTCATCACAGGTGGAATAGTGACTTTGTTTTAAAATATAGTAGCTAAAGCTCAGGTGGAAGAGTTCTTCATTTCCCCAATACCCATAGCATTTTATTTGATCAATTATACTTCTTGTCAGTAATTGCAGATCCAGCTCATCTGTGCATACCTCACAGTGTACACAGTAGGCATTTAATAAATATTTTAAAAAGAACTTGCATATACACATGTGCTTTAAAAATATTTGAGGGGAGGAGCCAAGACAGGGCTTGATGGTGGGGCAGCAGTGAAATGCAATGCTCTGTGAGGCACTCCCTCTTGAGAATTTCCCTGGTTCAAGTGTGCAGAGCTTTCTGAATGTCCTAGGCACACACCTGCCCATGGTCCGAGGCTGGCGGAAGGCTCAGGGTGAATCATGATGTCAAGACCCTGTTGGGGGCATTGTCTCTCTTGCTCATGGAAGAAAAAAATAAACACAAAGACAAGCCGTTAGTCCTAGTCATGGTTTCTCCATCTCTTCTACTCTGTGTGTATAAGTGACTATGGGTATAGGTTGTTAAAACGTTGCATAATCATGCATAGCACACATGCTTCACTGGGAACCAAAATGTTTTTCAACCTCTTTTGTCACTCAACTTATTTGAATATCCAATCTAGGCCTTGGAGATTGAAATCAGCTGGTTTCTTGGTGCTGTGGCCATTGTCTTAATAAGCTTTTATTCCAGCTGAATAATCCCATCTAGGGAGACAGCTTGTTTTGAAGGCAAGTTCACCCAATTCCCTGTAATTAAAATCTCCCATGCTCCCACCAGAACTTTGGAAAATTCCCAAGGAAATTTAAACACTTTGAGGTCACCTTATTTAGCAGGACATTTTAGGCATGTGGGTTCTTGTTGCACAGCAAGAAACAAAAAAGCAGTAGGGGGTGATTTTGCTTAGTCTACCAAGGCAATTTAGGCTTCCATCACACAGTGCTCAACAAGGCAGAATCTTCTCTTAGAGGGAATGAAAGGCTTTTCGAATCCCAATTGTATGACAGTCGTGAATTTAATTCTGTGCCCAGATCCTTTGCTTGAGAGTAATAGAATCAATATGTTACTGAGTTGGGAGAGAGGTGCTCTGGGAAGAGTTTAAATAGAAATGTGGGCTCTAAGCCTGGGTCCAGAGATGGACTTCAGGAGACATCTGAATCCATCCAAGTTGTTCACAGAATTATTTGTGGATATGCATATATGTATTTTTAATTGTTTTTTGGCAGGGTGCACAGCTTTCATCAGATTCTTGAGAGAGTTGAAGTTTCTCAAAAGAATTAAAATCTCTAATTCAGGGGACTCAGAAGTTATATTCTAATGGTTATGTGAAAAACGTAAGGGATAGTGCCTGTAGAATTCACTATGGATGATTATAACAAATTACAGGTGGATATTTGTGAGGGCTATGAATAAAAGGTAACATCAGGGCCTCTGTGTACCATCATGCTCCTTAGAGCTATGCAGGGACTATTGACTGACATATGGGAGCCCTACAGGGACAGAGGCACTAGGAAGCAAAGTCAGCTAGGAAGAACATTTCTAAGGAATGGAATCCAGAGAGAGGATTGTGGGAGGTCTAGACCCTATAGAACAGGAAAACATAAAAGGGCTGAGAACATTTAGAGACAAGAAGACTTTGCCCTGGGATGGGGACCCATGACTGCCACCTTTAAATTTATTTTGAAAGACAAGCTGGATTTGTTTATTTTTTCCATAAGCAAGTGACAGAGAGCGGATACAACACTCTCAACAGGGTACAGGCACTGTGGTCCACTCCCAGCCTCGGCCGTTCTGGGATCACGAGTATGCATGTGTCTGGTGTATGCAGGGAGGTCTCTGGACATACATGAATCCAGAATCTTCCCATTTGGGATTTGGATCAGCCTTGCAAAGTGCCATGTTTTACTGTTGGGCCACTGTTCAGCTCCCTCTCTCCCCTGACCCCATAAATGGCTTTTCTTTTAAGAGAAGATTTAGAAGAATTTACTTTGCCTTAACTGACTGCAGATTCCTGTTTTGGTAGACAAATAAGCTTTGCCCTAGACAAGTAGCAATATTTAAAAAAAAAAAAAGTTTACTGCCTATTTCATTCATGAGCGAGAGTGACAGAGAGGGACAGAGAGAAAACCTTCAGCAGGGTCCTGATGCCAGCCTTTAGCCAGCCTTGGATCATGGGCACAGATGTGTCCAGTATACTCAGGGAGATCTCTGGATTTGAACCAGGAAACATCCCATGTAGGATTGCCTTACACAGTATTGCTTTTACCGCTAGGCCATCATCTAGCTTCTAAGAAGTAACAATTTAATAAATGGTCTTCTTTTGCTCTCCTGAGAGGCCCAAAATGGTTCCCTGGGGTCAGGACAGCTCTGGTTTGGGTGAGTCCTAGCTATAGGGCCAAGTCTCTTGGAGGGCACCTCCTAAAAGCAAACCTGGAGACAACAGTTTAAGTCAAGTAGTCCACTCAGGAGGTGATCCTAGGACACACCGTGCCACAAAAGAAGATGGCCAAGAAACAGTTACTGTTGTGGACAGTGAGGCTCAGTCCCAGGGGAGACATCCTGAGAGATGGTGTAGAACACACCGCACAGCTTACCCCTGGAGCTGAGGAAGCTGGTGTGCTCATCCACTGACTCCCGCCCCTCTTTAGGTGAGAGTTGCTCCTGAGAGGCCCAGTTTGTTCTGAGCCCAGACTGCACATGCTGCCTCAGCCAGAAAAAGCACATCCTCAGGTAGAGCCGCAGGAAGCTGGTCTGTATGGAGACTGCCTGCTGGCAACCTCTGGGTGGGGCTGAGGGCATACGGGCACTGACAGCATCTGTGAGAGAGAGAAGCCCTCCAGGCTTCTGCCTCTTGCATCATGATGTGTCAGGAGAGTTGTCACTGCAGCTAGTACAGGTGACAATGCTTCACTGGGGCATGGCACACTGGGCTCTTGTGTCACACCTTTGCCTTTGTGGTCCAAAATCAGTAACTAGGAAGCGGCATGTGGGAGGCAAGTGGAGGTGATCCTATCAGGGGGTACCCAAAGCAAGACAATGAATGGAGACAGCGAATGTCTTTCTAGTTCCCAGCTGCCCTCTGCCCATGGATACCTGAGCATGCATGGTGGCCTGGGCTGACTTCTGGGCAATGGCACCCATCCTTTTCCAGGCCTGCCCCTCCAATGGTGCTTTTGTGACATGGCTCTTCCTTTTCCCATCAGTGTGGCCACGATGTTCCCTTTAACCAGATTGCCCATGTTACAGGGAGAGAAGGAACAGAGCATGGGGGATGCGAAGAGAAGGCTGTTTTGTGATTTCCCACAGCCTGCATCCGCCCTGCTGGGCATGGTCCTGCCTGTGCTGTGTTCTCTGAATTAAATGGAATTGAATTATATCCAGGTAGTTCCAGGCAAGAAAACCGGCATATGTTCAGCTGGATCCTGGCTTATTCATGCAGTACATCCGCTACCAGAGTTTATTCAAGCTTTACAGTAAATTGTACTAACTCCCCCACTCCCTAAAATGTGGACTAGGGCTCAAACTGAATTAAAGTGGGCATTATCAACAATGTTCACTTTTCTTGCATTTTTGGGTTAAGCGTGAAGGTGAATCAGGTTCTCGGGACTGGTCTTGCTGGTTCCATCATACCTACCGGGTATGCTTTTCTCCGTTTCCCACTCCTTCTCTGTTTCTCTTCATTCACTGTCTCTCAGTCTGTCCTTAATTGAGTGATCATTTCAAATAAGATATTTAGAAAAAATGCTGACACATAAAGCTGGAATTCCATGTCGGCTTTTTTCCTCTACCGAAAATGAGACAGCTCAATTTTTTTTTTTTTTAAATTGTAACTTCTAGCCACTCAGCCCACAGACATAATAATATAAAACTATTTCTCAACCCAATTTTAATTCAGTTGCACAGTGCATAGTGGAAAGAGCTTGGAAACCAGACAAAAATTAGAGTAATAAAAGCAGACAATGCCTTTGCGTATGTATTATGCCTTATAAATTCCAGTTCTTCTGACTGGCTTCATTTTAACTAGCTGAGAAAAATAGGATCTGCCAAATATGGTTACCAGTGTTCAGAGTCAACTGAGATGGAGGCAGTGTTCGGTAATTACAGCCTTGTGGTTTCCAGGAGACTCCGTCCCCACCAGACCTGCTGCCTCATGTCCCCATTGGTAACATTGTTCATTACATTCAACCTGCTGCCATCACTCTGGAGCTTTCAAAGGTATTCTGGGGGCTATCTTGCTGTAGGACATGGATAATGAAATAGTTAGATGTGACTTGTATTATAATCGCCTCACCTAACCCCCATTTAGCTTGAAAAGTAGACTTAATAAAAGCAGGAGTGAAAGGCACTTTATGTTTTTAATAAGGAGTCTCATATGGTATTACCTGCTGTTTTTCATTGTGTGTCTCGTCTCCTGGTTTTCCTTTGAGATACATGACAGAAGAAAGCCAAACACATCTCTTAATCTTAAAGCACTTTAAGAATCTATTGCAGTAATCTACAAAAATCGATCAATAACTTCAAGCTAACAGGGCTGATTTCCAAAGTACATATGTGTACTTACAGAGTCGGGAGGATCTATTCATTGGCAAGGAAAGGCCATCTTATGTCCAAGAAGCTAGAGGATTCCACTGTATAATAATTTAATGTTCTGTTTGCAAAAGGTAATTATAAAACTCTCATTCCATCTCCTGCTCTGATGGGCTCAGGATGAATTTAAAATGGATTAAGAGGAAATGGATAAGACGTTCTGTATTGCTGAACTCTGCCCCGTGTCATGATATGCAAACAGTGAGCTGAGCGCCGAAACTACTAAATACACACTGAAGAGATGGCAGGGCTCAAATGTGAGAATGCCTGGATCTGCCAGGGAAAAGGACACCTAAAAATAGTGCCAACGATGTACAGCAGAGGAAATCTGACGGCGGTGTAAAAATCTCTGAAGGCAGAGCTGCTTGGTGCTGGATGCTGTGAGCACATTTTGATGTTGTTTGGAGAGGCATCTGTTTTCTATGCATTAATCTCAGAAGAGCAAAGGAAACATTATCTAGGGACCGGGGTTCTGTGATAGAGAAAGGTTGGACTGGGAATCCTGGGCTTTACCACTAATTAGCTCTGTGATCTTTAGCAAGGCACAACACTCTTTAGGCCTTATCTATAAAATGGGCCTGCTAAATTGAGCATGGCCTTGATGTGTAAAAAGATATAGGGGGTGGAATATTCAGGACTTTATCTAATTCTAGCTTGAATATGATGCAAAATTGTTAAAACTCAGAACTAAGTCTGTTGAAGGTGTTTGGCAACTCCCTCCCCCTTTTTATTTTAGATTGTTAGATTTTTTTTTTTTTTTTTTACATTAAAACGTAAATACATGATCTGGGCCAGCATATGAATTGGAGGTTAAGGCAGCTGGATCTCATATCGCCACTGTGTAATTCGAGTCCTGTATCTAGCAGCTTGAAAAACATATTAGGCATGTATGTGTGCATGCCTAAAATCTTGAGAGTAGAATGGAGGAGAACTGATTGTGGTGTGGCCTCCCTGCTTGATTTCTCACTTTCTCTCTTCGTCACTTTCTCTGTCTATTGTATCTCTGCAGAGCACACATGCCCTTTAGCAAAAAGCTAAACAAAACAAAAAAAGTAATATATGCCCATTATACCAAGTCAGATAACATAAGGATGTAGAAAAGAAAATGTTTAACATTAAAGATATTTCCAGTCCTGAGATCAGCAGATGACATAATGGTTATGTTGCTGGACTCCCACATGGCTGACCGCAGTTCGAGTCTCAGACCCAGAAGCTTGAAACTCCTGCCAAGCACGTGTGTGTGCGTGCCCAAAATCCCAAGAGGAGAAGGGAGAAGAAGGGATTGTAGTGTGGCCATCGCCCCTGCGGGGTGATTTCTTGCTTTCTGTCTCTTTGGCTCTGTCCCTCAGCTGAGTGCATGTGCCGTATAGCAAAAGTCTCTAAAAAGAAAAGAATCTTCCAGTCTCTAAAAAACCACCATCTCAGATAATTGGCAGTAACAACTTGGTATATATTATTTTGTTGTTTTCATATTATATGTTTCTTTAAACAATTCCTTTGATGAAGATGGCATTGTTTTTTATTTAATGGCATAAAACAAATCAAGTAGGGACCAGCAGTTAGCATCATGGCTATGTTGCTGAACTCCCATGTAGTTGACTGCAGTTTGAGTCCCGTACCCAAACGTGGCTTAAACTCACGCCGGGCACGTGTGAGTGTGTGCCCAAGATCCCAAGAGGAGAATAAAGGAGAAGGGATTGCGGCATGGCCATCCCCCTGGGGGGTGATTTCTCGTTTTCTGTCTCTGTCTCTCTCTGTCTTTCTGGCAAGCTCACATGCCCTATAGCAAAAACCTCTCCAAAAAAAAAAAAAAAAAAAAAAAAATCAAGGATAGGCAAACCATGGTTCATGGATCAATCTGGACATACTTAATGTATCGTCTATGGATGTTTTCAAACTATAAAGGCAGAGGTGAAGAGTTGCACCTTTCTGTTGCAAAAACTAAACAATGTGCTATTTGGCCCTTTAGAGAAAATGTTTACCAACCCTTTACAATGTATGTAGTTCTATCTCTTTGTTCTTAAAAAGTTGCATAAAATTCCATAGAGCAGATACACATCTTTAATTCAACTCTATTGGCTCTGGTAATTGAAAAGTCAAGAGGAATATAAGCTTAGTGCCTCTCAGATCCAGGTACTGAAATGAGGTCCTAAGGAGTCTTCATCCCTTTGGTTCTTGGTTCCGCTTTCTTCTCTATAAATGTAATTCTCAAGCAGTCTTTCCTCTTGTAGAAAATAGCTGTAATCAGTTCCAGTCTTAAATCTCATTTCACAGTGTTGAGAGAGTTTTTCTTTCCTACTAGTTCTATCAGAGGTCCCGAGTAGGATTTTCATTGGCCTGGTTACCCATGCCTGAACTAGTCGCTGTGGCCGAGTGTTCTATTGGCCAAGCTGGAGTTACATGTTCCCTTCTGAATCCTGGAATATGAGGCCAGTCTTACAAAACATTTTACACTGAAAGTGCAGGAAGTATGGTTATGAAGAATAATTGGTGTGTGGTTATTAAGAAGAGGGATACTAAGAGTTCGAGATGACAAATGTCCACCAAATGTCCACCAGACAACAAAGGCACAGACTTACCATAGTATTTTCCTTGGTCGGATACTTGCACGCTTGAATTATCTGTGTTACTGACATACCTTCCAAGAAGTTTCTTATATTAGGTCATTGGAAAAATCGTGATGCATTTTTGCATAGAAAAACATAGAAAAATATATCATGACCTTTCTGACAATCCAATAGTTTAATCACATTTCATTTCATCAACTACTGTCCTCGAAAGTGTTGAGTTTTTCCATATTGTTATTAGCGCTGGTTGTTATAATGATTTTTAAAAATTTAACTTATATTGGAAAAATGATCTCATTTAAATTTGCCTTTTGATGATTACTAATGAGATTGAATTCCTCTTCATAACTTTATTAGTAATAATATGTTTATTTTAAAAAATTACTTATTTTATTATTATTTTTATTTGACCAGAGAGGGAAAGCAAAAGTGAGAAAGCAAGCTGCCAGGTCTGGGACTCAAACAGCAGTTGATTATGTGGGAGTCCATCCACCTTAACCACTGCACCATCTGTCAGCTCCATAATATGTTTATTCTTATATGAAGTATCACTTTATATCATTTGCTAAGTTTTCTGTAGTGGTTCTTATATATGTAGTAGCTCTGAGTATATAGGGCATACTAATCTTTGGTCCATTATATATGTTGGATATCATATTTCATCAGTTGTGTCCTAACCTTATTTATGTTCTCATTTGCTACCGTATATATATATATATATATATATATATATATATATATATATATATATGTTAAGATCTGTGAAGGGGTTCATCTCAACTGTCGAAATAAATTCTAATCTTACAGACCTAAGCGAGTTGGATAGAGGCATTAATAAAAGTTATGTTGAGATTAGCTCATGGTGTGGTGGTTAAGGAGACTGGATCCCCCAGGACTGACTGGGTGGTTAAGTCCTGGAACTGGTCACTTGAAAAACATGCTAGTTTGTATGTGTGCATGTCCAAAATCCCAAAAGGAGAATGGAAGACAAGGGAATGTGGCATGGTCATCCCTCATAGTAGAGTGATTTCTCTCTCTTTGTCTGGCAAATACATGCAGCCTCTGATAAAAATTTTTAAAAACAAAAAAGGAAAAAAGTTATGTTTATCTTCATAAATTGTTCCCTCTTCATAAGTTACAGGATTTAGGGTGTGTAAACAGAACAGCATTCAGGCATCTCTATTACCGTATAGTATTCAAGAAGAGATTGTAGCTCATCTCCACTGCTTTGATCAAATAACAGAAACTAAGATCCAACAATCTCACTCCTAGGTGTGTATTCAAACTAGTTAAAATCAAGATCTCAGAGAGCTATATATATATTCCCATGTTCATTGCAGAATTACAACATTCAAGATATGGACACTACTCAAATACTCATTGATAGATGGATGGATAAAAAAATGTAATAAACACATAAAATGGAAAATTACTTGGCCCTTAAAAAGAAGGAAATCCTTCCATTTGTGAAGATATGAATGGACCTGGAAGGCATTATGCTAAGTGAAATAATGTAATCACAGACAAATGCTGCATGATCTAATTTATACAAGGCATCTAAAATAGCCAAACTCATAAAAGCAGAAAATTTAGGATGATGGTTACCAGGAGCTGGAGATAGGAGGAAATGGGGAGTTGCTACTCAATGGGTATAAGGCAAGATTGATATAAGAGGAATAAGCTCTAGATATCTGCTGTATAACATAGTGTCTATAGTTAGCAATGTGGGTCAACACACTTAACATTTTATTAAGAGAGTAGATCATGTCTTAAGTGCTCTTTTCACAACCGGAAAACCCAAAATACAACAACAACAGTTAAACGGTAAAGGCATGGAAGTGATGAAAATATTTATCACCTTGATTATGGTAATAGTATCAAGGGTGTATGCATATGTGCCAAATAATCAAATTGTGTATTTTAAGAATGTGCAATCTTTCTATCTATCAATAATATCTCAATAAGCCGGGGGGGGGGGAGTGGGGAGAAAAAGACTCTTATTTAAAAATAAAGACCCTGGATATATCAGTTCTTAGTCTTATTGTAGTACACAGAAATTTCTTCTAATTATGTAACAATTTTTTCGTATCATATTATCAAATTTTTTCTTAAACTTACTTTTTTATGAATTTTCTTCAGATAGCTCATGAAAAAAACTACATATGAATTTCAAAAATATTTTGTACCAAAATGAACTTGTACTTTAATTCCATGTTTCCACAAACTTCTTGAAGTCTCTTTGTATGCATTAGGGTTCTTGCAGAGACAGTGAATCAATAAGATAGAGATCTATTTATGCATCTACTTAACTATAGATGGTGGATATAGATCTATGAAAAGGGATTGGGGACCAGCAGTTAGCGTAATGGCTATGTCGCTGGACTCCCACATAGTCGACCGTGGTTTGTGTCCCGGACCCGGTGGCTTAAAACTCACGCCGGGCGTGTGTGCGTGCGTGCCCAAGATCCCGAGAGGAGAATGGAGGAGAAGGGATTGTGGTGTAACCATCCCCCCTGGGGGGTGATTTCTCGCTTTCTGTCTCTATGTCTCTCTCTGTCTGTGTGGCGAGTGCACGCGCCCTATAGCAAAAACCTCTCCAAAAAAAAAAGGAATTTATTTGAGGACTTGACTCATATGATTGTGGGGTAAAGATCTTTCAAGACAGGCCATCTGAAAGCTAGAGACCCTGAGATGGTGGTAGCATGGATTAGTCCAAGACACAAAGCCTTAGAACCAGAGAAGTGGATGGTGTCACTCTTAGTCTGAGGCAGAAGGCCCGAGAGCCTTGGGGACTGCTGCTCCAAAGTACCAAGACTGGAGAGCCTGGAGTTTTCAGATTATTATTATTATTTTTAATTGTTCTTATTTTTTTTAGCATTTATTCACTGTACATCATTTGGCTTGTAAAGAGAATTTACCTAACATGAAATACTTCTCAGACCAGTCTAGTTGAGAATACTATACATATTATCATCAACAGATAATAAACCATTTTGTGTCCCAGAAATATCATGCCTTTCTATTTTTCCTCCTGTTTTCCTTCTCTATACTCTTCCCTTCTCCTCCCCACCGCCATTCCATACTGTCTTCAGCGTCCACAACTATTTTCATAGATTTTATGCCCTCCAATATTTCAATCTCTACCATAGAGTGCAGGTAGTATTTATTAAGAAGATACATACAATATCTTCCTTTCATAGCCTGGCTTGGTTCAGTCAGTAATAAGTCTTCCATATTTCATGACTTTCTGTCAAATGCCAGGATCTTGGTTTTTATTATGGCTGAATAGTATTCAATAGAGTATATGTGCCACACTTTTTCAATCCATTCATCTGTTCATGGACATTTAGGTTGGTTCCATGTCTTAGCAATAGTGAATAATGCTGCAGTAAACATTGATGAGCAAGCACTTTTCCAACTGAGCATCTTCTGTCCTTTGGGTAGACACCCAGAAGTGGGATTGCTGGATCAAATGGTAGTTCAATTTTTAGATCTTTGAGGAACCTCCATATTGTTTTCCACACTGGCTGGAAAATTTACATTCCTACCAACAGTGTAGAAGAGTTTCCCTTTCACTGTAACCCTGCCAACATTTATAATTTTCTGTATTTTTAATCTTTGTCATTCTGACAGGGGTTAGGTGGTATCTTATTGTAATTTTAATCTGCATCTCCCTTATGATGAGGGATGTCAAAGATTTTTTCATATGCTTTTGGGCTGTTCCTATGTCTTCCTTAGAGAGATTTTTGTTCAGAGAGCCTGGGGTTTTAATGTTCAAGGGCAGGAGAAGAGTGTCCCAGCTCTAGGGGAGAGAGAAAATCATATTTTTATTTTCTACAAGCCCCCAGCCAGTTGGAGGGTGCTTGCCCACATCGAATGCAGGTTGTCAGCCAACCTCCTCTGGAAACACCTTCAGAGACATTCCAGAAATAATGCTTTACTGGTCCTCTAAGTAATTTTTAATCTTGTCCAGTTGACACCTAAAATTAACCACCACATCCTAAATTTGTAAAAAAGAATTGTAATAGACTATTGTGTGTACATATTACTGAACTGACTTTAAATCATTACCTTAAACGTACAAATTAAGCATTTCTGTGTACACAGTAGGTTCTAAATGAAACGTGCCTTATTTGTATCTGAATTGTGCAACTGACATGATTGCACAGCAAATGGACAAATAAAAGGAATTTGGTTCATGATATTTTTCTGTTCTTAAAGTCATAAATATCGAGTCTTAAAGTAGTTTTAATTACCTAATGTAGTAATGTTAATTATTATCTTTTATTTTAGATTATATCATTTACAGATCCCAAATTGCTTGAGTTTTTTTTTTCTTTCAAGTAGTGTCTATATCTAATTTTTTTTTTTAACTATAGAGTGCATACGCTCACCAGAGAAAGACAGAGAGAGAAAGAGAGAGAGAGAGAGGGAGAAGTGAGAAATTATTCTCTGGGGAGGATGGTCACATTGCAATCCCTTCTCCTTCTTTCTCTTAAGATTTTGGACATGCACACACCTAGCATATTTTTCAAGATGCTGGTCTGGGACTTGACGACGTAGTCGACCATGTGGTATCCAGCCGCCTTAACCACTAAGCCATCGCCTCTCTAGCTTTTTCAATAAATACATCCAAAGATTTAGTTTTTAAAAATCTGTAAAGCCTTATTTTGTGTTGTTTTTCTTAACCAGTTTTTGCAGTTCTGTCAGAAAACCTGGCCAAAATCACAAACCAGCAAAGACAAACATGTGGGGTAGTTAGATAAGGTCTCTGGATTCATAATAAGCCTTTAATTAAGTAATGAGTATGTATTGCATATTATATGATCTCTGTTATGTATTGTGGCTAAAATTAATGTGTTCTAGTTAATATATCATCAAATGAAGAATTATTGATTAAGTCTAATATAGGTCACCCAGATTTAGACAACTAAATTCTGAATGTTGATAAATGTGAACACATTCAGCATGGTTCATATCTGAGCATCTCACGGTGTCTGCTTCAGAATTACCGTAAGCATAAGTATCTACATATAATGCACTTGCTGCAATTCTGGACATGAGAATGTTGAAGGTAGAAAAATCCTTACTCAAAATATATTCTTCAAATCCCATCTCTTCTGATTGAGCAATAATAGTACCACATACATGAATATTCCTTTTTCCTCTCTCTCTCTCTCTCCCCCCCCCCCCCCCGCAATCATCTTAACTACTCCATGAGGGAAACAGTATAATTTTGACCTTTTTACAGAAGAGATAGAAGAACAGAAAGGTTAATTACTTTGCTGAAGGACACCAAGTTAGTAAATGTAAGAGCCAGAATTCAAATCCAGTTCCAGGGCAATTCTAATCTACACAGCTGATCACCATACAAGTTATTGACTGTACTGGTTTGAAAATGGAGACTTAAACTCGGTGCTTCAGGACGATTTCCTCCCTGCCTCTGACACACACTTGTTAGTTTATCTTCTCATGGTGGTGACCACATACAGCTCCACCACTGCCCTACTTCACAGATTGTGTGAATTGAAATATCACAACTGGTTGTTATATACACTGCTGCTCCTGACTTGCTAAACTGTTGGCAGCCTTAACCCTCATATTTAGTTCCACCTGTTTTCTCTTATTCTGTTCACAGTGGGAATGAAAAGCAGCTGAGATTCTATTTCTGTCTATTAATTGGTCCCATTACTCGGAAGCCTTTTTAAAATAGAGCTACCTCCTTTTCCAAGTTTAGCAATCTGTTCATTCCTTTCTTAGTCCAACCCTTTAATCATCTTTAGCGCTCACCTCCCAGCTCCTTCCAACATCACTATATTCCTGTGGAGCCCAGGATGGAAGAAATAATCACATAAGGGTCTCACCGTAGAGAATGGGAAAGGATTTCTGGCTCTCGTGTACTCTGTGTGTCTTTGCGGTATCCGGGTTTCCAGTTTACATTCTTCCCATGTCTCTGTCTTCTGTATCTATGGCATTTATCCATCAGCAGCCCTTTAATAATGAAATTATGCACAGTTCACTGGGCAGAAAAGGTGTTCTGCTCCTCAATGCCCTGCACATAGAAAATGCAAACAGTAGCCAGGTTATACTCGAATCTTGTTAAAGAGGTTATCAGACGAACGCATTCCAAAACAATGATTGGAACCACCACTATTCTAAAGTCATAAATGGGATGTTTGTGAATCTCTGATAGGATGTTTGAGATTGGAAAAAATCGACCAAATCTAGGTCACTTACTTTTACTTAAATTAGTTTGATAGTAAAATGCTGTTTAAAAGGACTAAAGTTTAAACTCATTTGGTGATTATTAGATTTTGCTGTACAGTTACTAATTAAGTTTTTATTTTTTTCTGGGGGAGGATGGTCCATGGTTTTGTGAAATTGATGAAACACTATAATCTATCTTTGTGTATGTAAGATGAAATAATTAGCTTCAAAGCCTGTCAGAAGAATGCTCAGTGCAAATAAATTGCTACTTGTCTTAATGAAGGTTTTTTTTTTAAAACACAAAGAAAGTTGAGTACAGATTTCTAGAAATCTAGGAGATGATATGTAAAATTCTATGCCACGTGCTGGCACCACACCTTTGGATAGCAGAATCTTACAGGAGAGGACTAGGAGCCTGTGCAGATTAAGAAGCAGGCATCAATCCACATAATTTAATGTAATTCCCCATTTATTGTCACTAATTTTCATTAATCATCCTATATTTCATTTGAGAAGTGGGTATTATGTATTTTCCATATCCTTGCATTCACATCCCTCTTGGTTGAAAGATTTAAAATTTACAACATCAGGTACTTAGAGATTAATGATGAGTGCAAGATATATGGATGCTTTAAAAATATTAAAGGCAATCTCTTGATAACTATATTGGTTATTTGGCAGATATCTTATAGATGACAGAATAGACTATAAATTTTTATAGAGTAAGATAATTTAGCATTAAGGACAACTATAATATTCCATGTCATTAGGACATTATCTTGAAAAATTTGCCTGTTCAGTATAAAGATTCAATTAGATAAATTAAATTGTGTTACCTTAACTAAAAATAGTGTATTGAAGCAAAATTAAAATAATACATAGGTATAATTAAGTAAAAAATGAAACTTCCCCTTCTTACCCTCTTACTTTAATTGTCAATGAGAAGAAAAATAAATCAAAGAGAGAATATCCAGTATAGGAGAAAATATAGAGAAAAGGACTGTGTACAGTTGGTGGGAATATAATTTGATTAAACTTTTTTTTTGAAATGTAATTGGCAAAAAATTTATTGTAACTTTGTGTATACCATTTGATTTAGAAATTCTATTACTAGGAATGTATTCTACAGAAAATTTCAAAGATGTTTATTAAAGCAGTATTTGTAATAGAGAAAAACTGGAAATGACTGAAATGCCTATCATTCAGAGAGTGTTTGATGAATGATAATGCATCCTGATAAAGGATATACTACATGGATTTAAAAAATATGGAGATCTGTATGTACAAGTATGATACATTGTCAAGAGAAAAAAATTCAGAAGACTGCCTTATTCATATTGTATGCTGTAATTATTTTTTCCTTATATAACTTTCTGTTTTTTTCTCAAATTAATAATTGTCTTGCTTTTTTGTTTCCTTAGTTAACTGGGCACTTACCACTTACCCAGCTTTGATTTCTTCCCTAATTATTTCAATCTCCTCTTACGTATTCAGCTACTCTATATGTTTCATGTTCTGGAGGACAACTTCCCTCATAACAATCTCCTAATATCTCAACTGGCTGATGTCTAGATGTCATGCTGGGATCCCATTTACCAATATCCCAAAGGTGCCCCTTATCGTTCTCCTTAATTGTATTCAGTATCTCCTGCATGATGTGCCTTCCCCTTTGTTGTGGTTTACTACATCATTTCAATGAAACACCTTCTTATTTCATGATAAAGCATTTTGAGACTTATAGCAGTTGTTGTTCATGCCTTCCTAAGATGTACAAAGCAATCAGAAAATGGATTACAAAATGGCAGCATCCAATCTTTATCTGTCAATAATTATTTTGAAAGTAAATGAATTAGGGGTTGGCAGGTGGTGTGGTGGCTAAGGCACTATACTTCCACATGACTGTCCACGGTTTGAGTCCCGGACCAGACAGCTTGCTTTCTCACTTTCCCTTTCTTGCTCTCTCTGGTCAAATTAAAAATAATAATAGTAACAATCAAATTAAACAATTCTAAAAAAGAAAATAAATAAATTACAATTTTCAAAAAGAATTTTAGGGTGTCTGAATAGACAAAGAAACAAGAACAAACCATATGCCCACCTACATGAGACTCCATTACTAGTCAGGAAGCACATACTCTGAAATTGAAGGGATAAAAAAAGATATGTCATACAAATACAAACCAAAAGAGAACAGCGTGAGCTATACTTATATCTGATCAAAATAACTTTTAAGCCAAAAACCATAAAAAGAGATAAAGAAAGTCATTACATAATAACAAAGAGGTTAATTCACCAAGAAGACATAATAATTGTAAATATATTTGTACTGAACATTAAAGCACCTAAATACATAAGGCAATTAAAATGATTTGAAGGGAGAAATAGACAGCAATACTATGATAGTATGGACTCTCAGCATCCCACTTTCAACAATGGGCAGAAAGAAACAAAATCAATAAAGAAACATTGGACTGAAATTACACTTTATGCCAAAAGTACCTAGCAGACGTATGCAGAACATTACATCCAATAGTAGCAGGATGAGCATTCTTTTCCAGTGCACATGGAATATACTCCAGAATAGATGATATATTAGGTCACAAAACAAATCTCATCACATTTAAGAGAACTGAGATATCAAATATCTTGGAGTCACAATGGCATACAATTAGAAATCAATAATATAAGAAATTTTATGAGATACAAAAATATGTGGAAATTAAGTAACATGTTTAGAAACAACCAATAGGTCACAGAAGAAATAAAAAAGAAAGTAAAAAAACACCTTGAGACAGACAAAAAGGAGCACAACATACAAAAACTTACGGGATGCAGCTAAAGTTGTCCTAATATCGAATTTAGAGCTATAAATGTCTAGATGAAAAAAGAATAAAGGGAGCCAGCAGATGGCATAGTAATTATGGTGTAGGACTCCCACATGACTGACTGCAGTTCAAGTCCCAGACCTGGAGGCCTGAAAAACACATTAGGCATGTGTGTGCGTGTGTGTGTGTGTGTGTGCATGCCCAAAATCTCAGGAAAAGAATTGAGGAGACAGGATTATGATGTGTTCATCCCCCCAATAGTTGATTTCTTACTTTCCTACTCATTATCTATCTCTGGTGAGTTCATGCACCCTTTGGCAAAAACTTAAAAAAAAAAAAAAAAAAAAAAAAAAAAAAGATCAGAAATGTACAATTGAACATTACATCTCAAGGAACTAAAAAGAAAAGGAGACCTTAGACCTAAGTTAGCAGATGATAGGAAATAACTAAAAGCAGAGCAGAAATAGATGACACAGGGAGTAGAAAAACAATATAAAAAATAAACAAAACAAAGAGTTGGTTTCTCAATAAATAAGCAAAATTTAAAAACCTTTAGCTATAGTAACTGGGAAGAAAGAGAATACTCAAGTAAGAATAGAAATAAAAGAGACATTATGACTAATACCACTGAAATACAAAGGGTCAGAAGAAGCTACTATGAACAATTCTACATCAACAAATTGATCTAGAAGAAACTGATAAATTATGAGAATCTTATGAACTTCCAAGATTGAAGCATGAAGAAACAGAAAATCTGAATAGATTGATAAGTAAGAAGACTGAATCAGTAATAAAAAGTCTCCCTTCAAAGAAAATCCCATGACTGATACCGAAAGAATATCAATTCTCAAACTATTCCAAAAAAAGGAAGTAGAGATATTCCTTCCAAACTCATTTTATGAAGCTAATGTTGCCCTGATAACAAAGCCAGACAAGAACCCTACAAGAAAAGACAATTATAAGCCAATACCCCGATGAACATAAATGATAAAATCCTTAACAAAATACTAGCAAACAGAATTCAAGAACACATATACTCATCTGAGTAGAATATGCATTTGACAAAATTCAATATATTTTATAATAAACACTCTCAAAAGATTGAATATAAAAGGAATATATCTGAACAAGATAAAGGCCATATATGACAAATCCACAAATAACATCATTCTCAATGCTGAAAAGTCGAAAGCTTCTTCTCTAAGATCAGTGATATGATAAGGGTGCTCAGTCTCATTATTTCTTTTCAATATAGAACTGGAAGTCTTAGCCAGAGCAATTAGCCAAGATAAAGAAGTGAAATTACCTCCATTTGCTGATGATTTTACATGTAAAAATCCTAATGACTCAACTAAAAATCTGATACAACTGATAAACCAACTCAGTAAATTTGCAGGACACAAAATCAACATACAAACATCAGTAGCAGTTCTATATATTTATAATAAACTATCCAGAAAAGAATATTAAAAATTCCATCCATAGCAACAAGAACAACAGGGATTTTTTATTTATTTATTTAAATTATGTAGAATAGCAACAAGAACGTGAGTTTAAAAACCGTTCGACTAATAGTGTAAATCTAACCAGGGATTTAAAAGACCAGTATACTAAAAACTATAAGATACTGATAAAAAATGGAAAAAAGCACAAATGAAAATATATTTCATGTTCATGGATTGAAATATTAATATTGTGAAAATGTTCATATTACACAAATTAATCTACAGAGTCAATGCGATCTCTATGTAAATTTCAATGTCATTTTTTAAAATAAAAAATCCATAAGTTCATATAAAATTGCAAAACCAAAAAAATTGAAGCTGAAATCATCACAATTCCTGATTTTAAAATACATGATTAAGCAATTGTGATCAAAACTGCATGGAACTGACATGAAAACAGACACATTAACAAATGGAAGAAGATGGAAAACCCAATTATAAACCCACACTTTTATAGTTAACTGATTTTTTACAAAGATGCCAAGAACACACATGGGGAAAGAACAGTCAATAAATGGCATGGATATTTATATACAGAAAACTGAGATTAGACACTGTATTACACTATATTAAAATCAACTCAAAAATGGATTAAAAGTTTAAATGTAAAATCTATATCTTTAAAACTACTAGAAGAGAACATAGGAGAAAAGCTCCATGATTTTTTAGATATGACCCTGTAAGCACAAGAAACAAATGCAAAAATAGTCAAACTGAATTGCATCAAACTAAAAAACTTGACACAATGCAACACAGCAAAATAAAAAACCATTAACAAAGTAAAAAAACAACTCACAGAATGAGAGAAAATATTTGCAAACTACATATATTATAAGGGGTTGATATCCTAAATATGTAAGGAAATGAACTCAATAGCCAGAAATAAAATTATCCAATTAAAATATAGATAGAGAACCTGAACAGATATTTCTTTAAAAAAAGACATACAGATGACTACAGGTATGTGAAAAAATTCTTAGTATCACTAATCATTAGGGAAATGCAAATTAAAGCCACAATAAGATAGTACCTCACACCTGTTAAAGTTTACTTTATAAAAAGATAACAAGTGTTGGAGAGGGTGCAGAGGGAAATACACAAAGGGAATACACATATTATTGGTAGTGTAATGTAAATTAATATAATCATTATAGAAAATGGTATGGATGTTTTTTAAAAACTGAACATAGAATTACCATCTGACCCCAATAATCTCACTTCTGGGTATATATCAAAAGGAATTAAAATCAGCATGTTGAAGAGATGTCTGCACTCCTATGGTCATTGCATCACTATTTACAATAGCCAAGATACAGAAACAACTTACATAACTATCAATGGACAAATGGCTAAATGTTTTATGCACACACACCCCCACACACACACACATTGGAATACTATTTATCTTTTAAAAATGGGGAAAAACCCGTCATTTGCAGCAACATGGATGAAACTGGAGAACAAAAACAAAGTAAAATTCACAGAAAGAAAAATAAATGATCTCACCTATATGTGGACTATAAAAAGTTAAATTTATAGAAGTAGAGAGTAGAAAAATATGGTTATCAAAGGTTGGGAGCTTAGGGTGAGGGAGGGAATTGGGCATCATTGATTACAGGGTACAGATAGATTCTGAAAGTAAAATTTATTACACTATAATAAAGTATAATGCATATATTTCAAAATAATTAAGAAAGTAAACTTTAAATGTGTCACCATGAAAAAGATTGGCAAGTAGTGCTGACCGGTGGCATGGTGGTTAAGGTGCTGGACTTCTACATGGCCAACTGTGGTTTGAGTCACAGACCTGGTGGCTTGCTTTCTCACCTTCACTTTCTCTCTCTCCCTCTCAGTCTCTATTTGATCAAATGAAATAACAATAATGATAATAAATAAAATTAAATAAAAATTATTTTTAATGATATTTTTGTTATAGGGCATGTGCACTCTCTGGAGAGACAAAGAGAGACAGAAAGTGAAAAGTCACCCTCCCCCAGGGGGAATGGCCACTCACAATCCCTTCTCGTCCATTCTCCTCTTGGGATTTTTGGTATACAAGCAAATGCACCCAGCATGAGTTTCAAACCATGGGGTCCTGTACTTGAACCATGGTCGGCTGTGTGGGAATCCAGTGATATAATCATTATACCATTATGACCAATCATTCTTCTGGTCCCCAAATAAATAATTTTTTTAAAAAAAGTTAGGTAAGCAAGATAGTGGATATATTAATTAGTTTGATTTAATCTTATCACATTGTATACGTATATCAAACATTACATTATATCTCATACATTATACAACTGCGATTTGTCTAAAATAATGTTAATATTACATTTTAAAAATAGATAAGAACTAAATTATGGTTTATACAGATAGCAGAATACTATAGTACAGTTAAAAGCATCTTATAATATATTCACTTACTATACTAAACATACCATGTTGTGGAAAAAAATCAAAGTGTAGAATAATGCACACAGTATGCAGACATTTTGTAAAATAAAAAGGAGAAAAAATACAAGAAATTGGTAAATATGATAATCTTTTAAGTTTTGTAGCTTGAGCATTTACTAACTATTCTAACAGAAGTTGTACTGCCTTAAGAAATTCCATACATGTTTATGGATATGATTGTGATCGCCTCTGCTTCTCCATCTGATGCTTCTTCTTGGTTCATACCTAGGAGTTGGTCTCAGTTAATGATGGGTCAGCTTTTTCCCTCTTGGAAAGGATTTTGATGTATGTTCTTTTTACTGTAGTTCCTCAGGATGACTGAATCCCAATTGTTCCAGGTGACCTATCCAGTATCTTCTTTTGGGGTCCTTTCCATTCCCATTATCAATTCTTCATTCCCCTACCAGTGCTTCCTATGATAACCTCCCAAAGAAACTGCACTAAAATTCTCGGGGTTGAAAAACACTTCTCTGAAACACCGTGTATGTCTGAAAATGGCTGCAGAGTTGACCCTCATACTTAATTGCTTAATTATTCTGCCCTTCAAGTCTAGAAATTTTTCTGATTTATTTACTTAATTGATAATATTTTTGCCTCCATTTTCTGTTTTCTGTCTGGAACTCCCATTATTTGTTGTTGGTCTTCTTAATCTGTCTTCTGATTTTCTTCATGTTTACTGTTTCTTTTGCATATCTACATTTTTTCTTACATTTTAGGAGGGTTTTTTTTTTTATTATTCTTCCATCTATCCTATTAGGTGTGTTACTTTATTCCCCTTTAGGTTTAATTTCAAAAAATTTTAAACTCTGACTTTTTCTTTTAACTTTTTTGAAACAAAATTTTTCTTGTTTCATGGATGTTACAACCTTTCCCTATCTCACTAAGGTATAAATAGTGGCTTTTATTTGAAGTTTTCTTCTTTTCTAGTCTCTTTCCTTCAACCAGCATCTCTTCTACCCCCTTGCTCTTCATTTTGTGCTCTGACTTAATGAGAATATTTTCTCAGTTATCTAGCAATCCTTAATTGTGTCCTCATATGTAGGAGAAGGACACTGAAAAGCTGATTGAAAACTCTGTGGGCACGAATGGAATTGTCACCTGTGTTTTGTTGTAGAATCACATGGTCAGGATGTAGAATAATTTTTATGTTTACCACCTTTGTAACTGCAAAGTCTTACATAAAGTAGATGAAACATAGTTAATGATATCCTTACTGAATGATACTGAGTATGCATTTAATTTTCTCAGCCAATAATGGATCAGCTTTTCGAGAAATACTCCTTGGATGGAAAGTTTTTATAGACATTGAATTATTTTCTTGGAAGAGAGTTAAATTTCTGAGTTTGTCAAGATAGTGAGAGGACAGGAAACAGTCTGCTTGGTCCTATATGATGACAACATCATGAGAAGGTTATTGATCTTCTACTAAAGCAAACTCCTTGTGAACTCAAATAGGTGAATGTGGGTCTAAGTCTCTATAGGCTTTCTGAGATACAAAGCCCAAATTAATCTAAATTTGATACAGTATTTGATGTAGTATTTAATTTGATACAGTATTATCCTTTTCAACTTTAGAGAGGAAGATATTTTTTTCTAGAGGGTATATATTTTTAGAATGCCTCTGAATGTCACTGCTTGAGAAATTTAAGTACAGAATTCTAAGATTCCATGCTACTGAAATTTAAAAATTTGCCAAGTTGTAATGGCCCTAACAGATATAAAATGAATAAGTATGTAGATATTTTCCTGAGTAGTCAACTTTCCTGAGACAATAATGGGGTGAGTCTACAAGAAAATTACTATTGGTATATCTGTCCCTAAGGAATTGGACAAGCTTTGCCAACCCGCTTTTCTCAGCAACTGAACCGTGTGGCAATGCATTGCTGATATGTGTCTGTTTTATGTTGTTACCTAGGACAGTTGATTGCAGATACTGAGTAAATGGATGCAATTAAAGCTAGGTATTTTGTCTCCCATCAGGATTAAATTATGCCTCTTGACAAAGGATTGTGCTGGAGTCCTTATTTCAGTGTTTACAACATGACCTTCTTTGGAGATAAGGTCTTTACAGAAGGAATCAAGTTCAAGTGAAGTTATCAGTGTGGGTTCTAACTCAATATGAGTGATATCCTCATAAAAAGGGGAAATGGACAGAGACAATAAACACACATAAAAGGAAGATGATGTGAAGAGAGAGGGACAAGACAGACATCTCTATAAGCCAAAGAGAAAGGCAGATCCTTCCCTCACAGCTCTAGGAAGGAACCAACTCTGTAGACACCTTGTGTTTGGACAGCTAGCTTCTGAACTTGCAAGACAATACATTTCTGACGTTTGAAGCACCTGGTTTGTGGGTTTTCTTGTTCCAGCAGCCCGAGCACGGTAATATGACCTATTCCACTCTGTTAATGCAGCTCTCTGCGCCATACCTTTTAAGCACTTCGAACTGAAGAAACATTTCAGTTTCTGAAAAATGTCAAATTGACTTATGCTAACTAACCAACAATAACATGCTGAATCCCCAGTACCAAATACTGAGATATTTAAGAATATTCATGTTGCTATTTTTCTTCTTATTATTTCTGAATTTGGGAAAAAAAAAAAAAAAAAAAGAAACGACCTTATTAGAAATGTTGCTTTCAAATTTGTTAGCAGGGCAATTAAAACAGTCTTCTGTTTTTGCCTGGATTATTGCAATGAAGCTAATTATGAACTCAACATGCCTCCTTTCTGAGACTTTGCTCTTCTCTTCAGACCAAGTTGGCAGGTCTATTAGTGCAAAAACAAAACACCAAAACCAAACCAAACAAACAAAAAAACACTGGATGGTCGTCTCCTGTGTGAGAGGAAATCTCCAATGGATGTCTGACAATATAAGGCACAGTGATGGTACTCAGATGATCTGCTTTCCTACTGGGTGGCATGGCAGGGTTATAATTAGAGCATACATCATTGCTTGTGACAGGGAAGTGACCCCTTCCACTCCAGAGTACTTAGTTGGAGCCCTGGCTATGGACAGAGACAAAAATCTTTCTGTTTGTGGCTTTCACTGAGTTATGAGCAAACCAGAGGAAGGCTTAGGTTCTTGAGACATTTTACAGTGTATTTTTTCCTTTTAATGAGCTGCCTGGATATATTTAAAACAAATATTGCACACTGATGCTTGGTATACACTGGCATGTCCTATGTCATCTGCATGTTAGCTGGGACTTATAAACTGAAAACCCCAGAGCTGTCCTAAGAGTCCCCAAATAGCTACGGAATGAGCATTCTGCGTGAAGAGGTGGAGCTCTCTACTGGTGCAGTTGCCATTTTTTACTGACCTTGTTTGGAGCTGAACACTGCTGCAGGCACCCTTAAACTGATGCCTCATGACAGGTTCTCAGCCAAGTAGTCAAACAGCCAAATTCACTGTAAGTTCTTTTTCTATTTTTTTCTGGCCCATTTGCCCAACTAATAATAGTTACTGTATTTCCTTGACTCTGCTAGTGACTGAACAGTTTCTATCTATTACAGCTTTTTATTTTGTTCAGTCAACATAGTCCAATTTATGGGAAGAAACAAACTTGAAGTTGACATGTCTTTTTATTATCCATTATAACTAAAGGCCTGTCATCGCTCATTTCCATGTTACATGTTATTAATAATTGGGGCCACAGTTCATTTTATGGGGTTAGTCTGCTGTTAACATGTTCAGGATGGTCTCCCTTTCACCAGCTTCTTACTTTTTAAGTCTACTACCATATAGATATATGTAGAGCACCCTGAAATCTCTTTGTCTTTGAGACTCTAGCTTCAGTGGCTATGGTGGTCCCTAGCTTACTCATTTCTACCTCTGCCCATCAACATCTTAGGTAGAACTTTCTCCTATTTTCTCTCTCTTTTCTTTTATTTCCATGTGTTCTAACCGGGCAATTTTCTTAAAAAAAAAAAAAGCTTTATTAATGTAATAATGATACTTATTTGTGGGGGTACAATGCATTTTACAGCATAAGAATATAACATGTAGTGATTCACTGGAGGTACCCGGCATATGCTATATCTCACCCATTTCTCTTTCCTTCTGGGAACACTCAAAATCCTCCCTTGTAATTACTTTGAGATACACAGATAGTTCTTGCCACCTATATTCTCCCCACTATATTTTACAACACTAAACATTGTTCATGCCTTCTCTATGCAATTTTATTTCCGTCAATCAGCATCTTTCTATCCATACCCCCTCCCTAATCCTTTCTAGCAGTCATTATTCATCCCTCTGTCCTCTTTTTTTTTTTTTTTTTTTCAATTTCCACATGTGAGGGAGAATATATGGCATTTCTCTCTCTGTGCCTGGCTTATTCACTAAATATCATGTCCTCTGGGCTTGCCCATTTAACCTCAAATGACAGGATCTTGTACTTTTCAATGACTGAGTAGTATGTCGTAGTGTGTATATACCACATTTTATTTATCAATTTATCAGTTAGTGGACATTGAAGGG
This sequence comes from Tupaia tana, assembly GCA_026018925.1. Lineage (NCBI taxonomy): Eukaryota > Metazoa > Chordata > Mammalia > Scandentia > Tupaiidae > Tupaia > Tupaia tana. The sequence continues at coordinate 64,563,232 of JAKSZU010000004.1, forward strand.
AAAGTGAGAAAGCAAGCTGCTAGGTCTGGGACTCAAAACTGTGGTCGGCCACGTGGCAGTGTCCAGCACCTTAACCACCACGCCACCTGCCAGTCCCTGTTTTTAGATTTTTGAGGAACTTCTACTCTGTTTTCTGAAATGGCCCTACTAATTTACGTTCCCACCAACCATGCGAAAGAGTGCTCTTTTCTTCTGTCTGGACAACATTCACACAGTCTCTTGATTCTCATGTATATTGACAATCCCCATGACCATCTCTCCAGTTCCCAACCTCCCTCCTAAACTCCAGACATAATCTCAACAATCACTGTCCTTCGGAACCCATGGCATGTTTTCTTTAAAACTTCTCCTTATCTTGGGACCAGCAGTTGGCGCAAGGGTTATGTCGCTGGACTCCCCCCATGTAGTCAAAAGCAGTTTGAGTCCTGAACCCAATGGTTTAAACTCATGCCAGGTGCCAGTGCATGTGTGCCCAAGATCCTGAGAGGAGAATGGAGGAGAAGGGATTGTGACATGGTCATCCTCCCTGGGGGTGATTTCTCGCTTTCTGTCTCTCTGTCTTTCTGGCAAGTGCATGTGCCCTATAGCAAAAATCTCTCCAAAACAAACAAAAACTTTGCCTTATCTTAAAGATGATCTCTGCATTAATAGAGTTGTCACTCCTCCAGTCTTCAATCCTAAAACGTCTGGCTCATTTTTAGCACCCCTCTTTCCTTCACCCCATCACATATGATAATCATCAAAATCTGTTGGGTTTATCCTCTAGATATTTATTCTGTTCCTTCTTGAACCACATCATGGATGACTTCGTTTATGACCTTATTATTGCTTGCCTGAACAACTGAAATGATCTCCTGTTCTATCTTTAGTAACTTTTGCTCTCAGTTCTCTGTCCATACTGTCTCCAGAATCATCTTTCTACATAAAATCAGTTCATTTCAGTCTCCTGCTCAGAATCTGGCAGGTTCTGCCTTTCAATCAACTGTCTTAGCATTGTCATTGAAAGACATTTGTAATCTCAAATTTCATTCCCTCCAAGTAAACTCCATTTCTTGCTACATTGAGTGAATCTGGTTTTGTATATGTATGCTTTTTCATTCAGTGATTTTGCAAATCTTGTGCCCTTTCTTTCACCAAACGGTACCACTGTAATCCACTTGCCTGAACTGGAAACTAAAAACCTCAAAGTGATCCTTACCTCTCTCTCCTTTCATACATAGTACAAAGCCAGATTATATCATTACCCTAAATATTTCTTAAATATACTGTTGCTAACCTAGTAAACCACCATTGTTTTTTTGTTTTTGTTTTTTGTTTTTTTTTTTTTTTTCCTTCCCTAGGTTCCTAAGAAGACCTTTTTTTCTGGTCTTCCTGCCTCTGGTCCTGTTTGCTGCACCAGACAAATCAAACGTAGGCTGGCTCACAGGGCTTGTCTATTTCCTCCTTTGCACCTTTACGCACTCCATTTCACCCACCCTCTGGTCCCCAGGCCTCCTGTATTTAAAGTGGAAATCATTGCCTATATTTAACCTCGGTTACAGCTACTCATTTACTTAGTGTTTTTATTTGATTCTATTCTATTGTTTGCTTCCTTGTCTTCTGTAACATAATTTAAAACTTCCATTTCTACATTGTACTTTTTCACATTTTTTTTCCCCTGGGTGTGTTTTGGAAGGTGTTTTAAAATCTAAGAGATGTTCTAGTTTGCCAAGGGTCAGTTGTACTTCGACTGATACAACTCTTAAAACTCAATAGTTTAAAGGGGAAAAAAAAAACGTTCTTTTTCTTCTTCTTTTTAAACAACTTACATCATAAATGTATTATTGGTCAGTTAGGACTCTTTTCCATTCTGCCTTACTTTGGGGCCCAAGCGGATAAGAGCAGCTACTATTGAGTCAGCGGGAAAGTCACGATGTTTTTTTCTATGCAAAAGTGCCTCATGACTTTCCAGATGGCCCAATATTTGGATTATTGCTGATCATTTCCTCTCCTCACTGAAGGAAAGAAGGAACACAGTAAATTATGTTCCGGCTCTTAAAACTGTACCTGCAAGTGCCTCTGCTCATTTGTGAAGCAAGTCATTTTGCCACACCTAGCTCCCAGGGGAAGAGAAATAGGTTGTTACCGCACACACGAAAGGAGTGCATGTCTTTGATGAACAGCACTAATAATCATGTAAGACTGCTATTCTTTTTGAAGATATAGGTTCTTGTACAGAGCTTTAAACGTAGGAGGAAGAATAGAAAATGCTGACTAACTCTTTGCTTGACCTAAGGTTTATTCATTCCACAATTCTGCCTTGAGTGGTGGTTCTCTTGGAGATGAAATCCAAGCTCTGCAAAAGCAAGAAAATGAATTGCACCCAAAATTCAAAGGCAAAAACACCTTAAATGCTTTAGCACTTTCTGAACTTGGCAGTGATAAAGACCTCACTAATAGTGTAGATGAACTTGATACTGTGGCCCTATTTAAAAAGCACTAAATCCTCCCAGCTGGAGATAATTGATGAAATGGCTGTATCTCAAAGTTTCTCTGGCTGCCACTAACAATGTTAAATTAGATAACTAGCAGCAGTATTTCGAGGAGACGGAAGCCATCTGATACTAGAGAATAGAAAATAGAAACAGATAAAAGGGTGAGAATTCTGAGAACCATTGTGTTACTTTCCTGAGGTTCGAGCTGTATTACCTTAAGAGGTTGAGTTGCAAAGATAATGAACATGGAAATGCCCGATGGACTGCAAAATGTGATATGTATTGTACCGTCTTTTAATTGTGTTTTATGTGGGAGGATAAACACAGTGTGAATGGAAATCTCAAAGATACCTGCCACGTCTTGTCACCTGCCGTGCCTACTTGCATGCGGTGAATTATGATGAGGGACTCTGGGGCGGTACAGGTAACGACTGCAGGATGAGGCTGTCGGTCCCATCATCTGGAAGGTGCTGTGATGATGAAATAAGATGATGGATGTTAAGAATTTAACTCTTTGCGTTGTGCCGGCCTTGTTGCCTAGTGGTTAAGGGATCCAGATCTCACACGGTTAACCAGTGAACATTGGTGACTTGAAAAGCATGCTGTGCATATGCATGTGTGCCCAGAATCCCGACAGGAGAAAATGAGGAGAAGGACGTACAGTGTGACCATGTCCCACGAGGCTTGCTTTTTCCCTCTTTTTCTGTCTCTGATGAGCACATGCACCCTCTGGCAATTAAAAACATATATAGGTTCTTGAGATTATTGTACCATTTTACATCCTGGTCATTTTTTAAAATAGTGGCTTTTTTTTCTTTTAAAAGACTGAAGAAATAAACATTCTACTTTTGATAAGAACCAACAATGAGCAAAATTCATACTGCCATTCAGAAGTCTGTGGTTTCCAGTGTGTGCTTTGTGACCAATTAGTGCATTGTGAGGTCAGTTTAAAAGGTTGTGACCATCATTTAAACAGGAAATAGAATAGAAATATGGGAATGTGTTTTACATCCTAAGAACAAATAGTTTTCATAAAATTTTATTTCTTGCAGAGTCTATGTCTGTTAATGTGTGTATATCCTTGATAAAAACTTAAAATGTATTTCTTATTCTATATTGTGGTTATAAAGTCTGAGAGTCTTATTTTTTTTTAAAGATTATAGTGTTTAATGTTTATCAAGTTCAATTTCTATAGCTAGCAGGATAACAGATGAATTTCTGGAACTTGAACCATCATATCCTAGGGAATTTCAATTATAACACAAGACAAACAACTTCTAGCATTTCTCATCTTTGTATTTTCTTCATTTCCACCTTTGCCCAAGTCATCTGCTTTTTCATGGGCCACCATTGTGTGGCTAATGATTGAATGGGCTCCTAAAAGTGAGATCACAACATCTATTGAAGATGTCGTGATCTATTGGCCACATCCTCTTCGTGTGCAGTCACATTGCCCATCTCCAGCATGCCTCTCTTGATCATTTGGCCCAACATATTTTTTTGGATTCAGGATTAAGGCGAGGACCAGCACTGGTACAGTACATTTTTCCAGGTATATTCCCCACTTTCCAGGTGATGGGACTGACAGCTTCATCCTGCAGCTGTTACCTGTACTGCTCCAGAGTCTCTCATCATAATTCACCGCATACAGCCTGTGTATAATCTCCAAGTTGATGGATATGGAATCCGTGCTAGCCTTCAGTTAATCCCATGATGAGTCCAGCTACCAAAATGTCCATTATCAGAACCAGCAGTTAGTGTATGGCTGGCTATATGGCTGAACTCCCAGTAGCCGACCGTGGTTTGAGTCCTGGACCCGGTGGCTTAAACTCACGCCGGGCGTGTGTGTGTGTGTGCCTAAGATTCCAAGAGGAGAATGGAGGAGAAGGGATTGCGGCGTGGCCATCCCCCCTGGGGGGTGATTTCTTGCTTTCTGTCTCTCTGTCTCTGTCTTTCTGGTGAGTGCACGCGCCCAATAAACCTCTCCAAAAAAAAAAAAAAAAAAAAAAAAAAAAAAAGCAAAAAAAAACTGTTCCATTATCATCCTGCTTGAAGTAGATGGTGCCCTGCACTGGGCCATCACACACATGGGCGTTGACGACATGACTAGCAGGGTACTGCTTGGGTTCAGGTTTCAAGGGTGACCACAGCAGCCAAGTTCATAACAGGAGACGGCGGCACAAACCCAAGAGTCATAATTTTAAATAAACATTCACAAGGGTAATGACAACAGCCAGGTTCATTGCAGGAGATGGAGGTACAAATTCAAGAGTCGTAATTTTAAATAAACATACGAGGGCTTTAGGTTATGAAAGATCTCATGCCCCAAGGTATACTTGAATTAGGTTTCTCTTGAGGATATTTTTTTAAAGTTTTTACGAACCACATTAAATTTGTATGAGTGTCAAACTAAAACTAATGACAGGTTGTTGTATAGAGTTTCTGGGGTAAAATAACAAAGCAATGCGGGCACAGCTCTGATAGTGCAGAAAGCAGGGCATCCATGCATGATCCTGAAGTCACATGGGAGGCCCAGGTTCAGATTCTGGGTCACCCGTCCGTGTGGGGCATGCCCCACGTTCCTGCAGTCCTGGCTGGCTGGGAGACAAGGTGGAGGATCGAGTCAGCAGAGATCCAATCAAGGGTGCTTTCACTCTCATGAAAGAAATAAAAGAACTGAAAAGTAAATAAAAAGAAATGAGTTGGGAATTTCCTTCTCATGGCCTTTTATATCCTCGAATATGGTGAGGTTTCTTTTCATGAGTGCAAACCGTAACAACTCTGACATATAAAAATGTAAGTTCGTACTTTTCTGAAATCTGCCTGGTTTATCTAGCAGTCCAGCTAGTGCGCTTTCTACTCAGTTTTCAACATTTGAAGGCCAAATGACCACTGGAACCAGTCTTAGTCTGTTTTGTATGGCTGTTACCCATAGACTGATTAATTTATAAAGGAACCTGTGATAACAGTCTTAATCCATTCATGGGGGCAACCTTATGACCTAATCACTTGTTAAAGGTCCCACCTCTTAACACTGTTGTGCTGGGGATAAATGCTAACAGTTCATGTTTCTGATATATAAATGGATCCCACGTAGCTGACTGTACAGTTGAATCCAGAACTCAACATCTTGAAGAACACGCCAGGTGTGTTTGCGTGCATACCCAAAATCCTGAGAGGAGAATGGAGGAAAAAGGATTGTGCTGTGACTGTGTTCCCTGGGCGGGGGTGGGGTGTGGGTGGGGGGGTGGGGGTGCTTTCTCACCTTTTCTCTTTTTCCCAGGCAAGTGCATGCACCCTATAGTGAATTTAAAACAAGAACAAATGGCCACTGAAATGCAATGTTATTTTGTTGTAGAGTGCCACGGAATGAATGACTACCAGTCAGATTAAGTTTAAAGGGAGTCTTTATTAGCTGACCAACGACTACAGTCTGAGGCTGGGGTGGGAGGGGTGCGGGGGCAGGGGACCGAGTCAGAACTGCAGCCCCAACCGAAGTTTGAGTAGTCTTTTTGTAGGGGGTTATTGCCAGGATACCAGGAGTTTCTATGCAAGCAGTTACAGAAGCTGAATCAAGCAGGTTAATTATTTCTGAGGGGAGTGGGGTTTCCATGCAAGCAGTTACATTGCTAAACAGAAAGGGTTTCGGGCTAGTTAGCAGACATTAGCAGGTACAGGATGTCGTCCTGGATATGGTTTTATGTATGGCTAGCACAAGCTATTTTCTTCTTTTTTTTTTTGGAGAGATTTTTGCTATAGGGCGCGTTTGCTCGCCAGACAGAGAGAGACAGAGAGACAGAGAACGAAAAATCACCCCCCGGGGGGATGGCCACGCCGCAATCCCTTCTCCTCCATTCTCCTCTCGGGATCTTGGGCACGCACGCACACGCACCCGGCGTGAGTTTAAGCCACCAGGTCCGGGACGCGAACCGCGGTCGACTACGTGGGAGTCCAGCGACATAGCCATTACGCTAACTGCTGGTCCCGCACAAGCTATTTTCTCATGGGAAGAGCAAGCAGGTTTACAGAAGCAGACAGCCATGTTAGGGTAAGGGAACAAAATGGACAAACAGTTGTTCATGTGCAAGATCTAATGTGCGGCCTCCCACACTTTCTCTGGGCTTATAAGCCTAGGTGTTCAGGGCTCAAACTGTACATGGCTCCTTTTCCTCAGAGTATAAAAGACCATGAGAAAAGGAGCCCCACACTTGCTTTATGGTCTTGCAGCACTTCGAATGCACTGCGCTGCCCTGGGAAGCATCGCGAAGCACCATTTACTGAGGGCATCCTGCCACCTCAAGTCTATTCGCACAGCGAGAACACAATAGTCCATCATTAGCAAAATCTGCTCTTTTCCTGGCTTTTCACTGAGGACACTGTTTTCTCTGCAGCCCTGTCATTTGATGTCTATTTTCTCTCATGTGCCTTTCCTATCTCCTTATATTTTTATTAGTATTTACAAACCATTCTCGCTACCTCCCCCATAAAAGAAAAAAAAAAAAGTTTTGGATGTCATGCCATCAGACTCTATCAGCCACTTACTGCTTCGCCATGTGGGATTTTCTTCTGAATCCTGGGTTCCTTATGTCTTTAAGGATTTTATCCCTGGCTCACTGCCAGTCTCTCAATATCACCTTTGTCATCCTCCTTGGTGACTGGATGTTTTGCATAGGTAAGCCTTTCAAACCACTGGCCTCTCAGTGTCTGGTCTCCTCTCTTTCAGCCATCTTGTCCTCAGTGCCATCTCAGCCACTCATCCCATAGTCACATGGTAGACTGTGCCTTTCTAGTAAAGGTGACCTCCACCAGTCTCTGGCCCTCACTTTTGATACCTTCTTCATCATACTCATGCTTAAATAACTGCTGTTGGATAAGGAGCGCTCGTTTTGCATATCTACATAATGCTTGGTACCTACATGTTTCTTTCCATACTCAAACTTCTTTTGCTGATGTTCTCTGATTATGTTTAATAGATACTATAACGGCTCTTAAATAAACTATGAAAGACAATGAATGAGTTTTGGAACATCTTCACCATTTCTCCCTCCAGCCCTACTCCGTCTGCATCCATTGGATTTGCTGTGTCCATCCCTTTATACCATTTCTTATCCCTGTATTTGAAGTTGTATCTGCACCAGTTAATATCTCTCTTTCAGTCTTTCACTGGACTCTGAATTGGAGATCGAGGTACCCCTAAAACAGTTGCTATATTTGAGGACTTATTTGTTTGGTTGATTTATGAGTTTTGGGCCTATTACTTTAATGGTTTGTAGCAGCATACACATGTAAACATCACCTGATAAATGCTTCTTCTTTTGTTACAAATTAGGAAATTACCAACTCATTGTATCATTAAACATTTCCTGCATGTTTTTGTTCTCTTAAGAAAAATGAAAGAATGCTTATATTTTGCAGTCTTTACCATTGCTTTTGCATTCATTAATAAAACAAATATTGAAATTCACTAGCTCAGCTATTATTTGGAATAACCAATTATGGGTTCATTGTATTGTAGTTATTTTAATACAAATATAATTGGTTCAAAATACTTGGCTTGATCTTTTCATTGAGAAAGGAGATTATTTTTCACTCTGGTAGCTGCATTAATTTGTCTTTGCTACTAGAATATAATTAAGTAAATTAATTCCTTCAAGATTTTCTCAAACACCTACTTGTGCAAGTGAAGGTGCTAAGAAAGCAAAGATGTTTAAGCCATATTTCCTGTCCTTCAGCTACTTGCAAACTAAACGATGAGACTGGATTGAGTCAGTGGTTAACAAACATTGCAAATTTTGGTTAACACTTTACATTTTTTATTAACTTCCAGAGGGTGTGTGCCCTCAGAGACAGAGAAAGAGGATAAAAGGGAGAGAGGAAGAGAGAGAAAGAGAGAACTCGCCAGTGGGGCATTGTCACACTGCAATCCCTTCCCCTCCATTTCTCTATCCTGTTGGGATTAGGGGCACACATGTACATGTACCTGGAATGCTTTTTAAGCTACCAAGGCTGGAATTCAAACCTTGTTTGGCCAAGTGAGATCCAGCTCCCTTAACCACTATACTTTAACCACTATACTATAATACCAGCTTAAGTTAATACTTTGCAAAGCACTCGTTGTGACCACCTGACTAGCTGTTCAACAAATCAGTTTCCCCTGCTCTCCTAGGAAATTAGTACATCATATTTCATACTTGTCAGATTCCTCATAATTAAGTGTAGATACATGACTAAGTCCTGACCAATGGACTGTGGATAGAGCGATGTCTCTCACTTTTAGATCCACCCATAAAACTGCTGTACAGTCCTCTGTTCTCTCTCTTATGGCGTCTGCTGGCCGGATGTCTATGGCCAAGGCTATCCGAGAGTCGTATATTAAAGATGCAGAACGTCTGTTAGCTTAGGTCCCTAAATGACTGAGTCAATCTGAAACAGCTGTCCTATTATCCATTGCTGAGCAAGAAATAAATCTGTATCTTTTAGGTCAATGTAATTTCAAAGATTATTTGTCAAAAATTGTAGGGTTAGAATAACTAACAAACTAGTGAACTTGAAGAGTTGATTATGCTCATCAGAATCAAGAGTATATTTTCATTTATGAGAAAATGAAGCTCATAATATACTTGAGACACATCATTATGAAAGGTAAGTATGGACTTGGTTGTATAAGTGAAGACTGCCACGAAATCTAGAAATCACAAAATTTTGTTATTATTTACTAAAGAAACTGTTGGCAAAAGAAAAAGGGAGCCAGGTCATGGAGAGTCTTGGGAGAATTATAGGTGCAATAAATTATTTCTGTATGATGTGTCTGGTTCTCTATGTGCTTAAATATTCTTAGCTTGGGGGTGGTGAGTTGGGCAGCAGGTGGCGTAGTGGTTAAGGTACTGGATTCCTACATGGCCCACTGAGGTTCAAGTCCCAGACCTGGCAGCTTGAAAATAACACTGGGCATGTGTGTGTGCATGCCAAAAATCCAGAAAGAAAATGGAGGAGAAGGGATTGTAGCATAGCCATCCCACCTGGAGGGTGATCACTTACTGTTTCTGTCTCTCTCTGGTGAGCACGCACATCCTATGGCAAAAACCTTAAGCAATATATATACTTAGCTGGGGCTGGCTGGTGACTTGGATCTGCTTTTTGGCATTCTTATTTATTGCAAGAGAGGCTGGAATTAATGAGATTCAAATCAATAATTCAAAGAATGCTTAATTAAATAAACTTTGTTGTTAGTCTTCTTCTGACCCCTTTTCCCAGTTACAATATCTGGACTTCTGTATTACTTTTAAGATTTTAAAACATTTATCTTCTGGTCTATCACTGTAAGTTCTCCATGTGTTAGAGATAAGTCAATGTGATTAGCTGAATTCAGAGTCTTGGGGGAATAAAGCATCAAGACAGGGACTTCTGTTTAGCCTCATGCACTGCTTTGTGATAGGAATACCTCTGAGAAATGTGTTAGTAGGGTATTTTGTTGTTGTGTAAACATAGAGTATACTTACACAAACCTAGATGATATAACCTACTATACACCTAGGCTAATTTGTATAGTCTGTTATAATATTACAGGACCACCGCTGTGTATGTGCTTCCTCCTTGACCAAAAGCTTGTTAGACAGCACATGACTATACTATAGAGAAGCCAGCACCTCCTTTAGAGGTCAAATATTTAGAAAAAATAATTAAAAATTTTTATAGGTGCTTAATGATACCCATATGAATTTATTATTTTTAATAAAAAATACACCACACAAAATGATTAAGTAAATTATGCTATGACCATAAAATGGAATAGTATATGGCCATTGCTATGTCCTACAAATAATTATAGAAAATGAGGGAATATTTGTGATACAACGTTTAAAACAGGTAAGACAGAGACCAGCAGATGGTGTAATGGTTATATTGCTGAACTCCCACGTAGTTGACCACAGTTTGAGTTCAGGACCTGGTGGCTTAAAATTCATGCTGGGCACGTGTGTGTGTGCCCAAAATATTGAGAGGAGAATGGAGCAGAAGGGATTGCAGCATGGCCATCCCTCCAGGGGGTGATTTCTTGGTTTCTTTCTCTCTGGCAAACACACTCACCCTATAGCGAAAATCTCTCTCAAACAAACAAACAAGCACAAACAAGCACAAACAACAACAAAAAAAAACCAAGCAAGACAAAAATGGAATATAATATATACATGTATTTGCAGAGAAAGGACAAAAAGGTAGTTGCCAAAAGTTAACTGTGATTAAATTATACTTTTCTAAATTTTCTCTGACATATATGTATCTGTGTATTTCTTTTATAAATCAGAACTGGTCTACCTCAGACAGACACAAAATATTTTTAACTCTTTCTACTTTTAAAGAATTTAAGGTATCTTACACAATTTTCAGTTATATAAAGTAGACAACTAAAGTTGAAAATAAAACAAAAAGAAGTGTGTTTCAAACGTTAAGTTTCTAGATTTATGTAAGAGAGTACATGGGCATGCATGAGAGTGAGAGACAGAGACAGAGACAGAGAGAAGGACCCAAGACAGGGTCTCATGCTGTGATTCCTATCCCCCAGCCCTCTAGCTTGACAGGATGTTGGGCGCTTTTATACCCAGGCCTACTCTCAAGATGACCAGGGGATCTGAACTAGCAGCCCTGTGGCTTCCAGCACTGTAGTTCAGTTTGCTGATGACTAGTTCAAGTACTGGGCCACATTTAATGTGCATATGAAACATTTGGGGACCTTGTTAACCCACAGATTCTGATTTGGAAAGTCTGGTCTGAGGCCCAAGAGTCTGCCTTTCTAATGAGCTCTATGTGTTGCTGCTGCTGTTTCACGTAGGTAGAGGGAATTGTGTAAACATGAGTAGACTTACACAAACCTAGACGATACAACCTTTTACACACCTAGGCTATTCGTACAGGGGGGTGGGGCGGCACACTGTAAGTAACAAGGAAAGAAAGAGGGAGATTATTTAATCACATAGTTGGATGCAGGATTTAACATTTTTCCAGTTTGAACAGAATAAATAAGTATTTGTAACTAAGGCAAACCTTAAACTGTAATTTAGCATTTACAATTATTTTAATTATGTATGTATTATTCACTGAAGAGATAAGTAGTTCAATTGTGTCCCAAAAGAAGAAAATGTAATCCTGTGTCATTAAATATGTGACACTTAATGGTAACTGCTCTCAGCATCAAGAAAATGTGGCATCTCTTTAACTTAGTCAATAACTCAAAATCATGCTGCATTATAATTTTATTCATACTTGAATGACTTTTTGATAAAGCATTTTATTTTCTTTTTTGAATTTCTTTTTGATCAAGCATTTAGTTTCCTTTTCTGAATTTCTAGCTCTTTTCCCTTTTTTTGTTACTGACAGATGAGACATATGTTCCCATCTTGTCATATATTTACAGAAATCTGCAGGTAATTTAAAAGTAGATGTGAGAGGTACGTTTTAAAATTTCTTACATGTCAAGAGATGTCTTGATTTTGTCCTTATACTTGATTGATAATTAACTGGTTATAGGAAAATAGTTGTTTCAAAATAATTTTTCCTAAGAACTTCAAAGGAATTGTTTGTAAGCATTTGGAGTTCATATGTAAAGATATCTGTCCCATGCCCAAATCCCCAAACTTTAGACTTTCTTTTGTATTTTCTGAGACTTACCAAATATCCCTAATTATGCAACTTTATTATTTATGCTTGGCATTCAGATGGTATATTTAATATGAAAACTTGAGAGCATGTTTAAACTCAGAGAAATTGTCTTATTTCGATGCCTCCTCCCCTTTTATTTATTAATTGTCTTAGCTTTCTCTTTGTGTAATTGTTATTAAATAGCTCTTTGATCTTCTGAGTTTGTTCTCCATATTCCTTAACTTAATTTTCTCTCTCTCTCTTTTTTTTTCATTTCATCTTTTTGCTTACTGTTCTGGGAGATTTCCTTGTTTTTATTTTTTATGTGATTTATAACCATTCTATTTATTATGCCTTTCTATTTAGTTTTAATTTCTAAGTACTCTTTCTTGTGTTGCTACTTTTTTTGTAATAATCTATTCTTGTTTCATATATGGCAGAGACTCTTGGATCTCTCTGAGCAGTAGCTAAAGGAAGATCTTGCTCTGAGATGAAGTGCTTAGTGAAGTCCATTCCCAGTTTGGGCCTATTATATCATAATTACTCACAGTGCCTCTGTCTGAGGGGAGCCCTGTATCTGAGAGGGCTTGCCAATAATGTTTACCAATCCCTAAGAACACACCCGGAGGTCCAGCAGGAGAAGACACAAGTTTACTCACATGAGGGGAAACAAGGTTCTGCTACTGGCCAGGTGGAGTGTGGTCTGTGCCACCATGGCACAGGATCAGGTTTGATAGGATAAAAATAAAGCGTTCATAAATCAATGAAAGATCAAGGCAGACTCCCTGTCACCAAGACAGGAATCTGGTTTGTACATACATTGCTTCAAGGTTACAGTAAAGGTTAGCTTATCAATGAACAGAATCAGCAGAGTAAGTTTAGGGTTCAGTGCCCCTAATCTAGTGATGTTCATGTGGGAGGGGTGCACATATCTCCAGAGTGACCCCAGCTGTAGGCCAGTTCCCCGAGGTGAAGATAATTGGCACGAGATGTTCAGGAGACCAGGCTGGACTGACATCTTATCTCAGGGAGGCAGGGTGAAGAAGGAGGGGGAGGAAAGCTCAATGCATGGATTCTACTCTCAGCCTCTTTTCATTCTCTAAAGATTGAGCTGGGGAATCACTTCTTTAGCCCCCTTGTCCCTATGCGGAGTGCTCTTCTCTTTTCCTCTATTCTCGCTCTACGATGGAGACCCAGAGTTCCCGCAGGCTCTGCTGTGTGCTTTCTACTTTTAGCACCTTACCTTGGGCCCCTTCTAGGCAAAGCACATTCTGTCTAACACTACTTCTGGGGTTCGGGTGGGCACAATGCTGTTACCAGCCCTGTCATATACATAAGGGACAAGAGGGAGACCTTTTCCTGTTACCCTCTGATTTCGGCCCTGCAGCCGCCTCTTGCTCTATATAACTCTCCTTTTCCAATTCGAAGCTTCTTTCAGGCTATTCTTTTTTTTTTTTTTTTTTTTTTTTTTTTTTTTTAATTGAAGAGGTTTTTGCTATAGGGCGCATGCACTTGCCAGACAAACAGAGAGAAAGAGAGACAGAAAGCAGGAAATCACCCCCCAGGGGGGATGCCATGCTGCAATCCCTTCTCCTCCATTCTCCTCTTGGGATCTTGGCACGCATGCACACGTGCCCGGTGTGAGTTTAAGCTACCAGGTCCAGGACTCGAACCGCGGTTGACTACGTGGGAGTCCAGCAACATAGCCATTACACTAACTGCTGGTCCCTGCTTGCTTCTTTCAGGCTATTCTAAGAAAAACGTTTCCTATTTCTCTGCTTGTTCATGCTCCTCTGGGCTTTTGCTATCTTTATTTTGTCTTTTCATCGATATAATCTCACAGGCTGTATTCCCATATTCACTTTCTTTTATTTATATATTTCTTTCTTTATTTATTTTAATTTGACCAGAGAGGGAGACAGAGAGAGAGGGGAAGTGAGAGAACAAATTGCTAGGTCCAGGACTTGAACTGCAGGTGACCATGTGGCAATCCAGCACCCTTAACCACCATGCCACCTGCTGGTCCCGAATGTGGAATTATTAAATCAAGCTAATTAACATTCCCATCACCTCATATTATTATTTTTCATGGCAACATTTGAAACTTATTCCTCATAATTTTGAAATGTGCAATGCAGTATTAACTATAATTACAACACTGTGTAATAGATCTAAAAAGACTTTATTTTTTCTGTCTTAGACTTGGTACCCCTTGACCATAATTTTCCTATTCTCCCCATCCCCAACCTCTGTAACCGCCATTCTGCGTTGCTTCTATGAGTTAAATTGTTTTACAAGACACATGACTGTGAATGTATGGCATTTGTCTTTTTTTTTTTTTTTTTTTTTTTTTATCAGAGTGTATGTGTGTTAGAGAGAGAGGGAGAGAAAACCCCCCACAATAAAGCATACATGCCACAATTCCTTCTCTTCTATTTTGTCATCTTGTCAAGGTTTTGGGCATGCATGCACACAGGTCAAGGGCTTTTCAAGCCGCCAAAGCTGGTCGGCCATTTGGGGCCCAGATTCCCAAAGCAGGGGCCTTAACCTGTGTACTATGGGACCAGCTTGCATTTGTCTTTCTGTGCCTGACATTTTTCTTAGCATAAGTTTCTCCTATATTATGCATGTCATTACAAATGACAGAATTATATTTTTTAAAAGTAGAATAGTATTCCAGTGTGTGAGAGACATTTTCTTTATTCATTCATCTGGTTTTGGACTCAGGTTGATTTTATAACTCAGTTGAATAGTACTATAATAAATATGGGCATGTAGACATCCCTTTGATAAATTGATTTCAGATCTTTTGGATAAATACCCAGAAGTGGAATTGTTGGATCATATATTAATTCTACTTTAAGTTTCTTGAGGAGCTTCCCAAAGTTTTCCATAATGGCTTTACTCATTTACAGTTCCACCAATAGTGTGTAAAGTTCCTTTTTTCTATATCCCATATTAGTTTTCTATTGCTGCATAACAAATTAACCGAAATATTTCTTGATTGTATGAGTGTATAGTCTGGTACAAAACCTGTTTAAAAAAATCTGTTTTTTTTTAAGTATCTTTTCTTTTATTGGAAATATGATAGCACAGGAAAATACTTTATCATCTGTCTTGACTTAGAAGCCTCCCGGCATCTCTTTCTGGATCCGCATTGCTCCCATTGGCCTGTTCATTGGCCTTGACCTCCATGGATTCGGTTCCTCCTGCCTCACATCACTAGCAGCTGCATTTAAGCCCTAAGAAGGGAGTTCTCCCCAGGGTGCCCATTTAGTTTATAGATCTTTCTAATCATTCCTGCTTAGAGCTTGTCACAACATCCCAATGTTGTACCTTTATTTCTAAAAAATGAATCATTGTGGGGGTTTTATCTGTTTTGTTTTGTTTTCTATTTTTTTTTAAATTTTTTAGAGCCCAAGTCTCTGTTAGCAAACCTATTAGGACTTCCAAGTCTTCCATTTTGAGCAACAAAATTCTAAATAATATGACAGTACTTCCTATCACTAATTGAGAACTATTTATAGAATTGGCACTGTGCTTTGGGCAAGCCAGTGGTGTGGTGTTTAAGGTATGTGGCTCTCATATGGTTTGAGTCCTGGGCCCAGCATCTTGAAAAATATATCGAACAAGTGTGCCCAAAATACATAAAGGAGGAAAAGATGCAGGAGAAGAGATTGCAATGTGACCATGCTCCATGGAGGGTGCTTTCTCACTTTCCCTCTCTCTCTCTCTGGTGAGTGCATATGCTCTCTGGGGGAAAAAAAGAGAATTGCCACTGTGCTAATGATTTTATAAATAATTTTTACTCTTACAACAACCTTTTAAAAAAATGGGTCAACATTCCTGTACTTCAGATAAGGTAACTGAGGCTTGAAAACTTGAGGCGTAAAAGCTTGCTTCGAGTATAACATGACTTCTCCAGGTTAGGCAGCAGGTAGGAAGTGTCAGTGCTTCAGAACTGAGTTTCACTCTCTTCAGTACCAATGGTCTTACTCATGATGTTGCCCCTGCTCTACTGTTTTCTCAAAAGCTGGCACTCAGCTGCTTACTTGCCTTCTAAGAAACACATTCCTACAACTTCATGCTTATCGTGATGGTCAGCGATCAGATGCTCAGTGTAGCTGAATACTTTCCTTCTCTGTGGAGGGCGAGGTGTGGACCCAGTTGACACCACTAAAGCCCTCTAGACCCATGCAAGCACTATTCTTTATGAATGTCATCATTACAAAATGAACTAGAATTCACGTGTGGCCGAAACTTCAGGGAGATCTACCTGTTTCTCGATGTGATTTTGCTGTTAGCCTCAGCAACTCCTAATATTGACATCTCAGTGTAGTATACGACTTTGTATCCACATGCATGTTTTCTGGTGTAATTATTTCCAGTGTTAATCCAAGATCTCAGGCATTTAGTAGAAATAACAATATTCTAAGTTTTATCTGTTTTTGGGTTGAAACAAACAGTAGAGTGGTTTAGCAATAGATGCTAGCAGAACTTTGTATGAAAGCAGAGGTTTAACGTATCCATTGTATCATGGAATATACTAATCTTTTAGACAATAAATACAAATGGAGACTAATTTTTAAGTAGCCTTCCTCCCTTGCCCTATCCCTACGTAGCAAAAACACACATTGGTAGGAACATCTGTTTGTCAAATTTGCTTGATGTGGTGTGTCAGAGGGACAGCAATATCACCAATGGTCTGCAGAAGCTCATCCATCTAATTGTTTTAATCTATTGATTTTCTTTATCATAAACAGTTCTGAAGCAATGACATTGTACTTTTCTGAGCTGAGGGACACCTGAGTAAATTCTATGGAATTCAGACATCAGTGTATTTCCTGTGGCTCAACGATTATTTTGTTCATGAAAATCTCAGCTATTGTTTAAATTACCACTTCTTTTTGGGGGAGAGTGAGAGGAAGGTCATCAAGGGGAAAAAGGAAGAAGCAAAATATTTAAGGGACACAAAAATAAAAATAAAAAATTATCTATTGATGATAACATGTATGATAATATTTTTAACTGGACTAGTATGAAGTGTATTCATGCTGGGAAAATCCATTTTACAAGCTGTAATGATATACAGTGATTGAATGTATAAAGAGACTTAAAAATATTCTGTGACAAGAAATGAGAGATTTGGTGTAAAACATTGAAATGCAGTTCTGTGATTTCCTTTTTAGCATACATTGACACTAATTATTTAATAAAAAAGTGACTAGCATCTACAGAAAGATAGATTCAAGAGGACAGCTTTGTTTCTACAGTAAATTAATGTGATCGTTGTGGGAAAACAGCCAATGTCCTTATCTGTAGTTTTATGTGAAAAAAATGATTAAGTGGACACTAAATTGGTAAGTAAGAGTGACCAGCTATATAGATTCTGGTGACCTTTTGGTACTAATACGCTTTTTCACAGTGTAGAACAAGTTGTTCTTTTTTTTTCTTAAGGGAAGACTTCTCTTTCTTACTTACAATATTGTCATTATAACATGAAGAGTAATTTTCATGAAATATTATAAACTTTTTCTTCTGGAATCAAATAAAAAATATGAAGTTATGGAAAAGTATTAGCAAGTAGCTAGAAAATATAAGATGCAAATTAATTAGTATGTGGAATGTTGAAGTTGGTATAGCTTGAATCTGCAGTGTGTTAATCATCCTATTCAACAACTCTACATGCAAGTCATGACTTGTGATGTTTTGGCAAGTATTCAAGCTGGTACAAACATGGCTCAGAAATACAGTAAAAGTTTAAAGGGTATTTTGAGGAGATACATAGGAAACAGAATTCTCCATGGGCAATATGATCTGAAAATAAATTTAGGAAACTGAGCAAATGTTTCCACATTCTTGAGTTTGGAGGTTTAAGAAGGTGTTTAGCATAGCTCTTCCAAATGTAAGAATCACACTGTACTAAACCACCTGGTCGTCTCTATTTTCATAGCAGCCAGTAAATAAAAAGCTGTGTTTGTTTGTTTGTTCCCCTAAAAAATGTTTGAAAGAATAAAATGACTATTGTTTTCTCCTTTTGATTCTGGGTATTCAGTTTTTCATTACATGCCTAGCTAGTCTCTTTGGATAGCACACAAGAATGTTCAGACCTAGGAGGAAGGTTGTATATACTAAGACTATGCCCTCCCATGAACCTGTAAGAGAAACACATTGTAACTGCTTGAGCAGCTACAGGGTGAGGAAATTATACAGTGGACTTTATAGTCTTTTCAATGAAGGTTTTTATTAACTGTTTATTGAACAATTCAACACATTCAGATATCTGCCCAAACTCACTTATCCACCTATAAAGCTTATGGACCTGTTACTAATTTTAGACTTACCTCCCTTGGAAGTCAGTTCCTATGGTTCTCCATGTGAATCCTGTGGTAGATAACAGGCCAATACTTGACTCCTTTGAGAGAGTATCAGCCCAAATAGCTGAATTCAACCTGTCTCTGGGAGCCCGCTAGGCATTTACTTGTGCATAAACTTGCGTAAGAGTTTATGCCAGAGTGGGCCTCTGACAGCCGTGACAGACTTTCTTGACTTAAACAATAGAGAACATTTCCAAGAATCAATACTTCTGTTAATATAACTTATATTTAACTAATATTTCTGTATGGTTGTGGGTGGGACCACAGGAAACACTCTTATTTCTTCACAGGATTGAGCTCAGCCCTAGCTGCTGGGAAGAGTAAGCCTTACTGTAGGTGTGATGACTGCTAACTTCTAGGAGCAGGTTGGTTCTTCATGAATAATTGCTGTGGTGTAAATGGCTGAAGGAACCAAGAGCCACACATTGTGTGCCTCACCCACAGAAGGCAGAATGCCGTGGACCTAAGCAAGCTGCTCAGTTGGAACTTTACTTTCTTGCAGTGTATATATTGTTGTTGTGAAGAAATAAGTCTTAAAAGTTTTTGAAAAGTAAAAAGCAAGTCGAGTCTGAATTCAAAATCTATGTTGCTGGCTCAGGCTTTGTTGACAACCAAAATTAGTTTTTTGAGGACAAAGTAGCTAAAAGACTCTATTTGGAGTTATTAAAAATTGAATTATATATGAAGTGATTCACCTTGGAATTAAACTTTATTCCCAGGTCGTCCAAACAAGTGTCTAAAATTGTCAAAGAAACACAATGATACGAGTTCTTGGAGAGTGTCATTTGGAAAACTGACCAATAAATGAAATGAAATCTCAGGAGTGTCAAGTAGTAATAAGGATATCAATACACTTTAGGCTGTGTTAAATCTTGCCAGAAATTTTTACTGGACTGAAGCCAAAGTAAGAAAGAACTCTGACACTAGGCAGCACAATGTCTTACAAAGAACCAACTGACAAGAAAGCAGGATACTATATTAAGTACTAAATGTCCTCCAAGAGCCTCGATGATTCTAGTATAAAAATATTTTCAGGCGATAAGGCTCAAACATAGGATTTGTAAAGCATTCTTTAATAGTTTTTCATAGGATATTGAAGTTTGGGCCAATTGCTTTTTTATTCATTCAGTCATTTACTTATTTCCTTATTTAGTGAATATCTCTCATGCTTTGTGACCTATAATAGTTATTGTGATACATAGTCCTGGTAATCAAGGAGTTCACAGATTTGAGCAAAAGACATATGAATTATATTTTTTGTTTTTCTGATGTATGAATTACATGAAATACAGTATACCAATTTTAAGTGTACAAATTGTGAAATGCACATAGTTGTGTAATCATTTACTTCAATTATTACATACTCACGTTTCTGTCACCCTAAAACACTCTAGTTCATCTTGGTAGTTGATCATCTCCCTTCTATCCTCTGTCCATGGCAATAACTGTTGAACTTTTTGTCCCCAATTTTGTTTTTTTTCTATAACTTAATATTAATGGAAATATATAGTTCATCATTTGTCTGACTTTTTGCATTAATAATTTTTTGACAGTCACTCATTTTATCTCAATATCAGTAGTTTTTGTTTTATTTTCCATTTATTGAAGAATAGTATTATTAAAGGGATGTACCAAAGTCTGTAGATCTATTCATTGGCTGATAGACATTTGGGTTGTTTCCAGTTTGGGGTTATTATGAATAGAATTGCTATAAACATTTATGTGTGGGTCTTTGAACATATGTTTTTATTCCTTTGGAGTAAATACCAAATTATAATAATTTATGGAAATTCAGATAAAATGTTTCACTTTATAAATAGCTGCCAAACTACTTTCTAAAGTGGTAATACCACTTTACATTTTCACCAGCAATATTTGAGAAGTTCAGTTGCTTCTTTTGCTAGCACTTTACATGATCACATTAGGGGGCGTATATGGTATCTCATCGTTTTTCTAAATTACATTTTCCTAGTGACTAATGATGTTAATCATTGTTTTTATGTGCTATTTGCCATTCAATATCTTCTTTGTGGAAAGGTCCTTTCAGATATTCTATTTTTTTGTTTCTAAGTCAGGTGAGTCTTGTTATTGAGTTGTAACAGTTCTTTATATATCTTAGATAAAAGTCCTTTGTTAGATAAATGTTTTGCAAATATTTTCTCCTGGTGTATGGATTTTTTTTTTCCTCTCTTAATGGTATCTTTTGAATAACAAATATTTTTCATTTTGATGAAGTCCAATTTATCATTTTACAAATTGTTCTTATATTTTGTGTCCTATGTAAGATTTTTTTTTCTAACTTAGGGTCCTAAAGATTTTTCTCTTAAGTTGTCTTCTAGAAATTTTACAATTTTAGTTCTGAGCCTGGACAGCCAGAATGCATCAAAATTGGGTTTCCCTAATTTCTCTAGTATGAACCCCTGGGTTCCCTTTAAGCTTATCTTCTTATCATATCTTACCATGAATCCTGATTTTGAAACTTTGTGTGATGTATTTTCTTTTCTTTATCTATACTGAAATTATACTTATCCTTTCCTTTAAGGTCTAGTTCAGAGTTCATCTTCTCCATAAAATGTTCCATAAATATCACATTGCTTTTTAACAATTTATTTCTATAAACTTTAACTGTATAAATAGTCTAAGTAATGGTTTCACATTTATTTTATATGTATTTATTCTTGTTTAGTTTTGGTCTGCTAACAGAATTACAAACTCCTCTAAACCAGGAATTCCCTTTGTATCTGCTAAGAGAGTTGATTTAAGCCAGGATTTAAAAAGAATTAAAAAATTATGATAGCCTTATGTTGATACACAAAGATTATGGATTAGTCATTCAATATATAAATATTCACTTAAGAGGCTACTTTAAGAGCATAATTCATTCACTCATTTATTTCATGAATATTTATTGAGTGCCTTCTCTGTGTCAGACACTGCTCTGCTGCTTAGGATACATCAGTGAATAAAACAACATTAACAACAAAAATCACTGACCTTGTTTTAAGTCTTCATTTTTGTGGGATTGATAGAAAAAAAAATATATATAATATATTAGGTAGTCATATGTAAACCTGGACTTTCAAATTTGAAGGAGAAAAGGAATGCAACAGCTTAATTGAAGTATAAGAATTTGATCCTCAAAATTTTATAAGACATTAGCCTTATCTTTTGTTTAGATATAGATTTTATAACCTATTTGCAAACAATGAAGCATACCTATGTGGGTAGAAAGGATATTATTGCATGTGCTTCAATGTGGAGTAATTAGCAAATAATGAATATGGTTTTCTTCTGATTTGATTAAAATGATCTGTGCTTCACTGTGAGCCCCCAGAGATTGATCTAATGCAACTCTGAAAACTGTCAGAGAAAATTTCATTCTTGATTCTTTCATTCATTATTGGTTCTAAATCTGCATGCTATCAGGAGACAATGTGTGCACCCTGGATTGCCTGAAATATATCTAGTCTGATCTGTGCTTTCTTGTGTCCCTTTCTCAATTCCAAGGTAAGTTCCCTACGCTGGATATATCAAAATAGTCCTCTCCCTGTAGTCTTTTTCCAGAATCTACTCTACAAGCGGCATATGTGTAGACTTCCTTGTGCCATTTTTTTCCAGTTGTTTCTCAGGCTCTCTGTTTATAAGGGCCCATTAAGGAATGCAGGTAAAATTTTTGGTCTAGCGGGTATGTTTACTGGAATTGTGTGTGTGTGTGTGTGTGTGTGTGTGTGTGTGTATCTATCTATCACTATCTATCTATCTATCATCTATTTTACCATTTATATTGCTTAAATATCTTCCAGCTTCTTTAACCCTAACTTCCCAACAGCTTAATCTCATTTCCTAGACTACACAGATTTCTTTCAGAAAGTAGAAGAAAATTAAAAATTAGAAATTAACAAAATTTCATACTGCAGACAGAGAATAAACAAGAGTATTATTGGATTAGCAAATGTAGTGGTTACAGAAATATTAGTGACTGGGGTGAACAGATGGCTTAGCAGTAATGTCACTGAACTAGCACAAGGCCGACCGTAATTCAAGTACTGGACTCTGGCTTGAAAATCATGCTGGGCACATGTGCATGTGTGCCCAAGATCCTGGGAAGAGAATGGAGGACAAGAGATTGCAGTGTGGTCATGCTCCCTGGAGTGGTGATTTCTCTTTCCCTTTCCCTGTCTCTGTCTCTCTCTCTCTCCAGCGAACTTACATGCCCTTATGTAAAAGCCTCTAAATAAAGAAAGAAAAGAAATATGAATGACAATCCAAAATAAATATCTATGATATTAAAATTCTAAATTGTGAAGTAGCAAAAGAGTTTAAAGCTTAATATATGTACTTTTAAAATGTGTGATGTAAATAAAATTCAGTAACACTTGTAGCATTCATATTTTAAAGGTGAGATTAATTTTTATTTGTTTTTATTCTTATAAATGTCACAGGATAATGTATTATGAACAATGCAGGGAATGGAATTTTCAAAATTTCTTAGGGCATTCATAATGTATCAGTACTGTCTTCTCTAAAACAATTTGATAATTTTGGGATAAAATGATAAAACAGAATAGATTTAAGATCTAGTTAAAATGTTACTTGGGCTCAGTAAGAAAGGAGAAGATTTGAAGTCTGTATAGCAGGTCTCCCTGACATTTTTTCATGTCGAGTTTTTGAATGTGATTGCATGCCCATTTATTAATTCAAAGGATATTTATTTTTATTTGTTTTTAAAATAATTTTTTATTTAACTTTATTTATTTGTTTATTTGTTTATTTATTTAAGTTTGGGGGACATGGAGAGAGAGAGGGAAAGTGAGAAAGCAGGCCACCGGGTCTGGGACTCGAACAGCCATGTGAGAGTCCAGTGCCTTCAACCACCATTCCACCTGCTGGCCCTTCATAGGATATTTATTGAACGTCTGCTATGTTCTAGGCACTGTTCTAAGGGGTGGAAATACAGTAATGAAAAAAAAAAAATCTGTTTTTGAAGAGATTATAGTCCAGCAAGAGAAATATATGAAGGAAAGAAAAAGGTAAAACACACACTACGTGAGATAGTAATATGTGCTAAGGAGAACAAAGAAAACAAGGAAGGTGATTGAACTTCTATACAGCAGAGCCAGAGAGGGTGTCAATGAGAAAAAGTACTTGAAGGAGAGAATGCAAGCCATGTGGGTATCTGGAGAAAGGTGTTTGAAGCTGAGGAAACAGCCAACGTAAAAACCTCATGCAGCCTTGTGTTTGGTTTGTGAAGGAACAGAATGAGGTCAAGGTGACTGAAATAGATTGAATCAATGAGAGTTTTCATCTACCTTTTCTGCCTACATGACTATAACTCTAGTTATGGGTCTTCAGGTAGTGAGGGGTGGTAGGAAGGATAAGCATACTTCTTTTTTTGAGAGGTTCTTGACTTAGGGGCATGAGCTCCCTGAAGTAGATAGAGATAGAGACAGAGACAGAGAGAGAGAGAGAGAGAGAGAGAGACAGGCAGACAGACACAGTGAGAGTTAAAGTGAAACATCACCTCCCAGGGCCAGTGGCCATGCCACAATCCCTCCATTCTCTTCCTGGGATCTTGAGCACGCATACACATATGCCTGGTGGGATTTTCAAGTCACCAGATCCAGGACTCGAAGCTGTGATTGGTCATGTGGGAGTCCAGCGATGTAACCACTATGACATTTGCTGGCCCCTAAGCAGACTTTCTGAAGGCAGCAGCTTTACATGAGGTTATCACAGTGTATGGGAGGAAGGGAAGGCTATCCTCCCTAAAATGTGAGAGGCCATTTCTCCTGAAAAGTGAGGCTCCAGCATGTTAAATTAAGAATATCCAGTCTTGTCTGACTCAGGCAAATGTCTTCATTCGAAATCTTAGCATTCCCTCCAGTGTCTGAACCTTCACATAGAAACTTGCTTTATCTGGTGTGAGGCTGGTGCTGTATGAGAAGGGCATAGTGTTACTGGTACTCTGTCACTGGAGGAGCAGAGCCAGCTGGTGGTTGTGCCTCTGAGGGTACTGTAGTTGTTTTCTGCTGTTGGAGGAAAACTTACAGGAACTATAAATAGGAAGAGAATTCGTTCTTCCCTCCTCCTGCCTTTAAATTTCATGCCAGTCCCTTTCACTGACAGAAACTAACAGAAACCCATCTGACAAGGGAATATTGAAAATACAGTGCAAAGAAGCAGGAGTACAGACGAGCTGACATGGCACTGAGAAACGATAGGTAACCAACTGGCACAGCCTGATTTTGTTTTGTATTTCCTGCAGACACTACTTTTTGAATCACCCTTCTTCCTTCTTTATATTTAAATATGAACGCCATTATACCTGGTCTGGATCTTTGCACAACCTCTTCCTGTAAGAGATTAGTGGTGGTGTTAATTGGATACTCTGATATTTTAAAGTACCCAAGAGGAGGCCAGATGGGCCACAGTGGTAAAACATGACACTCTTCAAGAATGACCCACATGGAAAGGTTATAGGTTCATGTCAAGAGGTTTCCCTGAGTGTGCTAGGCACATGCACACCCATGATCCTGGGCTAGCTGGAGTCAAGAGTGGGCTGAAGTGTTGGGACCCTGTTGGAAATGCTGTCTTTCTTTCTTCCTTTCTTTTTTTTTCCATTTAAAAAATCTGCTAGAGGGCACACACACTCCTTGGAGGGAGTGAGCGGTAGAAAGAGGGAGAGAGAAAAATTGAGAAAGCACTCCTAAGAGTAATGGCCATATTATAATCCTTTCTCCTCCATCTTCCTCTAGGGATTTTGGGCATGAACATATGTGTGCCTGGACTATTTCTCAAGTGACCCTCTCTTAGACTCAAACCATGCAGTCAGCCATGTGGGATTCAGTCACTTTTACCACCATACCATGGGCTGGCCAATCTCTCCATTTCTCTCACTCATTCATGGAGGAAACAAATGAATAAACTTAAATAAATAAATCCAAGATATACTCATTTGTGACAACAGATTTTGATGATATGAAGGCTTGAAAAGTTGAAATTATTTGGGATCATCATCTATTTCAGACCTTTGATGGTCAAACAACTATGAGAATACAGACTACATGTGATTGGATACTTAGATGTCTCCATCAGGTCACCGGTAATAGTCCACTCTATCTTCCTTGCATTCCTGTTCTCTTGGAAAATCAGGTATCTGCCCTAGTTTATTATTGTTTTATAAGGTTTGCCTGAGACCAGAGCTAGACCAAGTGACTTTCTGAGGGTTTGCAGCTTTGAAAAGGTTGTGAATCAGACACTCTTAGATGAATACAATAGAATGTTGTCATCATATGAGCAGTATAGAACCTCATCCTTCCCCATGTATCCTTTTAACAAAGACCCTCAAATCAGCAAGTACTTCCCACCTCCTCTGTCAGCCACCACTCATCCAATCACAGCTGCTTTGCATAATTTGGACTGGTTTTGTTTTAGATCTAAACCCTGAGACAGCCACTAGGATCTGTAAGGTGCTCTGAGATTTGATATTGACGGAATGTGTGCAGTCCATATGGATAAAGCAATATCCAGAGTCTCTGCCATGCTAGCTTGTGCCCATTTTCTCTCTTCATATTCTCACCAGACATCCCTTTAAAGAATGCATAATGTGAAGAGAAAATTAGTAGACAAAATTGGGAATTGAATGGAAAATGAATATTAGAAATTAACAATCAGGTAACCTTTGTCAATTCCTTTTCTGATATATGATCTTTTATCTTGTCTGTCCTCCCATTTCTTGGCCAAACCATGAAGAAGGCAGAACTTGTCTTTGTCTTATTTTTCCTTTAGGGGTCTTCCTTCTTCCCTTCCAGGTGCTGTTTTGTGTCCCACCAAGATGGTGCTTTTGTGATTAGATAACAATAACCTGATGTAATTCTCAACTTTTCTAAATATCTATTTCCTCATTGCTTATGCAACTGACTGGCCAAACCTCTTTCTTTGGCTATCTGGAAGGTATTTCACACTTAAAAGATTCCAAACCAAGCTCCCTTTAAATGTGCTCTTTCCTCAGTATTCCCATTTCAGTTAGTAAAAATACCATCCTTCCAGTTGTTCAGGCCCAAAACATCAGTTATTTTTGTCTTTTTCCCCTTTCTTTCTTTTTTTAATTTGCCAGAGTGTGCGTGTGCTTGTACTTGTAGGGGGGGTCAGCAACACTGTCCATGGGGGATGATCATATCACAACCCCTTCTCCATTTCTCCCCCCCTTGGGGATTTTGGACAGGAATGCACACATGCCCAGTATGTTTCTCAAACCTCAGGGTTTGGGACTCAAACCACATAGTCAGCCATGTGGGATCCAGCTGCCTTAACCACCACTCCACTGGCTGGCCTTTTTTTCTCTTCCTTATTCCTCATAATCAATCTGTCAGGAAGTCCTATTTGCTCTACTACTGAAATGCATCTAGAATCTGGCCACATCTCACCAGCCCCTACCACTGCTCTAGTCTACATCCCTGCATCTCTCCCCTGGATTAGCACCATAATATTTTGCCTGTATTATTTTTTTTTAGAGGCTTTTGCCTTAGGATGCGTGTGCTTGCCAGAGAGAGAGAGAGAAAGAGAGACAGAAGGACAGACACACAGAAACAGTGAGAGGGAAAGTGAGAAATCACCTCCTCAGTGGGGATGACCACACGGCAATCCCTTCTCCTCCGTTTTCTGGTTTCTTGAGCATGCACGCACTGCTTTATCTGCTTCTGTCCTCCTCTCCACTTCAGTCTCTTCTCAACACAGCAGCAGAGTGATCCTTTCAGAAACTCCCAATTGCTTCCCATTTTATTCATCTAAGCTTTTCAAAGGGCTTCAAGGCTCTGTGATGGTCTGGCTCTTCGCTTATCTTCAGACCATTATCTCCTACTTCTTTTCCCTCTGCCCGTCCTATACTAAGCAGCTGCCCTCATTGTCCTTGTTTTTCTTTTTTCTAACAATTCAAATTCTTGATCTCTTTGCTTTTCTCTCTGCCTAGGCTATCCCTCTTGCTTAGATATTTGTGTGTCTTGCCACTTTCCCTCCCTCAAGTCTCCTCTCAAATGTCACCTTTTCATTGAGGACTCCCTTGGCCACTGATATTAAAACTGCAACCACTTCAACTTCCTGCCTAGCATGTTGTGTCCCTTCTTCCTATTATGTTTTTATTTAGCACTAAACACCATTTGACAAAACCAAAAAATGAAATAAAAATACATTTTATTTTTGTATTAGTGATTGTCCCTCTACAATACCATATAAATTTTATGAGGATTTGGATTTTTTATGTTTAGCTCATTCCTGTATTCCAAGTTCTTAGAGGAATGTTTAGCACGTAATAAATTTTCAGTAAATATTTGTTGAGTGAGTGATGCATACATCCACTTATTCAACCAATATTACATGCATAAAATGAATCGTTTACATGTAATGTAGGGCTTATACTAGATATTCTTTAATGAATTTTTAGTTCTAGGGGCCAGTCAATGGTGTAGTGCTTACGTTGCTACTCTAACGTGGCGGACCATGAGTCCTGAACCTGGTGACTTGAAGATCACACCTGGTACATGTGTGTGTGTGACCAAGATCCCAGGAGGAAAATGGAGAATGCAGAAGGGATTGTGATGTGGCTGTCCCCCGGGGGGAGGGGGTGATTTCTCACTTTCCCTCACACTGTCTCTCTCTCTCTGGTGAGCACATGTGCCCTATGGCAAAAAATCTCTGGGGGAAAAAAAAAAGAATTTTTAGTTCTAAATCTAAGAAGGTGAGGTTCAAGGTGGGGTTCCTTCTGGGCTGCAATAACATACTATACATTTAACAACCGGTAATAAACTAGTACTGAATTATCAAAACCGATGCCAGCCATAAACAATCACCCTAGCCTTATTGATCATGTATATAGGCCAGAGATTAACTCTGCTTCTACCTAGAAGTATTTGCATTTTGAAAGGATTCTCTTAAAGATCGAAAAGCCAAAGGTTATCATTTTCTTTTTTAAAAAAATTATTTTATTTAACTTTACTTATTATTATTTTCACATGAGTTTTGCCAGAGGAAGACCGAGAGAGAGAGAGAGAGAGAGAGGAAGTAAACCGCCAGGTCCGGGACTCGAACTATGGTCAGCCATGTGGGAATTCCAGCCCCTTAACCACCACACCACTTGCTGGCCCCCCAAAGATTATCATTTTCTAATGGAAATCTGAGCATTCTATTAATAGTGTGCTATCATGGGAAATATTTGGCCATTTATCTCACCTCTGGAAAGTATGTCTATTCTGCACTATCATAAGTTTAACCCTGAATTGTATGTAAATCTCCAAGATCTAAATATACCAGGATATATTTTGTATAATATTCCTCCCCCCACCCGGGGTTGGTAGAGTTTTCCCTGCCTTAGTTTAGTTGTTGTTCAGCAAGAGAAAGGAAAAATAAAGCAGTTTTTAGTTTTGAGCCCTTAGGAGTAGATTTTAGAAGGTTTTCACTGAGCAGGAGGCCCCGAAGGAGCGTTCAATAGCAAGACAATTAGCCAGCAAGGATGTCTTCTATCTATGTCAGCATCTGATAGTGGTAAAACACACACTGCCTTTAGTCTATTGTGAGCATTGTTATAGAAGAGGAAAAACCACGTGGAGAAGGATTATGTCTCAAATAGCACTAGATCTCTAGTTCACTACTAAAGAATGAGAGGATTCATTTAGTCTTTCATTCATCAAATAGCCATTGAGTACTTACGATATGCCAGACAATAGTCTAGGCATTTGCAATGCATGAAACTCCTCTTCCTGGAATAGATTGCATAATTCATTTATTCATCCACTCAACATTGATTGACACCAGATGAGTGCCAGATACCCTGCTCATTTCTGGGTATAAATTTCTGGCATGGACCTCATCATTAAAGACCTTTCTCTCTTGGAGGAGGAACTCATACTTTTGATAACTTGGTGAAGTGCAAGTCATGGGCACGAAGGAAAGGGATGGTCAATTTAAACTTGGAAGTGTGGTGAGATCAAGAATTCCTAGAGAAGGGAGTATCTGGAATGAGTCTTGGAAAATGAGTAGGTATTTATTACCACAGGAGGTTGCGGACAGGAGACAGGCTTTTCCGACAAAGGGATTCCGTGAGAGCAAAGGCAGGGGGTCATAAAACCACATGGAAGAGTTAGAAAATTGTCAGAGTTGTGAGGTCAATATGACTCGTAGATAATTTAGGCCAGATAATTTAGGGTCTTCTATGTCATTTTAAGAATGTTGCCCTTTTCTCTGTAAACTGTGGAAAGCTTTTGAAGGACTTTAAGAAGGATGGTTACATGATCTTGACTTTTAAAGATCACTGTCACTTTGGTAGCATTTGGAGAAAGAATTCAAAGACGTGAGATTGCAACCTGAGAGAAAGGTGGCTGTTCCCAATTTTAGATAAAAGGGGGCGCAGTTTGATCTCTGATGATCAAAGGAGGAAGGAGAGGAGAGTACAGGCATGAGAACAGGTGAAGACATAGGATTGACACAGGTTAGTAGATGGGTCTGGGAGACAGAGGGAAACAGGAAAAGGGAGGGTAAAGAATGACTTTTTGCTTTCTAGCCTGAGTAAAGGAATGAGTAAAGGTGTCTTCTACAGAGATAAGGAAACAGGAGGAGAGCATGTCTGGAGTCTTGGATTTGACTGTGAAGTCTGGCTAGAGATCGCTTATACCATTCACCAGCAGGAGCGGGCAGTAGTTGACCTCATTTGGAAGGTGTTGGTAGATGAGGAGAGTTTGGGGATTACGAACATATAAGCGTGAGCTAAGGAGGAGTTTCCTCAAATACTTTCCCTGAAGGACTCCCCACACCTCAAATCCAGAAACCTCATGGCCCAGCCACTGTAGCACAGAGTAAGGTAAGTGCCTTGCAAGACTGGAAGTCATATACAGTAGAAACTGCAGATTCAGATTTTAGGTAAGCTTGAAAATGTGCCAGATGCATGCATGGGCACCCAGGATTTTGAGGTGCTAGAGGGCTGGGAAAAGGGAATTGCAGTGTGATAAGACCCTGTCAAAGATGTGCTCTTTCTCTTCTCTCTCTCAAGTGTGCACATGTGCTATCATCAAAAAAAGAAAGAAAATTTGTTTATCATCTGAGGTGGATCCTTTTTTTCCTTTCTTCCATTACTGTGTTTGAAACTGAGCAAGGACCACTAAGCTAATGTATTTTCTAACATTCTTGAAATATAAGGTCCATACACACTGTAATGGCCTAGAGTAAGAAGTAAGTCTTCAGACTTTTGGTTATGATAATGACCAACATGGACCAAGAATGAGGGTCGTTTGACCTCTAAAACTCTCACTTAAAGGAAAGATAATGTTTTCATTTTCATAGGTAAGATGTTTTATAGGCTGGAAACTGCTGGCTGGGAGCTCAAAGACTCCAGGCTGAATGGCTCTAGACACCTGAAGAGAAATTTGATTAAGGCCTCACCAATCAAGAATGCCCACAAGATGATCACGCCCTCTTGAATCAATCATTGAACTGATCATGCGCCTGGGACCTCTGCCCCTAATTTTGCCCTTAAAAATGCATGTGGGGGGACCAGCAGTTAGCATAATGGCTATGTCGCTGGACTCCCATGTAGTTGACCGCGGTTTGTGTCCTGGACCCGGTGGGATAAAACTCACGCCGAGCGCGTGTGCATGCGTGCCCAAGATCCAGAGAGGAGAACGGAGGAGAAGGGATTGCGGCGTGGCCAGCCCCCCTGGGGGGTGATTTCTCGCTTTCTGTCTCTCTGTCTCTCTCTCTCTGTCTGGCGAGCACACGCACCCTATAGCGAAAAACCTCTCAAAAAAAAAATGCATGTGGGGAACATCTGGGGGAGACTGGGTGTGTTTTCAGTATGAGCTGCCTACTCCTTGCTTTGTGCTTTGCAATAAAGCTGTACTTTCCTTCATTACACCACTGCCTATGGTTTGGTTTTATAGCTCTTGGGCGAGTGAACCTGATTTGAGTTCAGTAACATGTTTAAATCAAGATAAAAATATATATATATATATATATATATATATATATACGTGTGTGTATCTATCTATCTATCTATCTATCTATATATATATATAGCTAAAGAAAGGGGAATGGTGTAAAATGACCACGGTGCTTCTATTAGTTGATCAATTTTATTTTTTTAAAGGTTTTTGTCATAAGGCATTTGTACTGTCTGGAGAGAAGAGAGTCAGAGAGAGACAGTGAGAGGGAAAGTGAGAAATCACCCGCAGAGGGAATGACCACACCACAATCCCTTCTCCTCCTAGGACTTTGGACACACATACACATGCGCCTGGTGTGATTGATTTTTAAGTCATTTGGTTTGAGACTCAAACTGCATTCACTCATGTGAGAATCCAACACCTTATCCACTACACCACCTGCTGGCCCTTGGTTGGTCAATTTTACAGTTAAAAGCTAGGTGCCTGCATAGCTAATGTGCCATCTCCATGTGATTTGAGGCATTGGACACCAGCTGGATAGATGTAGATGGTCTTTGTTCACTTTTCCTCTTTACTGATTAAAACTTAAAATCAAAGCATGAGAATTTCATTCCTTAAGCTTCAGATTTTGACTGCAGTTGGAATTAACATTACCTCCACTAGGTGATAGGGCTTAATATTTTACCCATTGTGTTGATATCTTAATAATAGGAAAATTTCCATGACTTGTCTCCAAAATAATTGTTTCCATATCTGTGGCCCTATAACACTTGGTTAATATCTGTTATGGCTCTCATCTTATGCTATCGGTATTATCTTTTTAATGGGATTCTCTGTTAGAATACATCTCCAAGGACAGAGCCTTTATCTTATTCATCACTGTATCCTACTTCAAACACAGTAGATGTTCAGTTAAATTTTTGAGTAAATGAATAATAATTTATGAAAACAGCACATAATTCATCTTTTCTGTTTCAAATACTTTATCTACTTTGTACCTAAAATATGTATCCTCCTTCAAACACAGTAGATGTTCAGTTAAATTTTTGAGTAAATGAATAATCATTTACGAAAACAGCACCTGATTGGTCTTTTCTGTTTCAAATACTTTATCTACTTTGTACCTAAAATGTGTATCCTCCTTCAAACACAGTAGATGTTCAGTTAAATTTTTGAGTAAATGAATAATCATTTATGAAAACAGCACCTGACTGGTCTTTTCTGTTTCAAATACTTTATCTACTTTGTACCTAACATGTGTATCCTCCTTGGGAAGTAATTATATACTGTCCTGATCTAATGCTGAGGAATGTGAGCTGAGGAGGTTAAATGGCCTAAGCACATTATACAGCCGTTAAGAGATGAGACTAGAACCTGGGTTTTCTCATACCTATGCCTTCCCTTCTCTCTCTGTGTTCCTGAGAAAAGGCTCTACGTCGGGAGGAGACGAGGAGCCCTGTGCTCTTCTGGGAAGTACGGAGTAAATGAGATTTTGTCTCGGAACATGGAAGCTGGGAATAGAAGTGAAAAACTACATCCACTGCCAATTTTGTCTAGAGTAGCCTTGAAAGCTAACATTTTATAAAGATACCACTGAGCTCAGATTTCCACGGAGGGCAGGTCAGCAGTAATCCTGGCATTATGTGCTCTCAGGCCTGTGACCACCACATAAATGCCGGTAGAAGAAATCTTACCGTCAGTGTGTGAACGCCATTTGAAAACGCAGGTGTGGCAGTAAAGAGCCAGGAACACAGGGAGCTTGTGTTACAAGGACAGATGTTAAATATTCATCTTGAGAAAGGATCATTGAGGTTTCTAAGAATATTGATCACACTCTAGCTTCATCTTCTTGGTTCAGAAAAAGGCTTCTGTTGTTGTAAACTCCAAGTCCAAGTTTTGAAAATTCCATGTGAAAGGAAAATGATGTTATTCACAGTGGCAGAATCAGCGAGCTTTTAGTAAGGAGCAGGTGAAGTGAGTTCTTAGAAAGTACTGTAAAGGTTGAATGAATCGAGTTGGGGATGTGCCCTCTACCATTTTGGGGGCAAAACTCTTACTTAAGCACTGTGGGGTGGGACAGAAAAGTGGGATTAAAGACAAAAAAGAAGGAAAGAGACAAGAATGTGCTAGGGACAGGACATCTGACATCTTCTAACTGTATGGAGGGGGGGTCGTCAGAAGTTCACGAGGGGACCAGCAAATGGCATAATGGTTATGTCTCTGGACTCCTGTGTAGTCGACCATGGTTTGAGTCCTGGACTGAGCAGCTTAAAACTCATGCTGAGTGCATGTGTGTGTGTGCCCAAGATCCTGAAAGGAGAATGGAGGAGAAGGGATTGCAGTGTGGCCATCCCCCATGGGAGGTGATTTTTTTGCTTTCTGTCTCTCTCTCTGGCATGCACCCTATAGCAAAAAAACTCTCTAAAAAGAAAAAAATGCTTATAAAATGTGTATTATAAGAAAAGTGTGTGGATTTTAAGATTTTCTTACACCAAAATAAACTTGTACTTTAATTCCGTTTTCCAACAAACTTTTTGAAGTTCCCTTGTGAAGCAGGCCAATTTAAGGTTTAGCAAGACTGCAGCCATTTTGAAATTAAGAAAAAGTTCTACCCAGAACAATCTGACCAAATTTTGAGTTATAGGGAGATCTGTCTGAGGAATGGTCAGATAAGAAACCAGGAATGGGTATTTGAAGGACTCAAGGTAATTACTCAGGAGAAAGCAATTGACTATGATTGTAGTGAGGAATGACTTACACATGGTGCTTGTATTTTGTACCTATAAATACTGAGCTAATGTTGAGATTTTTAAGAGTTTGATGGGACTTTCTGATTGTCTTTCTGTAACCAGTTACAGAATTAAACTCCCTTTCTCGAGCTTCTGCCTCTCATTTCACTGACCATAAGGAAAAGCACCTGGACTTAATTGGCCAGTAATAGATGGCCCCGTGAGCAGGATCATCAGTGGAAATGATCACCAGAAATTCTCCACAACTGCAGAAACCATTTTAGTTCTGGGGGCTTTTGCAGGTACTTGTTGCCGAGATCTGACACCGGATTTAGCTGAGAACAGAAGTTGGGAGTGGATATGCTCACTTTGAGTAAGTAAAACTGGATTGTAATTGATGAGTCAAAGTTGTTTCCCATTTGGGTTCTGTATAAAGAACCATTTGGGCACGATGGGAAGAGAAACTAGGCATGCCTAATTTGGGGGTGCATTTTGTCGTTGGTAGTCTTTGTGTAGTTGTAAGGTAGTTGTAATTTGTGTCTTGTGCTAGTAGAGTTTGTACGGGTAGGTACTGGGTACGTTCTAAAGTTTACCTTGAGGGAAATTAGACTCTTTTGAATTTGAAGCACACTTGTGTAGTCCATGGCCTTTAGTAGTTGGTGATGTTGGCATTTGTGTCCTGTTTGTGTGAGAGCTAGGAATGGATAACATTAAGTCCTAAAGTTTACCCTCATAGCCAAACTGGGGTAGAGAAAAGGGTTGAAACTCAGATGTTCATAGACTCATTACACTCTTCAGTTTGATGGAAGCCGGAGGGGCTGAACTATGAGGCCTTTGGGGGAGGCTTCTTAGCCTTGTCTTCCCCACATACGAGACAGGGAACTACTTTTCTTGGGAAAGATCTGAGCTCAGAGCAAGGTAAGACCCCCTTTGTCAGTACCTGCTAGGGATGAGTCAACCAGGAGACCTGGCTGGATACTCTTCGGCCTATAGCCCGTTCTCTACCTCAGATTTACTCAACTGTAAGAATTCTAATCCTTCCTATTGAGAGGACTCTCAAAGGATGGTAGAACTATTTACCACCATGCTGGCCACTCACTGTCTTACTTGGGTGGATAGTCAGGCTCTTATAAATATCTTATTAACAGTCAATGAAAGGCAGCTAGTGTTAGATAAAGCAAAAGAAGCAGCAGAACAGCTTCACTGAGCACCCAGATGATACACCAGACCCAGAAGGTGCCATTCCTCACACTGACCCAGACTGGGACCCTACTCGTTTGAATAGACAAGGAATGGGTAGACTAGAACATTACAGGAGGTGTATCTTAGGAGAGTAAAACCAGGAATTCTTAAATCTAAGAGCCTCAGTAAAATAGAGGAATTACAGCAGAAGCCCTCAGAGGACTCATCTGAATTTATGGAAAGAATTTGGCAAACTTGTTGGAAGTTTATAGACATTGCTTATCCCCCCACCCCCCAACTATAGAAAATATGAGAATGGTCAATATGACTTTTATTAGTCAGAGCACCCCAGACATCAGAAAGAAATGGCAGAAAGTAGAAGGAGCAAAAGGAATGAATGCTTCACAGCTGATAGGCATTGCCTTTAAGGTACATAGTAATAGAGAAGCTGAAGTGGTGAGAGGATTGAAACTAGCAGCTATTTTGTTCGCCACTGCAGTAGAGACTTCAACAAAAGCAAGGAAAAGGGAAAAAGTGTTTCACTGTTGGCTATAAAACATTCTTAGAGGAAAAAGATATTCAGTCAATTAATAAGACTGTTTTGTTCCACATTGAAAAAAATCTGTCAAGAAAGCACATGGTTTTGGAGATTGTGCAATGCATATTCTAAAATTGCCTGTGTATGATAATTTAAGATTTTTGCTTCTAGGAATGAAGGTTACTAAGTGTTGAAATTCAGGCTAATACCTGGATTTTGGTCTAAATCAGAGATTATTTAAGGTTGTTTCCAAAAATAAACTTATAAAAAGGGAAACAAGGTAGAAAGAAAACAGAAAAAGGAAAGGTGGGAAAAGAAAGCTATACTAGTAAAAGATATTTGGTAAAATTTTGTGCTAAAGTTAAATGACTGGACGATGACAAGTTGGTTAAAATTTGAAGAAAATATTTTTGAGTTTTCCAAAATAATTGATCAAAACATTATTTTTCTCTTGTATTAAAATAAGGTTTTTCTTAAAGTATTGATCTGCTCTTAGTAAAAGCAATCATACTACAAGAGATGTTTCTTCTGTCTTGATATCTTACATAAGAAACAATGTTTGTAGGGCCCAGCAGGTGGTGTAGTGGTTAAGACACTGGACTCTCACATGGCCCACCATAGTTCAAGTGCCAGACCTGGTGGCCTGAAACTCACTTCAGGTCCATGTTCATGAGTGACCTAAATCTCAGGAGGAGAAGGGATTGTGGCATGGCCATCCTCCTGGGGAGTGGGGGGGATTTTTTTTTTTACTTCCTTTCTCTCTCTGTCTTTAGCAATGGCATGTACCCCATGGCAAAAAAAAGGGTGATTAGTTTTGATTACTTAAGAAAACTGAACCTTAAAGAGCTAAACCTTTTAAAACCATATAATTTTCTCTATTAAAATTTTGATTATTATTTTGGTTAGATAAACAATCATTTTTTTTCAGTGATTTATCCTGTTTTGGTCAAATGTTAGAAGTTTTCTGACAGCCTTGGCAGGCTTCCCCAAGTTCAAACTCTTTTTAATTGGTAAAGTTTTTTTTATTTTTTTTTTTTATTTTATTTTTTTTTTTTTTTTTTTTTTTTTTTTTTAAGATTTTTGCTATAGGGCACACGTGCTCGCCAGAGAGACAGAAAGTGAAAAATCAGCCCCCGGGGGGGTGGTCATGCCACAGTCCCTTCTCCATTCTCCTCTCTGGATCTTGGACATGCACACACAAGCACTGGGTTTTAAGTTGCATGAGTTTTAAGCAGCTGGGTCTGGGAATCGAGCCATGGTCGACTATGTGAGAGTCCAGCAATTTAACCATTATGGTATCTCCTGGTCCTCCCAAGATCAAATTCTAAATTATTTTTGACCTAGGCTTACCTGACATATGAATTTATATAAGTATAGTCAATTGATAAAGTTATATTTATGTAAGTGTTATTGTGTACGTGTTCTTAAGATCATGTAAAATTTTAAAGTTCTCATAACAGTGATGTGATACCATCAGTCAGATTCTGGCTGTTATCTCTGAATGCTTCATGCGATAGAAATAGCTGGATTTTTGTCAGTGGTATCATTGTAATGATAGATAGCAACTTAGCGATATTAATTAGGGCTATTTGAAGTTACTGTTATCCAGTTTCAAAACTGATTCCTATGGGAAACACTAAGAAGTACTCTTGAATAGAGGTTTCTGACAAGATTAAGATCAATAGATTTCAGAGAAAGTTGGCCTGAGAGCCAATACTTGCAAGGGTCCCATACTGCTCACATGTGGCCAAAAAAGGAGGTTTAGATACTGACTCTTAAGTCTCTGGTCACCCCCTTGGGCATGGGAAAGCAACTGCTCAGATCTTCAGCCATCAATCTGTAAAGGACCTAAGGCACCTTTTCAAGTAAAAGCTATAGTACATCCTACCTAGACGTAGACGTTGCTTTGCACATTAGCAGTATCTGAGACTGCGCATCTGTAGGCAACGTTCATGCCCTGGGAGTATAACAACCTGTGGAGCAAGGATGCCTTCGGACAGTCTTTTGGGCCTGATGGTGGCTCTCATCACCACTCACAATGCTGCTGGACCAGTCTCAGAGGGACTTACTGGTGGTAAGTCCTTTGGGTACCTGATAGTCTGTGCTCCGAATATACTAAAGCTCATGACTATCTGAAGGGGATGAATATTTCCTGGCTATGCCATTACCTTGGTGGGAGTTGCAGCCTGCCGAAATGTGTTTAAAACTTTTATCTAAGACTCTGTTGATCATAGGTAATGAGAGTGCCAGATCTATAAGTAATTTGCAGCTGTCTTTAATTCATTAGCAAAAGTAGTATCAGACAACAGAATGATGTTAGATTATATTGTAGCGAAGCAAGGTGGTGTTTGTATGACAATACTTCTTGTTATACAAATATATCCTATCAAGTAGAAATAAATTTTGAGAAAATTAAACAGGCAGTTTAACTTTGAACCCCTCTGAATCAACATACTCCACCATAAAGGATCCTGTTGAATGGTTTTCTAACACATTCTCCTGGCTCAAAAATGGACTAAGAAATATAGAAATAAGAAAACTGTTAATTACTGACTTACTGATATTACCATTTGGGTACCTGATATTCAAAAGGATGTTTGTAACTGTGTTTCGAATATACTAAAGCTCATAACTTGATCATTCTATAAAACTAGAAGTGACTGGGGACCAGCAGGCGGCATGGTGGTTAAGGGGCTGGATAGTCTCACATGGCTGACCCCAGTTTGAGTCCCAGACCTGGTGGTTTACTTTTTCACTTTTCCTCTTTTTCTCTCTGGTCAAATTGAAATTAAAAAAAAAAAAAAAAATGGAATGAGTAAATAAAATTAAATAATTAAAGAAAAAACTGGAAGTGACTAGGGAGAGGCCTCTCAGCTTTCTTCTAATAATAAAATACAATAGAAAGCATGGATGGGTGCATTTGAAAGTGGGGATTGAAGCAGGTCAGTTTTAAGGTTTAACAGGACTGTAGCCATTTTGAAAGTAAGAAAGGCCTCTACGTAACGATCTGCCCAATTGTTGAGTTATAGGAAGAACTGTTTGAGGAATGGTCAGATGAGAAACCAGGAATGGGTATTTGAAAGAATCAGAATAATTACTCAAGAAAAAGCAATTGACTGATTGTAACGAGGAATGTTTTGCATATGGTGCTGATGTGTTATACTGTAGATACTGAGAACATGTTGAGCTGTCCAAGACAGTTTGATGGTACTTGCTGACTGTCTCCCTGTACCTAGTGACAGATTTAAATTTCCTTCTCCAACTACTGTCTTTCATTGGTTGCAAAAGAAGCAGCTGAACTTGGTTTGGCCAGCAGCATTGCATAAAACTTGAACTCTCATCCCTGGCACTCCTCCTCCTCCTGCCCCCAGATAATGACTTCTCAGCAGGTTGAATACCTTTGGGTTGTTGCCTCCCAGCCCTCTAATGTGCTGGAACCCACAGTGTACTATAATGAGGGTTTAAAGATGGTGGTAGGAAAATGCTAATGCCGTCTTCTCTTTAAACATCTAAAGAATTGGAATTTGCCACTCCACTTTGTGGTGTTTCCATGTGCAAGGAGGATTTTGTGCAGGTATAACAATGTGTTGTAAAATCCTTGCATTCAGTTCTTCAGAGACATCTCCCAGGACAGATACTTCCTTTCAAAGATGTTTGGGAAAGGGAATACCACTATGTGCACTCGTGACCCTTGTAAAAGAAGTTACCAAATGGTGTCACTTCATTTCTTCCCACCACCCTTGCTTCATCCCCCTGATGACAGTTTCTAACACCTCTGCTCAGTTTTTTCTCTTATCGTTTTTTTCCCCCTCACTCATCAACAAGAAACAACAGCAAGAAGAAAATCTGGGCGTTTGGCCAAATGACCTTTCCACTTGTCTTATCATTTTGACTGTCTCCATTCTATGATGACAGAATGGAAAATCCTTGAAGGCAGGTGCCATACTTACTCATAATTTATATTCAAGACCAGGCATCTTTTGGATGTTTATCACACTTTATATACAAAGCATAATAAAACTGATGGAATGACCCCAGAAATACTTTATCCTTTCTTTTTATTTTGTTATTATTTTTCTTTTTTAGTGGCTGGTGGAAATAGAAAAAAAAAGGGGGGGTTAGTCATTTAGATGGGGAAAGACATTTCTCTAAATGTCAATACTTATGAAACACCATTTTAAACCTTTATAAATGATTATCTTCCTCAGTACTGATGAGGCAGTTTCACATTGCTGCTCAATTTATTTACTCAGGAGACCAATTTATTTCACTACCTCTGTACTAACTGTTTGCATTGACATCTAGGTCTGCTTTGAGCAAGCAACTGTGACAAGTTGTTTATTGAACTGTAAACAGGTATTGTCTGAATCTAAACAATGGCTTTATCTAATTAGGAGACCCTGGGCATCGTCTTAGCCCCATGTGGCTATTCTAACCCAGTCTAGCATCTCCTGCAGATTTCCCATGCCTTTTAAAATCATCTTGCTCACAGTAAAACCCTTCATCACAAAGTGAAGAATAATCTTCAT
The DNA here is from genome assembly GCA_026018925.1 of Tupaia tana. Lineage (NCBI taxonomy): Eukaryota > Metazoa > Chordata > Mammalia > Scandentia > Tupaiidae > Tupaia > Tupaia tana. Next base: position 64,603,620 of record JAKSZU010000004.1, read on the forward strand.
TTTGTCTTGTAACTGTACATACTGGTGTTTTGTGCAAAAAAAGAACTGACTGCAATAAACTGAGCAAGGGTGGCCCAATTTAGAATGGTTGAATAAGAAAAGCAAAACATGAATGAGATATAAAAAGAAAAAGAGGATGAATAAAGATGAACTGGGTCTGCTGCCTGGGCCGTAAAAATGCCTTGTATAAATTAGAAAACATTTTCCTACCAAAGGGGAGCTCAATGAAATGATGGTGATGTGAGTTTTCAGGCAGAAAATGCAGGTATGATTATGGATAGCATAATAGAAGAGCTGAGGGAGAAAAGTTAATTTTCTGGACTCAGACTGAAACAGCACATGTAAGAAAGCACTGGGGAGCCCCCATCTTCCGACCATTGCTTTGTGTCTGAAGATGCTAATTGAGCACAGTAATCAATGTCTTTTGTTTTCAGCTGTCAGCACTTTTCTGATGGCTTTGCCCAATACTGGAGGGAGAAATTCTTAACGAAGCTTCACTTTTCAGTAGCTATTATTATTACATGTTCCTCTTGGAAGGGGGGAATTAATTGCAATCTTGAAGGAAAAAAAAATCACTGCTGTGAAGTTCTCAAATGTGAGGCCAAACAAAGATACCTTTCAAAAAAAAAAAAAAAAAAAAAGCTGAGGGGATGCCCCACCAGCATACATTATGAAGAGAAGAACTGTATAAAAGTGAGTTGGTTGATGAGGGATTTTTCTTCTAGTCGCTATATGGACATGGCATTTATTTTATCATCAAGCCTGATTTTCACTTTTTTTTTTTGTATCTCTCCAGACGTTGAGAGTTGCTTTCTTGGTTGCTTCTTTAACAATTTGTATAATTGGTCTCTCTCAGTGAGGTCCAACTGGTGGGTTCATTGTGAGTGCCTCATGAAATATGAATCTATTTAAAAATTAATAGTAAATCAATATTAATTCAATAAAATATTTTAATCTGAGGTATGAATATTTTATAACTTCACACAGACATGCAGATTTCAAAAGCCGTCTTCATGTTTCTGACAGGCTGTCCAGTTTTGCCACGACAACGTTAAAATGATTTCTCCTCGCATGGTGCAGGCTCCTGGCTCTCCCAGCTAGAGCTGCCCAGGTCAATGGTTATGTTTATTCAAGCTGCTGAAGGAATGCAAATAAGCTGCTCACTGCTGAGGAACACAGGAAAGTTTACCTTGGTTAATCGAGTTTATAGTTTCTTGCATCTCTGACTAGAATATAGTTAAAGGGAGTCTCACGCCATCTTATAGGTTAATCCTTGTTCACACTGGGTTTGACTCAGATCAAACCTGGCATGCTGAGGCACCCGCAGGCTTCCCTGACAAGGGGCTCTAAAGAGATGGACTGCCACCGATTGAGTCGAAATGAGCCAGTTGCACCTCGCTGATAAAACCAGAGATTTACTGGAGCAGACAGGCCTGAGCTTAAACAGGCTTCGCTCTCTATTGAAACCCCTCTGTCACCTGAATCAGTCATCTGCCCTGTCAGGTGTCATCGGCTAAAACAATGCAGTGGTGTCTGAGTTGAGCTGAGAAGAGGGCGATGTCGGGGAACAGATAGAATCTGTTGTTCTGATCAGTGGAGCTGGGTCCACTTGTATTGTCTTGCCTGAATTCCAGAAGGTGGTTGCTACTCTAGATGTAGAATAAAGTCATAAAGACTTTAGACCTGAGGTAATTATAATGAATTAGGAAGGGGAAAATGGTTTCAGAACGGATTCGATTTGAGAAGGACTAGGTAATGGCTAAAACAATCACTTTCCTCCTGTGGGGGTTTCCACCTTCATTCGTCTTTAACATGCCTGTGCTATCTGATGCCTAAGCTGTACCGGTGGACAGAGAAGAAAATATAAACTGAATACATTAAAAATTTGTTGGCTATGCTTTCTTCTTAAGGGAGCAATGGTAAATGAGGCAATTGAATTACTGAATGTTTTCTGAGCATGACCCAAGCTCTGGAGAACAAGTCTACACAGGTTAGAATAGCCCGAAATGAGGAAGCAGATATTATGAACACGGTGAAGGATTTAAATAAGATATAAGATGTCTAACAGACAAGAGCAATCTTTTATCTCTGGGCCCTCAGACCCCCACACACAGTCTTACATGCATCAGGTTCTCAATATGCATTTTGCTGAAGAAATGAATATGTGTATATTCATTTTTGACAGTTATTTAATTTGCCTTTGCAGTGTTCTCTGAACACAAAGTAGGTGTATTTCAAAACTGTGGCCTACAGTGATATATATGCTTTACTTTTCAGTAATTTATTATTGTGTTTTCCTTTTAGAAAAGAAGGTTGCAGCTTTGTAAAAATGTAGTGCTGCTGTATATTGAAGTGAAAGGAATGTCACTGCATCCATCAGTTCCCATGGCAGGATCTCTCCTCTGCATGTGGGAGGGCACTGGCAATAAATGTTCCTTCCGTGGTATCACCTGGCACCCCTATCACTCTCCTCTTCTTTTTCTCCTTACTTAACAAGTTGGTTTATTACGGATTCCTTTTTTAAAAAAAAAAAAAAAATATTCATTTATTTCTTTTGAGAGAGCAATCCAAACAGGGTCTTCAGGTGTGCTGAGGTCCACGCTCAGTCCCAGCCCAGATCTCAGGCACACACGCGTGTGTACCCAGTGCACTCAGGGAGGTCCTGGAATGTAAACTCAGGACCTTGCCCTTCTGGGTCTAGTTGTGTTACTGCTGTATTACTGCCTCACCTCTATGAACTGGTTTATTTCTGAATGCACCCGAGTGGGTTCCCTGGTCCTCTTTCATAAACCTGTTGTGTGAAAGGTGTGGGATAACGTGTGCAGAAGGGGCCGAATCTGTTGCTAAAGCAGGAGGTGGCCTTGGTAGGTTGGCTAGCTGTTCTGTATGACCAAGGCTAACCTGGTTTTAGCATTGAAAGTCCCTATCCTGGGAATACTCTCAGACTTGAGCAAATGGAGACAGTTGGTCACCCTGACCTTGGTACTTTGTCAGGTCTTTGACTTTTGCTGTTGTAGGTTCCAGGAGAATGCTTAATTTCTGGAAGTTATGTGGGTTTGAAAACTAAGAAGAGAGGTGATTTTTCTTTAAAAAAATTTTGCAAGTTTTAATAATTTGTAAACTGGCATGTATTTAGAAATTATGTATGTAATGGTCTTATATCCTATTCAGACTCAAAACTACATCAAGATCAATTTATGCTAAGTATTTATCTTAGGAACCATGTCTTGATTTGCAGAGTGAAGTTGGCAGCATTCTTTCATGGGAAGATATAACTCCACAGTAGAGCCAGTGTCTCAGACCTAGTGACCTTGCTTCTTACCACTCTGCTGAGGGCCACTAGCATGACTAACAGCAAGGGCAGCACTTAGTTGTTATCTATTCACTTTTATCGTAGTTATTACTAGTAGCTTTCCTTCTCATTCTCCCCTCCTCTCCGTGTTTCTTCACCTACTATCACCTTTGGAGTTTACTCTGGTTCTCTCCCATGGAAAGTGGGTGGGGTACTCTGTCACTTGCATGAGGATAAAAAACTATAGGAGGATGAAAAATCTTAATTTTTGGTGTGCATGTAGGTGTTCAAGAGTGTGTGTGTACGTGTGTGCACATGTTTACACTTAGGTGAAAAGAGGGACACATGTATTCATACCCATGCATTTCATACTTACAGATTTTAATACTCAGGCACTTGTCGATTTCTTCCAAACAACCCAGATTTACTAGGAGGAAAAAAAAATTAATTGTCCTGTTGCCTGAAAGCAGCTGTTCCAGATGTTTGGAGAGAGGGCATATGTAAACATCCTAAAGGAATGACATTATAAAGGATGACACTTTATTAAATAGTAAATGTTTGGATTTCCAAGAATTTAATTTTTCTGGAAGTTGAAAGCAATATGGCATGTGAGGAAGAACCAGAGCAGTGCAAACACTCTTCTGGCTGTGATGTTAAGCAGGGGAATTAAAGTTCCTGAGCTTTATTTTTCTCAACTAGGAAGTGGCATAATGTCTATCTTATAGGATTTTGGATATTAGAAAGAGTGTGAGGAGGGTGGGCAGTGGGGGGTGGAAAGGAGGAAATCAAGGGGGGAAAAACAAACAAAACATTTAATAGACACAAAAATGGGACATTATCTGTTCATAATGTGGATGGAAATATCTTTGACTTTTGGCAGTATACTCATGCCTGGGAAGTCCATTTTGGTATGCTGAAAAGATGTGTAGTAATTAAACATAAAAAGAAAAAACTGTATGAAATAATCTCTGGCACATCAAGGTGGCTCTATAAATGGTAGGTATTAAAAGTAAGAGAGTATTTAGTTCAAACTGAGAGTGTGCTTTCACGTCTCATCCTGGCCTAGCAATGCAATGGGCTGACTTGGGAGGGGGTGAGCTGCGTATCATCAGAAGCATGAAAACAAGGCTAGGCCAGCTAGTGACATGGTGGTTAAATGCCTGGATCCTACATGGCTGGCTGTACTATTGGAGTTCTGGAACTACTCCCTTGAAAACCATGTGCATGTGTGCCCAAAATCCTGAGAGGAGAATATAGGAGAAGGGATTATAAAGAGGCCATCTACCACCACCCCCTCTGGGGAAGGAGTGCTTTCTATCTTCTCTCCCTTTCTCAGGTAAGTGCATATGCTCTACAGCAAAAGAAAAGAAAAGAAGGCTCAATTATTCTTTCTCTGGGATGCATTAGAAGAAATGTTTATACAACCTAGTGGATTCTATGATTTACTAGACTCTACTAAAGATTGGGAAGTTTGCATGTTAACTGCTTTTAATAAAACTACTGGCATCAAAAGAAAGACTTCTCGGTAGTTTTCACAGTAAATGTATGAAATTAGAAGACTCCACAGATAAGTGCGGACAAGAATCTGGTTCCCAGAGTGTGGAGACCAGGTGAGGAGTGCTTCTCTTAGAACAGTAATTAGCATCCCATGTATCTAGGAAATGTCAGACGGACTTGGAGAATGGAGTTAGAAATGGGGTGTCTTTCTTCCACTTTGTTCTCATGGCCCACTGACTACTTCAGTTCCTCTGGTATCAGAAGGCTAGGAAAGGGCTTTCTGAGTGTGTGGTCAGTCAGCCAACAGCCTAGGAAGCACCTTGAACAAGGAGTGGTTATTCTGGGAAGGATGAGAGACACTCTAGAGTGGGTGTGAATAGTCTCTGCTGGTTGTCTGTGTATGAGTTCCTTGTCTTAGCCTTGTTAGGACAGTATTTCAGGGGGATTTCAATATCCCCCTTACGAAGGGTTCAAAATGAATCCACGTTTGATGTTTGGGTGTCTAAGCATGTATGAGACAAAAATGATCACTAAAGTTATTTCAAAGAACATGGTTTCGATACGCTTAGACTCTACATCCCTTGGAGATAACCTGCAGGGTTAGTTGCTTATGCTAGCAAAAGTTTATCTTTTGCTTTTAATACTAGAAAATGTAACTTCCTTTTTAAAAGATGAACAAAGAACCATTAAAGAACCGAAGTTGTAGGGGAGTTTAAGATTTTTAAACCGTAATTAAATGTAAAGAATAGAAGCATGTATTTATTTACTTTGTGTTGCCACAGAGAGAAAAAAAAAATCCCCCAATGGGGTGTGACACGATCTGTTTTTTCCTTCATTTCTCCATCCTGTCAGGATTTGGGACATGTATGCACATGGGCTCAGCATGCTTTTCAGTCTGCTGTGGTTGAGATTCAAAATGTGGGATCTGACTCCCTATGTACGAGGCTTAACCTCTACACTACTAGGCCAGCCCAAAGGCATTTTCTTTAAAATACATCTGGATTTTGAAATTTTCAAAAACTGTTTTGGGGAAATAAAGATTTTTTGCTATTTGACTGAGCCCAAGTTATTCGAAAATTGCCCAGGATCATTTTATCAACATCCAATACTTTGTACTTGAAATAATGTCTGTGTTTCTCTGAAATAGGATACAATAAAGTTTTAAGTCTGGGCTTTCTAATTTACTCTCAAATTCTTCTTCCCATTAACCTGACTTCCATGTCAAGATTTCAATTTCAGTGGGACTTTTATTAAAATATGAACTAGTACTACTTTTATTTCACATTTTTTAACTGAAAAAAATATACAGAGATGGAATTCAAGATGGATATTGGGAGTTGGAAAATAAAAAAAGATCTTTTTTTTTTTTTGAGAGAGAGACTTTTGCTATAGGGTGCATGCACTGTCTGAAAAGTGGGTGACATATTGTGCTCTACCTAGAGACAAACAGAAAGTGAGAAATCATTTTCCTTACCACCCCTCCACTCCCACCCCATGGTGGGAGAGATGGCCGCACTACAAATCTTTTCCCTTCCATTCTTCTCTCGGGATTTTAGGCATACATGCACACATGCCTGAAGTGAGTTTCAAGCTGCTGGATCTGGGACTTGAACTGCAGTCACCTATGTGGGAGTCCAGTGATGTAACCATTATGTCATCTGCTGATCCCTAGAAAAGATAAATTTAATACCAGTGATTTATAGTTACTTTACCTCAGGAATCTAAGATGTTTAAAATATTATTTACTCTAAAAGATTTAACAGTGAACATTTTAAGCATCTTTGATTTTTCTGGTTTATCAGAATCCAGTTAGAGAAAAAGAATCCACTCTAGGTGTCTCAATGGAGAGAATTAATTATTGAAAATAATTGATGGGAGAGCTCAAAAGACACACAGGAGAGGGGCCAGCAGGTGGCATGGTGGTTGAGGGTGCTGGACTCCACATGGCCAATGGCAGTTCGAGTCCCAGATCTGGAGGTTTGCGCGCGCTCTCTCTCTCTCTCTCTCTCTCTCTCTCTCTCTCTCTCTCTCCCTCTCCCTCTCTGGTCAAATAGATAAATACGTAAATAAAGTTAAGTAATTCTAAAAAAAAAAAATTAAAAAAAAAAAAAGACGCACAGGAAATGTTGCAGAATCCCAGATAGAATTGAGAATAGGAAGCTACTACTATCCCTAGGGTTGGGACACTGGGAGAAGTTGGCATTGCCAGAATTCAGAAACTAGGCTGTCTAGTAGGAGATGAAACCACAGCAATGATGGACTATCTGTAGGATCTAGCTTCTAGCTTCTCCAGAGCTTCAGAGATGACATAGTCCCTGACAGAGACACCACCCAAAGAATTCTGGAACATGTGATTTACTGTCATTGCAATAAAAGGAGAAAAAAAGATAGTACATTTATATGAAACCATACTGGAAAATGACTAGGCTAATGGGTATCGGCAGAGAGTTGTTTGATGCATAAAGATACATGACCTTTTTGGTATCAGAGATGAGTCTGGACAGCTGGCATATTATTAGTGTGCTCTTTGGAGAGCATCTCCTAAATGGTGGTTGATTTACGTTGATTACTCCTTCCTCACACTGTATTTTGTAAAAGTGCAATGTAACCCATCCATATGGACATGAAATAAATTATTTAAGCCCAAGTGTCTGCAGCCAGGGTGTGATGCTTAAAAGAGTGACATATTGTGCTCTACCTAGACAACGCTTACTTCATCCCACTAATATGGGAACAGAAGAATGAACTTATTAGCACGCATGTTCATTCTTCAAAGACAAAGACCAGGTAGATTCAGCAGAGAGGTGTGGCACAGTGAAAGTGGACATACTCCATGTTCAGGCCAAAAGGCAAGAAGCATTCTGGAGAGAAGTAGGGAACATCTTATGTTTCAGCACTTGAATGGATCTGAACTACAGCGAGTAGGAGGATGAACCAGGGCTGTAGACATGCGGTGATTAAAGACTTGCAACTCTGGGCTGGCTCCATGGCCTGGTGGTCAGGGCAGCCAGATTCCATATAACCATCTTGTAGTTTGAGTTCCAAAACTGCTGGCTTGAAAAAGAAGCTGGGCCTGCGCATGCATTCCTAAAATCAAAAAGAGGGAGAGATGGAGGAAAAGGGATGGTAGGATGACCATTCTCCATGGAGGGTGCTTTCTTTCCATCTCTTTCTGGTGAACACATACACACACACACACACACACACCCAAAAAGGATGAAATTTTTAAGTGTCCAAGTGTAGACTTTGAGCAATTGCTGACAGAGGGACTGAAAAATCTTTACAGTTATAATAAAAGTTCTAGTGAAAGAAAACAGCTACTTCAATTTTCTGATGATATAGAATGCAGAGGAGGACCTGTGGATGATTTAGAGAAATAATGGAAGAACATCCAGACAGAATCAACACATTGAAATTTTCCCTAAAGACTCATCAGTTCCCTAATGGGAAGGGATAGAAAGGCATAAACACTACACCAATCAGATTTAACTCATTCAATTATTTATGGATCCATTCAGTAAATATTTTTCTGTACTCTTAGATAAATTATATACTAGATACTTGCCAGAAAAAATTAAATGAGATAGGTCTTCTTCCCTCACAGAACTCAGTAAGTTATCCAGGGAGATAATAAAAAAGGCAGTTTGAGCAGAGGAGGAATCGATCTGTGACTGGACAGCATGTTAACAGGGTTGCTAGGCAAACATGCAGTAGAGCCGTCTGATCTGGTCTTGTTGGTGGGGATGGTGACGATGATGGTGATGATGATGGTGGTGACAAGAGGTAAGAAAGATGTTCCAGAAAAAGAGACACTTAACCTAAGACCTAAAGAATTCTTAGAAGGTAGGAAGGAAAACTGAAGGTGTAGTGATCTGAGTAAATAAAAAAACATGTAAAGGGACCAGCAGCTAGCATAATGGCTATGTCGCTGGACTCCCATGTAGTCGACCGCGATTTGAGTCCCGGACTCTGCTGCTTAAACTCATGCCGGGCGCGTGTGCGTGCGTGCCCAAGATCCCGAGAGGAGAATGGAGGAGAAGGGATTGTAGAGTGGCCATCCCCCTTTGGGAGTGATTTTTTGCTTTCTGTCTCTCTGTCTCTCTCTGTCTTTCTGGGGAGCATACACACCCTATAGCAAAAACCTCTCCTTAAAAAGAAAAGAAAAACAAAAACAAACAAAAAAACCATGTAAAGAGCTGGAAGCAAGGAGGAACATACCTCCTCTGAAGGTGTGAAAAAATTTCTCCGTGGCTAAAGAAGAAAAAGGTTTGAAACCTTTTAAGAAGTTTGGATATATCCTAAGGATAATGGGAAGAAATATTTAGAACACTCAGTAAGATTGTTAGACCTAAGTGTGAATGAACCAATAGATTTCCTGTATGTAGCAATAAACATTTAAGTGTAATGGAGGAAAAAGATTTCAACAACAATAATGATGATAGTAATAGGGAAAGCATATGAAGTTCTGTAGCTGCTGCCAAAACCTGTACTGCACACTCTGCAGAACCCAAGTCTCGTAGTCTAGCGCTCTTTCCTTTTCTTTATTTTTTCACAAAAGAAAGAGAGATGTACCTTCAACAGGATCCCATGCTATGATCACCTCTCAACCTTTCCATCCAGGCAGGATCACAGCACGCATGCTCAGTGTGTGCAGGTCAACCCCAGATCTGAACTTGTGATCTTCCATGTTGATACAGCTTTACTTGAAGCAGTGTGTGTGTGACAGCTACTCCTCTAAACTGGCTCTCCAATGTTCTTTTTATTGCACTGTAATGTTTGAAAAATTTTGTATACTGTGTAATTCATTACTCAAACCGTTTTCTCCCTCTGGGCTTCCTGGTCCATCTTCACTCCATTTATAAAGGGGAGACAGGAACCTAGCTCAGTCTCTTCCAGTGGGTAGTACAGCAGTGTCTCTCAGGCAATCCTACCATGACTCCTGGGAATCGCAGTAGCTGCTGAAGCCCGAGTCTTTTTCTTCCTGATACCCCTGCCTTTAATCTTGCTGGCTTTAATTCTAGCATATTCTACTTACTCTGTTCCTGCTTTGTAAAATTCTTCTCACTCAAAAGCTTATTTGCAACCCAGTGCCCAGATAGTTTCTGTTTGGCATATACTGTATTGAATAACTTACTGACATTTTTAAATGCAATTTTGTGATTCTATGGACATAAGTTTGCCACCATGCTGGCCACAAAGAACACATTTCCATCGGTAAAGGCAAGGTGCTTGGATGAGCCAGATGTTAGCTGAGGAAACTCTCTAAACCTTAGTTAAATGACCTAACATGCTACTTTAGAATTACCATAATGCCTTGAGGAAAGACATTTATCTGGCTATGTTTAATTTTCTGAGGTGATAGCTTCAAGAAAAAAAATCCCAAGGAGGATTTATTTTCTCAATACTTTCCATGGTGATATTTTTATTTTATATTAAACATACGTACTATATAAATTTAGTGCTTCCACATTTTATCATAGTTTAGGTATATTTAAAATATCACATGCTATCAGCATAAGCGTGAAACTTGTTTACTGAATTTCTTCCTGAGCTGAGTCCAGACGCTTTTTAACTTAGAACAAATCGCACATACAAAATGAAGACAAAATGCCAACATCCAGAGCAAGGCAAGTAAATATCGTCATGAGAGCTGCAGGCATAGAGGAAAGGGCATTGAGCTTGCAGTGAGAAAAACTGGGTTTGGAACCCAGCTTTTCTGACAGGTAGTGTGAAGTCATGGGTAAACCTGAGCCTCGCTCTTCCCAGACAAAACTGAGATAATGGGTTCATGCCTTACTTCCTTTTACTCTTTCTTTTATAAAATCATGAATTCATTGAACAATTTTTAAGAAGTCTGTTGATTTATTTCTTCCATAAGGGAAAGAGAGAAACACAGAGAAAGGACATAGTCAATAAGGTATTGATGGAATTGCCTATCCCCTGTGGCCTGATGTACTCACTGAGATCCTAGACACAAAACCTGGAACCTTCCCATGTAGGTTAGCCTTGTAGAACGCTGTGTTTTTACCACGACACCACTTCCTGGTCCCTAAACAAAGAGTTACTGAATGCTTCCCGCAGGGTGGATATTTTTGTGGATACTACCCTTCTGTTGTAAAAGTCAAATGAGACAATCCTACCAAGTGCTCTCACTTACAAAGTGCCCACTGTGTACCACCGACTTTGCCTTATTATCTTACTCTGCTTGTGCCATGGGCTTATATACAGAACCTCAGTCAGTCTTCCCACTAACCACCAACCCTTTTGGGATAGTTTGTCCTCCCACTGCGTCCATGAAGCAACTGAAGCATAATTAAGAAATCTGCCCAAAGTTAGCTAACTTGTAAGAAACCTGCCTGGGATTTGAACCAAAGTGGATTGGATTCAAAACAGTTCTCAAGAAAATCAGTCAGTATGAAAGTTCTTAGCAAACATAAAATATCATATCAAAATAAGTATCAATTATTATTATCTTTGTTCATTTGTGATACTATGAAAACAGACCAAAAACAAAACAGGAAATGGGTTTAGTCATGTCACAGTAGAAATTCTTATTTTAATGCTTTTGATTCCTGGTTTTGTACTTGGAAATTTCCATTCTCTTTTTTACCCTGTGGGTACACATTGCTGCTGTTCTTTTTCTGTCTACAGATCAAGCCTGGGCTATTGGTAAGCACATTATTTCAAAATAAGAAAAAATGGAAATGGTTTCATTGGAGAATCACTGTGTCAAAGAGGTTGTGTACCTCCTTGATGATGAAAATGCCAATTTCTCATAAAAAGGCAAAAGCCCTCATTTCAAAAGGTTGAATGTAATGTTACCTAACTAATTTCAAACCCTTACCTTTAGGTCATTGAAAAAGTCTAAATATAAGAATGGTCTCTGGGGTCTGTAACATTTTCATTTGATTCAACAATGGCTAAATTTTAATTCATTTTAACCTCTTGCCTTTTGATATTTGGCTCTGCTGACAGGAGGTATCTGTGAGATTTGTCTTAGACTATGGCCTGCTTAAATAGGAATCTGTTTTCATTATATCTTTTGAACGCTAAAGAAGTTTTTGACACAAAGTGTGGGTATTTATTGACATTTTCATTTTAAATATGCACATCAGACTTTAATATATTTATGTTTAACATAGCATATTGAAATATACCATATTAAAATATAGCTTCAGTCACAGCAGCATGCTCTGCTAAGATGCCATATCCAATATAATAGGACCACATTGGAAGCTCGGATTCAGATCACAGACCATCTTAAAGGTTGAATTAGGTGGCATACATCTGTAATCCCAGCAACTTGCCAAGGCCAGAGGATCACCAGTCTGAGGCTAGTCTGGGCAACATAGTGAGACCCTATGAAAGAGCCTTGGCATGGTGGTACCATTCTCTGGTTCCAGCTGAGAGACTAAGCCAGGAGGATCATGATATAGTAAGACTCTGTTTTAAAATACACACACATATACTGTGTTTGTGTGTGTGTATATATACATATGTTGTGTGTGTGTATATATACATATGTACAAATATACATGCACACACATTTTCCCAATATTTTATATATATGTGTATATATATATATATATATATGTATATGACAAATATATTTCTATGAAACAGGACAAAATTTACAAAGTTATCAGTACCCCTAAAGCCATCTTCATATGCTCTTTCAAGTATACCATTCCCAACTGCAGTTCTGATTTTAATTATGAAAGTTTAGTCTTAATTGCTTTTGAATATATAAATGGAAATAGAATCCTGTAATAGGTATCACTTGTATCTGGCTTTACATACTCAACATTATGTTTGAGTTTTACCTGTTGTTCTTGTTATTGTGTTGTTCTTGTGTAACATTTTCTTCATTTTTATTGCTGTGTGATATTATATGAGTATACTACAATCTATTTCATATTCATTCTACATTTAAATAGGCATTTGGGTTGTTTTCAGATTGTAACTGTTAGAATTAGTTCTTTTTTGACTATGGGTGTTCATGACATTTGGCGCTTTTTTTTTTTTTTTTTTTTTTTGTATACCTGGAGGTGAAATTGTTTTAGTAAATGCTGCTAGTTTTCCAAAGTGGTTGTACCAATTTAAAAATCCTATAAGAAACATATGAGAATTTATCTTGTTCACATCTTTAGAAGACTTTTTAAGTTATTTTTATTTTTTTAATGTTTTAATTTTTTTATTTAAAATTTTCTATATACAATCACATTGTTTAGCTTACAAAGTGAACATTTCAATATGTGAACATTTCTCCCCAATCCAGTTGATCAAAATATCTTCAACTGATAACACCACACTTCCCCACCCCATCAATGCTCTGCCTCCGTATCCCTCCTCCATATGTTCTTTATGCCCCCACTCCTCCACACACACCACATCTGGCATTCACACCCATCTCTTGTGTTTGTACAACCTTTAGTCGATCAGTTTCAGTCATAGAGTAAAGACACTCAGTATATATTAAGTGGGGACATACAGTGTCTCTCCTTCATAGCCTGGCTTGCTTCACTCAGCAGTAACTCTTCCATATTCTTCCACTTTTTGTCAAAAGTCAAGATCTTGCTGGTTTTTATGGCTGAATAGTATTCCATAGAGTATATGTGCCACAGTTTTTCAATCCATTCATCCGTGTGGGGGCATTTGGGTAGGTTCCATGTCTTAGCAATCATGAAAAGTGCTGCAATAAACATCTATGCGCAAGCATTTTTCCAATAAAGAATTCTTCTGTCCTTTGGGTAGATACCGAGGAGTGGGATTGCTGGATCATATGGTAGTTCTATTTGTAGATTTTTAAGGAATCTCCAAATTGTTCTCCACAGTGGCTGGACCAATTTACATTCCCACCAGCAGTGTAAAAGAGTTCCCCTTTACCACACCCCCGCCAACGCTTATCATTTTTTGTTTTTTTAATCTTAGACGTTCTGACTGGGGTTAGGTGGTACCTCATTGTTGTTTTGATCTGCATTTCCCTTTTGATGAGGGATGTTTAGCATGTTTTCATATGCCTTTTGGCTATTCGTATGTAATCCTTAGAGAGTGTTTTTTTCAATTCCTTCTCCCATCTTTTAATAAGGTTGATCATGTTTTCTCCAAACAGAGGCTTGAGTTCCTTGTGTATTCTGGTTATCAGTCCCTTATCTGATGCATAATTTACAAAAATATTTTCCCATTCTGAGGGCTGTCGATTCACACTAATTACTGTGTCTTTTGCCATGCAGAAACTTCTTAGTCTGATGTAATCCCAATTGTCTATTTTGGGGATTATAGACTGTGCTTTGGGGGTCTTATTTAAGAAGTCTTTCCCTACACCAATGTCTCCTAGAGTTTCCCCAGTGTTTTCCAGGAGCAGTTTTATAGTTTGAGGTCTTAGATTTAGATCCTTGATCCACCTTGACTTGATTTTTGTCAAAGGTGAGAGGTAGAGGTTCAGATTCATCTTTCTGCAGGTGGAAATCCAGTTTTTCCAGAATCATTTGCTGAAGAGGTTTTCCTTTTCCCACTGGATTGACTGGTACCCCTTGTCAAAAATCAGTTGACTGTATGTTTGGAAATTTATTTCTGGGGACTCTATTCTGTTCCATTGGTCCACCTGTCTGTTTCTGTGCCAGTACCATGCTGTTTTGATTACCACAGCTTTGTAGTATATTTTTGGGTCAGGGAGTGAGATGCCATCCACTCCACTCTCCTTGTGTAGAATTGCTTTGGCAATACGGGGTCTTTTATGATTCCAGACAAATTTTATGATTGTCTTTTCTAGATCTGTGAAGAATGTGTCTGGTACTTTGATTGGCATTGCATTAAATAAGTCGATTAATTTGGGGAGAATTGCCATTTTGATTATATTCTTCCAATCCAGGAACATGGGATGTCCTTCCACTTTTTTGTGTCATTTTCAATTTCTTTTTTTAGCTTCTCATAGTTTTCCTTGTGAAGGTCTTTAACTTCTTTGGTTAGATTTATTCCTAAATATCTTATATTTTTGGTGGCTATGGTAAATAGAATAACTTTTTTCAGTTCTATCTCAGTCTGCCTGTTATTCATATATAGAAATGCTATCGATTTCTGTATATTGATTTTATATCCTGCAACTTTACTGTATTCATGTATTACTTCTAGTAATTTTTCCATGGAGACCATTGGGTCTTCTATGTATTCAATCATGTCATCTGTAAATAGAGAGAGTTTCACCTCTTCTTTTCCTTTTATTTTTTCCTCTTTTCTGATTGCATTGGCGAGGACTTCCAGTATTATATTAAAAAGGAGTGGAGAAAGTGGGCATCCTTGTCTTGTTCCCGTGTTTAGTGGGAAAACTTTCAGCTTTTCTCCGTTCAGGATGATGTTCGCTATGGGTTTTCCATAGATGGCTTTTATTGTGTTGAGAAATGGCCCTTCTATGCCGATTTTGCTGAGAGTCTTGATCATGAAGGGATGTTGTATCTTATCAAATGCTTTTTCTGCATCAATTGTTATGATCATATGGTTTTTATCTTTATTTCTGTTTGTATGATGTATTACATTTATGGTTTTATATATGTTGAACCAACCTTGCATTCCTGGAATAAAGCCTACCTGATC
Source organism: Tupaia tana (assembly GCA_026018925.1). NCBI lineage: Eukaryota > Metazoa > Chordata > Mammalia > Scandentia > Tupaiidae > Tupaia > Tupaia tana. Next base: position 64,618,999 of record JAKSZU010000004.1, read on the forward strand.
ATGGTGTATGATCTTTTGTATAAGTTGTTGGATACAATTTGCTAGTTTTTAGAAGACTTTTTAGTATTAGCCATTCTGGTGAGATATAGTGGTACATCATGATTTTAATTTTGATCTCTACTTTTCTATTGCTAACTAATCATTGAATACCACACTCAGAATTTACCAAGAATAGAGGTTTATTTAGTTTATGATTTTGAATGTCCAAGGATAAAGAACTGCATCTGGTGAAGGTCTCCTTGATGGTGAGGACTTGCAGAGCACTGAGGCAGTACAGGGGATCACACAACAAGAGTTTCTGTGGGCCTATGCCTCTCTTTTTTCTTATAAATCCATCAGGATTCAACATGACTTTAATCTTAATCACCTCCTAGAAATTCCACCTCTTCATGCCACAGTCAGATTAAATTTTTATCCCCTATTTCTATCACAGTAAGAACCAAATCTCAACACACAAATTTTGCGGCAACACATTCATGACTAATTAACATTTAAAAAGCATTTTTACTGGCTGTCTTGCTTTGTAGTAGTTAGAAAATATTTTCCTGAAAGATGTCTATGTCCGAATTCTGCAAACTGTGAATACATCAGGTTACATGGCAAAGGAAATTAAGGTTGCTCGTCAACTGACTTTAAAACAAAGGTTATCCTGGGTCATTTAGGTAGCGTAGTCTAAATGAGGGGGTCCTTAACAGTAGAAGAGGGAACTGAAAGACAAAACCAAAGATGGCAGTGTGAGGACTCCACCCCACCCTGTGGGCTTTGAAGATGGCCAAGGTAGTCTTTAGAAGGAAAAGGCAAGGAAGCACAGTCTCCCCAGAGCCTCTGGAAGGAATGAAGTCCTACCAAAACTGATTATAGCAAGGTGACACCCATTTTCTACTTCTAAACTACAGAGCCAGGAGATAGTACAATTACGTTGTTTTCTCCGAGTAAGATTGTGGCAATTTGTCCCAGCAGCATTAGGAACTTCAAACATGTCTTCAAGTCTTTTGCTCATATTTCTATTGGGTCTGCCTTTTTTTTTTTTTTTTTTTTTTGAGAGATTTTTCGCTACAGGACGCCTGCGCTAGCCAGACAGACAGAGACATAGAGACAGAAAGCGAGAAATCACCCCCCAAGGGAGATCGTCACGCCGCAATCCCTTCTCCATTCTCCTCTCGGGATCTTGGGTACACACGCACACGCGCCTGGCGTGAGTTTTAAGCCACCGGGTCCCGGACGCGAACCGCGGTTGACTACATGGGAGTCCAGCGACATAGCCATTACGCTAACTGCTGGTTCCCTGTCTTTTTTATTTGTAGAGGTTCTTGATATATTGTGAATAGGATGGCTTTGTGAGGTTTGGTTAATATTTTAAATCTGTTCTTTTCTCCAGCTTAACTGAGGTGTATTTGATAAATAAAATTATATCTATTTAGGGCATATACCATGATGTTGTATATAGGTATATATTGTAAAATGATTATTATGCTCAAATTAGTTAACATGGAATGGTGGTTGCTAGAAGCACCACCACTTTATAGTAAGAAAATTTAAGAACTACTCTTGAAACCAAGCAGAGATCCTGTAAAAAAGATGGGTCCTCAGTCTCCCTTTCTGTTGAAGAAAAAATAGAATTTCCCAGACTGAAAATTTCCCAATTGGAGTTTGGACATGGTCTTTTATGGGAGAATTGGGAAAGGGGAAGTCTCTGGGTGGGGAATGGGAGATCTCTGAGTGGGGAATGGGCTCAGAACCCACCCTCTGAAGTGTCAAAGGGAGGAGTCAGAGAAGCAGGAATTCTAATCTATTCAGGACTCTAATCCATTCAAGGTACTAATGCATTCAAGGGTTTCAGTTTACCCTGTAGCTCTTGGGAGGAGCAGTAAGTTTGCCTGAGGGCAGAAACTTCAGGTGGCTATCATCCCTGAATTATTCATGAATTCAGGGTCCTTCCATATTAGCTGTACCAACGTACATTCCCACCAACAGTACACAAGGGTACCCCTTGCTTGTTATCTTTCCTTATTTTGATACTAGTCATTCTGACAGGTGTGAGGTGATACCTCATTGTGATTTGGTTTTCATTTCCTCAGTGATTAGTGGAGCTGAGCACTTTTTCACATACCCATAGGTCATTTGTACATCTTTGTGTGTGTGTGTGTGTGTGTGTGTGTGTGTGTGTGAAAATGTCTAGTTAAGTCTCAGTATTATAAAATATATTTATTCTTTGTCCCCATGTTCTGTCATACAACTCTGAAAATACTTGGAATCTCCAAAGTGATGTGTCTTTTTGAATGCTAATGAATTCACGATGGCTGGTAGCTTCAAGGTGGGAGTTAGTCACTGGAAAGACCAAGGCAGGATTAGGGGGGATAAAAGAGAAACTGAAGGATAAGGTGATCAAGAAGTTGATCAACAATGACCAGTAATTTTATCTGTTGCTTATCTAATGAATCTGCCATATATATTCAAAAGGATAGGTTTGTGAGCTTTCAGAGCTGTGGTGGGGGCAGAATGACTGCAGGGCAGGGTCGTCCCTTCCCACATGTCTTGCCCTATTTATTTTGTCATCTGAATCCTTTGTAACATTTTAAAACAATAAACTGTTAGGTGTTTCCCTGAGTTCTAAGTCAGTCAGGCAAGTTATCTTTATTATTATATTTCCTTCCTTCTAGTTTCTTTGCACTTAATTTTCAAATTTAATTGGAGGGAGGTCTTAAATCATTTAATATTTTGGTCTGTCTTGTGTATATGCGTACACACACATACATTTAAAAAGTCCAAAAGTATCCTTATACACAGTACTTTTTTGCTACAATCTGCAAGTTTTGATATTTTTGTTTCACTCAAAAATTGTTCTAATTTTCTTTGACGTCTTTTACCAATGGGCCATTTAAAAGTATATTACTTAAATTTCAAATATTTCAGAAATTTTTAGACTCATTCTACTGCAGTCAGAGTACATTCTTTTTTTGTTTCAGTCTTTTGAAATGTATTGAGATATGTGTTATAGCCAAGCATATTGTTAATCTTGTATTAAGATGGTGTGCATTCTGTAGTTGTGATAGTTCTACGCATGTTATCTTTTAGTTTTGTTAACTCCTGTTTAGATTTTTTGAGACTGTAATCAAGTCCATACAACTTTATAATTTTCCTTTTCTTTTGTATTGATCTCTTTAACATGTCAAAAGACCCTCTTTACCCTTATTTATGCTTCTTACTTTAAAATCCATTGTATTTGATAAGAGTTTCAGTATGCCCAAAGGACAGAAGGATTCTTCATTGGAAAAATGCTTGTGCATAGATGTTTATTGCAGCACTTTTCACGATTGCTAAGACATGGAACCAACCCAAATGCCCCCATACGGTTGAATGGATTAAAAAACTGTGGCACATATACTCTATGGAATACTATTCAGCCATAAAAAACAACAAAACCTTGACTTTTGACAAAAAGTGGAAGAATATGGAAGATTTACTGCTGAGTGAAGCAAGCCAGGCTATGAAGGAGAGACACTGTATGTTCCCACTTAATATATACTGAGTGTCCGCACTCTATAACTGAAACTGATGGGCTAAAGGATGTACAAACACAAGAGATGGGTGTGAATGCCAGATGTGGTGTGTGTAGAGGAGTGGGGTATGAGGAAAAACATTTGGAGGAGGGATACGGAGATAGCATTGTTGAGACTGGGAGGTAGTTTTGTTATATATTGATCAACCGGACTGGGGAGAAATGTTCACATATTGAAATGATCACCTTGTAAGTTAAATAATGTGATGGAATGTATTAAAAAATGTAAATTAAAAAAATAATAAATAAATTTTTAAAAGTTTCAGTATGTTAGCATTCTTTGGTTAGTGTATGTATTGTACATTGAACACCCCTTGTGTTTCACATTTTGTTGGCTTTACATCTAATTCTAATAGTACTTCTGACTTCAGAAATATTTTACAGTTATTTCCCACATAGTCGACTGAGGCTTGAGTCCTGGACCCAGTGGCTTCAAACTCATGCCTGGTGCGTGTGTGCCTAAGATCCCAAGAGGAGAATGGAGAAGGGATTGTGGCATGGCCATCCCCTGTAGGGAATGATTTCTCACTTTCTATCTCTGTGTCTCTGTCTCTCTGGTAAGCGCATGTACCATATAGCAAAAATATCTCTCTAAAAATAAAAAAACCCTCAACTCCAACATTTTTCATAATGCTTTTAACTAATCTTAAAAATATTTTTAAAAATTAACATTGCTTATGCTGAAGAAATATCTAAACTTGAACAATTGAGTTTGTTTTATTTTTACTTTTTTTTAAAAAAGTTTTATTTTTTTCAGGAGCCAAAGAAAGAGCAAGAGACAGATAGAAAGACAGCATCCCAGAAGGGTCACAACACTGTAATACACCCTCAGCCCCAGCCAGCTCCAGATCATGGGTATGTGTGTGCCTAGTGTACTCAGGGAAGTCTCTGGATGTGAACCTGGAACCTTCCCTTGTAGATCATCTTCCCAGAGCATCACAATTTACTACTGTGCCACTATATGATCCCCCCATTTTTATTTCTTACTCAATTAATCCAAAATGACAACTGCAAATAGTAGGGAGATACCTAAAACAGTCTTTAGATATTAATCAAGGCTATTTGGGGATGTAGGTTTCTGGTGATTTTTTTTTTTAACTTTTTCACTGCTTTTTTTATTGCTTGACTTTTACTTTTCTTATAATGAGCATGTATCATTTTTACAAAGCTTAAAAAACCACTTTTCTAAAAAAATGTTAAAGAGAGACAGCAATAGAAGCATCTTTAACTAGAAGAATTTTTTTCTCACCTTTTTCTAAATTACTTTTAGAAAGAAACTTTGCATTTTATCTTAAAAGAAGACACTGATTGAATTATTCCTTGTCATGGTGAGCCTAATGTGATCAATTTTTATTTGGGTTTCGCTAATGAAGAATGAATCCTTTTTCTCTGCATCTCCTAGCATTCAGTATCATTCAGTATAACCTTTCATATCCCAGCCTTCCTGTTTTAAGTCAGTTCTGTCATCTCTTCTTCTTAGATCTAGGAACAGACAGTGTCACCCAAAAGGACACTCTCTGAGGAGCAGAAGGCGGTGGGGTACTACTGGTTTGAAAGCTCGTCAAAGACTGACAGCCATTCTGTCACGTACTACAATAGAAAGAATTAAAATGCAGAGTACCCTGTTTTATGACTGAAGATGGGAGGATAGGAAAAATTGGCTCACAATTAGTGAGCACCTGATGTATACCAGACAGGAACTCTGTGACTAATCTTACTGTGCACAGGAGCAAGCAGAAACTTGGAGCAGTCAGGTGAACTCTTTGTGGTCCTGTGACTGGCTGGGAAAACTCTGACTCTAAAGCCCCTGCCCTGAATTACCCCTCTCTCTGTTTCTATTTTTATTCGTTTGTTTGTTTTTGTTTTTGTTTTAGAGAGATTTTTGCTATTGGATGTGTGTGCCCCAGAGAGACAGAGAGAGTCAGAGAGACAGAAGGTGAGAGAAATCACCCCCCTGGGGGGGATGGCCACGCCACTATCCCTTCTCCTCCTTACTCCTCTCAGGATCTTGGGCACGCACACACCCAACATGAGTTTTAAGTCACCAAGTCCGGGACTCGAACTGTCGTCGACTATGTGGGAGTCCAGTGATGTAACATTACACTATCTTCTGGTCCCACTCTCTGTTCCTATTGTTGACATAGACCTGTCCCTGTAAAATTTTGTTATGTTTAAAGTGCGTTTATTTTTTCTATGAACAACAGACACATAGAGAGCACCTTCAACAAGGTCCTGACGAACACAATCCAGCCCCAGCTTCTACCCACCCCAGACCATGGGCATACACATGTGAGGGAGGTCTCTAGCTGCTCAGCACCTCCCATGTGGGTCACGCCGGCAGAGCATTGTCTTTTACTGCTGAGCTACCATCAAGCATCCCCACCTTTTGAAAAAGTTTTACAGTTGTGTTATTATGCTTCAAAAATCTTAAAATTTTATTTTTGATACACATCATTTTTTTTTTTGCTCTGAATTGTTTTTACTTTAAGAATTATTACAACTTCTTTAAGCATTATCTGCAACAGAAGCAGTGAATTCCAGTTAGAAGCAAAATTTAGTGATAAATGAGATCAGACCCACAAAGAGTTAATTACTCTAGCGCTAATTAAATGTAGTCCTCTTAAAGGGGGGGAAAGTCTGTTTTATCCTGGCAAGAAGCCTGTAAAAAAGGGCCGATCTGTCACAGACTCACAGAACACAGTAATTACGGTCTGAAATGCTTCCCAATCAAAGAACAGGAAGAGTTCACTCATAGTTAACTGTTTAAACAGCATCCCTTGTGAAATGGCATTGCCACTGTATGTTTCTAGATGGAATAGATTTCATTTCTTAGTGTTTGCTTCCAAGTAGGAATTAGAGCCTCCATTAGGAATTGCTAATGGTGCCTACTCTGGACTCCCTCAGCCTAGGACAGAAGCAAGGACTAATGTAGTGTTCATGTTATGTATGCCACAGCCAGAGCCAGGTCAAAGGGCTAGTTTTGCAAAAGGCAGGAATAAGGAACAATGAATTGAATGCACGTTGTGCTTACATGTCTAATTTGGAAACTAATCCTTTATGCACTTCAAGTAAGATGTTCTTTTTTCACAGAAGCATTAAAATAGCCAAGGAAACAAAAATACGTATATTGTGTCAAAAGCACTTAAAGTCTACATTTCATTTCGTAGAACGCATTCAGTCAACACGATCATGGAGAGACACCTGTAACTCACGTGTGATGGTTTAATTGAGTTACAGTTGATTTCCCTTTATAATCAATCACCTGAATTCAGCTTTGTCTATTAGTTCATTGTTCTTTCTTGCTGTCATGGTTAACCAGTGTTTTAGTTTTCACCTAGGACATCTACTCCACTTTAAAAAGCATAGCAAATGCACACAAATGTTGAAATTGTCACTTTGCTTTTACCGTGGATGGGAGGGTTGCAATTTTTCTCAGCTCACCAGGAATTTATTTTTATATGCCTATCACACAGTTATTCATTATTTGTATTAAGGGACAGATTTAGTAAATCAGATTTTGGTCTAATGTAGCCTACAAGCAGGAAAGTTTTGATTCATTTTACAAAAATGATGAACTGTTTCAGCTTTCCAATTAAAATAATAGCTAATATTTGCTGAGATTTTATTTGTGAGTTACTGTCTTTTTGGAGGCTGCTCTTATTATTTCCACAAACCTATGAGGAATGTGTTGTTGTGATCCCAGGCATATACAAAGGGAATCTGAGATTAGGTAAAATAATTTGCCCAAGGCCTTGGAGAGCAGAGTTTCACACCACAAAGTTTAACCACGAAGACCCGTTCTTGATTGCTACACCATATGTCGTCATTAAAAGAAAAATGAACCCATTTAATAGAAGAGTTTTACTGGGCAAATGTTAACATAATTTAAATTGGGCAGTTGTCCCCAAACTTCCAGACAGCTCTGGCTAGCCTCACAATCAACGCGGTATTTAAGTCGGCAGAACAGGAAAGTGACGTGCGCAGTAAAAGGAAAAGTGTCATACAAAAAAACCCTGAGGGAGTGAGGTAGAGAAATCATCGGTTACACTCTGAAGTTTGTCTGCATTAACAGGATTTAAAAGGTGGATGCCTGTGCTTGACTCTGCTTGATTACAAGCCTAGATGCTATGATTGGCTGTAACCTAGCAACCAGCCCAGAAAAACAGCCTAACATGTACTGTTCTGGCTTATCCGTAGGAATCCAAGTGTGGGAGTACAACGACTGTTTTAGGCCAAAATAGTTTAACATCATCTTCAGAGATCTACTTGGCGGTTGCTTAGTCTACGCACCTTAAAAACAAAACAAAACAAAACAAAACAACAACAACAACAAAAAACATCTAATGATTGGAAAGAAGTAGGAAATTTTCTAAGGCTCTGATATTATAAGTTGGTAGAAGTAAATAAACTAGAGGAATATAACTGCTTATACAACAAAATTCAGATCACTCATGTCAGGGAAATGAGAGCACACGTTGAGCTTCATACTCTCGTTTTAGTTTCTGATGACTGGAATGTTGTACAGAAGCAGAACAAATGGAAAGTCAATCATTCATGAAAGTAAAGGGATATCTGCTTCCCCCATCTCATTCCCTCCTTGTTCTGCCACTCTCTTAAAATGTGTTTTAAATCTCATCACCCAACTAGGGTTTGCCGTAGTAACTATAGGTTACTCACTCATGCAATCCAGTTTCCTTTCAGAAAGGTTTCTCACACTGGAGAAATTGTGATATTCAGTGGACCAAGACCATAAACCATTTTATTCTTCCTAGTATGATCCAGAACTCTTTGGAGAAACTCTGGCCTCTGGCACAATATTTTCACAGTCATAAGAGTTTACTTCCTATGATCTCAGTGGTATTTAACAATAAATTCTGAACTAGATGTTTAGCAAAAGCAGTGGGAAAATGGATGTCAAATCCATTAATCACAGATTAAAAAAAAAAAAATCTCTGGGTTGGAATGTCAACCAGACATTAGCTGCGCCTTGCACTATAAAATCTATTCAAATGACCTTCTGATTAGGTCAACTTGTCCTACTGCCCTGAGGTATTTTAAAAACAGAAACTGGCAATGAGAGCTCTATTCTTATGATTCTTCAGGCTGTGTGTAGTAGGTATTTAGTCAGAAGGATAACCATAGGCAACTCCTATGTAGCATTTTGCTCATAGCTGTCAGCTTGACCAAATCACATACAAAATCGATATAAAACTGCATGTTCTGTAAAGTAAATATGTCCATTAGGTGAGAAGTGTTTCACGGTAATTTAAAATAGTCTGAAAACACCCATTTGTAACTGAAGGATTTATTCGAGATTGATCTTGGGTAAAGTAAAAGTAAGCAAAACGGTGTTTACTTCTTCCAGTCTAGCTAAAAGGAAGCACTAGGAAAAATTCTGAATTGTACCTATCATAAGTGATATGGTAAAAAATGTGATGTTGGTCTTTGAGACCATATGAGAAATGGAATGATGCTAGCAGCTAACCATTTGAAAGTGGTAAATGCGCATTTACGAATTCCTGGTGTAAATGCACAGCCACAATCAAACACATTTACAACCTGTGAATCGCTAAAGACTTGGGAGGCAGCATCTTGTCCCTGGCAGATGCTAGGCACATGCCTCAGCTCTCCTGGCGGCGCTGGGAAACAGAGGCTGCTTCTGGAGAGAAGGAGAATAAAGACTCCAAAAAGCTTAAATTACAGTGGATTTGCAATGAAATGCATTTTAAAATGCACTTTAGTGCTGCTGTAAAATGATGCTATTGTTATGTTTGTCATACTTCTGTAAAAAACGAGGCCATTTATTGAGCGATAGAGACACTGAATGGAAGGAGAACTGGGAGGGGCTGGAGTGTTTGATGATACTCTTTTCCTTGCTGGGCATTGGGAAGTCCTGCAGTTGTCATTCACATGAGCAGAGTGTAGAACATTGGCTGAGATACGCCGGGATGCCCTCATGGGAAGAACAAAGGCTACTTTGTCCACCATGTTAACCTCTTGAGTGCCACATGCTGGAGGGTTTAATGTGTATAGACGGATACAATGGAGCACAGGAAATCAGTGGGACTATGATTCTACAAAACATGGGACAATCCAAAAGACAAAAGTATCATAATGACTGGGGATAGCCTCTGGTACCTACAATAGCATCCTCTTTCATCCCTGTTTTGCATATGCCAGTGTAAATATGAATATCAGAGACTTTCTCCCCTCCTACCGTTTCTATTCCTCTCATCTTCCTCTGCCTTCACTGTTGAAAGATATCTTTGGGAGCCGTACCTGTTTGTTTGTAACTGTTCTATTCTTGTCTATGCTTCCAATAAATTCATTTTTTTTTTTATCTTGAGACCTGTTTCTTTCATAAACTTTTATTTTCTTTCACTAATTCTTAGGTCTTATCCTAAATGTATCTTGGAGTATAAGTCTGAAAATGAATATATTTATGAGCTTATTCTAAGGGACAAATGATATGTTTACATTTATATTTAAAAAAAAAAAAGGTCTTGGGACCAGCAGATGACATAGTGATTAAGTTGCTGGACTCCTACATGGTCGACTGTGGTTCAAGTCCTGGACCTGGTGACTTCAAACTGACACTGGGTACATGTGTGTGTATGCTTAAGATCCCAGAAGGAAAATGGAGGAGAAGGGATTGCAGAGTGGCCACCCCACACCTGGGAGTCGGGGGTTGATTTCTCACTTTCCCTCTCACGATCTCTCTCTCTCTCTCTCCCCAGTGAGCACACACACCCTAAGGCAAAAACCTCTACCAGAAACAAACAGGAAAAGAGAGGTTTCTCCAATGAACTCTAGGAATTTGGCTTGGAGTATGGAGTGAAAAAAATACAGTCTCTCTCCTCCAGAGTTAAAGTTAGTCCATGTTTTAGAGAGTGGTATGTACAATTTCTCCTTCTCTTTCCTCAAAGTTAGAGGGGGAAAAATGGAATACTTCACTCTCCAATCTACATAACAGAAGTAAAAGTATTTTAAAAATAATTTTTTTGATTAGAAATTGAGTGCAAAACGTACTTTTTAAAAAAAGAACTCAAGATTGAATAGTCTTATCTTGTTTGTCTTGAGACAAAAGTCATATTTAAAGAACATTCAATCTTCTAAACTTGTGGATTCTCTCTGCTTCCTTCATAGCTAATTGTTCAGTTCATTGATTATTTATTTGTCAAATTTTCTTGAATTTTGTTGTTCCCCACATCAAGAACCTTCCCCTCTAATGGAGGAGAAATATATAAACAGAAAATTGTAATATTTAATTAGTTTCTATCATAGAGGTGTGAAGAAAGAACTATAGGAGTGAAGAAGATGCAAAAACGCAGTTTGATGAGAAAGTGAGAGAGTTCTTTTTTTGGAGAAGATAAGAGTTTTCAAGGTAAATACGCAAGGGAAGAGCATGTTAAGCAGAAGGAAAGCATGTGCAAAGACACAGAGGCCTGAACAACTCTTCAAGGTTGAGGAAATTTGATTATTAGGAGATTTCCTGCAAAAAAAAATCTCAACAATGAGAGAAACATGGTTGGAAACTAAGTAGGAATGTAAAGTGAGGAGTCTTAGAAGTCAAGTAAATGTATCTGGAAGTATTTTCAGAAAGAAGAGTTTTTTTTTTTAATATTTTAAGCATAGCACAACTGGTATGACATTGTGAAGGATGTTGTTATAAAAAAGAACATTAAAATAAAAAGAGAGATTGCTTTATGGTTGTATGGAAAGTGATGGATGACCAGCTCTGAATGCATGAAAGTAACCAACCTAGAGAAGAAGTAACAGAAGTCTGAACAGGGCTGTGGCCAAGAGACTAGAGAAAAGGGAACCTATGAAGAGGTTGAAAGTACTTTGAATAGTATTAGGTGACCAACATGCTAGTATGTGGTGAGGGGGAGGGAGGAGACAACAGTATCTTGCTCAACCAGTAGATGGTGGCACAACGCAGAAATAGCTGTTTAGAAGCTCACACGTTGTCAGGCAAAGTGAGGAGTTTGGTTTGAGATATGTTAAGTTTCAGGTATCTGTGGGAAGTTGATGACTTCCCATGCGGTGAGCCCCTGCATTACATCCCAACACACACCAGTCAACTGAGAACGCTCTACTTTCTGCGTGCTTCTTTATCAACTAACAAATCCTGGTTAGTAAGAGGGCATTGAAAGAGTAGGGGCATCAAGTGAGGGAAGAAACAGCTGACCCTGGCCACTTCTTGCTTTCAAATTGTGAGAGGTGTAAGCCAAGAGAAACAAGAAGCTGCAACTCGAAGCTTGGAGCATTGAACTGTAGACAGTAATTGCACATGGCAATTACAGATATGTCTGGGTTTTCCAATTTAAGTGACTTTGGGGCTTTCTGTTATCTGAATGTAATAAGAGAATGGCTAGAATAGTCTTCCAGTGGCAGGAGGACTAATGTCCCAGAGAAATTTGGTGAGACAGTGACTGGCCAAAGTAAAGATGCACTATGGTTGTCATCTTTACATGCGGAGTCTGCATAGAGGGGAAGAGAAGGGCTTAGGCCGAAATTTGGGTAGTACCAACATGTAAATAGCCAGGAGGGGAAAGACAGTGACACAGCACTGAAGTAAAGTTGGATCCACATAAGAAGGTTCCAGGTTTGCATCCCAGGGCCTCCCTCGCCATGCATCTGTTCTGGGCTGGCTGAGGCTGGGGATGAATCGTGGCATAAGGACCTTGCTGGAGGTGACTGACTGACTGACTGTGTCTCTCTCATGCAGGAAATTAAATGAGTAAATGTAGAGCTGCTAGGGGAAGAGATATTGTCTGGAGAAGAAATTGGTGGGGAATCATACCCTCTTTGTTATAGATTTAAAACTCATAATGGTTTTTATTACCAACCCTCTTTTCTAATAAATGAACATACCTACAGAACGAGTTCTTCTTCCAAAGACACATAGTTGGTGTGTGGAAGAACTAGAATCTGAATGAAGGCAGTGTAACTAATGCCAAAGCCACTACGCTAAAATTCCCTGTCCTAGTTGTTTCTGCCCATCCTTTACTCACACCTCTTTTGTAGGCTTTTTTTTTTTTTTTTTTCCAGTTGTGACTCATTATTTAAAAAGCCTCATAAGAATAATTTTACTTTAGGGTTTCAGTTATGTACTGACAGGATCTTTAAGCAATGCATTCATTAAAGAAAATGAAAAACATGTTAATAAGGGAAGCCCTAAACCGATTTAAGAAGTGTGAGACTGGAGGTCAGCAGGTGGTGTGGTGGTTAAGGGTGCTCGACTCCCGTATGGCTGACCATGGTTTGGGTCTCAGACCTGGTGGCTTGCTTTCTCATTCTCTCTCTCTCTCTCTCTCTCTCCCCTGCCCGCCCTCTCTGGTCAAATAAAACAAATGAATGAAGTTAAATAAAATAATTCTTTATTAAAAAGAAATGTAAGACTCACTTGTCATTTTTGTCCTAATTGATAAATGATATGTCACAAGAATAAGAACCTATCTTTAACTGAAACTAAGTGGTGGGGAGGTGGGCCATGGTTTAAGAAATGTGAACCTTCAGTAGTGGGAGCTATTGTGAAGGGCCACTGTGCCATTAGCAGTGATTTTTTTTTAATTGTTTATTTGTTTTTATATCTTCAATAACTGCATATCATTTCAGTATGTAAAATGATTTTTTCCAGCATGAATACATGTAAGTCCAGTTAAAGATATCATACATGTTATTATAAACAGATAATTGAGAGACACCTTTCCAGTGTGATCTAATCTTCACTTAACTTTTAATTTTGGAATTGTTTTTTTCTTTTTTTTTTTTAAAGAATTATTTTACTTCATTTATTTAAATATGACCCAAGAGGGACAGAGCGAGAGAGTGAGGGCGAGAGAGAAAGCTGCCAGTTCCAAGACTCAGTTGACCATGTGGAGATCCAGCACCTTTAACCACCATGCCACCTGCCAGTCCCTGGAATTGTTTTTCCTAATAAAATATATCTCAGCAGTGAAAATGAAGGTGTTCCTTTTGAAGGAAAGCTGATTTCAGAGGTGACACAACCTAGTCACCACCCAACCATACTGCTTTTATACTATTAAACTGGAAATAAAAATCGATCACATCCTGATTTTCCATTCTCCAGTATGAGCAAGTCCATTCTTTCTGCTCTTACAGACTTGCTGATGTTATTTTATTCTAAAAAGTGCATTATTGACAGCATGATTTTTCAGGTACATAGAGATAGATGTCCCTCTCTTTCAATCTAATCATTTCTCTCTGTTTCTGTCCCTATGTCTGTCTGTCTGTCTCTCTCACACACACACACACAAACACACACACACACACACACACACACACACACACACACACAATTGAATTCATTGTAAATGGAGGCTGCTTTGCATGGCATTTGCCCTGTATATAGATCTGGCCACCAAAGGAAGTCTCTGTCCTGACCTCAGCAGTACTTGTTATTTGATTTCTTAAATTAATTTTTTATTTGTAATCTCAGGTTTTATTGACCTTGGAGAACCCTCTGAAAGAGCAATTGGAGAGCTGATTTCACTACATAGACAGGCCTATGGAGGATAAGAAATAATAGTCTGATAAGAGGCCAAATTTTGGATTCATATTTCCAAGGTCAGAAGTGCAAATTCTGTTAAGGTTGTACTTATAAAATTTCTTTTAATCTAGTTTTTTATTTTACCCCAATTTTTAGTTTGGAAAACCTATAGGATGATCTTTGATCCAGAATATTGCCTATATTGGGAAAAAAAAAAGCTGATTTGTAAAAACAAATATAACTACCATGGCTAAAAATAAGATTACACTAGGCCTTCATTGATACTAATAAGAAACCAGGGTTCAGAGGAGAGTGGATACTATGCAATTGAAAATATGCTTTTGGAAAAAAATGACCCTAATATTGCCAGCAGAATGTCTGGGGGACTTCTGATGTGACAGGCTGGTTTGGATATGCATAAAATTTAGCATTGAGTGGAGTGTGGATTGGCTTTGGGAGCCTTGGAAAAAGAATGGTAGAGAAAAAGGAGGAACGAGAGCATTTCTGTCCTTGGCTGTGACCTCCCTGCCAAACTCCAACTGGCTCACATCTTCTGCAGACTAGGGGCAATTTGAGAGAGCCCTGTTTTTACCCATCTCCACTCTCATCTCACCAAATATATGCTTTGTTAAGTCCATCATTCAATGATCTTGGACAAAGCACAGAGGGGGCCTGGGGTCCAGTGTTCTGGTTTTCTTAGAAACTAAACGAATAATTTCAAGGCCTCAAATGTAGTAGAATGAATAATGTGGGCAGAGTGGGACTCTTAAATGCTATAGCAAACTCAAACAGCTTCATTTATTCATTTTAAATTTTAGAGGTCAATCTGACATGTCCCTAGGCAAGATTGGCTACACCTGGACAAAATGCTCTCCAATTATCTCCAAGATTGAACTCTATGAATAGCTTCAGGACTATGGTACAGATGGTACTTCTCTTAACCTTCCAATTCCCTGAGACTCAGTGGGGACTGGACATCTGTCTCATCCAGCTTCACTTAAAATATTTAGGGCCCAGCTGCAGTGGCATGAGCAGAAGGACATTGCTGGAGGGTGGTTGAGGCTGCATGGGAGGCCTGGATTTAGTTCCTGGCTAACCTAAACAGCCTGGGCACAGGGTCACACAGCCGTCCTATCTACCCAGAAGGCTGAGGTAGGAGAAGAGACTTGATATCTTGTAAAAAAAATTATCCCCCTCCCCGTTCCTGTTTGTTCTCTTTCTCTCATATTGATTTATTGAAGATTCTCTGGGGTTGTGGTAACAGGATTGAATTATTTTTCCTCATAGAACTTTACTTGAGCAAATAAAGTCTACACTTGAATCCATACTATTTGGTCTGAGGCAAATCAGATTTGGGAATATCAGTCAAATATCCCACTGAAATATTCAAACTTAATGAAGTCTTGGCATTTAAAAAACACGTTGTTATGGTTAACTAACTGGCTCTATGTCTCCTGGAATATTATCTTTTCTCTTTCTCTAGTCAAGGCGTGATGACAGCCACTCTTATTATGCTTCATAGGAGTACCGTCCATGTACGGTAGAGAGGAAAACTACTCTAATATTGTGTATTTCAAACTATAAGACACTGTTAAAGATGAGAAGATCAAATTATCGATGTCTAAATTGATTGATATTAGTGGTGTCAAGATGCAAGAGCCACTAAAGAGACAAATTCAAAAATGTACTTAATATCTGCACATAAAAATTGTATCCAGGGACCAGCAGTTGGCGTAATGGCTATGTTGCTGGACTCCCATGTAGTCGATTGCAGTTTGAGTCCCGGGCCCGGTGGCTTAAACTCACACTGGGCGCATGTGCGTGCATGCCCAAGATCCTAAGAGGAGAATGGAGGAGAAGGGATTGTGGTGTGGCCATTCCCCCAGAAGGTGATTTCTTGCTTTCTGTCTCTCTGTCTCTCTCTGTCTTTCTGGCGAGTGCATGTGCCCTATAGAAAAAACCTCTAAAAAAATTGTATACAAAATCAGATTATAGTAAATGTAGGTTCATTGTTTTTAACAGTTGTGACATAATTTTACAAAATTTCAGGTCATTTTCTGAGGTTTTTGACTTAGATAGGGCTTTGTCATTTGGGTATTGTTATGCCACACAGAAACTCAAAATTAGAACAATTTTGTTTTAATTTAGTGCTGCATGTGAGTGTGTTGAGTGGACCAGGCAAGTAGTTCTCCTTCTAGCATATTGACTTTTACCTCCTTAGGGTAGGACTGTTCATCTGTTTTTTGGTTTTGGTTTCCTTGGAATTAGTGCTGACGTAGTAATGGACTTACCAATTCTTCTGGATTATGGCAGAAGGGTACACTAAATAAAAGGGCCAAAACTCTGGTCTTTGGCTTACTGTGGGGTCTTCAAAAAATTCATAGAAAATGCATCTTATAAAAAATTATGTGTGAATTTCAAAATTTTTTTGCACCAAGATAGTACTTTAATTCTATTTTTCCATGAATGTTTTGATAGCCCTGGAATCCTTTAATCATGGCTTGCTGGCTCTTGGCTCCATTCTCCCTTCTTTTCTGGTTCAGGCACCCCTGGGAGAGCTCATACGCACAGAGAGATGAATATTGTCTCATTGGCTACCACGCAGCTGCTTCCTCTGGCACACCAGCACGCTTCTGTGGCTCACTGACCATCATGAGGCTATTGGCCCTCTGATCATGGCCTCTAGACCTGGATGGCTTTGTGATGTTAGGGACATTAAGTGGAGTCTATCCCATCTATTCCAATTATCAAGTGCTGGAGGGAAGAAAAGCTTTTCTTCTTAGTGTGTAAAATTTCTCTGAGACTTTGCTGTCTGAGTTCTACTCACTGGCCCTGGTATTTTAGTTATTGGGATTTGTCACCATTTTCCTAAAATGGAGACTGGGGGACAAATAAAGGGATTTTGTATAGTTACTAACACAACTCATTCCTCCCAGCCAGTGTTTCTTTCAGAGTTCTTAATGCCATGGAATCTTTTTTTTTTTTTCTTTTTGGAGAGGTTGTTGCTATAGGGCATATGAGCTCACCAGAGAGACACAGAAAGTGAGAAATCACTCCCTGGGAGGGATCGCCACGCTGCAATCCCTTCTCCTCCATTCTCCTCTCGGGATCTTGGGCACACACGCACATGTGCCCGGCGTGAGTTTAAGCCACTGGGTCTGGGACTCGAACTGCAATGGACTATATATGGGAGTCCAGCGACATAGCCATTATGCCAACTGCTGGTCCTGATGCCATGGAATCTTAATGCCTGAATTTCAAGTTGGTTGATGGTGCTATTTGGTGCTATTCAGTCTCCCTTTCTTCCTCCTTCCTCTCTTTCCTCCTTTCTACCTCTCACTCACCATCCCTGTTCCTCTTCTTTTGCCCTTCCCTGTTGATTACTAATAGATATAAAAGGAAAGACCAGAAGGGAACCATTGAGAAGGGAGCTCTTGCTGGGGGGAGGGGTAAGAGTGAAGATAAGGAAGGTACAAGGAAGTGTTGACAGGCCTTTACTTCATAACCTTTACTCTGAGAGTGACTCACCAATTCCCTGGAGACTGAGCTGATGAGCAATTGACTACATCCCTGCTGCTTCTGCTACTGGGAGGCTTGGAGTAGTGTTATTGCTAGGCTGCTGAAATATACACTTAAGGACAGAGGCATCAGTACTCGGGGGGTTAGAGTAAAAACTCTTTTTTTCTGCTGCAAATAACCTGGAATGGGGCCTAAGGTATAAGAGGAACTAAGGGAAAAATGGAAGCCCTGATTCCTAGTTTGTCTCTGTGGGTTTAAGTTAACTGTTATTGATGAATCTCCTTTATATTTTCTTATTAAAATATGTGTGTGTAATATGAGTTTCCAGAATAATACGACATTTATAATACTTTAATGAAGGGCATCCTTTTCATCTTTATTTACTTAGGAGCATAATCAGGTCCAACTTACAAAGGTTAGATGTGGTCGAAAGAAATTTATGAAGAGTGGCTATTAAGGGATAGAGCATCTGTACGCAGACTGTGGTTAAATAATGGTAAGTAGGACGTGTTTATTAAAATGATGCAGGGATTTTATCCTTCATTCTTGATGTCTCTTAGTACCTGACATTATACTGCTATGGTTTCCATGGAAACAGCACACACTCTTCCTTTCAGCTGACCTGAAGTTCAAGCCCTGCTGTTGCAATAGAAATTCTCAGAAACACCTCCACTTTTATTAAAAACAAAAATACCAAATCTATGCAAAAAGTGAAAGCAAAAAAAAGAGGGCAAGAAAATCCAATGACTATATTGCAGAAGAGAAAAGAGAATGTACAATATTTTCATTAAGATGGAATCAAGAAACAATTTACTATGCTGGAGGTTGAGAGCGTCTGTCATTTCCTTCCCCTAAATTACCTTAGAATTGATCCTCCTGAGCCTGCCTTAACATCTGTACCTTTCATTTCTAATTCAATATGTTCTACTATTTTTAGTTTTCTGGAAGTATCTCTTTCACTGATTTAAAAACTCGCTTCTCTGTGGCTCATAAAAAATGTTGATTCTGTCTATAAGTTGTATCTTTAATAAAGGGAGGTTAACTTTGGGTGTGATTGCTGGAATAAAACATTTCACATGAATGAGTCACGAGGTGGGCCTCCTGTCCCTCTGTTTGCTTTATTAACTAGGATACTCTGGACTGTAAGCAATAAAAACCTTTATTTCTATTGGTCTGTATATGAAAGTGGATTCACTGACTTGTGTCAGCTAAGGGTCCAGAGGCATGGTCTGATCTGAGCTCTGGGTCTGCTCCTCTGGGATTTTTCTTAACTCTTACTTTTGTGTTCTACTTAGACCTCAGCCCTGCTTCTGCACTGTAGCAAAATGTAGCAATTACGCAGATCATATCAGCTTGCCACACAAGAGCAAGAAAATAAGAGCATCTTTTCTAGCCCTCTAGCAAATAGCATCGTCAGATCCATTGTTCTGATTGGGTCAAGAGCACACTCATGAATCAGTAACTGGATAGGATGTGGGATTACGTTGATTGGCTTAGAGCCTAAGTCACATGTTTGACTTTGGACCTGGTGTAGTGAGTCTCCTTGAAAGTATATGGACTGTACGGCAGAAGTACTGATATCAAGGTACGATTGGGAGTAACTGCCAGGAGAAGAATGAACAGGTGCTGGGGAAACAGCCACTGTCTACCACAAAAGGCTAGCTTGTGCAAAAACCATGTGTCTTGGGCCGGACTTTTCATGGTGCCAGCACCTACATATTTCTGTTATTTAAGGGAACCTCTTTGTAATTCCAAACCAAATCTCAGATTTTAAAGAGATGTTGGCTAAATTACAGTCCCGCTTTCTTTTCTGTTCACTATTTAACCTTCTCCATTTAACCCTAGTTAACATTACTGCCTGCCCTCCTAATGACATTATCTTGCCTTGCTCTTTTTTCTTTGTCCATAATACTTAACACTTTTTAAAAACAATACTATGAAATTTAATGTGTGTTGGGTTTATTATTATTATGTTTGTTGTCTATTACGTTCATCGATGTATCCCAAGCAGTTAATGTCTAGAGTATATTAAATGTCTAGTAAATATCTGTTGAATAAATGAATGAATTGAGTAGACAGTTGAATCTGGCCAGGTACTTTGCAGCCATTTATGGCACTTTGATCAGATATTTAGCAATTGGAGATGATGCTCAAATTTTTTTTCCAAATACCATTCCAAAGGGAATTTTATACTCTCAAGTTGTGCTTCTGTGTGTAGGCCGGTAGCAGTAATACTAACCTGAGTGGGATGTTTCAGTGGAGGTTGTCTCTTGGCTCTTGCAACCCTTTTATTTCGTTGAGAGTAAGAATGGTTAAGAAAGGGGCCAGCAGGTAGCATGATGGTTGAGGAACTGGACTCCCACATGGCTGACTGTGGTTTGAGTCCTGGACCTGGTGGTTAGCTTTCTCACTTTTCTTTTCTCTCTCTCTCTCTCTGGTCAAATTTTAAAATAATAATAATAATAATAATAATAATAATAAATAAAATTAAATAATTCTTAAAAAAAAGAATGATAAGAAACATGGGAGGCATAGTTCTATTATAAGGGCTGCCAATCTCCACTTCAAAAGACCAAGATCAGTTTGGGCTCACAGGAGTTAACTCTACCTAGAGGAGTTCTCCTGACCACTTAATGTGCATGCCATGGGAGTCTGGAAGCACTTGCCTTCAAGCCTCTAGGGACAATTTGCAGTTTAATGTCAACTTGAAAGCAAGATGTTTTTCTCAGTTTAGGGCAAAGCCCACCTCTTTTCTCTACAGTATCTATTTAGCCTGAAAAGCATGGGTCATGAACTGCCTAGGCAATTTTTTTTTTCCTCAAAGCAAACCTTGAGCATACCAGAAGCAAAGGCCAAGTCAGGGAAGGGCTCTGGCAGGTAAATTTTCTGCTTTGGGTGCTTCAGAGGAGGGATGAAAAATCCTATCTGCTCTCTGGTGAGAAAGGCTAAAATTCACAGTGCTGCTGGGCTTTGTTGACTCTTTCTCAGGATGTTTTGATTGCTAAGGGCACAAGACAACTTTCACCTCAGCTCTGCCTATTGACCCATCAAACTTACTCTGGGACTCCTATGTGGAGATCTGCTTCGGTATTATGATTCAGCTCTGCACCGCTGAAGTTTCAGAGTGAAAGGACACAGGGATCCGCCCTTCGAGAGCATATCCCTAGCTCTTTACCTGATTCCATCTAATTATTTCAAACGAACACATGTTCTGTGGGCTCACTCACCCCAAACTTGAAATCCAAGTGACTTCTAGAAGTGACACTCCACTAGTAAATATGTCTATTGTGCTGTATGTCACACTCTCAGCCAGAATCAGCCTCACCGTAATGATTATGTCAAAGGTTCTGTTTATATGGTTTCTCCTGCTATAAGCCTTGACTCTAATGCCACATATACATTAGTCATCCCTTGGTGTCTACAGGGGTTGGTTCTGGGACTCTGCAGATACCCTCATCCAGGGATATTCAAGTTCCTTATGTTAAATGGCATAGTATTGGCATATGACTTACATGTTTCTTCCTATATATTTTCAATTATCTCTAGATTTCTTACAATACTTAATGTAAATACTATGTAAATAATTGTTATACTATATTTTTGTTTGTATTTTTTTTTTTTAATGAGAGTTGGAAAGTATGGGAAGGAGATAGAGACAGAAATACTTTCTTTTGACAGAATCTCATCATACCAAGATCCTCCTGTCCCGGGCCTCTAGACAGAGAAGATACATCTTTGGGCTGGGACTCAAACCTGAACCTGTCATGCAGCCTTTGCCATTGTGTAGCAGTGCTCTCTCTCTTTGTGCCACAATGTCTGGGTCAATGTATTGTTGTTACTTATTTATTTTTAAATATTTTTAGTGTTTTGCTTGGTTGACTGTGTGAACATAGACTCTACAGGGATGAAGTTTTGACTGTAGTTACCTAGAGTATCTGAATAGTTCACCCTGGTCAGGTTACTCGACGTAAGAATCACTGGAGGCAGGAGTGGTATTTAACAGCGGTGTGCCTCCAGCTGGAGACTGGCCAGGAGGTGGACTGTGTGAGCTGTGATACCATGTCTAGCTTCCCTTCGCCACTGTGGATGAACTACAGAGTCCTCACATGTCATCTCGTGGTCTATTTCTTAAGCTAAAAAATTAGTTCCTGGGACCAGCAGATAGCGTAATGGTTATGTCGCTGGACTCCCATGTAGTCGACCATGGTTCAAGTCCTGGACCTAGCAGCTTAAAACTCACACTGGGTGTGCGTGTGTGCATGCCTAAAATCTGGAGAGGAAAATGGAGGAGAAGGGACTATGGTGTGGCCATCCCCCCTCAGGAGGTGATTTCTTGCTTTCTGTCTGTGTCTCTCCAGCAAGTGCACGCATCCTACAGCAATAAATCTCCCTTTAAAAAGAAAAAGTTTCTAAGGGAGGTGAGTGGCTTGCTTAAGGTCACACATAATCCAAATCTAACCCAAATAAATCCTGAAACTCCATGTAATCAAGTCTTGGTATGCTATTCCATGTAAAGAAATGCAATCTAGAAACCTCAAGTCATAACATATATCTTGAATCTTGTTTCCGTTTTCATGGAAAGGACAAAGAAGAAACTGAATTAACACAAGGCTCCAGTCATTTCTCCACCGCTCCTTTTCTTAGCTTATTCTACAGACTGCAGCTGCTACTCTACAAGCCTCTCTGTTTCTATCCTTCACAATCTCTCCAAGTGTTCAGAATCCCTGCATACATGGCTCAACAATCTTCTTTCTCTTGAAAAGGAGTTTCACGAGATTTTGGACCTGGCTGGCCTGGCCAGGCTGTAGGAGGCTGATGCACTAGGAAGCCCTATTCCCCACCCCCACAAGATATCCTGATTCCCTACAAAGTGAAGCACTCGCAGGCCACTGACAAAAGTACCAGTAGTTTGTCTCTGTCTGACAGCTTTCCTGGAAAGAAATTATTTTTGAAAATTGAGTTGAATAAAATTCTAGACCTCATTGTACATGTAACCTCTAGGGGCTAGAGCTATAGCCAAACTCTAGGGTTTCAGGGCTCCATGCAAGTAGGGTGTGTGGCCTGTTTGTGCCCAGAACCCAGTACGTGCACAATAAAGAGTTTTGAATAAATGAATAAGCCTAAGGATAAATTAAGGCAAATAATTTAGAAATAAAAGGATGTCAGAATTTTTAGAAGTTGGGGAAGTTTCTCCCCTCTCTCCCTGCTTTTCTTTAACTTCTCTTTTCTACCAGAATGATTTGGACTGACCATCTACATTGAAGAAATCCATTCATTGATGGCTCTGTTCATCTGTTCACTTCATGAAGATCCTTCATAATTTACTTTAATGTTCAGTGTCTGTTTTTCTTCCTGTGACTTTTCCCACTCTCTTTTGCACCGTATGCATGAGAGTCATTTTTGGTTATATTGTTATTTCCAAAGGTCTCTGACAGGGTGGCAGTAAAATGACATAGCTAAGTGATACAGATTTTAATGACTTAATGCTATCATAATTTCTAATAGAAACATAAGTAGAGACAGGGGTTATGTTTTAAAAGACATAAAAATGGAAAGAGGATCATAGAAAAGATATTCATGAAAAATTACTGTGGCAGAGAAGGAAGCGAGAGAGGTAAGAACAGACTTAGTAAAGGCAGGTCCATAAAATACAGGCTATTAGCAAAGGGGGAAAAGTCATAGGAGAGAAAACTCACGTTTTGAAAGTATGTCAGAAAGAAGAAACAAAAGCTGATAAAGGGAAAAGGTGGACCGTCATCTTAATAGGGAAAAAGAGCAAACAGGAAATTACAGAGAAAGGAAGAAAGGCTTGGCCCGTTTTACGAGCCAGGCTTGGGACAAAGGGTAATAGCAAAAAGAATACTTAAGGTAATAATAGTCAATGAGGAAAGACAGCGCAGAGAAGCAATATGTTTCAGAATATCCAGGGTAGGAAAATCACTGAAAAGCACAAAAGGAGAGAATGGAGGCAGTGCAGGCTGGCTGGCAATTATTTTTCAACCTTCATGGAAGACTATTAGGTTCCTAAAAGTTGGAGAAAGGGAAGGCAGAACAATTTTTTTTTTTTTTTTGAGTGCGGTGAAAATGTGTCAAAGTAGGTCACAGAGAATGCATGAATTTAGCAGGCTTCCTTGGTACCCAGGTAAATCTTGGTGAAACTGATAAAATGGCTAACTGATCAATGCATGGCCAGGTTGTCTCCACTGGTTTCCCTGCTTTGAATGTGGGTATCTAAGGGCTAGGGATCACATAGACTCATCACCACCTCCCCTCTCATTGTGTACTAACCCACTTTTTATTATTCCGGAATTAGCTGAAAATGACCTGTGTAGGTTTAACCCTGCTCACTGATGGTTCCATTTCTGTTCCCGCCAGTGTCCACCTGGGGAGGACAGTGTGTCCCTGTGTGATGAGCATGAGCTTGTCTGGGTGGAAGCCTTCAGAGGCTGACATGGGATTCTCCACATTCTTCCTCCACGTTCCTCTATTTTAAAAATCTAGCATTTAAAAGAGAATTAGAGGTGTACTAAGGCCAACGGATAGGGATAATTGCCCTAGAAAAGTTGGTTTATTGCTCTTAGTTCCCCCAAAAAAGGGACATTCCATGCCACAGGGGCCACCTAAGAAGCAATGAGGTGTGTCATGAGGCAGAGAAGGGGAAATGGCTGAGGGCAAGGGCTTTTTGGTGGCATTGTGGGAAGGGATGGGTGAGGCAGGGGAGGCAGGTGTAGGGTTGGCCGCTCTGAATGGTTCTTTTTTTTTTTTTTTGGAGAGGTTTTCACTATAGGGTGCGTGCGCTCGCCAGACAGACAGAGAGAGACATAGAGACAGAAAGCGAGAAATCACCCCCCCCAGGGGGGGATGGCCATGCCGCAGTCCCTTCTCCTCCATTCTCCTCTTGGGATCTTGGGCATGCATGCACACGCGCACGGCGTGAGTTTTAAGCCACCGGGTCCGGGACACGAACCGCGGTCGACTACGTGGGAGTCCAGCGACACAGCCATTACGCTAACTGCTGGTTCCCGCTCTGAATGATTTTGATGGGTTCTAGGGCACAGGACTCTCCCTCAGTGTCTAGTACTTGACCCTGAGGTGATTAGATAGGTATATAGTGACCCAGAGTGTGAGAGGAGGTGGTCAGGAATGTGGACTCTGCATTGGTTGGTGTATATATGAAATCATGTCTCCTGGGAAGAAGGATTCCTCTTGAGAGTGGTTGAGGGTGCTATGGTCAGAATTTTGTGCTTCCCCCAAATTCACATGTTCTAATCTTTATCCAAGGGTGAGAGTATCAGGAAATGGGACCTTTGGGAAGTGATTAGGTCAGGAGGGTGGAGTTCTCATGAGTGGGATTAGCACCCTTATAAAAGAGGCCCTAGAAGATCACTCACTCCTTCCTCCATGTGCAAATAAAACATGAAGACAGTCATCTATGAACAGACCCTCATCAGACCTTGACCATACTGACACCCTGATTTGGGCTTTTAGCATTCAGAATTGTGGCTATAAACCACCCAGTCTATCGTATTGTGTTTGTAATAGGATCTCTAACAGACTAAGATTGAAGGGCAGGGTGATGAGGGAAGCAGGAGAACAAGGGAAGATGGATTTAGGCTTAAGTTTCTTGAAGCAAGGCATGTCCAGCATATGCCTGTAGGGCAGATTGAACATTAAAGCATCTGGAACCAGCAGTTAGCGTAATGGCTATGTCGCTGGACTCCCACGTAGTCGACCACGGTTCCCATCCCAGACCCGGTGGCTTAAAACTCACGCTGGGCACGTGTGCATGCATGCCCAAGATCACGAGAGGAGAATGGAGGAGAAGGGATTGCGGCGTGGCCATCCCCTCTCGGGGGTGATTTCTCACTTTCTGTCTCTCTGTCTCTGTCTGTCTGGCGAGCGCATGCACCCTATAGCAAAAAAAAACCTCTCCAAAAAAAAAAAAAAAGCATCAAGCAGCAGTTGGCATAATGGCTATGTCACTGGACTCCCATGTAGTCAACCACGGTTAGAGTCCTGGACCTGGTGGCTTAAACTCATACCAGGTGCGTGTGCGTGCGTGCCCAAGATTCTGAGAGGAGAATGGAGGAGAAGGGATTGAGGAATGGCCATTCCCCAGGGGTGATTTCTCAATTTCTGTCTTTTGTCTCTGTCCTTCTGGCGAGCACATGCACCCTATAGCAAAAACAAAACAAAACAAAAACAAACAAACAAAAACTCTTCAAAAAAAGAAAAAGAAACTATAAGTTTGGTTAATATAGCCTACCTTGGTACTCATGGCTTCATGTGTTGATAAGGGAATGCTATTCAATCAAACCCTCTTGGAGTGCTGCTGCAAAAGGCCCATACCGAGTGAATGACTTTGAATAAGTAAGACATTTACTTTTATAATGTCGCTTAAATTTGGGAGTTTTTTTTTCTTTTTTTTTTTTTTTTACCATAGTAAAACCTAACCGATTCTCACTAAGGCACACCAACTGTGGGAATTCTGTGAAGTAATGCAAGTGAAGGATTTCCAGACACACAATATACTTTTAAGAATATTCATTATTTACTAATATTTGTATTATTTGCTAATATTTTGGGGGGCTTCTCTTTCTCAAAAATCTAATAATATTTGTCTCAATAAATTCACCTGACTTTTAATATGTTGCTAAGTGCTTTACATTCCCAGTCATATTTATTCTCAGAACAGAAGGGTAAGGGAATTATGATACTACTGTTAGTAGTACCAAAATAATTCAGTTTTTTTTTTAAGATGAATAAACTAAAGGTCAGAGTAGTAACATAACTAATCTAAGGTCATACAGCTGATAAGTGGTAGAGCTAGTTTGTAATCCCAAGTGTGTCAGACTCGAATCCTAGTCCTAATCCCCATATTCAAATTGCAGGGTACCTCACAGATGAGTTAAATATCTCATGTATATCATTTTTCCTAACATGCTATAAAATAAGGGCCAGGCACCAGAAACAGCCTTCTAACAGCTTTAGTACTCAGTCTGGATTTAAAGATCCTCTGTGGGCAGCTTGGTCTCCAGGCCCAACCTTGGGAGAAAGCTAACAATGAGTGTGCTGCTGGGACAGGATGGTGAAGTCACTCTCCCCAACACACCTCCATGTTTCAGTATGGCCGCTTTAAGCTCTTTCACATTCTGCTTCCTCCCTCCCACTTGCCTTCAGTCACTCTCACATATTACTGATTGGCTACTGCCTTGTGCCATTAATGCCTCCTCTCTGGAGGTGGAAAGCCAGTTAGTCACTTGCTCTAACTCCCTGAAATCTAGTAATGGCCATGAGAAGCAACTCTGAACCATGGTACGCCAAGGGAAGTCTAAGGGAAGTCTGATAGGGGCCTTCTGGGGAAGATGTTTCTCTTCCTATTGAGAAAGGTAAAAGAGAAGAAATCGTTGGTGATACTGTTTTCCCCTTGTCCCTGCCCTGAAAACAGATGTGATACCTTAAGCCACAGCAGTCATCTTGCTACTATGAGCTTTTGAGCCTAAGGATAAAAAGGCAAGAGTTGTCAATGATGTAATAAACCATCAGAAATAGCCCAAGTTCTGATGTCATGGGCAGCTGCACTAAAAACCAGCAAGCACCTACTCCTTGGCCTCTCATTAGGCAAGAGAAATGACCTCTCTTGTTAAAGTCATGGCTAGTCAAACTTTTCGCTCCTTTTAAGCTGAACATGTTTCTAAATGATACACCATATCATTATAAATCTTCATATACATCATAAAACAATAATACAGATTTATCCTAATTTACATATCTAGTTCCCAATTTTGCATCATTTGAATTACAGTGACTTTTGAACTAATTTAAATAGTTTCATGTTGGACATCATTGTATCTAAAGTCTTTTCCATATTTATAATTACTTTCTTTACTCAGGATGGATTTCCTGAAGTAATTTAAGGATACCTGTTATAGAAAAGCTTTATGAAAAGTTAACACAAATTCTTGGCATTTTGCCTCTTTTTAAACCTTGTATTGTGTAGACTTCATAACTTCTTTCATAAATGAAGGAAACAGACACACTGAGCAAATCAAAGTGAAACTCTGTCAATCTAAATTTTATGCATTTCCATCTTAGAAGAAATTGCCTTGATGTGTATTTCAATTTGTTTGAAAAGTATGGAAGAATAAAACCTTATATAAAAAAGAATTAATATTGCATAATTTTTTTTCTTCTTATATTTACCATGGTGGATGCTCTGGTGAGGAATTGTTAATGTACTACCTTGAATGAAAGACTAAAACACAATCATACAGTCTTTGTATTGGGATGCACCTGGGATTCTACTTGAAACACACCAATTTGGGGTAGAGAGTTGAATAGTAGAGTTGGGGGACGTGAGCCTTCAGGGGTGCTTTCTATGTATAATCTCACTTTAAATTATGTCATAACTGTTAACATTTTTAATATTTAAATGATTTCATTATTGTTTCCATTGTATAGATAAATGGTTGCTTGAAGAAGTTAAGTGCCTTGACCAAGATTGTGGCAACAGTTGGTGGTATTTCGGGAATCCTAGTATTGGCATGTCTGACCACTGTGTCTCTACTTCCCCTGTCTACTCATCTCTAAAAACAAACAGAGAAAACAGTGGACAGTGTGGTCACATGACTTGCCTCATGCAGAGATGGCCGTAGAACCCAGTATTCGATGTACCTTCAGTCTCTCCTTTGGCCTCCCAACAGTGAAGATATAGCAAGTGAGATTTAGCAAAGACAGCCATTACCAAGTGACACTGAGGCTGTTGAATTGTGGCAGTTAAGTCACATGTTCCTTACCCAGTTTGGGGAAGACAGTCAACCTGATGGAACTTTCACAGGACCTTTATTATGATGAAGCATTTTCTCAAGGAAAGGCTATCTCAAGGAGGTGACATTGGAAGACTGAGCCATTAAAAGTGCAGTCTCTAGTCCAACAGATCTGGCCTCAGATGCTAGCCTCTCTCTGCGCTAATCATATGAGCCTAGGCAAGTTATTTAAACCTTTCTATGTATTAGTTTTCTCCCCTTAAAAATTGGCATAATAATGATGTCTAATGCCTAAGTTTTTGGAAGGATTAAATGAGAGCAAAATTGCAGCCTCTGGCAGAGACGTAGTAAGTACTCATTAAATTAGACAAGTCCTAGATTATGAAGACATTGTAACTGGTACCAGTCATTTCTTTTATTTTCTGAGAGAACTCGATGTTCGTACTGACTTTGTCAATCACTTCCGTGCTGCTCATTGGCTGGCCGAACACCGTAAATCTGGGTTCTTTGCTCAGCAGACTGAGTGGAATGTGTTTGTTCAGTTTACAAATGTTATATTTGGGAAAGGGTGTTTTAATCAGAAGTTCTAAAGTAGATCAACATGGTGATTTCCAGTTCGCCAGTCTCCCTAGCAATGGTTTGGGGCTATCTGACCAATTCTGGCACATGAATTATAAGTGGAAGTGACATGTGTGCTTCTGAGGTTGAGCAGTTAGGGGCCGGTGAGGTGCCTGTCCCATCTGTTTCTTCGCCTGTTGAGGTAAACATCACATGTTCCAGACGGTGTAGCTACAAGATAGACAAGGCCTATCCAGGTCACAATGGACTTTATGTGAGCAGAAAAGAAATCTTCATTGTGTCACAGCACTGAAATTTGGGATTTGTTTGTTACTAAACAAATATTAGGCAAATGATTTTTGATGTATGGTTGAGGAACCTCTAGATGTTCCTCAGACCTTTCTGGGGGATTTGCTAGATGAAAATTATTTCCATAATGATGCTAAGTATTATTTATCTTCCTCACTCTTATCCCCTCTTGATCATGTAGCAGGGTTTTCCAGATCCTATATGATATATAATGTTGTCATTGCTTTTACAGTTCATGGAACATATACCTATGTTAAAAATTTTCTCTGTTTTAATCTGCAATGTGATAAATAGAGACAAGAGACCAGCAGTTAGCATACTGGCTATGTTGCTGGACTCCCAAGTAGTCGACTGCTGTTCAAGTCCTGGATCCAGTGGCTTAAACTCACTCCAAGTGCGTGTGTGTGCGTGCCCAAGATCCTGAGAGGAGAATGGAGGAGAAGGGATTGTGGCATGGCCATCCCGCCTGGGGGGTGATTTCTCGCTTTCTGTCTCTCTGTTTCTCTCTGTCTTTCTGGCAAGTGCACGCGCCCTATAGCAAAAACCTCTCAAAAAAAAAAAAAAAGATAAATAGAGACAAATATAACCCACATAAACAAAAGGTCTTTGTGCATTCTCAATAATTTTTAAGAGTGTAAAGGGATCTTGAGGCCAAAATATTTGAGAACCATGAGATTAGTCTATATTTCCTAACACAGAAATTATATGGGCAATTTGGAGATGAATATGGTGATCAAAATCTCTTTTGTTTTAAAATTAATTTTCTAGGCAGTCTTTATGGGAGAAGTACAGAATAAAAAGGAATGCATTTTTAATTCAATATAATTTTTTTCCACAAGGATAGATTCTGAAGGAGATTGGGAGTTGATGGAATCATCAGACGTGGATGCAGAATTTGAAAGCCTGGATCATAGATAAATTAACAATACATGGCAGAAGGAGTTGTATAGCAGGCACATTTTACTGCTGAGCATGTCAGTCAAATGTTGGTTGATAAATTCTATCCATAACATTAGCAAGAATGTTAGTGAAAAAACTATGGAAATACAGGCAGCCTGGTTGTGTTCTGTCTTTCCTAATTAAAGCAAAGAGATTAAGATTTTATAAACACCTGTTTTCTGTTATACACTTCACAGACATTGTTTATAATATTATTAATCCTTATAACCCATTAAAAAGATTTTTAATTATAACATTTATTTTATAGATGAAACTGATATTCACTCTCAGAAACATAATTTCAACTTGGGTATTTTTTCTCTCCCTCTGGTGTCCTTGGTTTTTTTCATAATGCCAGACTGACTTGATGAGATAAGCAGATACAGAATTACCATGTTGCGGGTGGTCATGGGAATTTTTCTGACATTTTGTTTTTCAACAGTTGCCTCCAAAATGCCATTTCTGCCTCAAAGGTGTAGTAAAGAGTTGGGCAGAGATTTGTTGCTCATTACTTTTCCTTTAGATTCAATTCAGATATCTTCAGTGGTTTCTAATTGTCCCCAGCCATTTAAGGCTATTTGTCCAGTCACCAAGTATTTGACTTTCTATTACCTCTGAGATACTGTCCTAGATGTTCGGGATCTAGTAGTGAACAAAATCCACTAACATCTCTGTCCTCCTGGAGCTAATATCACAGAGAGAGCTGAGAATAAACAAGACAAATATATAAAATACACATGTTAGATGGTGGTAAGGGCCTAGGCAAAAAATAAAGAACAGGACTGGTGGGAGTCAGAGGAAGGGTGCAGTTTTTGACAAAGTGACCAGGTTAAGCCTCATTGGGAAGGTGTTATGTAAGAAACGCTCCATAAGTATTCCGAGGGAGAGCATGCGAGGGATAGTGCATGACAAGCAGCAAAGCCTAGAGGTGGGAGCTGCAGGAAACAACCAGGAGGCATCTATGGATAAAGTGGCTTGTACAGCCATCGTGAGAATTTGGGGCTTGCTTATAAACAAGACAGGCAATGCTTTTTTGATATTTAGGGTAGAGGAACAACATTATCTGGCTTTCATTTTAACAGAATCAGTCTGGCTTTTGTGTTGAGATTTCTTTAAATAGAAGGATGATGGGAGAAGTTGGGAGACCTGTCGAGAAGTATGAAATCCAGGAGAGAGGTGAACTCAGTCTATAGTGGTAGCAGTAAAAATAGTGAGAAGAGGTTGAATTTGGGTTGTATTTTGAAGGTAGTGTCAACAGGAGTTTCTAATAATTGTTTGTGGGCATCAGAGGAAAAGGGGAGTCAAGGGTGGTTCCACGATTTTGAGCCTGAGCATCGAGATGAAAATCAGCTTGTATGGGGAAGCTCGGAGGAGGCACAGGCTTGGCAGGCCAAGAACTCAGTTTTTCTGTTCACTAATTGAATGTGTTTCCCAAATGCGTATGTTGAAATCCTAACCCTCTATATAATGGTATTAGGTGTTGGGGGAGGTGAATAGGTCATGAGGGTGGTGCTCTCACAAATGAGATTAGTGCTCTTAAAAAGAGGCCCTACAGGGAACCAGCAGTTAGCGTAATGGCTATGTTGCTGGACTCCCACGTAGTCGACCGTGGTTCGCATCCCGTACCCGGTGGCTTAAAACTCACTCCGGGTGCGTGTGCGTGCGTACCCAAGATCCCGAGAGGAGAATGGAGGAGAAGGGATTGCGGCGTGACCGTCCCCCCGGGGGATGATTTCTCGCTTTCTGTCTCTAATGTCTCTCTCTGTCTGTCTGTCTGGCGAACGCACGCGCCCTATAGCAAAAATCTCTCCAAAAGAAAAAAAAAAAAAAGAGGCCCTACAGAGATCCCTTGCCCCTTCCACCATGTGAAGATGAATCAAGAAGGCTACATCCAAAAGCAGGTGTGCGCTCACCAGACATCAGATCTGCCAGTGCATTTATCTTGGACTTCTCAGCCTCCAGAACTGTGAGAAATGTGTTTGTTATAAGCCACCTCATCTGTGACATTCTCTTCTAGCAGCCTAAATAGACAAAGAGAATACTCTTAGTTTCGTGATACCTATTAGACTTCTGAGTGTAGATGGTAGGTGGGCAATAGGGTGTACGCGTCTAGAGTGCACTGGTTGCACTGGAGACATAACTTTGGGAGTCATCAGAATAAAGATGGTATTTGAAGCCACTAAAGTGGATGAGATCACAAGGGATGTGAGTGCAAATAGAACAGGAAGAAGTCCAAAGACTGAGCCCTGGGCTTCATTATTTAAAGACTAGAGGGAGGGGAGAAGATAAAGCAGAAAGAAGAAAGGGATCTAAGAAGGAGCAGCCAGTAAGATAAGAGTTCCCCTCCTCTTTCTCATAATCTTGTGACATCGACCCCCTCCACAGGTTCCATGGAATCCAACTGCTGGTTCACACTGGTTGCAGCTTTTCCTGTCTCTGTAGCCTCACAAATGTAATGTGCTATGTGTGGCAGGATTCCAAGTCAGCTTCTTTCTGACATGACTTTGTTCTGATCCAGCTTCAAGGAACATTTTAAATGCTTTTCTT
This sequence comes from Tupaia tana, assembly GCA_026018925.1. NCBI lineage: Eukaryota > Metazoa > Chordata > Mammalia > Scandentia > Tupaiidae > Tupaia > Tupaia tana. The sequence goes on from JAKSZU010000004.1 coordinate 64,651,712, forward strand.
ATTCCCCCAATCTCTCCCTTTTCTTTGTACCCATTACCACATTATGAAGACAAGTCACATATAGCAATTCCACATGTTTAACTGTAGTTCCTTGGGTACATGTTTTTCACTTCTCTAAATGGTAAGCTTTTTGTAGGAAAGGGCCATGCCATCTTGCAGAACGCCTTTCTTTCTTATTAAGCAAAATTGCATTTCATCGAACAATCACTAGGCAGGTATGAATAGGGGGAAGATACAAAGAAGCGAGACTTCCTTACACTAAATGATAACTTGGATCTAAAAAGTAGGTGTTGCTGTGGGAACAAAGAGATTTGTCATTATATTACTGCAATAATAAACAACATATGTAGTGATTCATCTGCTTTTTGGTATGGAGATGGACCTCATTGCTGTACTGCCTTTTGATTTTAAAATTCTCCTTCAAATCAAGAGATGGAAAGAGACATTTTTTAAAAATTCCAAAAAATAGACATGACACTGGAATATAATTTTAATATGAAAGATACAATGTAGTTACTCTAGACAAATACTTCCCTCATCTGGTCTAAACTGGAACTGTAAACACATGACCTGCTGTCCAACACTCAACTTGCAGGTATGCACTTGTATCACTTGCATGCTCTGGGCCCTCCCCTCTGGCAACCTGGCCCCTTGGTTTCTCACTGTTTGGTCCTGGGCTGCTTTACTTTACCTACTGTAGGATCATGGGCTTCCTAGCTCTGTTCCTTTATTATCCCAGCCTGCCATTTATGTGGAATGCAAGGTGAATGAATGATGCTTTAAAGCCGTGCAATTCCGTAGGCCGTCCTTTTGGGTTTTGAAGGCATTTTTGTGTATGACCTTTGTGTGAGTAAGCAAGTACTACATAATCACTTTTATTAAAAACAAACAAAAGTTTTACCATTGCTTGGCAAATAATGTACCTTAAATGCTGTTGGGGTTAGGAAAATCACTAGAAATGAAAAAGAGAAAGATTTTGTCCAGATCCATGCAGACCCTAAATAAATAAAGAAAAAAATGATGAATATTGTAAAACTTAAAAGCTTATTCAGAAATGAAAGTTTTTACTTTTGATCTTCATTATTGACTGGCATGATTTCCTTATTTCCACTTCAGGTTCTTTCTTGCCCTGGAGACTCAATGATTTTATGTCTAGTGGTTCATAAGTCACACGATATCTGGAATTAGGTGGCAAGTATTTATTTTTTCTTAAGTGAGAGCCTATAAAACCTCAGCAGTTTGTATTTTAAGGCAATCAAAACTAAATGGAGTCTTGCATAATTGGCTCCCTCTTTCTAATGTTTCCATAAAAACAAAATACTATAGGCAACCTCTGAAAATGTAAAGACCTTTTACTTTCTGAATGTAGATGGAATGAAAATGAGGTTGAGAACAATCTCTCTCTCTCTCTCTCTCTCTCTCTCTCTCTCTCTCTCTCTCTATATATATATATATATATATATATATATATATATGTGCACACACACACATACATATACATACATATATATAAAACATCTTAAAAATATAATTTTTAGCTTTGACACATACTACAGAGTGACCATAAATTTGGGGACTATTTGGAGTAGTCTTGGTGTGTCAACAGAAACATTTTTTGGATAACTTGGGATTTCAGAGGACCAAACTGAGGATAGATTGTTACGATTGTGTGAACTCCCTACAAAATACCTGTGAAAATGAATGGAAGATAAGATAGAACTTTTTATTAAATCACCCATCTTTTCATTTCTATATCTTAAGAACAGCCAGCCCTTTTGCTGTTAGCACAAAATGACCCATATAATTGTGCGATGACTTTTCCTTATCCTTTTTTATTATAGGAAATATCTCTCCTTTTTCCCCCCACCTTCTGGGAGGGGGCAGGTTTGGCCCTAGAACTTCTAGGAAACTTAAAAAGAAAAAAAAAAAAAAAAGAAAAAAGAAAACCTGAAGGAATGATGGAACCTGACTTGGCAGATCTGGTCATGGCTTAGGTTATAGATTTTGACACTGAGTGAAGGAATATTATTTTGATGGGAGATATTATTTTTAGAGCGAGACACGGTGCTTTAGAAGCAATGGAAATAGACGGCACCTTTCTCCTAAAGGGCCAGGACTTTGATATGGCCAGGAGAATGTTCATGAGAATGAGGCCTGGAGAGTGGCACTGGCAGGAAAATGAGCATAATGAGGCTTCCAGCAGGAGTGGGCTTTCAGACACTAGTTGTAGAAGAGTCCAAGGGTACTCCGGGTAGGAGTTTATTCTAAACATAGGGAGGCTGCCCAAAGCAAGGCATAGAGTTGAGAACTAGGGAGCCTAATAGGAGTTGCCCTTGGGAAATAAGAAAGACTGAGAGGAAGGTCAAACATGACCACTTTTGAAAAAAAATAAGGACAAAGGTGAACGTGAGGAAGGATTTAAAGAGACTGACAGCTGGAGGAAAAGGCCAAATGAAATGAAATGACTTTGGAGAGTAAATGGCATTTCTTGATGAAGCTACTACTGCTTGATATATGATGTCTAGGTTTTCTGGGATTTTGTGCTAGGCAGAAAAAGATCATCTAAATTAGATTAACATGCATATTCTTGGTTAGATAGCAAAAAATATAAAACTTAGAAGTCTTTATCTGCAAACAAAGTGACAAGTCAAAGGGGATGGTAAGATGGTCTTCTAAGATATAAATTCCATATTATGAAAATTGAGAGGAGGATCCTTGTGGAAATTAGTAGAATTAACTAGTATGGGTTACAAATTTGGAATATATAGAGACAATGAGTATGAGCTTGCTAAAGTAAAAATATTGGAATGATAAAAATGTTCTTATCTATATTTTGGAAAGTGATTTCCCCTAGTACCTGGAAAAGACTGAGAAGAGACTAATTAATGGTGGAACAAAGAAGGGAAAAAACATGATTTTAAGTGTGATTGGTACATGTATGATTCTGCTATTAGGAGAGAAAGTGGTTCAATTCAATCACTTATAACAGAAATAATGATACAAACAGAACTTAATTGGCCTACTTCAAAGGGTTCAAACAGGCACAGAATAACTGGAATGCTTCCTAAAATGAATAAATTTATCATAATTTTATACATTAACCAGAATAACTTAAAATTAAACTAACATGACTTACAAGGCCTGAAAAAAAAAACACATTATTCCATTTGATTATTGTAATGGGTATACATAATTCCTGGCTAAAAAGGGATTGGGACTAGAAGATAAAGGCCCATGGAGTGCAGAGACATTCTTTTAATTGCATAACATCCATTTAAATGCATTAGATCATTTGTATTTGCAATGTGTTGAAATAACTCCTTAGGGACCAGTGGATGGAGTACTGGATGCGTCGTTGGCCTCCCATGTAGTGGACAGTGGTTCAAGTCCCAGACCTGGTGGCGAGACCTGGCAGCTTAAACTCATGCCAGACTCATGGGCGTGCATGCCCGAGATACTGAGAGGAAAGTAGAGGAGAAGGGGGATTGTGGTGTGGTCATCCCCATTGTGGGGTAAGTTCTTGCCTTCTGTCTCTCTCTCTCTCTCTCTGTGTCTCTCTGGTGAGCCCACATACCCTATACAAAGAAATAACAAAAATAACTCATCATGTTTACAAACCTGTCAGCATTAGGTATTATATTCCCTTCCTCCTTCGTTTTAGGAATGTTTCTAGCAAAATTTTAGATGCAAAAGGTGATTCTGAAGCTTTTAAATGAAAGCTTTACACTAAAGCCAATAACCTCAGAACATTTGGGTGCTAGTCACACAGAGGTATTGAGAAATGAGATAAAATAGTTACTTGATACTTCAGAATATATTATAATAGAAGAGCTTAATGAGCATACCATTATAATACATTTGAAGTTTGGGACACTGGTAATTTAGGGGTAAATTTATAGGAGCAGAGGGTCTGCCTTTATGATTCTCTTTCTCCCCATATATATAAGTATATATACATACATTTATATATATTTATTTTATGAAGTAATTCAAGTAAACAATTACTCCTTCCTTCCCTCCTCTCTGCCTCTCTTCCTTTTTTTTCTTTGTTTCTTTTAAGACAAGCACCCTCCATAGCATCTCTTGTCATGTTCCTCTCACCAGCCTTTCTAGTCAGTCAGGAATGTGGGCACATGTATGTGCACCTAGCATGTGCAGGTCAACCTGGGAACCAAACCCTGATCTTCCATATGGTCTCCAGCATTGCAGAATGTTGTACTACAGCAGCACCTCTGCAGTTGGCCCATAAGCTAGTTTTCTAAATAAGTATTTTTATAAAATTGTTGCTCTTAAGGGGTAGACACATAAATGATGCTCATTTGACTACCTATTGAAGGGTCAAACATTTTTGTTCTCCCTAGTATTCCAGAAGCATTTTCAGCCATGTCTTACACTCACACGTCCATTTTTCTTAGTCCTACATCATATGTAGCTAACCTTAAGTTGTTCCTGTGTTATCTAGTAGTTCACCCTACATTTCTTAAAACTAGCTAGTGATGGGAATGATGGCATGAAAGAGAGTCAACTTGAATCCTCAAAGAATATCAGAGAAGAAAATCGAAGAGGGACAGTAAAGGATGGAGAGTGTGATAATTTGTAGAGAAGTTTCTGCCCTATTAATTCTAGCTCTTCCCAGCTTGTATAAAGTAACTTCAAGTGGCTCTGCCCCTTTGCTTGGCTTTTCTTCAGTTCATCACATTACTTCTACCTGATATTACCCTACATGCATCTCTGTATGATTGTTATCTCTTCCTTCACTATAAAGTATAGAACTGGGAACCAGCAGTTAGCGTAATGGCTATGTCGCTGGACTCCCACGTAGTTGACCGCGGTTCACGTCTCGGACCCGGTGGCTTACAACTCATGCCGGGCGCGTGTGCGTGCGTACCCAAGATCCCAAGAGGAGAATGGAGGAGAAGGGATTGCGGCGTGACCATCCCCCCTGGGGGGTGATTTCTCGCTTTCTGTCTCTAATGTCTCTCTCTGTCTGTCTGGTGAGCGCACGCGCCCTATAGCGAAAATCTCTCCAAAAAAAAAAAAAAAAAGTATAGAACTTAGTCTGGCTCTATCAATAGAGTCTAGAGAAGTGCCAACCCATAGTAGGTGCTCGGTAAATGTCTTTTGAATAAATGAATGAATGTGTGAATTAAAAAATTGAAGCCAGATTTCAGAGTGGAATGACAGCATCTCTGTGCTTTTAGGTTTTAGGACCTTAAATAGCTTGTGGGACAGAGATTAAAACCGTATTTCAGAATTATAGAATATTCTTTTTTTCTGGCTAGCAGAGTATCTTAGTGTTGTATACCACAATATTAAATAACAGAGGCTCAAATTTATTAATTTCTTTGAATAAATTTATTGAAGATGAAAAATTAAAGGAGTGATAAAGGCAATCAGAAGAGAAACAGGAATAAAGAACAATGCTTTGTGTAAGACTGAAGGAACCATGCCTAGGAGCTGATGAGAGGGGCAGGTAGTGGGAGTTGTCATGGGTTTCTGCCTACAGGCAAGTCTGTCTGGGCTGAGATTGTCCCAGATACTAAATATTTGTCACATCTTTAAATCAGGGTTTCATGTCTGCTTGGAAGCCAGGCCGAGGTGTCTGGGAAAGGACAGAGAAGGATGTGACAGCGGTAGCAGCCTTCAGACTCTTCTGCTGTCCAGCTCTGGCCCCAGTCTTGTATCTCCACAAAACACAGACTCTGAGGACTCACCTGCCTCTGAAGGCCACTTTCCTAGGACACTGCATGGTTGCTCAAATAGGTTTCTTTGTTTTCTCACCTCCTCCCTTTTGTCTCCCACTTCTCATTTCAAGTAGCTGATCAAAACTTCTGTCAACCACAAACCATACTCTCTCCATCTTACTATCTTTCCACTAATGATGAAGGGCCCACTAGCAGTCAAGTCACCAAGGAACCATCTAACTTTTTTTTAATTAAAGAATTTTTTAAAAATTTAACTTTATTTATTTTAATTGGATGGGGATTGGGAGAGAGGAGAGAGAGAGAGAGAGAGAGAGAGAGAGAGAGAGAGAGAGAGAAAGAGAGAGAATGAGGGGGAAAGAGAGAGAGAAAATAAGAAAGCAAGCTGCCAGGCCCTGAACTCGAACTGTAGTAGGCCATATGGGAGTCCAGTGCCCCTAACCACCATGCTACCTGCTGCCCTTTTATTTTTTTCAAGAATTATTTTTTATTTAACTATACTTACTTAAATTTGACCAGAGAGGGACAGAAAGAGAGAGAGAGAGAGAGAGAGAGAGAGAGAGAATAAGAAAGCAAGCCACCAGGTCCAGGACTTGAACTATGGTCAGCCATGTGGGGGTCCAGCACCCTTAACCACCATGCCATCTGCCAACCTCAGAACCATCTAACTTCTGTTCATCCTCACTCTGTAATGTAGCAATGCCTTTAGGAAAGAATTGTGTGGAAAATATTAACCTAAAATATTTAGGGGCAAATTTATAGAGGTAGAGGGTCTGCCTTCGTGCCTTTCTCTCTCTCCATATATAGAATATATGTATGTATATATATACATACATACATTTATATAGTAAAAATTCTATTCCATTTGGCAAAAAGCTGCCACTGACCAGAAAGGCAGACAAAATGTGTCCAGAAATACCCTCTTTGGTTTATTGTGATCTGCCTACTAATGACTTTTCTGAGAGTTTAAGACTTTTGCCCTTTTGCTTTGACTGCTATAATCATCACTCAGTTGTCACTCGGTAATTGCCTAATTATATTATTTGGTGGCAAGTGAAGTTTCTAAGCGACAAACTCTTCCAAACAGCTGTGATTGGATTTGTTTTTGATACTTTATTTAATTTACAATTGCATTTGTAAAATCATAATTAGTCTAATTTATTTAATGACCCCCATCATGGGCTGTAGAATATTTTCTGAGGGTGTTTTTAATTACATGCGAATCAACACCATAATTTTAGAAGAGTTTGAGTGAAGTGGGCATTCACATAATTCCCACCATTGATTCCCAGCGAAGGATTTAGTCATTTTCCCCCCTACAGTAAAAAGGTTCTTAATGAATACAAAATGTTTTTCTGAAAGGTTGAATTCATCTAGTAACTTAGAGATATATCTTTTTCGTCTCAAGTTTTAGAATCTAGTTCTGACCTTTTCTATTTTATGCTCAGGATAAATATATTTCTTTAGATAAAGCTAATGATGTTATAACCGATCCTGAACAAAAGGTTAAGTTCTTATAAGGATCACAATTGAATTTTGTGTTCATCTGTTAGAAGCAGTTGCATCATGTTTTCTTTTTCTTTTTTTTTTCCTTGAAATTTAATTGTCTCTTAATTAGCTTCACCTTAGATGGAATTTGTGTTATCTTTCACTTTTAGGAATATCATTTTGGAGACATTTGTGAGAATCTGAGAAGGAAAGAGTAAAGCTCCATCTTTTTTTTTTCCTACTTTGCCAGCAGTTCACAGTTCTGAAAAGTCTGGATGGTGCTATGAAAGTTTGTGTGCCTAGTGAAATGCTGTCCAATTGGCCAAACCATTAGGCCTTGGGAAATGTCCTAGAAGCTTGGCAAGAAGAAGTTCTCAAGAGAGAACGAATGCTGCCAATTTCCAATTGGCCAAGACACATTACAAGGACAACCTTCTCTCTGAGCAAGCTGGCATTTCCACTCCAATTGGAATCTGCAACACAAAGATGCACAGGGGAGAAAGATTAAACAAACCTTTGCAACTGTCTGGTCCAGGTGAATCTTTCATTCTATCTGGTCGGTTCCAATCTTCTTTTGATCACGGACCATATCAAATATTAGGGAACACAGGTTAGGTTACAGAACTGATCAACAGCCAGGGAAAAGGTAGGAGGAGTGAACCGATCTATTTTTATACATACACATGAGGCATTGAACCTGCCTGAGCACTTCAAATTGTTGCTAATAAAATTTTAGGTCTTCTGTGTGAGGCAACCTGCCTGCCACATTGGCCCTTGCTCAAGGAGCCCCGGCCCCGGATGCATGCCTGGGAAGTAGTGACAGCTGTGCTCTCTGCCTGGCTGCTTCCACTTATGAAAACATGGGGGTAAATGGCGGTCTCCCCACAGGCTCCTTTCCTGCCATTCTTCTTTCCTAGTCACAGCCAAGAGTAAAAGCCCCCAACAGAATTGAATAACAGTCATTCAGGGCCTACCTCAAATAGGTTTAATTTGCTTTTTATGAAGACACACACACACACACACACACACACACACACACACACACACAAACCAAAAACAAAAACAAAAACCTCAGGAAGTTACAAAAATAAATAAGATATTTGCCTAATTGGAATTTCCAAACAATATTATTTTGTTCTTAAAACATTCATTTTGTGTTTTTTTAACCTGGCCATTTGTAACAGTTTAGGTAAACAAGACAAAAATATCCAATTACATCAAGTACAATTTGCCTCCTGCAGTTGATTTTCTGGGTGTGAATGGGGAGGGATTAGAAGGCTTGGCGCTCACACATGCTTCTTTGGCAAATCGGGCTCATTCAACCTTGTAAGGATCGTCAAGAGTCATCTCTGAAGACAAAGCCTAACAGCAGATGAGCTGAGCCGGTTCCTTCAGCGTGGGTTCATTTAACATGGTCTCTAGAATGCTGTACTTAGTCCCTGTGTCTTTCAAAGTCCGCCTGAGATTTTGCTTGTGCCCTGCGGCTTTTATCAGACTGTCTAGCGCAGACAGTACAGAAGGGAACCTGGGAGACTTGAGAGCAAAGCCAGCCTCATTCCCATGTTTTCAACCTTGCCCGTGTTCCTGGGTTATGAACACCACCTCTGGAAAACCTCCTTTGCCTTTAGTGTCTACTACAATTTCTTTACTGTAAATCCCTAGGCCTCTGCGCTATTCCAGTGTAAAACAGGGCTTAAGCAGGTGAAGGTCTTCACAGTGTGAGTGGAGATCGAAGTGGAGAGTTTGCATATTGCTCTTGGTAGGTCTTATGACTCTACATTTGTCCTTTGGATTAAAGTTCTTCACCATTCTTAGTTCATATAGTCTCTGTGTGTTCTTCCTCTCTGAAGGTTCAGCTGAGACCAACTGGGAAAAGGCAGAGGGATTCAGTTTTAAAAATGGTCAGAGTTGGGGCCATAAGGTGGTGTGATGGTTGATGCTCTGGACCCCCACATAGCCGACCATGGTTTGAGTCCTAGACCTGGCAGCTTGCTTTCTCACTTTCCCTCTCTCTCTCTTTCTATCGGGTAAGTACATGTACCCTACAGAAAATTAATAATAAATAAAATAAAATTCTTAAAAAAAAAGCTGCCAGAATTGATCAGTGATCACTAGGATTCATGTTTCCTAACATGAGAGATTTCCAGAGACATATATCAAAAAAAAATTAATGTATCAATCTCTGTGATAGTGTCATTCTCCTGCTCTTAACCCCATGATGTAAAGGACAAGAGGGAAACTGGGTCTGAGCAATAGCAAGGTCAGAGATACCCTGGATCTAGGGATGATTAGGGTCATCTTCAGGTCTCCATGGCACATGCTGGTTGAGCTCTAAGGAGGAAGATGCACCAAGGAATGACAGATCTCAAGTTTCCAGCCTTGCCACTATGTTCCAGGTGAGGCACAGAAGAAAGGGTCACCACTTTGGCCAGGACTACTGGTGACATCAAAAACTGAGATGAAAGGGGCAACTGTGACAGGCTAGAGAGTGGTGGCTTCTACCCCTTAATCCTCTGAACTCTGCAGTGACCTTGGGAGAGAAAAGGGGCTTCAGGAAGGGTGATACAGACTTTTCTGCCAGCCCCACAGGCATGAGGTTCAGAGTTCAACTTTATTTTATTTAGATGCAAAAAAAAATTTTTTTTTGCACATACTTTTGTTTGGGGTGTGAGGATTGGACCTGCTATATGACTAATAATGTTGGCTAGAAAGTCCTTAAAGGGCTTCAAATGCCCAAACTGGTATTTGAATTTATAGTTAAATTATAAAGTCCCCTTCAATTCTGAAGTGTTACAAGTTTTCGATTCATGAAATCAGTAACCAAATTTTATTTAGAAAAACAAATTCCTTTCACTCTACTGCATATGATGGGCAAGATGTTTTCCTTTACCTTTTGCACATGGCTACAAACTTTTAGGACAATTCCAGATTCTTTTAAATTTGTGTTTCCCCAAATTTGATGCTGTAGGCTAGATGTGGCATTGATTTCTGCATCTGTGAAATGCAGCCATTAGCAGCATCTATTCAGAGTGAAATTAATGAAGCTTCACCTTTGGGCTCCTCTCACATTCTCTGGGACTCTTCCAAGGCCCTAAGAGCAGGATTGCTAGATCTAGCAAATAATAAAAGACACTCAGATTTATCAGGTAATAAAAATAATATAGACTTATAATATTTATTATATATATGTGTATATATATGTGTATGTGTATAAGTTTGTCCCAAATTTTGCTTGAATAAAAATTATTCATTACTTAAAGTTTGAATTTAACTGAGAGTCCTATATTTTATCTGGCAACCCTACTTAGAAGATACCATAGCAATAATGCATGAGGAAATTTATATCCTTCTCAGAGAGGAAGCCCAGATGAGATAAGCTCTATGCCCCAATAAATCTGGATTCTCTCAAGTACGGTTCAGTTTTTCGTTGTGATTAACTTAATGCACCAAAGTTACCATAATTGAAACTATTGCACTTATTGCAGTTATTTTATTAGAAATATGCCTTTCTTAGAGATGGGTTTCAACATTTTTTGTGTGTGTATTTTTTTTTGTGTGTGTGGACATATTTAGCTTATGATGAACCAAGATCAGTAGTTATTTTTCTTCACTTTTGTTTAATTACTTTTTCCTGTGTTGAAAATTGCAATTGTATCAGGCCGTCTCTATTCACAGAATTTTAATTAATCTGTAGCTTGTTTCTTGTCATTTTCCTAGCCACTGATTCTCCTATCAGTAGATAAAAAGAATATGTATAACTTAGAGTCAGAAACAGGATTTTTTAGTTTATGCTGAATCTTATGAAAATATTATTGGACCACTCACCAAAAGGGGACTTGAAAGGAAAGGAATTTTCTTCTAACACCAATTGTCTGTTTCCTTTTTAAACTCATCACTTATTTACATTTTTTTAGAGGTGTTTGCTACAGGGCGCGTGCGCTCGCCAGAGACAGACAGAGAGACAGAAAGCGAGAACTCACCTCCCCCGGGGAGATGGCCACGCAGCAATCCCTTCTCCTCCATTCTCCTCTTGAGATCTTGGGCACACACGCATACGCACCCGGCGTGAGTTTTAAGTCACCAGGTCCGGGACGCGAACTGCGGTTGACTCCGTGGGAGTCCAGCGACATAGCCATTACTGTAACTGCTGGCCCCTTACATAATTTTTGAGTAATCAAATAGGTCTTTCTTATTTGCCCCATATTTTACCATTATTGTTTGTGAGACCGACATCAGCTCGCTTCACCTCATGGAGTGGATGTTCTGGTTATCCATTCCCAGATTAACAAAGGTTGTTTTGCAAGCTGCTGTAAGGAACTGTTTGTCACATAGACAGAACAAGACTGTCTTTGGGCCAAACTTGTGGTAACTTAGATCCACCACCATCCCCCCGCAACGAGAACAAAAATGCCCATAAGAACCCAATGAATGCAATGAATACTTTAAAAGGTGATCACCAATCTATAAGGAGAGATATAGGCAGAGACTTCAAAATGTTGGTAGAAAAAATGGAATTAAAGTACAAATTTATTTTGGTGCAAGCATTTTTGAAATCTAAGTGCACTGTCCATGAATTTTGTGACGACCCTTCCTAAAGCATCTGGGATATAAGGGGCCTTCGCTGCTAAAGAAAATATGTTTTCTTATCAGTTTTTTTTCTTTTTTTCAGATTGCTTTGGTAAGCAACTAGGGAAAGGCTTGTAATATTTCTTACATACTATGCTTGAAATTGCTAATGCAGAATCAATGATCTCACCATAGTTTTGAACACTGAGCATGTGAGAAGTACGAGTGTTATACTAATGGTTCAAAGAATACAGTTTGCCCCCCGTGGAAGTTAGCTGCTTTATCACTGATAGTTTTCACCCTGTGCTTGACCTTGAACGATTTTCCTTTTCCAGTCAGTGTCCCAGTGCCATAATGTCACTCACTACTTTTGTTCCTGAGCACCAGGTCTACCCTTGTTGAATACTCCAGGGCCAGTAAAGTCACTTGTTTGTCAGCCCCATCAGCAGCAGTTATCTCTACATTGACCAGGAAACATCTCACACCTCATCAAATTCAGTCCAAAATAAGTTGTAAAGAATCCGACACATTGTCCCTCGATGCAAGACACAAGGGCTATTTCCCATAGTCAGATGCTTTCTAGGACCAAATCAGGCTGCTGTTGCAGAAAGGTTCTAGAACAATGTCACAACATGGAGAAATAGCCTGGATAAAAGCTGGGAATTAATTCTTGGTCTCAATATTTTCAAAGAGATGGAGAGCATCAAATGCTCATCTTCAGGGCTTTTACCAATGACATTTAGTGCAGTAACTAATTTTTTTTTTTAAGAGAAATTTATTGCTATAGGGAATGTGTGCATGCCAGAGACAGACAGGCAGAAAGTGAGAAATCACTCCCTGGAGGGGGGTTGACCATGCTGCAATCCCTTCTCCATTCTCCTCTCGGGATCTTGGGCATGCATGCACATGCACCCAGCACGGGTCAAGGACTTGAACTGTGATTGACTATGTGGGAGACCAGTGATGTAACCGTTATGCCATCTGCTGGTCCCACATATATTGAGGGTTGTCTATGGGCCAGGTTCTGCAATATGGGCATTATTGCATCATCTTATTAAATCCTCACCATTTGAAGTGTTAATAGTATTTTTCTCATTATAGAAATGCAACGCTGAATGATTAAGAAATTTTCCAAAGACACAAAGTCAGTCATTATGAATTAAAGTACAGTGGAAGTGTGGGTGAAAGGTCAAAATCGATTTGATGAGTTCTGGCTTCCAGCATCATTTAATTTAATTCTGTCTTAGACCAAGTATAAGATTCCCTGTGCTTGAATCCTGGATCCACAGCTCACTTAGGCTCTTTCAACTCTGCTAACTGCTTTGACAAAATAGCTGTAACAACAATATCTGTAGCTGAGAGTTCTAAAGATTAAAAGGGTAATAATACCATTAATTAATACTTATGAATGTGGATCGCTATTTCTAAGTTCACTGAACGTATGTGCTTATTTCATCCCATGAGTCTGTGAAATAGATCATACCATCACCCTTTAGAGACAAGGAAGCCAAGACAAGGCACAAGGTGAAGCGACTTCCCAAGGACTATGACGAGTACGTGGCAGAGCTGGGATACCCACCCAGGCTTTCTGTACCTGGAACCACCCCTTCTCCATTGCTTTCGGTTGTGTAACCAAAGCCCTTAGCATAGTACCCTGTGAAATAGTAACTAACCATGCAATAAATGTTTACTAAGACTATGTCAGACACTATGCTAGGCACTTTACATATGTTATTTCAAACAATTCTCATGACCACATAAGATAGTAACTCAGTTTGCATACTGAGTATTAAGTTACAAATGAAATACTATGCTCAAGGGTATATCCCTTTCCCAGTACTACATTCCAATTGGGTGGCTACACTGAGACATAGACTTGAACCCCCCAAATTTATGGTTTTGACCAGTGTGCCAGGCTACCGTTGTTATTTTTAGGAAGCAACAATACCAGATAATAGAGGGTTTTTATATGAGCATATTACATTTTCTGTATCTCTCAAATGGCTCCCATGTGGTATCTTGGATACTTATTTAGGTTTAGTTTCTGAAAAATTACAGTGTGACAGGGTCAGTTTCATGTTTTACATGATCACGAAACTGATCCTGTTTTACTGCGACCTTTCCCCTTTCCGTGCCAACATGGAAAGTCTCCACCTTCAGTGTTTCCCATCTCACTGGAATTATCAATACTACAAGAGCCATTTCTCATGCCCGGGCTCTGCTGCACCTCACTTTGGGGTGATGTATCAGACAATCAGTCACAGCAAGATGCTAAATGCCAGATGTTACTTTGTTAGCTAGGATCATCCTTTGAACATCTGTCTCCAGTCCTGAAAGGGGAAATGCCCTAATGTGCAGAAAACACGGCTATTTATAAGGAAGTGTCTAGGCTGTTAATGAGTCACAGAGTGATCCAAAGACATAAAGTTACCCCAAAGGAAACTGGTCACATTTTGTAAACTCAGTGATATTTTCAGTGGGTGAGGATGGGAGGGGGAGTATACACTCTGAGAAAGTACTTATGTGGCACCCTTCTCTTGCCCTTTTTTTTAGTCCCAGTGGCAATGTGGGCTTTCCTAGGACTACCTTCATTTTTTGACTAATCAAGTAAAGAACACTTAGCGAAGTCTTGTTAGGTGGAAATCATGGAGCTACTGGGGAGACTTGTCCTAAGATCTTTGCCCTTAAGCAATTGCTATTAAACACAATTTAGTGCCTTTGTACAGTTCAAAACATTTCAACATATTCTTTAAAAATTTTGGTATTGAGCACCTATTATATCTTTAAAATTAACTAGAAACAACATTCAAATGGCCTTTGAAAAAAAATGATGTCTTTAGTACATTGAGCCTAAGGGTTAACCAGAAAAAAATATTCTCTGTATTTTCTATTGTTGCTTTAAAAATCTAGCACAATTCCACTCCTTGGTATCTACCCAAAGGACAGAAGAATACTTAATCAGAAAAGTGCTTGCACATCGATGTTTATTGCGGCACTCTTCACAATTGCTAAGTCATGGAAACAACACAAATGCCCACGAACAGATGAATGGATAGAAAAACTGCGGCACATATACCCAATGGAATACTATTCAGTCATTAGAAAAACATACAAACAAACAAACAAAAAATACAACCCTGGCTTTTTACAGGAAGTGGATGAATATGGAAGATTTACTGCTGAGTGAAGCAAGCCAGGCTATGAAGGAAAGGCATTGTATGTCCCCACTTAATATATACCAAGTGTCTGCATTCTGTGACTGAAACTAATTGATTAAAGAATATAGAAACACAGTATATAGATGTAAATACCAGATATAGTGTGTGTGAAAGAGGAGGGTCTGAGGAAGGACATTTAGAAGAAAAATAGGGAGGCAAAGCATTAATCGCACAAAGAAATGTGGTATTACCTGTTGAAGATATTTATAGTTTTATCAACTATAGTAGGGATAAATGTTCACCTGTTGAAATATACATTTTGTAAGTCAAATAATAATGTGATTGAATGTATAAAATAAAATAAATTAAAAAATCTACCACAAACTTGAGAAAATCACCTTCTAAATTTGACCTTAGCACCCTGAGCTTTCAGTCAGTATTATCTTACATACCTGAAATGAAACTGGCAATGACTAATGAAAGGATCTTAACAAACCATGTGAACACCAAGAGCCACAGAAGGCATGAGCAGTACTTGTATTGACCATAGGTGTGGGTGTGCAATCACATGAGCAAGAGAACATTATTGCTGACTGGCCTCTGAATTCTTCCTCTGCATGTAAAAACACTTAAAGTTAGCTTCTTCTCATCAATGACAACAATTAAAATTTAAAGTCCATATTTTTTCTTTAGCACTGATTAGTAAAAGGGAAAGATAGAATATTTCAGCTATTTTAGCCCTTCTTGCATTTATTTTACTTTTCCTTTTCTCTTAAAACTCCCAATATCCCAAGACAAAATCTTTTCTTTTTTAACTTGCTATAGGGTGCATGTACTTGCCAGAGAGAGAGAGGAGGAAAAGTGAGAAAGTACCCATCCTCTCACCCCCCACCCCCGTGGGGCTGGCCAAGCTGTGATCCCCCGTCTTTCATTCTCTCTTCAAGATTTTGGGTACACATGTACATGTGCTAGGGGTGTTTTTCAAGCCACTGGATCTGGGTCTCAAACTATGAAGTTGGCCTTGTGGGACCCAGTTGTCTTAACAATCATACTGTTGGCTGGCCCAGATGCAATCTTTTTTTTTTTTTTTTTTTTTTTTTTTTTTTGTTAATGAAGAGGATGTGAAATACTTCAGAAAATTAACACTCCATTGTTAAAAGCACAGTTTTTCGGGGCCAGCAGGTGGCGTGGTGGTTAAAGGCACTGGACTTCCAAATGGCCTACTGTAGTTTGAGTTCCAGACCTGGTAGCTGGCTTTCTTATTTTCGGCCTCTCTCTCTCACTTTGTCCCTCTCTGGTCAAATTAACATAATTAATTAATTTTTAAAAACCCAAATTTTATCATGGAAAGATGAAAAAAAGTAAGACTTAGACTCTCTTAAAACCCCAATTAGGTCAAGTGAAACTATATTTTAGAGAAAAAAATAAATCAGGAATACCTTCACAGATCTTTATCTCTAAATAGATTGGGGATTTGCTAATACTTTGTGTTAAGCATAATGTAAAAGGAAATGGTTGACTTTGCTGTCTCTTAAAACACAGGCAGTAGGAAATGTGTGGAAACACAAACTTGGTATTTTCCTATTGATACTATGTACATGTCATGTAAGGTGCACACTGTTGTTGAGGAGGCCATATCTTTTGAGAGCTTTTTCTGTGCAAATGGGGAGATCCAGTATACAGATTCATTCACAACACCTGAACACTTAGATATTATCCCACCCAGCTCTGCCCTTACCGTTATCCTGGCCTCTCTTGACCTTAGATTCCTTGTTTATAAATAAAAGTGTGTAAATCCTTAAACCTTATTGTTTTGTGGTGTTAAAAGAATAATCTTGGACCAGCTGGTGGTGTGGTGGTTAAGATGGCTATCTCCCACATGGCCAACAGTGCAGTTTGAGTCCTGGATCCCAGGGCTTGGAAAATACATTGGGAATGTGTGTGCACATACCCCAAATCCTGAAAGGACAAGGGAAGAGAAGGAATTGCAGTATGGTTATCCCTTCTATGGGGTGCTTTCTTGCTTTCTCTCTTTCCCTCTGGCTAAAGCACACACCCTGTAGCAAATTAATAACAAAAAATCTCTTCATTACCGTTCATAGCTATACTTGGACGTCTATAGAAAATTTCACTTCTTTGTGCACAATCATTCATTGTAGCTTTTATGATGCTCATGGGCCTTAGTAAGAAATATATGGTATAAGAAATAATGTAGGAAGTAAGTGCAGATCCTCTGAATCATACCTCAGGTGGAGACCACCTTCTAAATGTTTTGTGATGAAAGGAAGTATGACAGTAAAAAATACTAGCTTCCTAAAGAGTACTCTCTTGAAGATGTATTCCAGAGAAAGTATCAGTTATTATGATGTGCTTTGCTGCAAATAATGGAAAATTCCATTATCTTGCTACTCAAAGTGTGATTCATCAAGCAACATTGGTATTCCTTGAATGCTAATTAGGGATCCCCACCCAGACCTACTATAGCGGAATTTGCATTTTAACTCATTCCCAGGTGACCCACATATTTTTTGTTGTTGTTGTTGTCGTCATAGGCCTATGGGCTCATGAGAAAAAGACAGACAGAGATGGAGATGAGAGAGAAAGTGAGAAATCACTCCCAGAGGGGATGGTCACATGGCAATCCCTTC
The DNA here is from genome assembly GCA_026018925.1 of Tupaia tana. Taxonomy (NCBI): domain Eukaryota; kingdom Metazoa; phylum Chordata; class Mammalia; order Scandentia; family Tupaiidae; genus Tupaia; species Tupaia tana. Next base: position 64,669,274 of record JAKSZU010000004.1, read on the forward strand.
TCCTCCACTCTTCCTTGGATTCTAAACATGCATACACATGTGCCTGGCATGGTTTTCAAGCCTTCCGATCCTGGACTTGAACCATGGTTAGCCACTGCAACACATGCTGGCCCCAGCACCAGATACTAGGTTGTCGGGAAAGTCATGACGTATTTTTCTGTGCAAAAATGTGTCACATTCCAGATGACACAATACTTTTTAAAGTCTAAGCACTTCCTTCCTTCTCTACTGCACTCCCATGAATAGAAGCCGTTTATTTATTATAGTACAAGAAATCTCAGAGTGGACAGTTCTGGATTACTTAGGGCTGCAGTGATGTAATCAGAGAGCCACACTTTTGCTGTCTTGTGGTCCATGATCCTCAGCATGTGGGGCTTAGCCTTCCATCATTTGACCTTAGAACCACAAAATGGCTGCTGTAGCACTGACTTCTGACCAAGAGGAAAGGGGAAGGGCAAAGGCAACCAAGAAAGAATAGCAGGGACTATCTCTCTGTGAGGCTTTACTCATTTATTCTGAAAGGGAACCCACCTCATGGAGCCTCATTTCTTATTGGCTATAACTGTCATATAGTCGAGGTTAGACACAAGGGGTCTGAAACAAAGTGTTTAATATTCTCCGTACAACAATACACACAGAAGTGAGTTGCTCTTGGGTGACAAATCTACTATATTAGTCATATTGGTTAAGACATGTGGATAGAAGAAAAAAATGGCTAAATAAGTTTGGGAAATAAATTTAAACAGGTTTCTTTTATACAGGATGTCTCAATTTTTTTAAAAGAGAGGTTTTTATTCTATAGGGCATGTGTACTCACCAGAGAGACGGAGAGAGACAGAGACAGAAAGCAAGAAATCAACCCCCAGGGTGGATGGCCATGGCACAGTCCCTTCTCCTCCAGTTCCCTCTCAGGATTTGGAGCATGCATGCACATGCTCCTAGCGTGAGTTTCAAGCCACCGGGTCTGGGACTCAGACTACAGTTGACTATGTGGGAGTCCAGCGATGTAATCATTGTGCCATCTGGTGGTCCCTCAAAGTTTTTAATATGCCAAGCTACATTATGAATCTCTCAGGGGGATGATAGCATGTAGTATTTCCACTTATCTAATAGAGTCCCTTTTCTCAGGAACTAGCTTTTTGCAAATAAATAAATCAAAATAAAATGACACACAAAAGAAATTTGAAAAAAAATTAAATTGGTAATATTTTTGTTGTCTAATTACTCAGCTCTGCTGTTAAGAGTGAAGAAGTCATGGGCAATAGGAAATGGACCTGTATTCTGTGGACTAGATAGAATGGGCCATATTTTGTGACCTATGCCTATGGGCCATATTTTGTGACCTCTTTTTTAGAGATAGCAAAATAAAGTTAACAATAATTCAACCACTATATCAGCTAGTACAAATATGGTGTTCTAGAGTCTAAAAGATTTTAATATGACTACAAATATAATTTTCAGTGTTTTATGTCTAATATAAATGTTTATGATATAAAATATTTTACGTACAGATAAAGATATATTTACATGCAAAATCTCTTCTGATCCTAAGAAACCGTGCTAGACACTGGAGACAGTGTGGAAGGAGGAAAGGAGAGGGAAAGAAAATAGGAGAGGAAATTAGGGGAGAAATAAAGAGGCAGGACATTTGTGGACACAGTCATCCTTTATTACCTGTTAATGATACTGTGCATACAATTCTCAACTGGTCTGAGGTATATTTCATGTTGGGTAAATTCTCTTTGCAAGCCAAATGATGAATAGCAATTGAATGTATAAAATAATAATAACAATAAATAAAAATTTAAAAAGTTGTAAAAGAGATTATCACTATTATGTGGATTCCTGATAATCTAGGGGATCTTGTTATAAATTCTTCTAAGAAATTGAGACCGTAGTCGACCACGGTTTGAGTCCCAGACCCGGTGGCTTAAACTCACACTGGGTGCGTGTGTGTGTGTGTGTGTGTGTGTGTGCCCAAGATCCCGAAAAGATATTGAAGGAGAAGGGATTGCGGCATGGCCATCCACCCGGGGGGTGATTTCTCGCTTTCTGTCTCTCTGGCAAGTGCACATGCCCTGTAGCAAAAACCTCTCCAAAAAATAATAATAATAATTAGAAATAGAGACAATCACAAGGATTCTGGATATTATACTTACTAATCGTATAAACATTATAATGCTTTGGATTTATGCATTGTCCTTCCCAAGGTGCTCAGAGAATTTCTTAATTTAATCTTCATATTTTTTTTCTCCAAGGAGGGTCCAGAATCCACCCAATTATTCACATGGGCCTTCAAAAGTGTTGCAAATACTTTAGATTTACTAATAAACTCAAATTTCTAGACCTTAATTACTGCCTTTATCTCCCCTCCAACCATATCTGACATATTTTCAAGGCAGGTTAAACTTCTCAAAGGCAGCCTGCTTCCCCGCTATTCTATGCTGCCATTGTACTCTGTACTGGGGCCTATGTCGTACCCATGGTGTTCAGGGCATGCGTTTATTGACATATTTAAACGTCTCCCCCTAAGAAATAATAAGGCAGTTGCCTGTCAACCCTTTGTGTGTCCTTTGTTTCTGTGTCCTCATTGCTAAACAGAGAGCATAACGAATGAATCGCTGAGCAAAATATTCCGTGTTAATAGCTTGGGTGGGGGGCAGCGGGAGGGCAGCCAGAGTGACTGCAGTGTCTGGGCTGCTGTGGGGGTTCAGAGTCAGGGTCTTCTGTACTCACCGACAGGCCGGCTCCACTGCTGCAGCTGACCATCCATCCTGACTCTGCTGGTATTTTCTGTCATGTCACGGCGATGAGAACAGATCCCAAGGCGACCACAACGATGTACCTGTGGATTGAGTTCAGGTCATTAAATTGCCATCATGCGACCTATCTAATGTCATTATAGTCCAGCTTCAGCAAAGCAGAGAATAGGGGGAAAAATGACACAATTACCAATGGTCGTGTTCTCAGACTTTCAAAACAGCCTGAAGGAAGAAGCATCTGTAATGGAGCAGTACATGCACAAGTGAACGCGCGCGCACACACACACACACACACACATGCCTACCTTTTGAGAGGGAAGTTTGTGAACTATATAAGGACAGAAATTACTAAACTCTGGCTTCATTCGGGTGTGAGTCCATTTGTTCCTTCTCTCTGGAGTTCTCCACAGCCAAGTCTCTTTTTCAGGGGTTTATAAAAAAAAAAAAATCGCAAATTCAAAAAAGAAAGTGTTAAAAAGGCAGCACTCATAAAGCATGCTATGTATTTATCTGGTGACAAAATTTTACTTTTATTTTACTTTGGAATTAAAAGAAAGAGGGACTGGCAGGTGATGTGCTGAACTCCCACATGGATGACCATGGTTTGAGTCCTGGACCTGGTGGCTTGCTTTCCGACTCTCTCTCTCTCCCCCTTTCTCTGGTCAAATGTTAAACAAATAATAATAAATAAAAGTTAAACAGATAATTGCTAAAAAAAAATAAAAATAAAATAAAAATTAAAAGAGGAAACAATATCATAGTTGGACCAAATTTGAGCTAGACCACATAGTCCATGGTGTATAAGAGGCCCCATATAATTTCCGACAGAATATTCTACATCTTTCATTTGCTAATTATTGGCGATGACTCTTGGAAATGTTGTTATGGCAGTTTTGATTTGGAATCTCTCTTGAAAAGGTGCTGTATGGATATTCAAATAATTTCTTAACTCGTATAGGTTCTGCAAGTAACACCTTGCCTGATTTAGTGTGCTATTCTCCTTCCTTTTTCTTTTTTTTTTATTATTTTTTGGTAAGAAAATGTAATTAAAGTATAAACTTATTTTGGTGCAAAAAACTTTTGCAGTCCATGCAAAATTTTTTCATAATTTGCATTTCCCATGAATATGAAGACCCCCCTCATCTTTATTTTTTTTTAATTTTATACATTTAATCACTGTACATCGCTTTGCTTGTAAGTTGAATTTACTCCCCTTTCTTAGTGTTCCCATACTTTCTGTTTCTTTGTTTTGTTGTTGTAGTGTAGCATTCAGTCTCATTTCTCAGGGAAAGCCTTGTGCAAATTGTCTACTTCTTTTGGCTACTTGTAATTATCAGTTTCTGTCATCAGCCAGTCTTGCAAATAGACCTGGGAACTTTGGTCATCTTTGTGCCTTAATATTATTTTTAAAGTGCCTCCCACCTCCTCTCTAATTAACTGCAATCGGGAAGGCTAGTTGGTGGACACATGGTGTCGTAGCTCTGTGAAATGCTGCCTGATGGCTGTAAACACAGCCATATGTTCTCTCTGAAATATGGCTATAATCACCAGCAACAGGAACAGCTGATGGAAGATAAAGGCTCGGTTCTTCTCTTCCTCCCGCGTTATTCACAAAACCTGTGCGGCACTTTGCAGACGGGCTTAGTATTACTCCGCGATCCCTGCTTGATCACCGCTTCTATTAAATTTCCTTTGTATTTTAGCTTCGGTTCTTTCTAGCGTATATTGAACTTGAAATGGCAGTTCTTAAAAGAATAGGTTTAGTATTTTGCGCTTTAACATCACAACACTTTAATTAGGGCGGCCTTCCTTGAAATCCTGCAGTACACACTTACACAGGTTTCTAAAACTAAGTGGTTATCAAGAAAGAGGATAAAACCATCAAAATTTTCACAGTGAATGAACAAGAAATTCTCAGCAAAGTTCAATAGATTTGCCCTGAACTGGTGCAGCTTATAAAACCCTTGAGCCTAATTGCTTTCCTGCATTTTGGCAAGAAAAATAGCTGACTTGCAATGGAGTAGAAAGAAGAGGTCTGGAAGAAAGTGTCTTTTAAGAAAAGCTTCCAATGAAAATTTCAATCAATATTTTTAATCCCAGAAGACGAGATAAAATATGATATTATGTTCTTTGCACTGAACGATTGCAGGTAGGGTTGTTTTTCAGTGTAGGTAGAAGAGCAGTTTCAGGAGCAAAGCTGCTACATCTTCCTCCCACACTAAGGCGTGGACAGTGAGTTGTAACCCAGTATTTCAACAATACGTCGTAGCTGAGCTTTAAAACAGTGCCTCTCAGCTGCCACATCCTCGTTATCCTGGTTTCATGGCTGGGCTGTACAGCACAAATGTCTGGCTTTCTCATGCAAGTAGATGAGAGACGCCGTGTGGGAGACATGCAGCAATCTCTGTCCATTGATCATCATCATTTGACTGTTTATTAAAGTAACCAGACAAAATTGAGTGCAGAGTGGAGATGCTGATCAGTTTTAAGCCTCTACTTTCCCACTTAAAAATATTTTTGGCAGCAAGTTTTCTACCTCTAAAATACATGCATACATATATATATATATATATATATATATATATACACACACATATATATAATATTTATATAACATATATATTATTGAAAGTGTATTTTATTGCCTCTTCAATGCTTTGGGGGCTTTGTTAAAACAAGGCTCTCACCCTTTACCCTTTTTCTGCTTTTTTTCACCTTGTTTGCACTGCACAGGCTATTAAACTGTGTGCAGGTGATTGATCTCTTTAATAAAAGCAAGTTCTTTAGTAAGCAAAGAGTGATAAAGATAAACAAATGTACTGGTTTGTCCAGTGCTTTGGAGATTATGGTAACATGAGAACATCAAGCAAGCCTATTAACAGATAAGTTAGATGAAACACATCCATTCTGATTTCAGTAAGTCAGGAACCATTCACTTTAAGTTAATTTTGTCCATGTTTTCTCTTCATTTGTAATACTTGGTGGGTTTTAACGGAAAATATTTAATAGTCCGCCGTGTAGTCCATAGATAAACGATGTTGGCAATTTCTCCACCTAACTGCTTGTCAAGCCCTTTAGCAAGGTACACACCACCCTGCAGTTTATCATCTCGATTTCTAGATTGTTTTGGAAGATCATTGGAAGGACTGAGACTCCCCAGAGGACTGTGCTCTAATCCTGTCATATTTTTTAAAAAGCTGGAAAGTGTAAGGTTACATGATAAGATGATTTTACATAGACATTTCTTCCATGCGTCACAATAGCGCTTTCTTTCCATGGTAACCACCGTTTCCATGGCACATACTGTAAGCTCCTCCAGAGCAGCAGAGGGGCTTTCTGAAGATACTTGCCCACCCACAAGTGTGAACGCACTCTTGCCTTCTTTCTCTCTCTCTTTCCTCTTTCTTACGGGCACACATTCAGCCCATCATTTATGTGAATTTCTCACAGGAAATCACTAAATGGAGGAAAGCTAATTTTAAAACAAAATCTGCTTTTCTCCTCTGTTACATGGTAAGATGGTAAAGGCCACGGATGTGGCCTTTTGGAGTGATCTGGAAATAAAACAAAAGCTGGTGCTGCCCTCAATGACATGGATTAATGGGATAAAATCGTGGAGGCAAAATTTGACAAGGAAAACTGCCCTGGACCTGATTTTAAAAATTTATTCCCACTCCTTCAACTCTGAGCAAAGTCTATAGCTAGCATCATGTTAGATGCTGTGGAGCATAAAAGAAATTCATGTCCACGGGGACTTTGCAAGTTTTGGAGACTTGGGAATGAGAGTTTGGCCTATGCAATAATTAGAAGACAATATAACACTGTAAATAACCAAAATATATTGGTCATAAAGAGGGTTACGCTAACATTTTTAGGTTTGGGGCAAACAGTTTAGCTGTTTTTCGTTTTTTTTTTTTTTTTCAGTCACTTTTTTCTTATAATTGAAAAAAATATTTTAAAAGATATAGTGGTTTAGTAAACGTAATGGTGAACAGTTTTTTAAGGTGTTCTCTCCTTAATTTTCAAAGACAGTTATGCTGGGCTTTTTTGGTTACTGATTTCATAGTCGGTGGCTTATTCTTTTTCAGCATGGTGGTCACTTTTTTTTTTTTTTTTTTTTTGAGAGATTTTTCACTATAGGGCGCGTGCGCTTGCCAGACAGACAGAGAGACAGAGAGATAGAAAGCGAGAAATCACCCCCCAGGGGGAATGGTCACGCCGCAATCCCTTCTCCTCCATTCTCCTCTCGGGATCTTGGGCACGCACACACACGCGCCCGGCGTGAGTTTTAAGCCACCGGTCCGGGACGCGAACCGCGGTCGACTACGTGGGAGTCCAGCAACATAGCCATTACGCTAACTGCTGGTTCCCAGCATGGTGGTCACTTTTGAAGTTAACTTCCAAATGATTTAAATATGATATGGAACTTTTGTATAGTCTAACCAAATCCAATTAGACTTAATTCGAATTGCAATTAGTTTCCATAATGTACTTTTGCTTTGATCAAGCAGGGAAGTGTAGCAGAGAACGTAGCTTTTGGGTTAAATAAATGTATTTGAAGTCTAGATTTTTTCAATTTTTAGTTTCAAGACTATGACCAATGATCAAATTAACCAAACTCTCTTAATCAGAGCCAGAAAATGGTATTGCTATAAGGGTCGGTATAACATATATGTTCCTATTAGAACAATTATGAGGATTAGATGAGATACTGATATTCTTGATACATGATGCTTATATATTCATTTATCTGACAGACATGCGTGAAGTTTACACTACATTTTGGGCATTGTCCTGCTGTTGTAGATTTAACAGGATTGATCTTTGGTCCTCAGGTATTTATTGGGTTGTCAGCAAAGTCATGATGCCTTTTTGCATAGAAAAACATAGAAACAATACATCATGACTTTTTCGACAGCCCAATAGATTTCAGACACTTAAGCATGACAATATTGTGATGTGGGATCCACTGGGAAGTAAGTTCAATGAATGCAGGGTCTGCTTTTCCTTTTTGTTGTTTTTGTTTGCAACTGTATCATATGACATGATGACATACGACAACTCTTGAGCATTAATGAGTTAGCCTGGAATAGTAAGGGGATTTAATTTTGTGGATGTAAGAGACCCATTCTTAACCTGGTTCTGATCTGGAGTCTGTCCTTTATCAGTGATGTCTTTGAATATTCATTCTTACATTTTATTTGTGTTTCTGACAAGCTAATGTGCAATAAATATGGATCCTCACTTGACTTTTGTGATATCTAAATTGGAATTCCTAAGTTAATACTGACGCCTGTCTCTTAAGGTCTCCTGAGACAGCTGTGGTTAGGTTCTGTTTTCTCCCTTCAGGTTCTCATCATGTATTCATTCATCAGTTCATTCATTTGACATGTATTTATATAGCATTTACTACATGCAAGATAGTAACTATGTATTAAGGTAAGAAAAGAAAGATTAATCAGCAGGAACTAAGCCTGTCCTCAAAGTACAAATTGTCATTTAAAGTTTGGGGCTTATGGGAGAACTAACGAGAAGAAGAGAATGAAGTTTCTGAAATTAGTGGGCTATGTTCAGGAAGGTAGCAGCAGTTCTGACGTAAGACCTGTTTAGGGGTCAGTATATCATACTTTGGATTTTCCCCATCTACAGCTAATCAAATAATTTCTTAGAGCAAGTGCTAGCTGAGTATGGCTCTTGGTAAGAAGTAGTATAGCAGACATACCTTTTATTCAAGAAACAGTTCTGTGTTTCCTAAAGAAGTCTACCACCTTCAGTAAAGAATTTTCATTTTTCTTGGCAAGAAAAATCAGATCACTGTGTGGAGCTTCTAAGGAAGAACTCAAGACTAGAGGTCCCACTGGAGACCCAGAGTAATGAAGGCAAATTATGGATTAGAAGGCTTCCAAAATAATGACTAAAGACAACATTGACAACAAGCTCTTTGGGTGGGTTGGAAAGAAGGGAGAAGGTGTCATAGAAAATTTACCTGTACAAAGGATAAAGGCAGAAATGACGCTGGAACATTACGCTAAGTGAAAGAGGCCAGAAATAAAAGACCACATATTATATGATTGAATGTATATGAGATGCCCAGAGAAGCAAACATATAGAAACAGAAAGTGGCACTAAAGGTGGGAATGGGGATCCATAGCAAATGGACATGAGGGATCTTCTTAAGGTGAGGAAAAAAATATTCCTAAAATTGTATTATGGTGATGGTTACTCAACCTGGTAAATGTAATAAAAGTATAATTAATTATAAACTTAAAGTAGATCTATTTTGTGGTATGTAAATTATACTTCAATAATGTGAAAAGCAATAAACACAACATAAATGAGTCTGCTATGAGTAAGGGATGGTAAGGAAAGTGATACATCTGTAGCTATGGGACCAGAGACTCAGAAAAGAGACATAAATTGGCCCACGTCCCACAGCTGGTAAGAAGTAGTACTTGAATTTCAGTGAAAGACATTTTGGCTCCAAGATAAGACTGGATAAGCAAATGATGCCATTTGGAGAACAATATTGGATAAAAGACGGGAAGAGGATGGGTTTTATTTGAAAAGCTACATAGAATATTTTTTACTCTTAGTAGGAAAAAATGCATACTAAAAGTAGCCTTTTAGAAAGTTTAGTGAAAAGAATCACAGGTGGAATAATTTTTAAAAGGTGAAATGGCTGGATGAGTGCAGTTGTCTAGGTGAGGTGGGCCTAGATTTGAGTTATGGGTGAGAAAAGGGGGAAGAACATTTTGAAGAAAGATGAGTCCGATCATGGTGATCCCCTAGGATTAATTGTATATGATAACACTTTAAAAAATGGATTTTGGGGATCAGCAGTTAGCGTAATGGCTATGTCTCTGGACTCCCACGTAGTCGACTGAGGTTCGCGTCCCAGACCTGGTGACTTAAAACTCACGCCGGGCGTATGTGCGTGCGTGCCCAAGATCTCGAGAGGAGAATGGAGGAGAAGGGATTGTGGCATGGCCATCCCCCCTGGGGGGTGATTTCTCACTTTCTGTCTCTCTGTCTCTGTCTGTCTGTCTGACGAGTGTACATGCCCTATAGTGAAAACCTCTCCAAAAAAAAAAAATGGATTTTTACTGTTGGACATACTGAAAGCAGTAATCAAATAAGCAGAGAAGCTCAAGATGTTGTAGAGGAAAGGAATAAATGTGGGGATAATATCCTTGAAGGGATTACACAAAAGGAATTTGAGGATGGTGGTAAATCTCTTCTGCTGTAGAGAAGTAAATGCCACATATCTCACACATATCATTATGTATGTATGGAGTACCCTGCTGGACACTACAGATATTTATTAGAGGTTTTGGTTACATGTGACAGAAACCCAATTTAAGCTAGTTTAAGGAACAGTAGGAGGTATGGCCTCATGGTACTAGATAATATAGGAATTGGGTTCTTAAATGGTGTCTGTCTCTCAACAGTTCTTTCCTCTGTGTTTATTCTTAGGCTTTTTCTTTTTTGTAGCAAATAGTTATTGGAGATTCAATATTTACATGTTACTTGTTATAAGCAATCCCAGAAATTACAGTTTCTTTCCTGGTAACTATCAGATGAGCCACGAGATGGATCCGATTGACCTTGCTTGAGTCTTGTCCATGAGTCAATCCCTGTGGTCAAGGTCAAGAGCATTGGTTTTCTTTTCCCTGGCCCAGAGGATCTATGGGAGTCCATGGGATCAATCAGCCTCATTCACCCAAAGGAAAGTATGGTTTTATATTAGAAATGAGAGAAAGAACCAAACAAATTCCTAAAATGCGCCCACTACAATATGTATAGGTTGGAATTGTAAATTCTTTATAATAGAATTTATTATTTCCATTTTGGAGATGTGGAAGTCAAACCCTGGAAAAGTTAGGGAATCTGCTTATGAGTAAATAGCCACAAATAAAACTGGAAAGCTGGGAACTGAGTTCAGCCCTGTTTGTACGAAAGCTGCCAACTTGAAGAAGAGTTGATACATAACAGTTGTGTTGGACTTTTAGGGAAGAACATATGAAAACTCTCTGAGATATTAAATACAATTACATCAATGTAAATCAGAAAGCCACAGTAGAGGGTGAGGTGAGAAAATGTGGGGAGAGATATAGGTCAGAACTGAAGAGAAGGTCTGGAATACCCACTTCAGATTATGAGTCAGGATTTATATGAGAGGTAATACTGGTTGTCAAGCAGCAAAGAAATCAATTGTGTTTGGAGAACCGAAACTTACAGTAAGCTAATTGTACTAGTTGGGTTTTTTTGTTTGTTTGTTTTTGATTTTATTTTATTTTTTCAGCAAGTACTGTGTTGTCTGGGACAACACAGAAGTAGAGACAATGGACATTTTAAATGGCCACATCAGCCAGCAGCACCAGGAAAACACCATGGGCTTGTTTCTGTTTTAACTTCTAATCCGAGAAGATAAAAAAATTAGGCACAATGTGGTCAACATTATGGGAGGAATGCCCAGTCTAGTGTAAGCTGGCTACAGATGGAGCTAGGCTGAACTGAAGTAGCTGAACAGGAAGTGGCCACTAATAGAAAGTTTAAACATCCAGCCCAGCCAGGTGGTATAAGAAATACACATGAAAAGATGACAGGTTCCAAGGCCTCGAAAACTATATACGACATACTTCCTATATAGTATTAGGCTTGGTACAGCAACTGGGCAAATGTTTCTCCCTTCAACTGGACTCTGCAGTGTAGGTAGAACAACCCAAATAGTTTTTCTTTTCTTAATCAGCTGGGGGGGGGGGGGGTATTTGAGATATTCTTAGAATGGTATTTCATTGCCCTTTGATGAAATAGCTCATGAAAGCCAAATAATACTTTGGGTAAACTACAGGCTTCCTGAAAGTGCATTTGAAATTTTTGACTCATTCAATTTTCTGTCAAGTTCATCACTGAGAACTAGGAAGGAATTTGAACATTTATAGAGAATTCTGAAAAATTTATAAATTAAGAAACAACAAAAAATCTGTTTCATCAATACAGTTGTGGGAGCTTTGATTTTTGAAATCTATCCCTCAACACAATTTATTTTTACTAGTATTATCTTGGGGTGGTTGGTGTTGACTCCAGTTTTTGCATTTATAACCAATACTAAGGAGCCATAATGGGAGGAGATCTTTCTTTTGTATTATCATTTCTTTTACGAGAGATTTTTGCTCTAGGGTGCATACAGTCACTGGAGAGACAGAGAGACAGAAAGCGAGAAATCCCGACAAGGAGGGGGATGGCCACACCACAGTCTCTTCTCCATTCTCCTCTTGAGATCTTGGGCATGCATGCACATGCATCTGACATGAGTTTAAGCCACCAGGTCTGGGACTTGAACCACAATCAACTGCATGGGAGTCCAGCGATGTAACATTACACCATCTGCTGGTCTCACATATTATTTCAGATCACCTCAAAGGGTTTACTAAAAGCATGGAGGTCAAGGGTACTAAGTACTGTCTCTCATTTTTCACTGAAGCAAGATGAGGATTGGAAAACACCTGAAACTAGATTGAGGCCACCAGCTTATCCAGTGGCATTCTTAGATCACTTATTTTAAATTCCTAGCAATTTATAATTTATTTGTTGAACAATGTCATTTCTAATAGTAAGAGCAGAGATCTATTTTCCCTGCTCCACTTGCCCACAAGTCACCCTTAATTAGAGATTAATTTTTGTAAGGATTTTGAGCAGGAGTAAAAAAGCACTGAGGTTTCTTCTCAGTTCTATCATTTAGTAGTAACTGCAGCAAGTTACTTGATAACTAATAGATTGTATTAGTGTTCTACAGTTTAATTTTCTCCAACCCCTTTCATAGGGGCTATATTTTTCCATCCCAAAGACTTTCAGTTTGGTTATGTAATTTTCTTTATCAAGAGGAAACTTTAATCAGAATATTACCAACAAGAGTACCCATCTTAATTGTGCTTGCCTAATTTTGTTTGGTCTCACATACTTCTCTGCTATCTCAATGAGAAGAGCATGCTCTAGGCAATTACTAATCCCAGAATAAGACAACTTGAGCACACCTGAAGCCAATCTGCAGTCTGAAACCTAGCCAGCACAGCCCACAGAAACACCCCAGTCTTCTCACAAACTCATGAGAGAGAAAAATAAGTTTTTATTGTAAGTCATTGAGATTTGGAGTTGTTATGCAATATTATAACAATTGTAGATTCAACTTCTCTGTATCTCAAATTCCAAATTTATAACATGGGGTAATTTGTATTATACTTATTTCCATACTGTTTTGAAAATTCATTGAGATGATATATTTAACATGTTTACAATATTACTTGCCATATTGTAGAAAACAGTGTCATCTATTATCACCTCAATGTAACAGACCAAAACCTGACAAAGGAGGAGCACAAGCCAACATTAAGCAAGCTGAACTCATTAATATTGGTTACTCCTCTGCCCCAACTTCCCAAATTCTTGCTGAGATAATGAATAACATATACCCCTTGATGGGTAGTGGGTCTTTTCAGTGTGTGAAATACTTTTGATCTTCTAAATATGCCTGATACCTCCAGAGCAGATTAAAAACACGGTGTTTATGACTAGAGCAGATCTTAATGGCATCTAGAATGGTGAATCCTTGCCAGAGTTTCAATTCTGGCTTTCAACTTTCCCCAACTTGATCAGAGAAGTTACTAATTATGGCATTATTGCTAACTATAATCATTATTTATAGTAGCTATAGCTTTATAAAATGTCTTTCTTAAAGAATAAGACTTGGAAGTCTAAATTACTCCTTTATTCATGGGCTATGGGATGGATGCTACTTTAGCAGACATGAAGCAATATTAATATCCTTGTACATCTCAGAGCTTTTGTGTAGCTAGGTGCATTGTCATGAGCATTATTTTAAAGAGAATCGTTTTTTTTTGCTTAACATTTTCTAAGCCAACAGGCTTAAAATGTTTAGTAAACTATGCTGTAGACAGATGTGCTGTCATCCAGACTTTGTTGTTTTATTTGCAGAGCACAGGCAGTGTAGATTTAGCATAATTTTTAAGAACTCTAGGATTTTCAGAATGGCAATGAGTTCTGGCTTCAAATTTCACTCACCAGTTGCAATAGCCACTAACAAAAGAGTCAGCCTGTCCTTTAAAGCCAGGAATTGACTATCTTTCTCTAGCTATAAACTCCTGGATAGGATCTTCTCCAACAGAAGGCCATTTTGTCTCTATTTAAAATATGTGTACTGTAACCCCCTCCTCATCAGTTATCTTAGCTAGATCTGGATAACTCACTGCAACTTCCACATCAGTACTTTCTGCTCTACCTTACACTCTAAGTTATGGAAATGGATTCTTTCCTTAAACCTCATAGGCCAATCTCTACTAGTTTCAAACTTTTCTTCTCCAGCTTCCTCAGTTTTCTCTCAGTTTTCATGGAATTGAAGAGGATTAGAGCCTTGCTCTGAATTACACTTTTTCTTAATGGAATGTTGTGGCTGGTTTGATCTATCCAGACCACTAAAACTTTCTCCATTATCAGCAAAAAAGCTGTTTTACTTTATCATTTGTATGTTCACTAGAGTAGCACTTTAATTTCCTTTGAGAATATTTTCTTTCTATTCACAACTTGGCTAAATATTTAGCACAAGAGATCTAGCTTTTGATCTCTTTCAGAATTCAATATGCCATACCCCATACGCTTTATTATAATATTTCTAGCTTTTTATTTAAAATGAGAGACATATGACTCTTCCTTTTATGTGAATACTTAGAAGCCATCATAGGGTTATTAAATATCCTCATTTCAATATTGTTGTGTCTTAGGGAATAACGAGGCCTGAGCAGAAGAAGATAGGGTAATTACCAATCAATAGAGCAGTCAGAACCCACAGAACATTTATTTATTATGTTTGCTGTCTTACACGGGCACAGTTCATGGGGTCCCAAAACAATACAATAGTAACATCGAGATCAGCAATTACAGATCACCATCACAGACATAATAATAATGAAAATGTTTGAAATGTGACGTAGAGACAGGAAGTCAGAATACATTGTTGAAAGAACAGCACTGGTAGAGTTGCTCAAGGCTGAATTGCCACAAAACTTAATTTGTAAAAAACAAAGTATCTGCAAAGTACAAGAAAGCAAAGTCCAATAAAATGAGACATGCTCCTATTAGGTTCTAGGTTGTCATAACTTCTTTTTGGCTTGACTCAAATTGGAGGTTCTCACAATCCCCTCTTTGTGTTTGATAGTTTACTAGAGTAGCTCACAGAATCTAGGAAAACAGTTTACTTGCTACTGATGACAAAGGTACGGTAAAGAATTCAAATGAATATGGTGTGTATATATATATATATATATATATATATATATATATATAATGTTTACTATAAAGTTAAGCATTTCTATGACACAAATTATACCACTAGGTATTTACCCAAGAAAAATTAAAGAATATGTATAAAAACCTTGACTAGAATTGCATAGCAGCTTTGTTCACAATAGTCAAAAACTGGAAGCAATGAAAATTTACATCCACAGAAAAAATGGATAGAACAATTTTAGTATAGTTATATGATGCTACTTAACGAAAAGGAATTAAATACTGATATGAGCAGTGACAGATGAATTTCAAAGACATGCTGAGAATAAGCAAGACATGAGACCATGTTTTTTTTGCTTGTTTGTTTTGTTGTGTGTGTTTTTTTTAAAGATCTAAGACTAGGGAAACTAATCTGTAGTGCAAAAGATTGTAGCAGTAGTTTCTCCTGGGAGTGGGAAAGAGACCTTGGGAATTTTTAAGAATGATGGAAATATTCTGTATATTGATACGGATCTGATTATATCGGTGTATTCACAAATAACACTTAAGACCAGAACAATGCCCTGTATGTAACTGGCAAGTAGAAAGTTTAAAAAAAAAATCAGGTATGTACACCAAGAACTTTATTAAAATCTTGAATACAGGCTTTCTTGGACTTGATTAATTTTCACATTCTCTTTCATTCAGGTATTCATTAGGGAATGATCATATTGAAGAGTAAATAAATTGCTGTTAAAAATTCCTAATCCAGAAATCTGTTCTGAGAAAATAATTATAAGTGCAGATCAAAATGCATATGCAAAGCTGTTTGTGGAGGTATTTTGATGCTATATTTACATTGAATGTTACCAAAATTGTTAAAAGTTATGACACATTTATGTAATAAATTATTTCACAGCTTAGAAATTAAGTGTTATACAAGGAAATATTACAAATTAATATTGTTGAATAATACAAAATAGAGAATGTAGAGATAACATTATTTCATCTTTGCAAATAATATGTAAATGGGAAATCCTGAACAAATATCTACCAGATTGTTAATAATGTTTATTTCTGGGATTGTGGATGACTTATTTTTTAAATTTTATTTTCCATATTTCTACTTCTTTTAAAATGTAAAATAAATGGTAAATTATAAAGTTTTACAATAATATGTAAAATCTAATAAAGCCCCAAGCTTGCTTTATTTGTCTCTTCTACAAACACTCAATTTTGGGTAAGTCATCTATAAAAACACATGGGAAACCCACAAGCTTTTTTCGAAATCAACTGCTAAGTTGTTGCAGAAAAAGGAGACTGAATTAGGTTTCTTTCCCTTCCTGATGAAACCTGCTCTACTCTTCTCCCATCTTTCCGCCCCCATCTCTTCTCCCCCTCCTGCTCCAATTCTGCTGGCCTCTGAACCATGAAGAGCAGTGATGCTTTTTAGGAGATTCTAGCAAACACTGATATCACCAACATCCATGCCATTCTAGAAATACATTTCATTTGGCTCAATTTCCTAGTCTGCAAACTTGTTTTAATCAAAATTGGAATCAGTACGATAAGAAGTCAGGTACATCTCAGCCCCACTGTTTGGTATTTTGCTAAAATTACGTGAGCTTGGAAGTCTGTAAGAGATCGCCCTGCACTAGAAGGGTTTCTGTAAGCTTATAGGTATGGGGCACAGTGATTAGTACTAAAAAACCAAACAAACATATGTATAAACAACAAATCAGTTTATTAAAACCAAGACAAAGAATAATACAATAATAATAATATAAAAGGAGGTGAAAGAGCATGAGGGAAGAAAAAGAAATGTCAAAAATCTTTCCATGGGTTTTATTTACCCAAAGGTAAATCCAAAAGTTGCTACAGGACAGTGCGCACAAAATTCTCCTACAGAAAATGCCGCCTCTCCCGCTTCACTGGCAGTTGAGTTCACAGTAGAAATACATTCAATTCCACATAGTAATAGCGCTTTAATAACAGATGAAAATATGTTTTATGGTGTGTGTTGATAACTAAATGCTTATCCTATATATAGAAATTCAAATAATTGGAATTTCTCATAGCCTGCATCCAGTTGAGACCACTGGAGAATACCTTGATATAGAAGGTTAAAATCAATAGACTGTGTTTTGGTTATTTTTCAGAAGATGTCTGCTGTATGTTTAATATACTATATTTGTATTATGGGCTCTGGTTCCTGTAAATCTGAGGTCTCTCTTTCTTGAATGAATGAGGAGATAAGCAATTGAATTTGAAAGATACTTTATGCAACAGAAAAGCAATTTTGTTCCTGGTTATCAGAGGGCAAGAAGTGAACTAGCAATTGAATGCTAAATATTTTTAACCCGTGGGATTCTGGTCTGCTTTGGCCCACTAGAGATTATATTTTTCAATTCATCTCAGCTATCATGTTTTGTATAATGGAGAAGTAATTTGTTGAAAGTTTAATCAATTTGAAGTATTTTACTCCTCATGGATGTGAATTTTGTGTTATAAAATCTCAATTTTCCATTTTTAAAAAAGGGAAAGGAGGAAGATTTTTATTTCTACCAACAAGGATACATGAAGCATTGAAAATTAATTTCCTTTAATTAGGGTCACTTTGTGATGAACCAATGTTGGTTTTAACCATTATTCATGATGGTCTTCAAAGATCTTGGTGCTCTCATAATAAAATGAAAGAGGTTGACATTTTTCCTTCACATTTTATTGTGAAAACCTTTGTTCAAATTCATTCATCATCCCCAAATAGTTTTTTTTTTGAGTGGTTTTTGCTATAGGGTGCGTGTACTCACCAGAAGGATGAGAGCGACAGACAGAAAGCGAGAAATCACCCCCTGGGGGGATGGCCACGCCGCAATCCCTTCTCCTCCATTCTCCTCTCAGGATCTTGGGCATGCATGCACACGCGCCTGGCGTGAGTTTAAGTCACTGGGTCTGGGACTCCAACTGTGATTGACTACATGGGAATCCAATGACATAGCCATTACGCCAGAGTGAGTCTGACTCCAGGTATCATTAGAAACAACTGAGTATTGAACTCAGTGGTAGAAACTGACATATTAGTTTTTAAAAAAGAGAAGCCAACAATGATAGATTCTCCTTGGAATCGTTGTACAGGGAAGGTAGGATATGGTGCCTTGAGTCTAATTCCCTGTTCCATCTCCTTTAAGCCCTGAAAGCAATCCTGGAGATGGAAGCCTTAAAATCACCACATACTCTAAATGCTCTGCCATTCAATTTACCTTTAGATCCCTGGTTTTTCCCACTTAGTCTGAGCTATCTGTTTGTAGATTTGATCTAAGCATGTATCAGAGGTCCTTCTACAGAATTCCGTTTCTAGTATTTCTCTCCCTTGTTCACTTAATTTTTCCTCGTATTAATTGTTGGCATGATCTCTGACCTACCCTGGTTCTGTAATTACTGGTTGACCTCCTTCTCCTCCTTAGTTCTCTATTTCTAGTTTAATTCGTTCACATACATTAAATTATATTAATAAGACAAGGTCTCTACCTTTAAGAAACTTATAAGCAACAGATATGGCAGAAGAATGCACAAACTCCCCATTTTGATCCTTGCTCCCCAGAGACATCAATTACCTTAAGAAAAATTGACTCCATTTCCTGCTCTGTGGCACCAGGACTTCCACTGTGGGGAGAGCTCTTGGCAGCTCACTGTGAGACACAGGCACTTACTACTGCATAGCTGGCCAGTCTTGATTTACCAGGCCCAAAGTGCTCAAAATTAATTGTTCATGTTCTCATACCCAATTTCATGAAATTTACAGTTCAGTTAAGGAGGTGAGACTTGATATGAAAATGGCAAAGACCTAAAACAAAAGATTGGGATGGGTTAATTAGGGGAGGAATGATGAAATACATAAACACATGGGGCCCAGTGAAAGCTTAAAGACAGCAGTGTGGAAGGTCTGGTTAGAAGATACTGAGCTGGGTAGAGGGAGAGTGGAGAAAGGGCTGCAAAGATCGTCTGGAATCAGTTGTGAGCATCAATTAAAATAATGTATGTGAAGGAGCTGTGTGAATTTCAAAACACTATAGAAATATAAAAAAACAAAAACTATTATTACAATACCAGAAACTGTGGTGGTTGCTAGTGAAATAATATTTGACTTAGAGCTTTGTTATTTCTTTCAAAGGAAAGAGTTTTGAAGATCATTGCTTTGAATAGTTCTTCTCCATGTCCCATTGCCTGTAGCTATCTTTCTCTCTTATTGACTTCCTTTTGGCTATCTTTAGTACAAATGGTGAAACTGAAGAAAAACTTCAATGCTTTGCTCTCCACTTCTTTTAAAGGTTCCTCATCTCTTTAAGAGTTTAGACTTTAGACTTCTTTTTATAACTGTGTCAGCCCTAAGTCTCAGAGGTCCTGCCTAGCCTTGAGGTTTGTTTACTGCTCAGCAGGGATTTGTTTACCACCTAGTAGGAAAAGAGTCAAGAAGATAAAAGTCAATCGGGAAGTAGAAAGATAGCACTAGGCAGAAAATACCAAGAAAATAAGATTAGAAACACCAGGCCCAAGTAGGGTTGACATTAGCAGTATGGTGACCCTAGGAAGCCTGCTGAATGCACACATTAGATCATTTTGTTGTGTAGATGGTTAGAGGTATTTCATCTCTCTCAAACTACTATGTGCCTGCGAACATGAGATAGCATTTAGACTTTTGTGTTTAAAAAAAAATCCTCAATCATTTCATTTTCTTTTAAGTCTCCAAATATACATGTTTCTGGTTCCCAAGGTTTAGATGGCTAGCCAGATTGAATTTGGAGAGATGTCTTGGATGAATGAAAAGTTAAGAAAATACAATTCATCCTAATGTAGTAAGTCAATAAGATTGTTCTTTAATAGAGTCCTTTGATAGTTTATATTGGTGAATTTTAGGTCTCATGATATTCTTAAATAGCATCAGGAAACACATATCAACTTATTTTAAGGAAAGCATAAGAGTATTTTATTCTCTTTCTTTGATAATTGGTGCTTTTGTTATGTTATGAGTAGAGTTACTTCTCATTAATTAGGATAGACAGAAATCCTGGTTTTTAAAGAGTCTGAAAAATACAGGATGTTTTTGTAGGAGCATTTTGTAGGTGAACATATATTATTTATAACTTAGATGATAAAGATGGTGGAATAACCTTCATGAAATCTTTTAACATGTATGTTCTTATCAACTATTTTTAGGTATTCTTAAATTCTATGTATTGCACTCCAGATTATGCTAATTCACTTGACTATGGAGTTAGATAACTGATTTTTGAGTATTAAAAAGTAGAATTTACATTGATTGAATTGCTGTTATAGCTGGAAGCAACTGTTTCTCAGCAGTTAGATATTTATTGTGTATGAATTATATTAAGAGATAAGTAGGATGTGTAATTCAGAATATTTTAAATTGAAATTTGAGGCCATCTAACACCATTAAAATATATTAATGAATCATTCATTCCATAGACATATATTGATACCTACAGGTTTTTTAATAGCCATGTTAGCCAGAGGTATTTTTCAAATGTCAACAACTAGAAATTAGGCAGAAAATAATGAACTAATTGCTACATTTTGAGTAGCAGGTAGGTAATTATCTTTCTAGAAAAGTAATGCAATATTATGAATATTGATGGAGGGAAACACCTCTACGTATTGGGAGTTTCCAATAAATGTCATTCAGGATGATGAGTCATGAGCAGGCTGGAGCAGATCATGGAGAAGGCGCACATGCCTTGGAAACGAGGAGGAGGCTCACACTTAGTAACTGTTCTTGGACTTTTTTTAATAAGCCATTGCTACACTTCAAAAACCTGCGAGCCCCTGGGCAACCTGTGTGGATATTTCAAAGATTCCAGGTAGAACTGGCAGAAGGGTAATTGTATCCTGTGGAGCTTGTGGGAAGGGTTGGGAGGATTATTAGAGTTTATTAACTATCCTAAGGGATTTCCTTTCTTAGGGACTCTGAATTTTGCCATTTACTCCTCAGTGACCCCTTTAACCTTCAACCTTTTCTTTCTTCCAATTAAGTTTTAAATGTTTCTACAAGAAGTCATGTTACTAGCTTCTACTTTGACTAAAATATTGAAATGACTACTCTATACAGCCCAGATTTGACCCTAGGCATCTGAGATTTTTTTAAACCAATTTTCACTGCTTACTAGTAATTTATACTCCTGTAAAGTCGACAAGGCCTGACTTTTCACTACAAAGCCACCTAGTCCTTTCACAGGGGGAGTCATTCATCCATTCCACACAAGTTTGTGGCTACTGGCTTTCGTACCATGCTGGGTGCTGGTGGTACAACAAAAATTATTTAGTTTACAGAAGTCCCTAAAAGAATTTCATAGCCTGAAGAGGACAGAGATAGGTGATTACAATACAAAAGAAGAAATGGTATCAGGCCCAGAGGAAGTGACTAATGCCATCTGAGGGATCCCGGAAAGGCTCCATAGGAGAGGTGATGCTTAAACAAATCATGAAAGGTGAACATATATTTTCCATTGCAAAGCATGGGGGAGAAAATAAAACAGACTGAAGCCTGAAATCATGATCTGGGAAACACCAAATAACTTAGCATAGTTGGAGAGCTCACAGTGAAAAATGAAGCATGGAAGCCAAATAATCAAAACATATTTAGGCACTTTTTTGTTTTTTTAAGAGATTTTTGCTATAGAGCACATGTGCTCACTGGAGAGACAGAGACAGAGACAGAAAGCAAGAAATCACCTCTCAGTGGGGACGGCCATTCCACCATCCCTTTTCCTCTCAGGATATGGGTACACATGCACATGCACCTGGCGTGAGTTTCGATGCACTAGGGCCAATACTCAAACTGTAGTCGACTACATGGAAGTTCAGTGACGTAACCATTATGCCATCTGCTGGTCCCATATTTAGGCACATTTTTCATTAGAAATAAATTCTAAGATTCTCTTCAAGAGGGCAGAATAGGCTGGTATATCAAAAGTTCTTAACCCAAGATAGATAAATGGGGAGTTTTAAAAAGTGCCATTCTGAGGGACCAGCAGTTAGCGTAATGGCTATGTCGCTGGACTCCCACGTAGTCGACGGCGGTTCGCGTCCCGGACCCGGTGGCTTAAAACTCATGCAGTGCGCGTGTGCGTGCATGCCCAAGATCCCGAGAGCAGAATGGAGGAGAAGGGATTGCGGCATGGCCATACCCCCCTGGGAGGTGATTTCTCGTTTTCTGTCTCTCTGTCTCTCTCTGTCTGGTGAGCGCACACACCCTATAGCAAAAACCTCTCCAAAAAACCAAAAATTACCATTCTGAGCTCAATAGCAAGAAATGAAATCTTCGGTGCCAGAGATGAAAAGGCACCCCTGGAGTTAAATGAGACTTGACGCTCCAGGGTATATACAGGTTGCTTGACCTTAAGGACTGAAGTCAGGACCTATGTCACTGTGTGCCAAGGCTCATCTACAGCCTTGGGAGAAATCCTATGTGCTGATCCTAGAGAAAGGTACATAGCATACCATGAATGTTGCTGTTATGTTATTGTTATTGCTTCCTAAATTGGTTGGTTATATTTTTAGTTTTTACTTCTTTCATCCACTATTTTTTTGGAGAAAGAGCTGACATGCTGCTGGACGAGACTTCCCTGGGGTGCAATGAGAACTTGTCTGGCTGCCACCACAGGGCCTCGGGTTTCCAGGGGCAGAGCCGTCTCATAGTCTTTGGTGGTGTCGGGAGTGTCAGTTTAGAAAAACCAGTGGGACAGGCTGCTGTGACAGCAGGTGGAGGTGTGGTTAAGATGGTCTGTCCTTCCATCATATCCACAGGATGGAAGAACCTTCCTGCCAGTTCTACGTGTGCTCTTTGAACCCTCCACACAGTTTGCTGGTAGACTCCCCCATTCTGTTTTGTCTGTATGGCTTTTCTACCAGTTTTTTCCCATGTGTTTTATTTCCGATATCTTATACAAATTGCTCACTATTCTGGTTTTCTGGCACCCTCACTCCCTCTACCCTACACATCTCTTAGATTTCTAGTGCTATTTTGGATTTACTCCCACATTTATTCTGTGATGTCACTGGACTTTTGCAAAGAAGGAAGGGTAAACATGTGTTTCACCAAATATTGGGTTATTGGAAAAGTTGCGATGTATGTTTCTATGTTTTCTGTGCAAAAACACATCATGACTTTTCTGAAGATCTAATATAAATGATCTATTCTATGCACCCCTTCCTTAAGGTTGCTCCATGGTCACTCATGGAAAGTAAAATTGCTCCAATTAGTGAAAAGATAAGACAGTATTGTTTTTTACACTTATCTGATATTCCAGCACAGTAACAGTTCCTCAGACATAAGCTCTAGAGTATAATTTATCCTTTTGTCTTAAAGACTCCATCTGCCAAAGTGCTATACTTGCCAGCTTTGTGAGGGACTGCAGGGATAGCTTTAGTGACCATGATGCACAAGGAATTTTGTTGGTTTAGCAAAGGGAGAGCTTTTATCAGGGACTGTGAGATGGCTTCAGTTTGTGTGATTGTGTAACATGATGCTTAAATACCACTGCTCTGGGAGCCTAATGTATCTGATTCAAATCTGAGAAGACATTTTTACTGATTAGGGACTAAAGTGGTCTGTAGCAGCAGAGGGAAAAAAAAACTACATTTGAGAAAAGATCACCTTCCCCTAATCATAGGTTAGGAGTTTGGCTTTCCCAGTGAGTAAATAAATCTGTAGTAGAATTGTCTGTATAGAGTCATTTAAAACCAGATTTCTACCCAAGAAGATCTCCTGTAAAGATTGAAGGGACCTCAGTCCACGTGGGCTTCTGTGTTCTGCTCAGATGCAGATTCTGAGGGCGAGTTGTGAGTAGCGAGTCAAAGGAGAGTCGGTGCCCCTACTATGTGTTCCCCCGAGTGTGTGGGGTAGAGAGCTTCTGGCTTCTGCAGGGCCTGAGGAAACCAACACCAGATTACTCTGGTGTCAGTAAGATCTCCTACAGTTCATTTTCTTCCCTAAGTCTGTGTGTGTCACTGGCTACTTGCTGAGTGAAGTTAGAGGAATAAAATTTCTAGACAGAGAAATAGAGAAGTCACTCGTGTCCTCTCCCTCCACTATAAGCTTCCAACTTGAGGCAGCCTGAGCTGGGAAAGGAGGGGAAGCTTGAAGTCTAAAGACAACACTGAGCTTGGACTATTATACAGTGCCTATGTTAATTATTATTAGTCTTATTTATTTATTGAGCAAGAAGAAGAAGGGAGAGATAGAGAAAGAGATGTGTTTTTGGTAGGGTCTTGCTGTTGCAATCCTCTATCCCAGCTTCCCAGGTAGCTAGGATCATAAGTGCATACTACTGCACTGCACCCAACCTGTTTGGGTTGGTCCAGGATCTAAACCTGGTCTGCTCATGTGGCTCCAGCCTCACACAGTGGCTTCCTGTTGCTTACCTACCAATACTGGGCCCCTGAGTGATTTCTTGGTAGGCGATATTCTGGAGACTAAAATTAAAGAGTGTTGAGAAACATCTTTGGCAATTTCCTCAAGGCAAAGAGAAAAAAATACCACGAGTTCATTCATGAGTACATTTTTCTTATTATCTCAGTGCTTGACTTTTTGAAAGAAATATTATTACAGAGACAAATCCTCTACCCCTTGGGGCCAAATTTGCTGTATGTACTGGGGATTGGTCCCAATCTCTTTCTGGTAAGGAGTTTTCTTGGAGTCTAGAACATGATATTCTAGACACTGGGAATCCCAGTCCCGCCATGTCCTATTGGCATTGCTCTAAATTTTTGTCCTATTAATAGGACAAAATGTTTTATAAGTCTCATTAGTTTGGGGACTTTAGCTATTATGCCATTATTCTATCATGAAAATCTAGATGTGAAGGAAGAAAATAGAGACCTCAATCTATATCAATAGTTTTTATTTTTAAAATTTTAAAGAATATCTGGGTCTGAGAGCAATCTGGATTTTCACAAGTCAAGAGATTTTTTTAGACAAGCTTAAGTCTGAGTACCATAGATGGTCAACCTAACCTCATTTTCTTTAGCTGTTACATCTTCAGTAATTTGAACTTTTTTTTTTTTTTTTGGTATTTTTAATATTGAGGGATATTGCTTGGCACGGTACAAACTGTTTGGAGAAGCTCTATTGCATGTGCTATCTTTCTCATTTTAGATGATGCATTCAAAATACCCCTTGGTTTCTTTGAATATGGAATTTCTGAAGTAGTCTGGCAATCTGGATCCCAGCTGAAGTAATTCCTAAGGAAAAAATGGAAGCCCTAGCATTAGAAAACCTGGTTACCAGGTCTGTTTTTACATCCTACTAGTTGCATGACCTTGAATAAATTGTTTAAAATTTCTCTGAGCCTCAGTTTTATAAATTCTGACCCAGGGATGATAATCAAAGTACTAACATTCCAGAAGTGTTGAGAGAAAGAAATGTGGATGACATGTGTAATGTGAGCAGAGTGTTTAATTCAGTGTATGGCACATAGTGAGCTTTCAGCAGGGAGTGGTTGTTATTGCAGCAGCTCCTATGTCCTAGTATATTTCCAGATAAAGTCTGCTGCAGGTCTTCCACAGTCTAAGAAGTCAGGGCTGCTACTGTCTCAGACTTTCCTAGACTTCATGAAGATATTCCTTCAGAAGTTGATTCAAATTTCTTTCTGTAATTTTTATTATTCTGTCTTTGAGATGAAATCAGTCTCAGTGAGATGTCCAAAGCATAGGAATTGAGCTTATACTTCCAAGCAGCTGGGAATGTTAGAGAGGCCATGTCTTCTACTAGACGTTGGGGATAGCTCATCCTTAAATATTTAATTTTCTGCCCCAGGTCAACAACTTCTCAAGCATTAATTAATATCACTAAATAAAACATTACATTTCTCAGATTTAGAGCATCTGAACTAGTGAATTGTTACTACAGTATTTTCTCCCAGCATAAATATCAGTAAGTACTTATTTGGGTTACTTTTGGGTTATTGAAAAAGTCATGGAGCATTTTTGCCTCACAAACAGAAAAATATGTCATGACTTTTCTGACAACCCAATAAATGGACCATCTAGGTGATTTTTTCAAGACAGAGTATTTGGCTTTGCATTCTTTATTGAGGAAAAAAAATTCTATTAGTCCCATCAAGGTTAACCTTATAGCAAGCTGGGTGTCCACCTGTGGTGTGGTGGGTAAAGCAACTGGATCCCACATGGTCAGAAGTACAGTTCGACTTCCGGACTTAGTAGGTGAGAAACACACCAGATGCATGTTCATGTATGCCTGACATCCCTAAAGGAGAAATGGAGAAGGGATTGTGGTGTGACCATCTTATATGGAGCGTCCCTTCTCCCTTTCTCTCTTTCTCTCTCTTTCTTTCTCTCTATCTCTCCCGATGAGTGCACACACCCTCTGATAAAATCTTAAAAGAAGAAAGAACTATGTATGTAGCAAGCTGGTATAGAAGAGTAATTCAGAACAACAGCTTGAAAGGAGCTGTGCTCAAATCCCAACTCTGCGACAGAATGAAACAGTGCAAAGAGCATCTGCTTCGTATTTCAATGGGAGAGTCATTTGGGAACTCCAAGGTAAAGCACTAATTCCAGGTGTTGGAACACAGAAATACTCTAACATTGTAGTTGTTATGGATCTTCCAAGAAGCAGATATCTAATAGCATTAGGAATGCATGAATTTAATTGAGGGCTATGCTTGTGAAGGTTAATGGGATGGAAGCAGGTGAAGACAAGAGATTCTACAAATAGTGCTGATCTGACACCTGAGAAAGGTGAGAGGGCAGAAGTATTGGGTAGGGACACTTTCAGATTGCAGCATAGTTCCATGAAATGGGCCATGCTAATGGGATATTTTCAAGTCAAAGTGATCCTTTAGTGGGGTGCTTCTATGGGAACAGGCCAGGACTGGTACCCTGCCATGCTTAGTCATTGCCAGGAGCACCCAGGGGAAGTGGAGCCTGGGCACACACTTGCTGGTGAACCCAAACGGATCCATGGTCAACTCTGCTTCCCACAGGGTGAAATGTGAGCGGCATATATGCATGGCTGCTTGACTTATTTTTCGTCGTTGGTGAGGATAGGTCAGAACTGCTATGAATAATGGCCCAGACTGAGCCCTACACAAGAGAAGTGGTCAAGGGGTAAAGAAAGGACTGAAATCCACTCGTACACCAGTTGCTAGACTGTGCATCCATGGAGCAGGTTCACTTGGCAGGGACACTGATCTAATTCACAGAAGAGTGTATCTGGGCAGTAATCCAGCCACAATATTTCATGCTACATTAAACACAAAACCTTTAATAGCAGTATCAATGAGAGGTCATCAAAACATTTATGGAAAATGCATTTTATAGGGAAAAAAAAAGCTGTGTATGAGATTCAAACATTTTTGCAACAAAATAAATTTGTACCTTAATTCATTTTTTTCCATGAACATTTCAAAATGCCCTCATACGTGTGCATGCATACACATGTGACTCGAATAATGAGTAGGAGGGCGAGCTCTGGTGATCATTTGCTGGGACTCAATTCTGTTAAACTGGAAGACCCCTCAGTGTAGCATTAACACTCTCTTGGGAGGACAGGGCAGGATCTGGAGGTTTCCTTATGACGAAAAATGTGTTTTGGTAATTAATCATTTGAATGTGAGAGTGTCTCTTCTGTTGAAAGCAGTCAAACTCGTCACCTAGTAAGAAGGGTGACGTTCCAAAGGCTTCATTTATCTTGGTTCCTTTGTACTCAGCAGTGTCTGTGCAAATTGCCTATAAAGTAAAACACATGGGGAAAAGCCACATAGAAGGTTCCTGGGTAAAGCTTTGTTTTAATTCTAGGCGTGATTCTCCATTTATTATCATAGAGATCTGTATCAAATATTCCCACACTGGAAACAATGATTTAAAACACTTTCTCATCTGATTCTACAAAACTACAGAGTATAAACTGTTAAAAAAGAAAAAAAAAGGGAGAGAGAAAGACTAGTAACAGGCTGCCCAGCCTTCAAGGAATGAATGGCACAGTGTTTGGTGGTGAGATTCTGGGTGCTGACTGTGGTTTTGTGTGCCACGGACAGCTGGAGCAGGTCTGTGATGTGTTCTCCCCGTGGTTCTGAATTAGTTAACAGTCTACATAATCTTCATGTGCTGCCGCTAAGATTTCAGGTATTTTAAATCTAAATGAAGCCACTTTGCTTATCCTGTGTAAATGGAACTTACAAACAGAACTGCAATTTCATTTAATAGCTATAAACCATTACTCTAATGGTTTGACAAATACCTATGAGGATAGACTGCAATATTTCATCCAAGAAAGGACTGAATATTAAATAAATGTAACCTCCCAATGGGTTCTACTTTAACCCCCTACTAATTTTGGAGGGTGGATTTAAAAGCTGAAAGCATTTGAGAGTAAATGTTAGGGATGGATGCAGCAGGTTCTGTGGTACAGATTAGCACTTTATCCCAGTAATCACAAATCCTTTTTTCATCTTCCATTATCACTTCAAACTCATCACTGTCAAGTGCAAAACTTAACTCGGAAGTTGGGAACACCATTGCTTCCCGGTCTGACGTCCTGCTGGGGGATTTAAGCAATTAACTAATTTTTCTATTTTCTGCTTATGCTTATTATTTTTTGAATAAAAAAGAAAAACTAACACTAAACACTTACAAATCTCATCTAGCTTGACATCAATGGAGTCATAAGTGCATGTCCCAACAAAATGGCAAGATGAAATTACCTTTCCATAGTTAGCAAATTGATCAAAGGCACCATCTCTAGACTGAAAGACTGAAATGTTATCAAGGGACTTGTAAATAAGAGGGCTCATAAGTTGGAACATTTGAATGGTGTCTAGAACCAGAAAAAATGATTTCTCTAATTAAAGATACTTTTGATGTTGGTTGATTATAGAGCCGGAAAAATAGGACAATGCCCTAAGGACAGATGTTTTCAAGAAAAAATTGATAAAAAAAAAAGGGTGTGGGGACAGTTTTCACGCAGAGTATAATAAAGATTTAGCCTATTTGGTTCATACTTTTTTTTTCCTGATGACATATCACTTATATGCACCCAAAAGAACACTTATTCTGACAATTGGGGGAGAAAAAAAAAAGCTACAGGGGGGACCCACAAAAATTGATCATGTTGGTAATAACCTAAGAAAAATAACAGCAGTTACAAACCCTTTAATTATAACTGGCTTTAAAAAAAAAATCTGAAACTGCTTATAATGGTTGCTTTCATTCTGTAGTTTTGTTTTGTGTTTGACAAGAGAAAAAATGTGCTGAAAGCTTCTGATTACTCAATAGCAATTACCAGAAAACCAATCAAAAGGCAATTTGGATTTTTAGAAAAGTGTGACTTATCAGTTTATCCAATAGAGCTGTTTTATTTTTTATTTTTTTTCTTTTTTGGCTAATTGGATGGTGGTTTAAAAAAATTTCACAGGAACACAGATTTTTTTTTTTTTTTTTTTTTTTACTAATAAAACAGACCAATAAACAAGACCAGAGACGTATCTTTCACTGTCAGAAAAATTGTCCCTGTCACTACACCTATTCATTTCCTAAGATTCTTCTTGGTTTCCAGATTTTCTTGTATTCAGTTTCTGCACCTGCAGCATATCCAGAAACTGCTGTGAGGAGACCCTTTTTTGACAACAAAGCAGGCATGGGGTGCAGCATTGCGTTCTGATGAAAAAATAACATCCCTATGAATTTTCTAAATTGCATAATGTTTCTTCAAATGACAGGAAAAGGATACAAATACATATAATGAACTAATTTGAGGTATAAATTAGTCTCCTTAGTAGCTTGATAGGGATTTAAAAGAAAAAGAGTACGTGAAGCATGAGCCTCCATTCTCCTCTCACCTCTTTAAACCCCTTCCCCACCAATCCACCCTGGCTCAGCAATGCATTTCATTTGTCTGCAGATGAAACAGCAGCCACTACCAACCAAGAAGCCACTTGTGCATGTGTGTGTGTGTGTGTGTGTGTGTGTGAGAGAGAGAGAGAGAGAGAGAGAGGGAGAGAGAGATTCAAGTGTTGAAACAAATTTCCTCCAACAGAGAGCTTGAGGCTACTGTGCACACATGTACACACACACACACACACAGAAGTAGGAGGGCATGTTTCAAAGAGTAAATGTTTCCATCAATTTCTGGAACAGGCCAGTTGTAGACAAATTTCCTTATCACTGCATTCATAGGTGTAATTTCTAATGGTGAATTTTTCAAGAGAAGTTCATGTGATAAAAGTTAAACTTGCTCTACATTAAGGGCAAAAAAAAAAAAAAAAAGAAAAAGAAAAAGAAAAAGCAGCCTCTGCTGTATCGAAAGTTGCTTTTCATTGGAAAGATGCTGAAGGCAGAAGTGTACAATTGTTTGCCTTTCAATATTCCATTTGCAAGAACATCTTTTCATTGATCTCTGTCTATATGTCCTGAAAGTGTGTGGTGTTAATTTGTTTTTTGAGATATAGATCACATAGTGTTGCCAACATTTATGCTTACCATTAAGGTTCTTTATAATGGTTTATTTCGACTTCTTTTGCAGCAAACTCACATCTGCTATTGTAGATAGAACTCTATACAAATCCAAACAAACAAAATAGAAAAAAAAAAAAAAAGACAGTTATGAAGACCGCTGAAGTCCTAATACCTTTGATGGCAGTTTATTTCACAGTGGAAATATCTTTTGTTCTGACATGCATGAGTGCTTGACAAACCACTAGAAGTTAGTTTTATAGACAACTTCATGGTGACAAGTTCTTATTTCCTTTATTGAACTCAAAAGAAAATGAAATTTCACACTACTTTTTGGAAACTCTTTAAATGTGAGGGAATTTTTTTAATGAAAATTCTACTTCTCTATTCAATATAGCAATTTTGTTAGATCTTTTTTTTTCGCATTATTTTTTCTATGCTATTAATGAGTACTTAGTACCTGTTACTAAGGAGTACTTGGGACCCTTTCTCAGTCCTTGTGCCAGGGTGTACTAGCAGTGCCATATTCTATCCTCTCAACAAACCAACTAGATAACATTTTCCCCATTTCACAGATGATGAAACAAAGGCTCAGAGATTTTTGATGATTCACCCTGAGTCAGGACACATAATAACTTCCTATTGACTCAGTATTTATTCAGAATAGCTCAGAAGTTTCAAGTGAAAGAAGGTCATGATTTTAAATCTCACTGGACTGATAAAAACAGGCATTACACTGAGGGTTTATATTACTATTTCCATGGCACTGAAACTTCATATGCATAAAGTGTTACTTT
Organism: Tupaia tana; assembly: GCA_026018925.1. Taxonomy (NCBI): domain Eukaryota; kingdom Metazoa; phylum Chordata; class Mammalia; order Scandentia; family Tupaiidae; genus Tupaia; species Tupaia tana. Next base: position 64,700,598 of record JAKSZU010000004.1, read on the forward strand.
TCTGATATTACATAGCTTGATTTATTTTTATGGTAAGTCCATTGTAGAGTTTGATACATATTTAAACAAGAAAAAAGGAAATTAAATCTTAAAAGATCATTTATATAAGATTAAAGTGGCTGTCTTAAATACACACATGTGGATAAGGAAAATGTTAACCACATTTCATATCAGAGTCAGATTGTCATTCTGCATTTTTACTGTCTGAAAAGTTTTTCAGTCACTATTTTTTTCACTAAGGGGAGAAAACACTTGGCTCACTCTTGGGAATGGGCCCTGAACTCCTGCTGCTCTTAAGCTAGATACAAAACAATGCATTTCTTTAAAGGTGTCCAAGGAAGGTCTTGATGTTTTAAGAGTTTTAGAGGTACATGGTGAATATGAGCACATTTGAAAGACTTTTTCTTTTTGTCTAGTCAAGAACGCAGATTTGAGGTACTATTTGTAGTCCGTCTGTACCTGCTGCCCTGCCCCTGTTGGTTACTCTAGGCCCTGTCTGGCTGCCCTGTGGACTTACAAGGTCTGAACACACTTATACCTTCTTAGCTGTGGTTCATGGCAAATTATTGAGTCATTGGGAAAGTCTATGCATAGAAAAACCTGTCATGACTTTCCCAATGACTTCATCATTCAGAAGCTTTGGCTCTGTTTGATTAGAGGACAGATCTTCCAGAGGGTAAACCAGAGCTGTCTGAATAACAGTTTGGCCTTGCTATGGTCCAAATTTGTAGAGTCTTCCCTCAAATGTTCCCATCATGCATCCTCTCCCTTCTCCTTTCCTCTCAGATTAGTGTCCTTTCAGGCCTAAGTCTCTAAACCTGTTACAGCAAAAGCACTCAGGGACCCTCTTGGGCAGAGAAATCTGTAGACTCTAATATGAGATGAGAAAGTACAATCTCAAGTTTTTGTCAGTTTTCTTTAGGACAACTTCTGAACACTCATTGGACCATTTGTCTGCATTCTACTAAACAATGAAACTTACCTTATCATCTGAGTAGTTTAGCCATATTCTGGTCCTACTTAGACCAATGCCAGAGGAGAACCAGCAATAGTAGAGGAAGCTTTATTCCTGCTCTTTTTCAAATATTTAATATTTTATTTATATTGATAGTAAAAGGCTCAGGGTAATAGAATTGTGAAAGTAAAGAAGGAATAATGATGGTGGAAATAATATTTTAGTTTTTTCCTTATTTTTTTCATTTAATTTCTCCTTTATTTTCATTGATCAGAAATAACTGTTTTTCTGTACTAGTGAAAGGTCTATATTTACTACTTATCTATTATGTTATAAAGAGTAAAACTTTCTATTCATTGTTTTGGTATCAGTAACTCTTTTAACTGCAATGATATAATATTTAGATTGATTATTAGATAAAATAGTCTTTAGAATATTGAACACCTTAAAGATGCATTTTCTTGGTTCTCCTCTCTCCTTTTTGAATTTATTGTTCTGGTCTTTTAAAATCTTGGTGTTCTGGCTTCACCCAGAAGTTCTTCTGTCTCCTTGTGTAAGAGGAATGAGTATGTGTGGGGGAGGGAGCATCAGGGGAGCATTCTACATGTTTGTAGCTAATAAACAGAGCCACCTGAGTGAGCAGAAATGAGATGCCCTTTCTCTTAAATGTTGATTTTCCTACTGTCAACTAGGTAATTCTGAGTGTTTACCTGCTTATGCTAGATGAGGAGAAAGGTCCCAAGAATTTAAGATAATATTGATGTCAATCCAAGCAAAAGAGGTATTAAACATATGAAAATAAGAGGAACCATTTTGTTGAGCAAATCTTGAGTTATGATCTGACTCTGCCCTTAATAGACCTCGATTTATAACAATAAAAAGGTTAAGATGTTATTAAATGTTCCATTGATCTAGGTTTTTGTAAATAAAAGATGTCTGGGCCCTGGCTTTGATGCTATAGTAGACAAGACATTGTGGGGGGGTCTCTTAAAGATACTCGAGACAGAATATTCTGTATTCATTCATTGTTTATTCAAGCTCTATTTATTGATACTTATTATGTACCCAACTCTAGGGTACACTTTAAAATTGAGGTGACCAATTTGATAGCAACTGGCTGTAAATGCTATTTGAATTTAAACTTAAAATTGATAAAATTTTTTTTCAAATTTAGTTTTTTCACTAGCCCTATTTCCAAAGTCAAATAGTCACTGTGGCTAGTGTCTACCATATTAGATAGCACAGGTAGAAGGCCAGCAGGTGGTATGGTGGTTAAGGTGCTGGACACTTCCACATGGCCAACCACAGTTCGAGTTCTGGAGTTGGTGGCTTGCTTTCTCACTCTTCTCTCTCTCTCTCTCTCTCTCTCTCTCTCTCTCTCTCTCTCTGTGTTTGTGTTTCACTGGTCAAATTAAAATTAATGAATGAATAAATAAAATTAAGTAAATAGATAGCACAGGTATAAGACATTTCCATCAGTGCAGAAAGTTCTACTGGACCATTTTGTTCTAAAAATTAATACTAACTAAAAAACACATTGTCTTCTTCCTAAACTATAATAGTGAAAGTAGATTTATTTTTCCAAGAGAATATGTAAATACTATGCCCTGTATAGTCATAGGAAGGAAATGTGTATGTGATGAAGAAAGAGAATAATGGGGTAGAGGGGAAAACCTCTCTCAGACAAACTTTAAGGTAAGATATAAGATGGAAAAGACAGCAATTATTCAAAGGGCCTTCTCTCATCATCTTACCATGCCATAGCTGTGGAAACCATGCCCAACTTTCTGGTCACTGACCTGTTGCTACTTGTGTATCTTATTTTTCTTGGTGAACTGGATCTGACTCATGGTGAGGAGCCAAAATCTCAACTGAAATGTAAATTCTGAACTTAAGGCTACACGACTAAGGAATAGCTTCAATGTGGACTATGCCTACCTGCTTCTAAAGTCCATCCTCTTTAGCACATTCAGAGCCAGTAAGAGACTATATCATCTCTCTGTATTTCCATGAGTCACTCAAACATATTGATAAATGTTTATTGAATGATGTCGGCGCCCCTTCTGCAGAGAAGAGACAGCACGACACCCAGTTCTTCCTCCCGCAGTCTTTATCTGCAGGTTTCAGCTTTTCCCGCTAGCTTCTTCCCGGTACCAGCTTCTTCAGCCAGCTAGCTTCTCTCCTCTTTACCAGCTAGCTTCTCCAGCTTTACCAGCTAGCTTCTTCCTTCCAGCTTCAGCTTCCTCCTCAGCGAGCTTCTCTCGCAGCTTCCTTCAGCCAGCTAGCTTCTTCTCCACAACTTCTTTCTCCCTGTATATATAGGGTCCTCCCAGCGGCCCCACCCGCAAGTTCCTTCACCTGTGCGAGGCAAGTCCTGATTGTCTGTAGAAGGAGTTGTTTGTACACGCCTCCCTATGCAGCCAGCAGCGCCATCTTTGCTCGGCGGCCAACAGCGGAAGCCAACAGAATGAGACAGAAAATGCCCTAGATACTCCTCCATCAGCTAGATGCAACATGCAAGAATGAACTCCTTGTGCCTCCTTGCAGATCATTGCACTCTCACATTCCTCATTTCCAGAGCACCACCAATCTCTCTCTGTCGTCTTCCTTGGCACGCCTACCTCATCGTTCCTGTCTAACCAGCCATAAAATATGTTCTTTCTCCTTATACTCAGTTTATTTTTTGATCACCCTTTGCCACCTAATGCCTTAATTTCCAGACTCTTTTCCATTTCTGCATTTAATATCCCTTCACGCAAACCCAGGATGGCTTTTCATTTGTCATATTCAATTCGATATTCAAGGCTTCCGGGCATCTGCTTCACTTTTCTCTACCAGACTGCAACCCTCTGCCCCCAACCTGACCATCTTGCCATCTGACTGTCTTCTCATTTCATTTTCTCTTAATAGATACAGTGCTCAATCCTGATTTCTTTTTTACCAAAAATATAGTCAATATTTATTATATGCCTCCTGTATTCAGGCACTGTGCTAGAAGCTCAGGACATTCAGTAAATCAAACACAGATTCTGCTCCCAAGAAGCTTGTTATCCATTTCCTCCTTGCTACTTTTTAATTATAGTCGATGATAAGATCCTTTCACCTACATGAGGCCTCTAGTACTTTTGCTTTCCCAGCTCAGAGAAGATAAACTTCCTCTGAATTTCCTCAGTGTTTTCTGTTCTTATCTCATATTTTAACAAATAGTTCATATTTTTATAAAGACTACATGTCAGAGACATTGCTTTTTTATGATGAATATAAAATAGTGAAATAGGTGTCAGATAATGGCAAAAGAGTAATACAACTGGAGCCATATGGAAAAGGTTCTAAGTTCACATCCCAGGACCTCCTGAGTACACCTGAACACACATGTGCATGCCCGTATCTCACATCAGCTGAGATGGAGTGGATCATGGCATGAAGACTCTGTTGGGGGTGTCCGTCTGTCTCTCTCTTGAACTAATTTTTAAGAGACATTTTTGCTATTGGGCATGTGTGCTTGCCAGAGAGACAAAGACAGAGAGACAAAAAGCGAGAAATAACCCTCCCCTCCCCCGGGAGTTGGCCATGATACAATTCCTTTTCCTCCATTTTCCTCTCAGGATTTTGGGCACTCATGCCACACACACCCAGTGTGAGTTTTAAGCCACCAGGTCCAGGCCTTGAGCCATGGTTGACCACATGGGGGTCTAGTGACTTAACTATTACTCCATCTGCTGGTCCCATAAAAGAAAATTTTTGAAAATAGCTAAATGCATAATTTCTTAGTTTGAATTATGTATAATAGTCACATAATTGACAATAACAAGTGGTGGCTGTGAGCCCTCTCTACTTGGGCAGCGGTTAGTACTCCCCACAGACAGGATAGGCAGGAGGACCAAACTGTGCTAAGGTCGTTGTAAAGTCCAATCTCCTTTTTAAAATCTTTGGAGGGAGCCAAGGATTCGACCAGCTTTCTGTATCCCCTTGAGTGCCTAACACACACTTGCACTTGAGGAATGTTTGTTGGGCAAAATAATTCAGTATTTTCTTCATAGAACCATGGTACAAATATCAAGTATACCCCCTCTCTGGGAGAAAAGGAAGCAACTGGTCTCCAGGTCACCAGAGGTACCATGGCTAATACGTGAACAGTTTAAGGGAGCTCTCTGAAATCTGAGGACCCAAACCTGAGATGATGTAAGACGGAATGACAAGAATGAGTGACGAAGGCAGCGTATTGCTGTCAGGACAGGTACTTCTTACCACTTAATAATGAGACACGGTAAGAGACAGTTAGAAAATACCATGTTCAGTTCTAATTGTAGACCATCTAAGTAGATGATATCTTGCTATGCAACAGTAATACATTTAAAGACATTTCCAGGCTGAAGGCTTGCTTAAAAGACTAGACTCAAGAAGGCCAGCAGGTGGCATGGTGGTGAAGGTACTGGACACTCCCACATGGCCAACCACTGTATGAGTCCTAGACTCACGTTCTTTCTCTCTCTGGTCAAATTAAAAATAAATGAATGAGTAAATAAAATTAAATAAATAATTTTTTAAAAAAGAGACTAGATTCAAGAGGTGAAACTCAAACAATCTGAGAGCCTTTTTGTGGTTGCGAGGATCTAAGATTTTACAAAGTTTATTTTGTTTAATAAAACAAATACATAATCCCTACTGAATGCACACATGCAAATACATACCCTTCCAGGTACTGTGATGGGAGTCAAAGCAAAAAGAAAAAAGTATCTACCAGCATCATAGACGAAATTGTTAAAACCAAAAATTCTTCTGATAATACAAGTCATGATGAAATTGAGCTCTAATGGAAGTGCAAGGGGATGTGAGCATGCTGTTGGTTGAGAAATGAATTTCAGCTGAGGTGACTTCATGCACAAGGTAGGATTTTAAGTGAGCATTGCATACAGCTAACTGTTGAGGGCAAACAGTACACAGAAAATCCTATCAGAAACCCAAACAGCCAGGACAAAAGCCAAGCTATGAGGTCTGGGAAGAGACAACGTGCCTTGGAAAACATACCTGCAAAGGCAAGTCTCCACCGAGAAAGGCACTGGACTGCAGAACCTGGAAGTGGGATCGTGTTCTCTCGTGTTCTCTCTGTGGACAGTTTAAGGGGGATCTCTGAAATCTGTGGACCCAAACCTGAGATGACATAAGATGGGATGACAACAACGAGGAATGAAGGCAGCGTCCCTTGCATTTAAGGGATAGAAAAGCAGAAACCTTTGCATTAGCAAGGTTACAACACAGAAGCTGAGGTCCCAGGGTGAAGGCCATGTACTCAGCGGGCTCCCAACCTACTTTCTCATTACTGTTATTAGTATCAAAATGCAACCAGCATTTTCCAAAGTAATTTATTATTCTCATTTCAAGCATTTTCATTATTTCTGCATTTTCTCCTCACACTCCCCAAACTGTAAAAGATGGACTTTTTGTATTAGTTCCTTTTTAAATTACATTTTACAGCTTTTAAATGGTTTGCAACCACTAATACTTCATGATGAATAGTCATTTGTAACCACTGTCTATTTTCAGCAACACATCACAATATCGAATTACAGAAATATTTTCATTCAACCAAAAGGTTCCTATAGACAGAAACCATTTTAGGAAAACAGTGAGATGCCAGAATAAAATCCAAGGTTTCTAAGGCTAGGTGATGGCACACCCATGGTGCAGTGGGACCCACATGAGAAAGAACATGGGTTTAGCTCCTGGGACCTCTCTGAGTCCGCCAGGCACACGTGCATGTGCCTCCAAACCAAGCCAGCTGACATGAGAAGATTGTGGTGTGAAGACCCTGGTGGACAGTTCTCTCTCTTTCTCTTTCTCATAGGAGAAATAAATTAAGATTTAAAAAAAAAAAAAAAAAAAAAACAAAAAAAAAAACAAAGTTTTCTTTCAAAAGAAGTCAGGGAGGGGCCAGCAGAAGGTGTAGTGGTTATCATTGGACTCCCACATGGCCAACTGCAGTTTGAGTCCCAGACCCGGTGGCTTGAAAATCATTCTGGGTGCATTTGCATGCGTGCCCAAGATGCCAAGAAGAGAATGGATGAGAAGGGATTGCAGCCTGGCTATTCCCCCTGGGGGTGAGGTGAGATTTCTCACTTTCGTGCTCACTGTCTCTGTCTCTCTCTCTCTCTGGCAAGTGCATACATCCTAAGGCAAAAACTTCTAAAATAAATAAATAAATACAATCAGGGAGATGGCATAATGCTTGGAGGTCTCTCCCACTAACTAGCTGTTTTACCAGGACCATGTTATTTTTTAATCTTTAAATAATGTCAAGGATCATCTCTCTGCTATTTTCCAAGAGCTCTCTTCTCTAAAATGGGTTACCCAGTACTTGGAATTCAATTTTACCTCATAAATATAAACTACAAATTTTCATTATTTCATTCAGTGTTTCTAATTAAATCATATACTAACTATACATGAAGGTTTTTATAAAATTTAATAGCAGCAACATCTCATATTTGGATATGCAGGGTGCATATCCAAAACATGAACTTGACTTAACCTCCTTGCAATAATGCAAGGCAGTTTAGTCAGTCTAACCCGAGTTTGGGTCTCTTAGCCACCACCGAGTAGCTTAGAAACTTGGGGCAAGTTACATAGTCCTCCTAGGTGTCAGTTTGTGTGAAACACAGCGATAATAAGGCTGTGTGGAGATTTATTAACTGAGATAAAATATTCAGTCTTAGCACAGTGTTTTCACATATAATAAGTTGCACTTTACTATTACCTGCTATTCTCATAACTACCTGACGATGCCATGAAAGTGAATTAGGCATGTTTCCAGCCCTAACGGGAAGGAAGATGAAGTCGATTTGGCAACACCGTTACTATACAGGAGAGAAAAATGCTATTGTCATGAAAGCACATCTGAAAGCCTGGGAAGTCGGAAGTGGCGTCGCGTGCTTTCTGCTCAGTGTGTGTGTCACTGACCTTCAGCCCATGGTGTAGTGACCTGCTTTCTGGCTGCTTTGCACTATTTCTTACTTCTTGTACACAAGATGCACATGAGAGGATACTTCCTAAACGATGCTGGAGGGCTAGGGTAAGAAAGCAACTCCTCCTTTAACTTTCCTTGTAATACTGCTCTGCTTTGTTTAGGCAGGGCGTGAGGCAGTGGGCTTTGCTGTTCCGGTCACATCATCCCAACTGCTACAGGGTCCAAGCACACTCCATTAAAAAGATAATTCTTTGGAATAATGTTTTGCCCTCTAAGAATCTTTTCTCTCTTAAAAAATAGACTATTTTCTGGATTCTAAGATATAGAAGGCATACCATTATTTTAACAGTTCGTGTGTGTGTGTGTGTGGCAGGAGAGGAATAGGGAAAGATAAATACATTATATATGTTGCTGTTAAAAACATCTAATTTCAGAAATGTTAGATGTCTAGCACATATATATCTAAACATCGAGGTATAATATCCTATATATAAGCCATTTGGTCACACTACACTTATGTACAGAGTAACTCTAGAGTTTATTTGTTTATACATCCATTCATTCAACAGATATTCATTGAGTGTTTGGCATATAATCTTCTGGGCTATAAAATGAGGTAGCTTCTGACAGGGTTTATGCAAACAGGAGCTCTGAATTTAGACAAGAGACGTGCAATGACAATGTGGCACGAAGCACTGATGGAGACAGATAACAGGGGATGCTGTAATGTTACGAGTGCAGTAACTAATTGCCTAGACCACAGCAGGCAGGACGACATTACAAAGGTTTATAGAGGGAACACTATTGAAAAATCAGTAGCGGCTGTTTGTCTCACCTCCATGTGTTCAGAGTGAAACGCGTGGAGGTTTGGGACCACAGCCCATACAAGGGACCCAAGTGTGGTAGCCACATTTCTAGATCTGGCTAAACCAATGATCATTTTAAACACTCTGATGTGCAAATCCTTGCTCTTGTGTTCAAGTTTAGCTTCTTTTGTTTCTGCTCTCAATACTCATCACAGGGTCTTCTTTTCAGTACCGTTTGAGAACGAGAGTTCCCTGGTCCAACTTCAGCTTTTCCCCTTAGCTACTTTTCTGCCTTTATTTTCTAACTCCACATTCTAACATCATGTTCTAACCCTCACTATATCTGCAGGTAACTTATATTTGCTTATTGTTTTCTGCTGAAAATCCTCGCTCTTCGCCCTTGTGACAGGGGAGAGTAGATCTGGAGCGCTTCAGTTTACAGGGTGACAGAGAGCAGGGGAGGAAAGAATATTCTAATCAAACAGAGAAACAGTGTTCCTTTTCCTCATTGGGAAGAATTTCAGAATTTTATACCCTGCTTGGTCTATAATAATGGGAATATATATGCCTAACTTACAAGGTATAGAGAGACTGAAGCTAAGAAGTATATTTGTATGTACCCAGGATATTGACGACACATACTAAATCTTTGGGAAATGTTTTTTCTCTCATGCTCATTTGATTAGCAACTTCTGTCAGAGACACACCTTGTCCCCATTAAACGTGACAGGAGATTCCTTCCCTGGGTTTGTTCAGATCTGGCATCCCGAACATTATCTAGGTCACTAGGAAAACAGTCATTGAAAATTTCTTGATGCTATGAGCATATGACAACTTTACCTCCTGTCTCTCCCAGTGTGTGCCTAGACTAGGATTCAATCATGAGGTTCATTTTGACAATTTTATGCTATGTGGGGAAATATTGTATTCTTTTGACTGATCAAATATTTTGGGTCCAAATATTCCTACTGAAAAGTGTTTGTGTGTGTGTGTGTGTGTGTGTGTGTGTGTGTCTGTGTATGTGTGTGTAACAGAGAATCTTCAGGTAGAGTATTAGGTTAAGGAAAGCCACTGACGGCAGGAGATAAAGTTTTACATTAGAGCTACCTAGTATCTATGGTGCTCGGAAATTAGTAACATTAAAATATTTTTAAATCCATAAAACACACTTTTGATAAAATGCATCTTGCATAGACTAGAGGATACAGAAATTGTAATTCTGATGTCTAGTTCCTGTTCATGGACACCTAGGCTTTGTATGGTTTATAGTAAGGTCAATGCCTAGTCACAAGAATGAACCCATTGATATATTTACCTAAGGCAGCCAGAAGACATAATTCATGGGATGAGCTCATGCTGTAATCAAGAGTGGAAGAGATATTAATGAGGCAGTAGTAGGCATGCTCAAGGCCGTGAGGAGTGGACAAAATACAAGGGGCAAGGTCTGGGGGCATCAGAGACAGCTCGGAAAGTGGACATTAGGCTGTGGTTTCAGTATTTCTAGTCATGGTTTAGCATTGGCCTTGAAGTTACAAAGCCCAGTCAGGTACCTAGCAAGACATATTATTCTTTTCTTCCCCCAACACTTTAATTTTTAATCAATAAAATTTATATACAGTCAGTGTACAAGATGATTTGATATATGTATACATTGTTAAATGGCTAAATCAAACTAATTAAAATAAATGTATTATATAACATACTTATATTTTTTTTGGTAACTACACTTAAAATCTCTCACAGTACTTTTTAAAAAAATTTTTGCTATGGGGTATGAGTGCTTACCAGACAGAGAAAAACAAAGAGAGAGAGGGCAAGTGAGAAGGCTTTCTCTGGGGCCATGGCTATGCCACAATCCCTTTTCTTCCACTCTCCTTTCAGGATGCGGGGCACACATGCACCTGTGCCCAGTGTGTTTGTCAAGCCAGCAGGTCTGGAACTTGAACCCTATAGTTGGTCATGTGAAATCTAGCCACCTTAACCTCCATGCCATCTGCTGCCCCTCTCACAGTAATATTTTAAAGAACTATTTAACTTAGTTTATTATTATTATTTTTTAATTGACCAGAGAGTGACAGAGGGCAAGTGAGAAAGCAAGCCACCAGGTTTTAGACTCAAACCATGGTCGGCCAAATGGAAGTCCAACACCAACCACCAGGCCACCTGCCGGTCCCCTCTCACAGTAATTTTTAGGTAAATAATATGTTAAACCACCATAATAGACCACTTGAACTTATTCCTCCTAACTAAAATTGCATATCCTTGGAATAACATCTATTCAAACAACTCACTCTACTCTTGCCTCTACTAACTACCATTTTACTCTCTGCTTCTATGAATTTAACTTTTTTTAGATTCTATATATAAGGAAGATCATGCAGTATTTGTCTTTCTGTGTTTTATTTCACTTAACATGCCCTCTGTATTCATCAGTGTCATCCCTAATGATAAGATTTCATTCTTTTAGAAGACAGAATAGTATTCCATTGTGTGTGATCATGTGTGTGTGTGTGTAATCTCACATCTTTTTTATCCTTTCATCTATTGATGGACACTTAGGTTGATTCCACATCTTGGCTATTGGAATAGTGCTACAATGAACATAGGATTGCAGAGCTTTCTTTGACATGTTGATTTCATATCCTTTGGCTAGATACCTAAAAGTGGGGTTGGCAGGGTCATATGGCAATTAAAGTTTCAAAATGTTTTCTCTGGCATTTTAAAAATGGCACATGTACTTTGCCTGAATAGAAATGGCCTCAATTTATTTTGAGTCAGAGAATAACTGAATTAGAGATCTCCAGGGTTTTGAGAAAGGGGCACTTATATTGAATTAATATAACTATTACTGATGTTTAATCCACTGTTGAGCATTCCAAACAATTGAATATCTTGTATGATACAAAAGTTACTCCCTCTTGAAATAAAACATTTTATCTTCATAAGACTCGGAGAAAATATGAGAATTTCCACTTCATATTGCATTTAATTTTGTTAATTTGATATTTCCATTCCTGTATCTTAGATGTCCTCTCTGTAGACATGAGCACACATCTTTGTATGGAAACAATAGAGTCCATAAGCTGCCAGTGTCATTAAATTTACTTCCTCAACAGCTTTCAAGTCTCTCTTTGGCAACAGAGTCTGGGAAACTTACTAAAAACTCAAAATTATTTCACCTATCACTCATATGAAGTATGCCTATAAGAAATTAAGGGTACTGGCTACTTATAAAGGTAGTCTCATTGTTACAGCATAATCTATATACATGAAACAGATTTACACGGGAAATGAAAGCTTTATCTTGGATGGAACCATCATGAAGGATTCTGAATCAAAAGCAACCAGAATTTGTAAGCCAAGTTGAGTCTACTTTTTTGGATTATAGATTCTTTGTATCACCAGATTTACACTTACATTGCTCTAATTTAAACGTCACTAATTTTAACTGAATTGTAAGATCTGGGTACCTATTGACCGGAGACGTCCATTTTGAATACCTCTATCTACAAATCTCTGTGACTGGTGAGGTGCCTTTCCTAAATAATTCTCTATGCAGAAGTATGTATTTAAAAATAGCTTGTCAAATTGACTAAGAGGGAAACTTGATGTTGCCAGGTCCATCTCCCTACACAGACACATTTTGACACAGTGTATTTGAGTGCTAATAATGACATTAGAAGATGTTGGAAAGAGATCTAATTCAGCATGCAGAAGTGACTTTGCTGTCATCTCCTATTTTCTGCGCAATTGACAGCAGATACTTGGGGCTGAATTTTTATTTCAGGTCAAATTTCCAAGGCATGAGGCTGTCTGTTAGGAACAGATAAGACCAAAACCAATACGAGTGCACTTGTTGGAAGTGTCAGTGGTGCTGAGAATTTGAAAGGGATGCTTCAGTTTTCTGTTTAGGACATGACATAACAACATATGTTTTAGCAGCAAGAAAAGCCAACCAGCAGCTCCCTGTCATTTTTCTATGGTTCCTACTGGGAAGATTTCAGAAGAAAAGTCAGATTTCTTTGGGAGAAGGGATGATTTAAAAAAAAAGAAAAAACAAACAAAAAACACATAGCCTTTTTTGTCATTTTATTTTCCCCTAGCCAATATTTCCTAGGATAGTTCAAACAAATTCAACTAACTAGTATTTTTTTAGTACAAAACCAATAAGCCATAATACATGACTTTTATAATCAAAGAACAAATAGAGTTGCATGATTATATCTAAGGAAAAAAAGACTTACAAATAAATAAAGTTGAAGGTTTATGAAGTCATTCAGATATGCTGACCCACTGAATTAAATGTAAAACTTGGGTGCATTTTAGAAGTTCTTTTATGTAAATGTTCTGGGTCAAATTCTAGATAACTGATATTCTCCCTAACTGGCAAGCATTTTTCTGCTTCCTTTAGCTTGGACATGCCAAGTTAATATTCACCCAATACAGCTATAGTTAGCCTCACCATTTTATTTCTAAGAGCTGTTGATGCTTGGGTAATGTATTGTTACTTCTAGTTGAAATTTCAACTATGGGGGGCCAGCAGGTGGCGTGGTGGTTAAGGGCGCTGGACCCCCACATGGTCAACTGCAGTTCGAGTCCTGGACCTGGTGACTTGCTTTCTCATGTTCTCTCTCTTTTACTCTTGTTCTCACTCTTGCTCTGTCCCTCTCTGGTCAAGTTAAATAAATAAGTATATAAGTAAATAAATAAATGAAGTTAAATAAAATAATTCTGAAAAAAAGACATTTCAAGTATATCCATAAAAACCAAGAGTTTGTTCGATCGATGCAACAAGACCTTCAACAGTAAAGTTAAAATTTTGAACATGTTCACAATTATAAACTTGACAAAATTCTCTTTATTGAACAGGATTTGTAGTACCCAGAGGCATCCTATATTTCTTACACACATCCTGAACTAGAATACAGGTGTGCGTTTCTCTTCTTTTTTGTCACCATGTTATTTTTTATTAGTATTACTATTTAAACATTTCCTGTAGCATTTGAATTAAAATTTGTCATTTTATTTTTCTCCTCAAGGAGGATTGATTTAAAACCCAACCATGCACACAAAGATATTATTTGATGTATTACCTTCAACCATTTGTCATCATAGATGGTTTGTTCTTTGAAATAGAACCCTTGGGGGACCCTAAATTCATTTTTGCATTTCTTCTGTGTGGCTGGATTTCTTTGCAATACTCTACATAAACAGTAGTTTTTACATTATGGCCATCAGCTCTTTTTATGAACATACTCTTTAAAGAGTCTGTGAAATTGCCATTGCTTTGGTCTATACTTACTCCACTTGCGTAAGGTAAGCTATTAAGCTATAGGCCTTTGTTCTTTTAAATAGGCAGCATTTTTTTTTAACATAACTGGGTGTTACTTTTTAAAAAATAACCTCTTTGGGAAACTAGGTGCCAATTTTAAGAATAATATCATTGCTCAAACTTGTTCAGAAACTTCTCTGTTTGAGTTATCTTTGGAGTCAGTATACTATTGTTTTATTTCATTTTTAAAATGATCAACTCACTAATTTATAGGCACTTACCATTGTTTGCCAATAACATTATTATCCTCTTCTATTAATTATCTGGTTATAAGAATTGATTTCAAGGGACTATTCATTTCTAAACAATAAAACTTGCCATCAAAGAAAGTAGAACAATGCTCCTGTGGATACTTAAAAGAATGAGCACCCATCTTCAGAGACAGTTCTGTAAAAGGAGATTCAAAATTATTTTAATTTATGAGATGATCATCATCAAAATAGGTGATTTAGCTGTAATGATCCTTTGAGGATCTAAAAATGATATAAATTATTTTAGATAATCTTTGTATATTCCATTTAATAATCTGACTTGCACTTTACACACAATACAATTTTTCCTTGGTTGATCACTTTTATTTTTGACCTAGTGAACACTCAGAGAGCTTAGATCATTATAGTTTACCTGTTGGAAGGGATTCATCCAGGGAGATTTGACCTCTCTCTACCATTGGAAATGATTTTCATAAAACAGTTCTTCCCTAAGTAGATCCAGATGAATATGTACACACATGTCACACACACACACACACACACACACACACTCACACTCACTCACACTCACACTCTTGTCTTCAAAAACATTTAATCCACGGGACCAGCAGTTGGTGTAATGGCTATGTCGCTGGACTCCCATGTAGTCGACTGCGGTTCGAGTCCCAGAAGTGGTGGCTTAAATTCATGCCGGGCGTGTATGTGTGCATGCCAAAGATCCCGAGGGGAGAATGGAGGAGAAGGCCTTATGGTGTGGCCATCCCCCTGGGGGGTTATTTCTTGCTTTCTGTCTCTCTGTTTCTCTCTGTCTTTCTGGAGAGCACATGCACCCTATAGCAAAAACCTCTCCAAAAAAAAAAAAAAAAAAAAAAATACACACACACACAAGAAAAACCAAAAAAAAAAAAAAAAAAGTTTAACCCATTAAGAAACTCTTTCAGGCATTTAAAGTCAATTTCTGCATATCTATGTAGCTGATACACCTCTCTTTATTTTCCATGGTCCTTTCCTTGTTGTGGGAAACCAGGCCACCTCTATATATGGGGAAAGGGAGCAGCAATTATCCAGGAGAAGTTTGTCACTGGAGGATTCTTTGTGTTCTGGGAGTTTGGTATAAGAATTTATTTGCATGGGGGTTTCTAAAAAATATTTTAAGGCACCTTTTACAATGTGCTATCTTGCAGATAGGACATGTTACTCTTTTTTGGGGGGAGAGGCACAAAATGAAACTGTCCTTATTATGTGAGGCAATGGCTTACAAAGTATTGTCCAAATAGTTAGTAGGCTGTTCTAGATAATGCATAAAGTATAACATGACCTCCCTCAGTTTTTCTCTCCAGGGTCTACTCAGGCAGTAGGGGTAGAGTAGTTATTCTAGTGTGACTGTTCTCCCCTAGTTACAAAAAAGTACCAAATAATATATGGGTGATTTGTAGGCATTGGCAAGCCATCTTCTGACTGAAACTGAAAATCCCTGGCTGTCTTAAACACTGCTGAGCAAGGGATTAAGTCAGGAGGGATTTCGTGTACCTTAGATTCAATACTTGTAGAGGCAGAAGGGGGGAGCCTGGTGAGGGGAGAAGTACAGCCACGTAGAGAGAGGTCAAATCTCCCTGGATGAATCCCTTCTGTGCTGCGCATGTCAGTTGCTACTAAGAAATTCCTTTGTATTCAATAGAGCACCTGACACCTTTACTCCAATATTAAATCTCAGAGAAAAACAGCTTTAGTTCAAGAAACTCTATTGTCCACAGGGACACTATGAAAGCGTAAACCTTAAACAACTGATGCCATTTGTGATTTTTAACCAGCTAGAGTGGTTTCTTTCAAAAGTTAATATTTATCTTGCCATAATATTTACCTTTACATGGTAAGTGCTGCTATTTTCCCATGACGGCAATGAAAAATGGTGGTAAGATAAACTCACCTCTATAAGATAAATGTCAGATGTTTAATGAAAATCACTGGATGAGCATCCCAAGTTTACTTTGAATTTGCTGAGGGTCTGGTCCTCCAGCAAAATTTAACTCACAAAATTTTTCAAATATGAATCTCTGTGTTCAAGACTGGAGATTACAAAAAAATGAATTCTGAGAGGGCATTTGCCTCAGGGAAAAGATGACTGGCCCAGGAATGCAGAGGTGACTTCACTACACTGATCCCCAACACTAACTAGTTGACAGATTCCTTTGTTTCGGTTTCATCTCTAAAGTGAACAGATTTAACTAGATGATCGCTAAGATTCTGTCCTGTTTTATGATTCTGTGATTCTATGTTAACATATAACCAGGTAGAATCCACTTATAACAATCCTGAATGTCATACTCCAGTATTTCAGATTTAGGATATGAGATACATATTTGAAAATTAAAAAGACCTGAGGTCTGTTATCTACTGGCAAGAAATCACAATATATTTGGGAGAAATGGATAGATACATAAAAAAAACTAAGAGCTTACCTTACTTTAACTGTGGTATTTTTCCAGAAAAAAATAAGACTAGATGGGGTGTTTTGATGGTAATTGACAGTTTCATTTATGATTTCATATATTTCAGCCCATTTTCTATAAAGTGCTCTGATGGCCCTCTTCTGGCTTTCTTTGATGAGGGATTATGAGGTTGAACTTTCCAGGTAGAGTGAAGAGCCTCTTACCCAGTTTCAAGGAAAACTTTTATCTGTTTAATATATTGGGTTTCCTTGTTACCTTAGTAAGTTTGGGCTACTTTCACAAAGTAGCATAGATTGGGTTACTTAAACAAAAGAAATTCACTTCTCACAGTTCTGGAGGCTAGAAGTCCAAGATCAAGGCTCCAGCAGATTTGGTGTCTGGCAGGTGTTTACACTCTATAGACAGCACCTTCTTGCTGCATCCTCACAGTGCAGGGGACATGAACCAGCTCCCCTGGGCCGTTAGGAGCACTTAACGCATTCAGGGGAACTACAACTTCCTGACTTAATCACCTTTCAAAAGGATTTATTTATTTTTTATACCATAGGGCATGTGCACTCATTGGAGAGAAACAGAGAGAGGCAGTGATAGGGAAAGTAAAAAATTACCCCCTAGGAGAGGATGGTCATGCTGCAATCCCTTCTCCATTCTCTTCTCAAGATTTTGGACATGAACACACATGCACCTGGTGTAATTTTAATGTTGCCAGGTCTGGGTCTTGAACCTCAGTCAGCCATGTGGGGGGTCCAGTGTCTCAACCACCATATCACCTGCTGGCCCCAAGGACTGATTTTTAATGCTACTGCATTGGACATTAGTTTTCAACGTACGAATTGCAGGAATGGGGGAGGACACAAGCAATCAGGTAATAGCATTTGTCAAATCTAATTTGAAGATAAGACTCTATTTCTCTAGAGAGTCCAGATATTAGCAAGATGGTGAAATGAGGTTTTTCATGCTTGCCCCCATGCAAAAATACCAATTTGAACAATTATCCATGCTGAAAAATACTTTTACAAGAACTAGGAAACCAGGAGAGAGATGATAACACCTGTGTGTAGCACAGAAATAAGAAAAGACATTTTGAAATGGGTCAAAAAGACAGTTTCACATTACTATTGTCACCTGTCTCCCAACCCTAGGGATAATAGCATGGAGAGAGATACCCTTCCTTGAGGGAAGAACAGAAAGCGAGCATTGGATTTTGCCTCAGACCTCAACACTGGGTTCACCCCAGTAAAACTTAGCACAGGTAGGCCCTCGTGGCCCCAGGCTATGGGTTGGTACCTGTATACTGAGCCTCTACCCCGGCTCTAGACTAGTTCTCATAGCCCTAAGCTCCAGACCTGTTCAACTCTGTGCCTACTTTTCTATTGGGCAGAACCCAGTAGCTCCAGGCTCTGGACTACCCCAGTATCAGGACAAGTTCTATAGCTCTAGTGATAAGATTGGCACCAGTGGACCTAGCCTCTAGGACAGGCCCTGCAGAAATAGGCTGTAGGCCAACTTCTGCAGTCCTAGGTTCCAGGCCTGCCTAAAGTTCTAGACTGAAAAGTCAATAGACTTTTCAGCAGAGACTTTATAGGTCAGTAGAGAGTGGGCTATTTAAAGTACAGACCCAGATTGGCTCACACAATACCAGGTTTTAGGCTTGCCTCTGTGCCAGGTCCACACTCTTGACCTTAGGTATCAGATTGGCAAATACAAATATAAGTTCTAGGCCTTCCCAGTGTCCATTTGGTCCCTGCTGCCCCACTCTTCCTTCTGACCTTTTTAGCTTCATACCCTAGCAGAACTAGAGTCTATGTTAGACCTGCTCCAGAAAAGCCAGAGATCCCAGTCGCATTCCAGTAGATCACAACACTAGGCTAGCTAGAGAATCAGGCTCCAGGATTGCTCCTGTGGACCTACGCTCTAGACTGGCTCCCACAGCCCCAGGACCTAGTCTCCAGCCCAGCAACTCACATACCAAACTCCAAGAAAGCTCCCATGGGGACCAGCAGCTAGCATAATGACTATGTGGCTGAATTCCCATGTAGCCAGCCACAGTTCGAGTCTCAGACCTGGTGGCTTAAACTCATGCCAGGTGCATGTGCGTATGTGCCCAAGATCCTGAGAGGAGAATGGAAAAGGGATTGTGGCATGGTCATCCCCCCTGGGGGGTGATTTCTTGCTTTCTGTCTCTCTGTCTCTCTGGTGAGAGTATGAGCCCTAGAGGAAAAAAAAAAAAAAAAAGAAAAAGAAAGATTCCATGGATTGAGTTTCTTGGCTGATCTAGGACACCAGGCCTGGACAGAACCCATGATCCCAAGCTCTGGACCAGCTGCCTCTGGACCTAAGTTCAAGGCCTGCAGCAACTCAGACCAGCCCCAGGTTTCAAGGTGGTCACAGTGGCCCTAGGTCCCTTGCCTGCTCTAGCAGATCCAAGGCCAGGCCTATCCCAGTGCAATGTCAGCCCCTATGGCCCCAGTATTCAGATTGACCCTCGCAGATACAGGTTTCAGACCTGACCTTTCAGATACAGCCTTGAGGCCCACTTCTGTAGACCTAGCCAACAGGTCCACCCTAGTAGATCCAGGCTTCAGGCCTAACACCATAGACCCAGGTATCAGGCTTGACCCAAGCACTTATCATACTAGCCTGTCTGAGAACTCCGGCAGCAAGTCTGCTCATGGATCACGTCATACAGCCTTCTCAGAATCTTTGCATAGGTTGATTGGTGGAAGACTTTTACAGACAAAACCAGTCTACTAAAACTGGAATAAGTCCCTTCTTCGAATGTGCAGATATCAACTCATAAGATCAAAGCAAGGGAACAACACTACCTAAGAAACAAAATTAAGTAACCGACTTCCCAAAATGGAGATTTGTGAACTGCCTGACAAACAATTCAAAGTAATTGTTTTAAGTAAGCTCAGTGAACTTTAAGAAAATGCAGAGAATCAATGAAACAAAAGAAGGTAGACTAGAAATAATCAACTAAAACTTTAAATGACATATTTAAATTTTAAAGAACCAAACAAATTCTGTACCTAAAAATAAAATGAATGACTGGCAGATGGTATAATGGTTACGTTACAGGACTCCCATGTAGTCAGCCACAGTTCGAGTTCTAGACTCAGCAGCTTAAAACTCACATAGGGCATGTGTGCATATGTCCCCCAAATCCCTAGAGGATGGAAGAGAAGGGGTTGCAACATGCCATCCCCCTGTGGGGTGATTTCTCACTTCTGTCTCTCTGGCGAGCATACTCACACTATAGCAAAAATCTCTCTTTAAAAAAAAAAAAATGGAGAGATAAAACCTTCCCAGACAAACAAAAGGGTACTATTTCTCACCAGTTCCTATCTTATAAGAAATGCTAAACAGAATTCTTCATGTTGAAAGAAAAGAGCAGCAATTAGCCACACAGAAACATACAAAAGTATAAAACTTAACTGGTAAAAGTAAGTACACAATCAAAATCAGAATAGTCTAATACTTTAATGGTGGTACATAACTAGCGTATCTTCAGTTTAAAAGTTATTATTATTAAAATAATAATAGGTACAATAATTTGTTAAGAAATACACTATGTCAAACGATCGAAAGGGAACAAATGGAAAAAATGGTCCATGCAAATGGGAATCGAAAGTAACAGGCACTGTTGTACTTCTTTATGAGATAAAACTGGCTTTCAGTCAAAAACTGTAAAGAGATGAAAAAGGTCAATATATTGTACAATAATGAAAGGGTTAATCCTTCGACAGGATACAATAATTATAAATACATACACATGCAATATTGGAATCTAGATATATGAAGTAAATATTAATAGATCTGAAGGAAGTGGTAGATTCTAATACAACAATAGTAAGGGACATCAATATTCTGCCTTTAATAGTGAACGGATCATCCAAACAAAATACCAGTAAGACTTAAACTGTGTTTTAGATCAAATGGACCTAACAGACATATCAAGAACATTTCATCTTGGGACCAGAAGTTGGCATAATGGCTATGTTCCTGGACTCCCATGTAGTCAACCATGGCTCGGGACCCAGACCCAGTAACTTAACTCGCACTGGGTGCATGTGCATGTGTGCCCAAGATTCTGAGAGGAGAATGGAGGAGAAGGGATTGCGGCATGGTCATCCCCCCAGGGAAATAATTTCTTACTTTTTGTCTCTTTGTCTCTCTCTGTCTTCCTGGTGAACACATGTGCCCTATAGCAAAGACCTCTCAAAAAAAAAAAAAAATACCAGCATAATATTATACACATTCTTCTTAAGTGTGCCCAGAATTTTTTTTATATGAGAGATTTTTGCTAGAGGGAATGTGCGCTTACCAGAGACAAAGCAAGAAATCACCCCAGGGGGGATGGCCACTTTACAATCCCTTCTCCTCCAATCTCCTCTTGGTATTTTGGGCACACATGCACATACGTCCAGCATGAGTTTTAAGCCACTGGGTCCAGGACTTGAACTGTGGTCAATTATATGGGTGTCCAGCGATGTAACCACTATGTCATCCACTGGTCTTAGCACACAGAATTTTCTCCAGATAGATCAGAAGTCATTTATTTAAGGTTTTTGGCACAGGGTCTGTGTACTTACTAGAGAGAGAGAGACATGAGAATGAAAGTAAGAAATCACCCAACAGGGGATATGGCCACATTGCAATCCCTTCTTCTCCACTTTCCTCCTGGAATTTTGGGCACACATACACATGTGCCTGGTGTAATTCTCAGGCCACCAGGTTTAGGACTCAAACCACAGTCAACCATATGGAAGCCCAGCACTCTAACCACCATGCTACCTGCTGGTCCCACACAACAGAAGTCTTAATAAATTTAAGATTGAAATCGCATTTTTTTTTAATCACAATGGTATAAAACCAGAAAATATTAACAGATGAAATTTTGAAAACTTCACAAATACATGACTAACAATCTGCTCCTGAACTGCTAATGGGCTGAAAAAAATAATTTCAAAAGGTAAAATGAAAAATATTTTGAGGGACCAGCAGTTTGTGTAATGGCTATGTTGCTGGGCTCCCATATAGTTGACCATGGTTCGAGTCCTGGACCCAGTGGCTTAAACTCACGCTGGACATGTGTGCATGCGTGCCCAAGATCCCTAAAGGAGAATGGAGGAGAAGGGATTGTGGCGTGGCTATCCCCCCTGGAGGATGATTTCTCACTTTCTGTCTCTCTGTTTCTCTCTGTCTTTCTGGAGAGCACATTGCGCCCTATAGCAAAAACCTCTCCAAAAAAAAAACCACATTTTTTTTGAAACATATGAAAATTAACACACAGTAGAGCAAAACTTACAGCAAGCAACAAAGGTGGTCCCAAAAGGGAAGCTTATATTAATGAACACTTAAATCAAACAGAAAATCTCAAATAATAAGTAAAACTTTAAAAAAAGGTTACTAGACACTAGAAAAATAATAATAGACTAAGTCCGAAAGTTAGCAGAAGAAAAATATAATAAATATCAGAGCAGAAAGAAAATAGCAGGAAAACAGTAGAAACAGTTTATGAAACTTAAGTTGATTCTTGAAGAAACACTGACAAGTATTAGCTAGACTGACCATGAGAAAAGCAGATAATTCAAATAAATAAAATTATAACTGAAAGTGGAGATGTTACATATTCCACAATAAAAATATGAAAAAGGATATAAACTCGGTAGATGTGAATAGCCATACTAAAAAGTATGATCTACAGGCTCTGCATATTAGCTCACCTGCACATTATGGAAATGCAAAAACAAACAAACAAACAAAAAAAACAAAAAAAAACACAGCAATAACAAAATTGCTGAAAGGTAGGTGGCAAAATGTTATTATCATTTTATAGAAGAGAAAAAATGTGCAGCAGAAAGGTCAAGCATCTTGTTCAAAGTGACACAGAATAGCAGAGTTGAGCTCTGGATTTATTAACTTCTGTTTTCTAATCTAGTGGACCTGAGTTTATAGAATCCAACTGGGAAGGTCATGATATCAGTTTTATGTCATGTGACAGTTAAGCTACATGGTTAGGCTTCTGTTCTTTTGTCCCCTCCTCTGGAAGCCTCTTGATGACTTCAGCCTCAGCAGCTACCCTCATCCTAGGAAAGCTGTATCTGAAACCAGAGACTAAATTAAAAGTGAGTACTCTGACTGTGAATTTCTGATCTTCGTACTCTTGTCTATACCCATATTTTTATCTAATCGGAATCTCCTTTGGTTCATTCTGTGTTTCCTTTGTTGGGTAATGGCTAGGTGATCTCTTCACAAGAGTACAGAACTTCCGGTTTGGGGAACCCTGGGAACCTGTTTCAAGATCACATATTCGAAGCAGTCTGCAGGGACACTGAAAAACATGTAGGGCATGACTGGCTCCTCACACTCTGAACTGAGCACTCCACTTCTGAAATTACATGATAATGTCTAGATCCACATTTGAAGAACAGAACTGATGAAATAATGTCTCCTGAAAAGGGCTTTGAAATAACAGGTGACAATTTCTTTTGCTATTAAATTAATTAATTATTTAATTTTGCTGGAGGGCATGTGTTGTCACCAGAGACAGACAGAGAGACAAAGAGAGGGAAAGTGAGAAATCACTCACCAGGGAGGATGGCCACGCCACAATCCCTTTTCCCTTCTGTTGGGGTTATGGGCACACACAGCACATGAACCCAGTGTGATTTTCCAGCCTTTGGGTCTGGCACTCCAACCATACAGCCAGCCATATGGGATCCAGCTGCCTCAATTCCCTGTCATCTACCGGCCCCTGCCAAGAACTAACTATCTACCTACCTATCTATTTATTTATTTATATAAATGAGGAGAAATACCCTGGATAGGTTTACCCTGGATAGGATGTGAGGTGGAGACAGGAGCAGACCATTGGATGATTGTAATAATGAAGATTAGGGTGACATAAAATGCTAGCATTTAGAGTTGAGAATTTTTCTGAGCTAAAGGAGGGGGAATGGTTTGAAAGAAGCAACAACAACCATGTCGTGACCCTGCAGTACAAGAGCTGTGCGAGAGAACATTGGCACCACTGGACAGGGCTGCAGAAGCATGTGTGATCTAGGAAGTGAAAGCAAGAATATAAAGAGCATGCTCAGAGAATAGGTTCTGATTACTAACCCATCTTCTCAGGGACCTCTCTTATAATGTCCAGGTAATAAAGCCAATACAATCTACGCATTTACAAGGACATCATCCAAAACATTGGCTATTTGATCTGCTACTGTGTTCACATTCATAATACTAGATGCAAGAGAATAATTTATCCTTAGGACATTTTCTTTTTGCACATTCTGGCTGAAATGGGCCATGGAAATGCTGTTTATTTAGCTAAGTTTTTGACTGTGCAAATGGTCTTTAACTACTTAATTGGCTCCAATGGATCAAAAGTAGAAAAGCAATTTGCATGCTGGGCTGTGACTTTATAGGCTTATATATTTGGGAGGTGTTAGTAGGGTAGAAAACCAAAGCTTGTAGATTACTTATCATTATCAAGGTCAGAAATAAAAATTTTGAAGAAGAAATGGCCTTGTAAGCCTAGGAGACTATCCTGAGCTTTTGAAAGTAGTTTACAAACATGCAAGACAAAAGGAAACTTAGCCTTGTAAATTGTGGGGATTTGTTTATTTTTGTTAATTTCCTTTGTGTAATAAAATGGCTTTCATTTTGTTAGCCAGTATTTAAAGTTTTAGCTTTTTTCCAATTGATATGCCACAGGCAATAAATTACGCAGGGTGCTGCTAAAAACAAACGAGTTTTTTTTTTTTTTTAAAGCAATAATTACCGAAGACCAGAATTACAGTCAACATTAAAACAGATAATGTTGGCCTACAACTCTCCGCCTGCCTCTATTACTATCAAAATGACAATTGGTATTTACTAGCTGTAAAACATGCTCTGAATTGTTGATGCCAATGTGCCAAGAACTTTCAGGAAAAGGACTACTCGCCTGTGTCTTCTTATCCCCTGAAGTCCAGGGTTCTGACGGTCTTACCTATGACTTCTCTATCCTACTCCAATTTTGACACAGAAGTTTTCTATTTTTCCTCTAACTGAAAATGCCTAACTCCATTTTCAAATTCTGTGTGATAGTGAATTCCTCATTCTTTATTTTGTTGGGAAGTCCGAAGCAGGGTATGTGAAAGTGAAATTGGAGAGAAGTAAACGTGAAAACTGCTTTTGGATACTACTATTTAGCCAACACATGACCCTATGCTTTTGCCTTCTGCTCCTTTTTATGTTCCTGGATGGAACTTTGCAGTGATAACACCTCTAATATCCTGCATCTACTCATCTGATAAACAGTGAGGTGGTTGTGATCTGCGTTTCCTCTTAGTACTTTTATAGGTTCATTTAGGTAGTTAGATGATTTTTGCCTTTTGTGACTAGATGGGTATACATACCTTTTTATTCATCTTACTTTACCAAATAGTTAATACATATGGGTATTAATGGTAATACTTGGCACCAAAGAGTTAAGAGAGCTCATATCCATTTGGAAATGTTTATAATGCAATACTATGATGTTAGTAGCCCGCTAAATATTATTGGGATCTCATAAAGAGAATTATTAAATCTCTCACCCCAGCTCTCACTTTCTCTTTCTTCTATTGATAAGGGAATTAAGAAAGTCTAAAATTTGGAGGGGGATTTCTTTGCCTTTGAGTATCTCAGGAAATTTTTTGTTTGTAAGTTGAACTTGAGATGTCAAAGCATTTGGGAATTGTGAATTAGTAAAACAATTTCTGAATTATTTTGGTCTCCAAGCAGCAAAGAATTTTGGGTGTCTTTAGTACATTATTTTGACAGAACAGGGAGATAACAAATAATTAATGTAAGTGTTATGGTGACATACAATAATGGAAATGTTAGTTCCAAGACTGAAAAAGTAGGCACTAGAACTGCTTTTAAGTTCAGCTGCAAGGGCTCACTTCAGAATAAGGCTAACATAGAAACCGAATATAAAATCCTGGCCTACCTAGCCTCTGGCAGGGTCTCCAAGCCAATCTGGGAAACCTTTTCATAGAAATCTTCAAGTTAATGTTCAAAGGAAAAAGGGTATTTGAATGAATGAGTCAGTTTTAATTATCATCTCAAATATACTATAGATGACCTTTCTTTGAGTTTAATGTTCATAACAAAATCTTTATTTGAGTTAATTGTGACTCAAAGTCTCAAAATCATCGTTATGAGTATCACTTTTCACTGGGAATATAATAGATTAAGTAGTTATTTATGCTCTCAAGGAACTAGATCTTCTCTTTCTTTTTTTAGATATTTAATTCTTTCATGAAAGAGAGAGAGAGAGAGAAAGACACGCACATTCACCCTTGACATAGTCTTTTTGCTCTTATCCAGTCCTTCCCAACCTTCTAGGTAATGTAAATTATACATACCCTGTAGGTGCATCCAGTGTGTCCCAGGATCTTGACTCAGAATCTGAACTCAGAGTCTCCCTATATGGCTTCCTGTATGGCCTTAACAACTGCACCACAGCACCTGGGCCTTATTTGATTGTCAGTGAGATTAGGGTAGCTCTTTATAGCTCAATAGTAGATAAAACATTGTAGGAAATTGTACTGAATATGTTCATCTGTAATTTCTCCTCTTTCTTTTTTTAAATTTTTTTCTTGACACTGGTATCAACCTATTTTCTTATCATCTATATCAAGTACATGAGCAACTAAAAGTTTCTATTTGTAATTACTCCAAGTTTTAATGTATATGTTTATAATAACAATTTATTGATAAGAAGGGAGCAAATTTAATCTCAGATGGAAACTCTGAGGAAGGAAAAATATGCTAATTTTTAGAGGATTTTGCCTTAAAGGTGTGTGAACTTGCCAAAGAGAGAAAGAAAGACAGAAACAGAGACAAAGACAGTGAGAGAGAAAATGAGAAGTCACTCCCCAGGGGCAATAGCCACACCACCACAATCCCTTCTCCATTCTCCTCCTAGGATCTCAGGCATGCACCCACATGCACCCAATGTGAATTTCAAGCCACCGGATCAAGGACTCAAACCACTGTCAGCCAGGTGGGAGTCCAGTGGAGTAACCACCACGTCATCTGCTGGCCCTCAAATATTGTTAATTTTGCTTGTTAATGTAACTTAATGTGACTTCCCATATAGGGAAATTAGTTATGACATTACTAGAGATTTTAGTAAATCTCCTCAGTTCTCTGAAGTGAGCTTTGGGACAGAGAACTACAAAGTACAAAAATGAGCTTAATATTATAATTAAGCCATACCATTTTTTATGTATTTGTACAAGAAATATAAATTGTGATCTTTACTCCAAAGTCCATCTTCTTGAAATGTAACATGAAATGTAACATGAAACAGATGATCTGCTGTAGAACTACACATGTTGAAGGTGTCAAAATTAGTGATATGTTACCAGAAATTTTAAAAGTTTAGTGAATTACCAAGTGTCCTGTTAAAATGCAGATTCGATTCTGTAGGTCAGGAACATTGCCAGAGATTCTACATTTCCAAGAAGTTTTTGGGTAAAATGATGCTGACCACTGGAGCACACTTTGAATTGAAAGGATATCGACCAGCGTTGTTTAATAGAAATAAAATTTGAACTAGAAATGTGAGCCACATATATGATTTTAAATGTTCTATTCACTCTATTTAAAAAATGTAAAAAGAAACAAGGTGGAAGCCATTTTAAACATCTGCATGGAATATTTTACAGCCTTCTTTCTTAAAAAAAATACTCATTTCATTATAGACACAGTTATACTAAATTGAGAAAGTTTAATGAGTCTCTCTTTTTTAAACTATAAACTCTGGAATGCATTTCTTAACTATTTTCTCTACATTTGTAGCTGGTATGTGTCTTGTTCTCAGTCCTACAGTGCTAACGTTCCTACCTTTCCAGCTTATGTTCAGTGTGACTTATTGTTAGTATCATTATGAATCATTGAAGAAAACTTCTAGTTACCTATTAAATCAGAGGACTATTTGGAGGAAAATAGAAATGTTATACCTCATTGAAGAGCTGAGTTACAAAAGCATTACTCTATGTTTACTCTATTGAGCTGCTTTGGGAAGTGTCACGAGGGCCCGAGGATTGGATAATTCATGGCTCTCACACAGGATGAAATTCCTTTCTTTGACTATGCTCCTATGCTATTTTAAGCAAACAACCAAATGTCAACTCCTTCCCCATCTCCATAGAATGTTTTAATTAACCCCTTCATTGGTAAATGACCAGGCTTTCCCTTACCTTCCTGGGAAGTGTTTCTCTAACCGGTGAGGAAACTGGCCATTGTTCACTGAGCTGCCCAGAGCCTGATCTGCACGGAGTAGACAGGTTCTATCCAGATGTGGGTTTGGAACTCACTGACAGCCTGTGATACATCTATTCTTTATTTTTGTTAAAAGGTTTCCAGTCTGGTCTTACAAGGTCACATTTTTATGATTGCTCTAAATCATAGTATGACAGATAGTTGGACAAGAAGGTCATCTTACTTGGCAGTGAAAATATTTTTATGTGGGAGCAATATGTTTGTGTGTGTGTGTGTGTGTGTGTGTTTTATTTATTTATTTATTTATTTATTTATTTATTTATTTTTTGCTTGTGTTTTTCTGTTAGATTATATTTTCTTAATTTAATTTTATTTATTATCATAATCTTTTAGAGTGTATATTTAGAACTATCAGAAACGATGTGAATTGAGGGCAACTTTAGATGAAGAAGACAAGAAGAACACAGTATTCCCCCCAGCTTTCTTTTTTCTAGTAAGAAAAAACTTTTACTCAATTATGTACAACTTTTTTAGACAATGCAGGAGATATATAAGGACCATAAGATAGGATCCACTCAGGGGATGCCGTGGTAAAACACAACATTGTCTGTGAGGCAGACTCACGTAGGAAGGTTGCTAGTTCAAGCTCAGAGACCTCCCTCATTTAGTAGGCACACACAGGGCTGACTGAAGGTGAGGATGGATCGCAGAATCAAGACTATGTGGTCTGGCCCCATGGCCTAGTAGCTGAGAGAATGGATTCCATAAGGCCAACCATGTGGTTTGACTCTCATACCTGTTGGCTTGAAAAGCACATCAGGCACATGTGCATGGCTGTCCCAAGTCAGACAGGATACAGAAATGGAGGAGATAGGACTGTAGATGGACCACACCCTATTGAGGGATACATTTTGTCTCTCTCTTTCTCTGTCTATGATGAGCACATATGTCCTCTGGCAAATAAGAGAGAGAGAAAGAGAGAGAGGACATTTTAAAGTGGATGAGCACCCAAGAAGGTACCCAGAGTAACTGATCTAGAACACTAGCCCAATAATGTTGGTCTGCCCCAACCTGCCCCTTTGAAAATTCCTTCAGTGACTTTAGTTTTCCAGGCCCTACTACAACAGTCTCATCTCTTGCTTTTCTCTGCAAAACTCAATGTTCCAGTCACACTAAAAACTGATCTGCTTTGAAGAGACTAAGAGCTTTTTCTAATGCTATTCCTTCTACCTAGCACATTTACAATTTTTCTCTTGCCTTACTATTTTTTACTGATTACCATAATTTTCCTTAAGTTTGTTTATAGAATCCTTCTGAGATACAGAGACAGAGAGAGAGGGGCACTCCCAACTGGGTCTTAACAATGCCACCTGCTCCCAGCCTCAGTGAGCTTGGACTGTGGGCGCTGGCACGTATGCAGCGTGTACAGGGGTCCCCAGGAGCACACCCGGGAAGGTTCTGTGTAGGTCCAGCATCACAGACTATTGTAGCTGCACTACTGCTGCTGCCTCGTCAGAGTTTTCCTGAGACATTTTCTGGGCTCAACACCTGGACAAGCTGCTTCCTTGGCATCCTATATTTACTGTAATTGCTATAATTTCCTTGTTTCTCGCCCACAAGACTTGGAGCTCTGTGAGTGGTAAGGACCCTTAGCCATTTTTCAGCCTGGAGCCAAGTTGTGCCTGAGGTCTAGAACAGTGCTTTGAAGGCACTGCGGGATTTTCACAGCTGGCATGGAGCAGAAATACTAGAACAAATCTAGAGTAAGCATGTATTTTCCCAACAGCCTCCCTTGCCTTGCATTGGGGACCCTGAAGCATCACTTTGTATCCTCAGGCGAACCCTGTGATATTAGTACCTTAATCTCCATTTACCAAAGAAGAAACTGGTTAAGGATCAGAATGTTTAAATACCTAACTTGAAATCACATAGCTTGCCGATTGTGGAATCAGAATTTAAATTCAGGTCTGGCTGTACCTAAGCATTTGTCTGAAGGAATGTTTACTTATATATTTAAAACAATTTAGTAATATTGACAGATAATCTAAAATTTAAGTTGGTGTGTTGCTAAACACTCTGCATAGATTAGCTCATGCATGTACATACAAACACTATAGAAGAGATACTACAAATATTTGTCTCACAAATCAGGAGACGGAGGCTCAGAGAATTTGGCCCAAATCTACCCAGCTCGCAATGGGAGCCCAGGAACGTAAATCCTGGCAACCTGACTCCTCAAAGGTTTAGGCTCCAGAGATGGGGCAATCTCTGACTCTCAGGTCAACTGATAGGATTCCAGTTCTGCCATTATTAAATGCCATTTATCTAAATTTGGGTGGGTTCCTTTATCTCTCTGAACCTCTGTGTCCCTCTTTGTGGTCTTGAGGATTAAGTATAAAACCCTTAGCTCAGAGCCTGGCTGACAGTAATGTACAATAAATATCAGCTGTTACTGTTCTTGTTATTAGCTATTATTACTATTAAAGTTCTCATTCATCACAGATCAATTCCTTGTTGCCTTTTTTGATATATTAATAGTACACTATCTTTTCCTTGGTGACTTTATTATTTGATAAATTTTTAAGATAAATTTGATGAAATATGTTCCATGGAGTGAGAACATACAATAATCATCACTCAATTTTATGGTGAATCACATTTCCAGTGAAATTTGAATGACTGTGAATTTGGGCCATACAGGTAGCAGGAGGGAAATGAGTCTTTTTCAATTAGAGAACATATTAACAGGTCGACATGAAGCCTTAGAGAAAAATCTGGACAACAGCTGCAGGTGGAAGGATCTGAGTGAGGGCCTGTGTTTTCCTCTCCCTATAATTGAATTTTTGCATACATGCCGGTGGAACTATTCGGCTGGCTTCATCATCTTGTCTATAACAATTTGACCATCAGAGTTCCTTAATTCTTGGTTTGACTTAATAAACTGTGTTTTGAATTTTTCTGCTGGGTCTTAGAGCTGTTGTATACCACATTCATTAAAAAACTGGGTAAAGTGGAAAACTCTCAGCCCTTTATTGAGTATAACGATCTATATGAGACTGCCATAATTTCAAGTAAACTTTACCTTTATTTTAAATTAGGGTATTGAAATTTATTACCGTATTAATTTACTAAAACCTATGAGTTTGTTACACCAAAAAGATCACAAGACTGAAACCCAGGAGACCTTCCCTCTTGTTTCAAGGACTGCATTTCTGGGCCTCCATTTTCTCACATACATGATGCGTGAGGTAGACTACACTGTAGATTAGGGGTCAGCAAACCATTGCCTGTGTGTCAAACCTAGACCACCCGTTGTTTTGTCAGTATCGTAACTCGTCTGCTGATGTATTGTCTAGGGGGCTTTCACAGTGCAAAAGCAGAATTGAAGAGTTGCAGCCTAAGCCTGACATATGTGTGATCTGCCTTTAACAGTAGAATTCAGTGACCCTGCATGTATGATCTCGAAGATTATTTCTAGCTCTAAGTTTAAAACACAGCTCTACTATTTATCAGTCTGTGACCTTGGATAAGTCACTTAACTTCTCTAGGTTTTGATTTCTTCATCTGTAAAATAGAAAGAATAAGAAATTGCACAGGTTAGACCAACAGTTAGCATAATGGTTATGTCACTGGACTCCCATGTAGTCAACCACAGTTCAAGTTCTGGACCCGGTGGCTTAAGCTCACAGCAGATGTGTTTGTGTGCATGCCCAAGATCCCGAGAAGAGAATGGAGGAGAAGGGGCTGCAGCAATGGCCATTCCCCCCCCAGGTGGTGATTTCTTGCTTTCTGTCTGTCTCTCTGTCTTTCTGGTGAGTACACGTGCCCTAAGCAAAAAAAAAAAAAAAAAGAAAAAAAAAAAAAGAAAAAAAGAAAAAAAAAAAGAAAAACAAAAAAAAAACACCTCTCAAAAAAAAAAAAAAAAAAAAACTTGCATAAGTTTTGTTGGTGTAGTAACTGAGATAATCTATATAAAACACATGGTACATACTAAATACATCATAGATATTTTACTAAAAGTAGCAAGGTACCTAAAGTTATTCTACACTATTTTCTTCTTAAATACTTTGGAGGCTTGTATCTCTTGGCAGATCTAAAACTATCACCAGGAATCTCTTGGACTAAATGAGGTAACGTCACTCCCACGTGTTGGGTCTTCCTCTTATTGGCAATTTTGTGGACTCTCCCAAAGTGTTTCTCATGGCTAGAAAGAGGCTCTGTAGTCTATCAACAGAGAGACCTTTCTTCTATTTTCTTTATGAATTATGTTGAGGAGTGTCTAAGAGTTTTAGGTTAGGATCTAGTTAAAAGAAAAAAAAAAACCATCATTCTATGAGTTTGAGCAAAAAAAATTGGTTTATTCACAAAGCCTCAATATTAAATTCATAAATCCTCTGCAGACAAGTAGGAAAATTCTTCCTGAGCAGTTCAGTTGTCTCTGGGCTTTTCTCGGGTACAATAAATCTCATCATCCCCTAAAGTAAAGGTTCATTTGCCCCAAGCAGATAGTGGAGCATATAGATTCTTCTTGGTTTTCTTTTAGCTTCTTTGACCAAACACAGCCAAAGATCTCTAGGGGTACAATCCGTTTCCTGAGTCAAGCATCCAGGCAACTGGTGGTTCCAGTATTTCCCCCTGGGTGCTAATGTTTGCAGAGAGGCTAAGACTGCCCCAGGAGCACCCCAGAAAAATTCTCCTGATTTCCCACAGGGGAAAGCAGGATCCTCCCCTGATAGATGACAGGGTCAACTGCTAAATGCCAGTCAGTGCTCATCTCTAGAGTTGTGTTACATCTGCCTCAGCCAGAGCCACTGTTTACACACCTGAAATCCTTTCCAAAAGAGCAAAAAGATAATGAGCTCAGATATGAATAAAGTGCAATATCCAATACATGATTTTATGTCAGCATTACTCAGTTATGAGGCCGTAAAATGATGAATTTTGTTGTGGTGAATGTTAATACTTTACACTGTAAAAACCCACAGCTTTTGAAGTGTTTCAAACCACAGGGAATAAAAATGGAAGTTACCAGTAGCTTGTCTGTGCAAAGAGGAAGTGGGAATTGAGATAAAGAGGCCAGGCAACTGGGACTCCTGAAGCAACCAGGCTTATGTTCCTGATTGTTAGTGCCTTATTCGATTTTAATCAGACCAAACAAGTTCTTCAAATATGAGTCAATAGCATTATTTTCATAATTGCTTCTAAATTATTTTTTTCTCCTAGACACTCTTACTCAATGTCATGTTGAGCCATGGTTTTGGTTTTTATTTAGAAATATATTTATGCAGACAGCTCACCATGGTGGTATGAATGTTGTTGTGAGCAGCAACTCTGACTATCTAGATGTACATATACTTGCAATGCACTTATTTAGAATTTGATCTGGATGAATGAACACTACAGTATCTTGCCAGATAAAGGGAAACTAGAGATGATCCACATACGAATAAAATAAGAGAGATCTACCCAGATCTTGGTCTATATTTCTAATCTGCAATGGACATTCCCTTGAGTGTCTTGTGCCCTCTTCTTTTCTACTGTGGTCAGTCAACATTTTGTCAAGTGGCCAGACACTAAAACTTGGGACACTATAGTAGAAACAAAATAAAACAAATAAAAATCGAAAGAATGTGGCCACTTAGTATCCCTTTGGATTGAAAGTAATGTTATTTCTCATGATAGTATTATGATTGAAAATTTAATTTGGATGGAGGGAAGGACACATGGCTGGCTGGGCCATCTCTCCATAGAAAAGACCAAAGAAGTTTGATAGATCAGTGCACTGGGGCAGAGGAGTAAGGTGAGACTGATAGAATAGAACCCAAGAGTAGGAGTTGTAGGGATGTCTAGTCTTAAGCAGTAAAAAGAAAAACAGAGGTCAACTGTCTGAACTCAGGAAAAAAACAGAGACACCAAAGCCTCCCCCAATAGAGGGAAGAAGAGTTAAACTCCTCTCTGAAACTTCTAGTTTCCTGCTTCTTCTTCTTCTTCTTTTTTTGGAAAGGATTTTTGGTGTAGGGAGTGTGTGCGTACCAGAGAGACAGAGAGACAGAAAGTGAGAAATCACCCCCCAGGGGGGATGGCCACACCACAGTCCCCTTTCCTCCATTCTCCTCTTGGGATCTTGGGCACGCACACACACGTGCCCGGCGTGAGTTTAAGCCACCGGGTCCAAGACTTGAACCATGGTCAACTACATGGGAGTCCCATGACATAGCCATTATGCCAACTGCTGGTCCCTCTAGTTTCCTGCTTCTACCTTGAACTTCAGAGCTTCTCAGTTTCTCAGAAGAGCATCGAGAGGGATACAGGCTATGGGAATTATAAATAAACCTGAAATCATAATTTAAAAAAAGAAAATTTAATTTGGTCATTTAGTCACTCAACAGCAACATTTTACTATGGCTAATTTTAGTTGAGTCACTGTTTTAACCTTTGTGGGTACAGTGAATATCATAGAGCCTTTTTCCTGTCCTCATAGATTTTACAGGTCAGGAGTAAAAGCAGAGGTACTGGCGGATACTTATGAACTGAAGAAAGGAGGCTCAAGACTAAAATCAGCTGTTTTGCTATTATTTCCCAGCAGATACAGAGCAAAATAATAAGACTTCTGCTTCTTCCCTTTCTCCCCTGCCTTTACTGTTATACACATGATAATTCCATTATTTCTCTTCAGTACATAATTCTACTATAAAAGCTTTATTTTTGTAGCTTCCACCATAATTGTTACTGTTTTAGCTTATGCAAATGTTGTCTTTTGGGGTGTATGTGTGTATGAGAGAATGAACTACTCCTTAGCTTGTGATATTACTTTCAGTTATGTGTGAGTTCCAACTCCTTTCCCCAAACAAGCTTAAATTAAAAAGCAGGGGAGAGAGTAGTGTTATATATCATTGGAAGGAATGTTTGTGAAAGAGGTCATGGGACTCTTCTATAGAATTTGGCTTGGATATTTCTACATCCTTTTACACCCTACCCTTTACTTCTCTATTCCCAGGATTTCTTGTTGAACATTAAAGGACCAGAAGAAATCATTCTTCATGTCTTTCAAGGTTGACTCTTAGCATAAGATTCATAGTCTAGAATGAATAGTCTATTGCTTTAACCACATCAACCTTTATGGAGTCTTCTCATCTGAAAGTTTAGAAAAGTCAGAACTTTGCTGGTTAGGTTTTACTAATTTCAGCCCACTTCTGTCCAGCTTAAATGTCAAGGGCAAGGGACAACTTGATTGTTATTCTCTCAACTCTATGAGACAAAGAAGTTATCCAATAAGTCACATTGCTCTTTCATGCAAGGCAGTTGGCTATGCAATGTTGACCCAAGGCTGGTCCAAACCAAACTGTGACTGTGGGTCATTGTCACGGTTTCTTAGACTATGTCTTCTTTTCCAGACTGAGTTCACCAGAATACTTCATATACACGACTGTATTCAGACGAGATCGAAAACTCTTCACTGATTCATTCTTTTTTTCTAATATTTTCTTGAGCAGTTCTAGAGAAAGAATGAATAAGTGTCTCAGTGATATCCCAGTTAATCCAGTAAATAATTTCAGTACTAGAGAAAACTTGAATTAGCCAAATACTGTGGTCCAAAGAAGCTATTCCCAGTAGGTATTGTTCTGAATGTATAATATTGTAACATTGTTTTCATAGTGTTTACTCAGAATCACAGCAAAATACTTATTTATATAGAGAAGCTTTCAATTGAGATGAGGATGGCTAGCACTTTTTCCATCCTAATATTAAGGAAAAAACACAGGTCTCTTTGAGGGCAGCCTTGTCGCCCTGGTATGCACATCACAGGGACAATTTCATCTCTCCATGACCTCTGGAAGCTGTTATTAGAAAGTGGCTACTTTTGCTAGTCATTTTTGTGTGTGTTATATCAAAGGAGAGAGAAAGTGGAGCAATTTTTGCTTTTGTGGATTGTGACCATTAATACCTGGAGTAAATGTTACCTTATGCCCTGAGAGAATCATATTCTGAACATGGTACTTGTAGCTGCCCGTCCTCTAAACCTCTTTATAACAATGCTGAGCCCCAGGGCCTGAGGCCAAGAGATCGTCAGAGAAAAAAGGATAGAATTAATCTTAAAATACCTATGGCCTCTGATATAGATACTTTTTCATGTTTGAAAATTCCAGGTGTTAGTAGTTTCAATCTTACTAAACCCACTAAAAAAATGTAGTTGACTTGGATGGATGATTGAAGTAAGAAACATAGCAATTTATTTCAAAAGCCATAGTCACTGGAAGGATGAGAAATAAATCTAAAAGCTAATAAATAAAGTTAATATAAATAGTACATTAAAAAGTTATCAGGCTTCTATAATATTTCAACATTACAAGCAAACAAAAGTCAATGACTTTATCCTTTAAACGGTATGGTTAATCACAAGATTTCCTCTACCTAGGAAGTTTGCAGCATTAATGACAAGAACAAAGTGTGTGGTACATAAAAAAGAGCTAGCCTAGTTTAATTTTTCTTTAAGAATACAAGTTAAAGAGCTTGAACAAAAAGAGTCTTGGGTATCTTAACATTTGTGCATTTATAAAATACAGTGGGAACAAATTAGACTCTTCACTAAAGGTGGCTCAGGACAATTATTTGCAAATCAATTTCTGAAAGTCTTAGAAATATTGCTTTCTGATTTGGGCCTTTCTAGAAGCAACATGTTTGTTAGTAATTTTGAGTAACTGTGAATATCGCTTCGTAGCATCCTTAGTGCAGCAGCGTCTACGAGCCCACGAGGGTACACAAACAAGGCTTTGCTTACAAAGGAGCTGTTTCCTCCCTACAACCATGCTTGCCACATTAATGTATTCTCCTATCTACACGTATGTTATGTTAGGCCCTCTTTTCCTTAACCTCAATCTCTGGTTATCAACTTCACTACTAATTCAGCTGTCAAAATTGAACTCTTTCAGTCTCCCAGTTTATTAGCTAAACTTTTTTCTTAGCAACATTTGTTCCCCTATTTTGTCTTGATATTTTTACAGAGAACATGGCCAGTACTAGAATTCAGAACATGGACTGGAGATCACTAAAGTCAAGTCCCAGCTCTATAACTTGCTATGTAGATGACTTTGAAAAGTCTGGGCTGCTGGTTTGAAATGGAGATTAGAAAATTCTTCCTTCAAGGTTGTGAGGATTAAATAAACATTATAAATGCACATTAAATTCTTGGCCCCATTCTTGTAAAAGAATAAGAATATGCTAAGGAATAGAGAGAGTCAATGTTTTTCCCAATCTTAACTATGGTCATAAACAATTTGAGTTACGAGGTTTTCCTTTTCCTATTCTTTCTCTTGCTTAACCCTAGCCTTGCTGGTCTGACCTTATCACAGAGCCGCTGAATCCATGGTCCCTAGCATATGCCAGCCTAGCACCAATGACAGCTCACACCCATCTTGAAGTTTCTCACATGGGAAAGTCCACGAGTAGGAGGAAAATTTCAACCCAGTGATCCAAAGGGAGGTAAATTGACATGGCTGCATCTTGAGGCAACACATCCTGTATTCCCAGTGCGAGTAGGTGCTCTGGAGTTGTGACAGGCTCACCTATTTCCGAATACTTGGCTAATAGCCTAAGCAATTGTGAAATTGCTTCCTGCCTAGCTCCTGCAGTACCCACACACCTAGGCTGAGGAACTTGCACCATGGATGTCGTTCTTAGGTCTCCTTTGAGCACTGGGTATACTCAGCAAAGAAGCCTGGTTCCAACATCCAAGGGCCAGACCTGGGGGCAGGGTTAGGGAAGCCTGTCCTACAGTTAGGTGTGAGGTGAGCAAACTAAAAATAGTAGTACTCTTTCACTAACATCTTTGAATTTCCTAGTTTCAATTTCTTTTAACATCTTTTCTCATTAACTCTAATGACATCAACATATTTGTTTTTCAAAAACTCTACTTGTAGGGAATATGTTTAGAGGAAAGGAGCTTCTCCTGGTATATCTCAAATAGCTAAACTTTTCAATGGGTCTCAGGATTGGAGGGAAACCCTCTGAATAAGAAGTACATCAACAGCCCCTCACCTCATATCCCTCATGACCAGGGGTCTAGAACTTGGACATTTACAGATATACAGTAACAACTGGTAAACTGGGTTTTCCAGGCCATAACATGTAAGTCCCTTGATCCAGCCCCAGGAGACCCAGACCAGCACTCCACTCTGCTCTGATCGCACCCATGCCCCAGTGGGGCAGTGGGGAAATGGGGTCTGTATGAGGGTGGTAAAAGGATTTATCAAAGTCAGAAATGTAAAAATCAGTTAGGTTTATTAGGCCTGGGGAAGAGTGCCTGGGGCAAGACCTATGCAGGTTTGCACTTTGTGGCAGGAGAATCTCCTTTTTTGGAGAGATTTTTGTTATGGGGCATGTGTGCTCGCCGGAGAGACAGAGAGACAGAAAGTGAGAAGTTACCCCCCGGGGGGATGACCATGCTGCAATCCCTTCTCCTCCATTCTCCTCTTGGTATTCTAGACATGCATGCACATGCACCTAGCATGAGTTTCAAGCTGCTGAGTACAGGACTTGAATTGCAGTCAACTGCATAGGAGTCCAGCGATATAACTATTATGCTGTCTGCTGGTCCTGGAAGGATCTCCTTTTAAGGCTTTAATAGTAAAGAGTATGGGGGTAATAAATCTCTGCTAGCTCGAGTGGGGTCTGGAGATGATTTTTTCCAAGGAACAAAGTGCTATCAGCCACAAGTGACTGCCAGAGGTGAGTCTGGAAGTCTATTTCCCATATGAAAGTTGATCTTGGGGGCTTTAGCCTGGGCCCTTTTCATTAACTTGAGTGGGTTACCTATTTCCATAGGTAAGGCTCATCTCAAGGCCTCTTTATTGACCCTCAGTTTGTCTATTTTCTTATGAATTCTCCACAGGTGTCTTGGTCATTAAGTGGAAACCTAACACTCAACCACATTTGTGGTCATGTCCAGAGCCCATATGAAGTAGATCTGTTAGAATCTTATGGGATATTTCCAAGTTTCTCCAGCAGTATCTCCTTCCCAAAAGGAGCTACTTCTCTTTTCCCAGTTAGTAGAGGGTTTTGTTTTCGTTTTTCTTCTTCTTCATTTTTTTTAGACAAGCTCTTGTCATACTGTGCTCCTCCTGCCTCAGCCTCCTATCTGAGGCCATAGCTATGCATACCACCATGACCAGTGGTTTTTTTTTTTTTTTTTTTTTTTTTTTTCATGAGACAAAGTCTAGCAATGTTGTCTGGGCCAGTTCTGAGCTTACATTACTCCTGACTTAGCCTCCAGAGTCGCTGGGAGTACAGGCTCACACCACTGTATCCCAGGAATTGAACCTGGGTCACCCACGTGGCCCCAGCCTGCAGAACACAGCATCTTAGCAGTATGTGCCACTACAGCTAGCCCTAGTTAGCAGAGGTTTTGAAATCAGTAAGGTGTGAATAAGGGAGGAAGAGATGAATTTCTCACAGTCATATTTCTAAGTTAAGTGTTAGTAGGGGAACCCTCTAGCCCTGGATCAGACACCAGCCTATTCCAACAGGCTAGTGGCAAGGGGAGAGAAGAAAATAGTGATGGAGACTTGAGCATGTACTAGCAGAAGCTTAAAACTGAGAACCCTGGACCACTTTGGGCCCCAAATCCATTTGAGTGCAAAACCCCTGTGTAATTCACATTGTCTTTGAAACACTGGATCAATTGCAATGACAACCACAAAGTAGACAATGTAGTTCACACCCTTGAATGCACCTGTAGCTACGGTAGATGTTGACTGTAATTTCATTTACTTAAAATATTAATGTATTTAGAATGATAGGAATTTTTTCCACCTAATGCTATTTCTTATCATAGAGGTGGCTTGTCCTGAATCTTAAGAGGTCATGCAGAATTTCTGAAAACATAAACTGAGGTGCCTTCCAGTTTATTTGGTTTGCACTATTGAATTGGAAATAGTATGACTTTACCATTGCTATTAATATATCTCTATTAATCTGAACGATATTGCATATTGCTTTAAGGTCTTGTCTAAGAAGCTAGAAATCCTTTGTAACTTGCTCCTTTGCTGCTTTTTTTTTTCTTCTTTGCATTCTGACATTTTGTAGATGAACAATTGCTCAATATGTAAAGTCTAAACGGCTCTCTTTATTCAATAAAGTATTGTATTATTGAATGAATCGCAAAGAGGCAGTATCCTTTGCACATTAACTTTGAATCTGCTGCTTAAAGCAAAATCCTGATTTTTCTTTCAGATGCTAATAACGTACTGTCCAAGCAAAGTAAGGTTATTCTCTAAAAGGAATTGGTAAGACTTGGTTCGCTCTCATCATTTACTTACCTTAATAATAGCGTCTTACAGTAACAAAATAACTTTTTTTTTTCTTATTGTCTATTATAGTAATTTGAACTCAGGTGTGCTTTTGTGCCTTTGGTAAGTTAAAATATTATTGATTAAAAAATAAGTGGTTCACATAATGCACCTCTAGGTGCAAAAGGAAACTCCCTACATTCTGTTCCTGGCATAGTACTTTATGATGCAGAGTAAGCCTTCTTATTTCTTTCAAGGGAAAACATAGACATTCTTTTGCCGATGTTCTGGAAGAGACTTGTGCTTTCCTTTTCGATTACTAACTTAAGCATTTCAAACTCCCCTATAACCTACCAGCCCTTGCTTCCAGATGTCCCGCCTGGTTGGGCCAGGCCAATGTAAAGGACTCCTCACGCTGATTGACAACTCTCACTGTCAAAACCAAGTAAAAGGAGCCACTGTATCTGAGCACCCTGAGAAACATTTTTTTTTCCTCTGGGTTGGTCACCCAGTCTTGTGCTTAGAGTAAATCATATTAATTATTTTAAAAAATTAAGTGAAGGGCATCACTTTTTCCTGTTACCTCATGTTAATTTTTTTTAAATAAACAGAATAAAATGCATTACATTAATGTTATCATTATGGCTATACATAATATATTTTTTTTGGAGAGGTT
Organism: Tupaia tana; assembly: GCA_026018925.1. Classification (NCBI taxonomy): domain Eukaryota; kingdom Metazoa; phylum Chordata; class Mammalia; order Scandentia; family Tupaiidae; genus Tupaia; species Tupaia tana. The sequence goes on from JAKSZU010000004.1 coordinate 64,741,542, forward strand.
TTTGCTATAATGGGGCATGTGCGCTAGCCAGACAGACAGAGAGAGACAGAGAGACAGAAAGTGAGAAATTACCCCCCAGGGGGGATGGCCATGCCGCAATCTCTTCTCCTCCATTCTCCTCTCGGGATCTTGGGCACGCACGCACATGCGCCCAGCGTGAGTTTAAGCTACCGGGTTCAGGACTTGAACCACAGTCAACTACGTGGGAGTCCAGCACCATAGCCATTCTGCTAATTGCTGTTCCCACTATACATAATATTAACTAGGCACTTAGTTCAATGGAGAGATTTTTGGACTTTGGGGTCAATAGAGCTATCTAACTACTTCTTAAACAGGTTGGAACTAGCTAATTATTAGGTAGGTGTTGTAGAGTGAGTCACTATACTCTCTTGTAATCTCAGTTTGCTCATATGTTAAATGTGGGTAAAACTCTACATTGTCAACTCTATAGCACTATGAGATGAATTCAGTAAGAACAGGTTTGTGAAAGTGCATTGTTAACCATACAGTACTGTTGGGTCATTGGAAAAGCTATGATTTATTTTTCTATGCAAAAATGCATCATGATTTTTCTAATGACCCAATATATACATACAAATTAATATTATTAAGACATAAACTGAAATTTATTTCAACTTTGTCAGGAAAACTAGAAAAATACTGTTGTGGTTTGAGTGTGTTCTCAACAAATCTCATGTTGAAATTTGATCCTCAATGCCAAAGTATTGGGAGTTGGTCTAGTGGAAGGTGTTGAGATCCTAGGGCCCTGCTCCATAGAGTAACGCCAATCTACAGGAGAGGGAAAATGTTTACTGGATTAGTTGCCACAAGCGTAGATTGCTATAAAACAAGTCTCATTCTTGTTTCTGGTCCCTTTGCACACCTTGTGGTCTTTCTGCTTCACCATATTGTAATATATTGTAATACAGAAAGAGGCCCTCAGCAGAGGTCACCAGATACAGCTGCCAAATCCATCTCGAACTTCCCACAAAACAGATGAAGACATACTTTCCTTAAATATTTAAAAGAATTTTTAAGAATTAACATTTTGGAGTAATTTGTTATAGTCTGATCTAGGATTCCAGAAACTTGAGTTAGGTTTCTCACTCTTCTGTGGAATTATGCTGAAGGCTTAGGTAGATGTCTGTACTTCTGTCTTTATCTTTCTCTCAGTGAAATTATAGTGACTGCAGTAGATTTTAAGATTTGAAACTTGAAGAAATCTGAAGCTATTAGTCATGTATGTTAATAGTTTGGAAAAGTAAATACTGAAATGTTAGAGTTCATGAAAGGGATCTGATCATCACCTTTTATGAAGCTTCTTGAGCTGGCAGTGGGAATGTTCACTCACTCTGCTCTATGAAAGTGTTGGTCACGGTAAAAAAAAAAAAAATCACTGGCAAGTGAAGATAATTTTCAAATCACACATGGCATATCAACAAGAGCCAAGCCATAAACATCAACACCACAGTAGGTATTCTAAGAGTGGAACTCTAATACAGGGAAGAGGTACAAGATGTGGAAGGAATAGAGGAAGGAAGAGTAAAATGAAACACTAAAGAAATACAAGAAAGACAGCTGTAGGAAGCACTGCCTCTTAAGCTGAAGGAACAAAAACGGAATTACTGCCAGAGCTTAGAGCTTTGAGGAGCTGAACCTCATACCTCTGAAGAGGAGATGCACATTGCTATTAGGGGTAAATTGGAGGCAGCAATATGGAACCAGTTTCTGAGATTACTGCGGAAAGCTAGAGGCAGTCCCAGATGCTACTGTTGCTGGAATAAAGCAGATTGCTGAGGAAATGCTGACAGAAATAGTAAGAAAAATAGAACAAGATAAGTCCCCTTTATTTTTGTCTAAACTTTCATTCTTTTTTTTTTGAATTTATTTATTCATTTATTTTAATTTGACCAGAGAGAGAGAGAGAGAGAGAGAGAGAAAGCCACCAGGTCTGGGACTTGAACCATTGTCAGCCATGTGGGAGTGTCCAGCACCTTAACCACAGTGCCACCTGCTGGTCCCATTGTCCAACCTTTCATTCTATGTCTTGTGTTCCCTCTTGGTGAAACCCTATAGGGAACTTCCTTACAAAGTCCCAAATCTCAACATCACAAAACAAAAGTCTGGAAGTGTGGATCTGGAATGAGAGATAGTAACTTCATAATCAGCTCACGTAGTTTTAGATAAAAGTGGCCTCTGGTCTATGGGCAAAAATACCCATCTCTGATGGGTAAGCAGGGCAGAGTGCTGGAGCCTACTCATCTTATCATGGCAGTGAAAGTAGCTTTCTACACAGTGTACCTAGTCAAATATGATTCAGGCCTGAAGCTCCAAATACTTAACATGGTAAGTCCCCTTCCCTGAGTTTCCCCTTCCTTTTAGTCTCATGATATTCCCATGTTCCTAATTTCTCAGGGGATTGTAGAGAATGCAAGAGTAGATGGACAGATAAATTTAGAAAATCACCTTGAGTTGGCCTTTTCACTTGTCTGCTTAGTGCTTTGGCTTCCATGCTAATATGGTCTTAAAATAATTTCAGAACTGAAGAAACTAAAATTTTAGACTTCACATTTTTACAGATAGAAAAACTAAGGGTGCAAGAAGGTAAGTGACCTGCTCAAGCAAATGTTTAGTAACTAAGTCGATATTGCCTTCTGAGTTTCCTCATCCCCAAGTCTGACTCTTTCTACAATACATTGCTGCCAGCTGGGATTATACAATTATTTAATTCGTGTTTGTTACCAATAGGCATATTTATTGGTCTTAGATATTACTACAACTTGATTAATACCATGGTTGCTATCATTTCCAAAGGAGATCTGAAACCTAAACTTATGTCTTCCGGTCATGTCATTGAGTCATAACTTTTGGTTGTGATTATTATGGGATCCTAGGTTTACTTTGGTAGTATTCTGGTACATTATTTCTCGTCAACTGAGAAAACAATGTTCTACTAGAGTTGAATGTGATATTGTAATTTTGGTAAATTATGGCTAGTGACCAAACCAATTCTGTTGCATTGCTAAATAGTACAAAGAATATGATTGAACTTTTTTACACTTTGCAAAATATTGCCTGATATTTTTTATGTATAGATACTTTACTAGCAGTATTTTTATATCTGTACATAAAATATTTTTTGTTCTTTTTGTGAATGCATAATGTGATGGTTAATTTTATGTGTCAATTTGACTGGGCTAAGGGATGCTCAGATTCCCATTGAAACATTATTTCTGGAAGTGTCTGTAAGAGTACTTCTGAAAGAGATGATCATTTCAGTTAGTAAACTGAATAAAGATCTACCCGTACCAACCATCCAGTCTGATCAATGCCAGCTGGCGGAAAATGGCCAAGGAAAGGCAAATTCTCTTTCTCTTCTTGAGTAGGAATATCCATTTTCTCTTGTGCTTGTCCATCAGAGCTTCTGGTTGTGGGGCCTTTAGACTTTAGGACTTATAGCAGCAACCTCCCCAACCTCCTCTGCATCCTATGTCTCCTTATTCTCAGAGCTCCAGCCTTAGATTGAGAATTATCCTCAACTCCTATAATTCTCAGACCTGAGAGCTTGAGCTGATTACAACGCTGACTTTCCTGGCTCTCCAACTTGCAGGTGGTACATCACTGGGCTTTGTGCCCTCCATGGCCATGTGAGTCAATTTCCTTACATCTCTATGCACATCCTATTCATTCCATTTCTCTGGGAAACTATGACTACTACACATACTTTCCCCAGTTAACATAAACAGTAGTGAAAACTTATATAAATTTAATAAGTTACAGTACAAAAATAGCCATTGCATTTTTAAAATATTGGTATCTGACTGAGTTTTTAGTCCTTCAATTTTCTATAATTCAGTTTAATACATTTTAATTAATCACTTACTTTATTGCCAAGCTCTAGAAATTATCACTAAAAGCCCTGGTGAAATATGAGCAAAATTAACTTTGCTTTGGCATTTATTATAGTTCCACAAAGTCATCCTCACTTAATTTCTTTTTGTTATGCAAGAATTCTTCCCTATCCCAATGGCCGTTTAAAATTATTCTTTCTCAATATCAGCATTCTCTACCAGACTGAAAACAGAGGGCATAATGATCAATTTCAGGGAAGTTTTTACAAAAGTGATAGCATTTGAATTGTGTTGAAACAATGAAGGGAAGCATTTATAGCAGAGGCACTAGCATGAATGGGCTCAGAAAGGAGAAATAGTGTTAAATTTAGGAAACCTCACTGGTGGTGTGGAGATCCAGCAAAGATGTCTACAGCCAATTGGAAAAGTACACATGAATAACATGAGGGAGACCTAGGCTAAAGGTGAAGATTTACAGTTAATGATGTCCTTAACATCATGGGAGTAGATACAATCAATGAAGGAGAATTAAAAAAAAAAAAATAGGTCAAAGACAGAACCCTGGGACCAGCAGTTAGCGTAATGGCTATGTCGCTGGACTCCCACGTAGTCGACCGTGGTTCGAGTCCCGGACCTGGCGGCTTAAACTCACGCCGGGCGCGTGTGCGTGCGTGCCCAAGATCCCGAGAGGAGAATGGAGGAGAAGGGATTGCGGCATGGCCATCCCCCCTGGGGGGTGATTTCCTGCTTTCTATCTCTCTGTCTCTCTCTGTCTGTCTGGCGAGCGCACGCGCCCTATAGCAAAAAAAAACCTCTCCAAAAAAAAAAAAAAAAAAGACAGAACCCTGAGATCCACTAACGTACTGGGTAAACAGAAGAAAAGAAGTCAGATAAGGAATCTATGAAGGATGGTTTCTTTAGGAGCACCAAGAAGGTGTGGTATGTCTCTGGTAGAACTGAGGAGTAGAGCAATTCTTGCAAATAGATCTTGGTCCATTATTGTACAGCACATGACATTTAGAATTTGTCATAGCAACAAGAAAGGAAAGAGGAGGCCAAAGACCTCCACATCAAGGCAAGTGGAAAACTGGGAACACTGACCAGTTTTAGAGTTAGTTCTATAGAGGAAGACAGAGTATTTATTATTTATTTATTTATTTTGGAGAGGTTTTTGCTATAGGGCATGTGAACTTGCCAGAGAGACAGAGAGAGACAGAGAGACAGAAAGCGAGAAATCACCCCCCAGAGGGGATGGCCACGCCGCAATCCCTTCTCCTCTATTCTCCTCTTGGGATCTTGGGCATGCACGCACATGCACCCAGCATGAGTTTAAGCCACCAGGTCCAGAACTTGAACCACGGTTGACTACATGAGAGTCCAGCGACATAGCCATTACACTAACTGCTGGTCCCAACAGGGCATTTTAAATAATAGTATATGAGGAGTATAATATTCTCCATGCTAATTTTGAAAATAGTATTCAATCTATGGGATTGGTCAAGTCATAAAAAAAAATTCTGACATCATTTAATATCTGGGAATCACGTTACCTTAATAACTATCTTTGAGAATTTAATTCACATGTGGCAAAACCCTAGCAGAGAGCGAAGGACTTATAAATAGGCTATCTCTCTGGAGAAGTTTGCTAAAACTGGAAAGGAACCAAGCACCTCTACCATCAAACTAGGATTCCTAAAAGAAACTCAGTTTTGGAGAAGAGAATGAGGCCCACAAGGCAGGTGGTCAGCCACCGGGACTGAAGCCTAGTTTTAACAATCAGTCCTGCATGGGAAAAGGAGGGCTAAACTTTTATTTTCTGGGTATTCAGTACAACACCATCAGCATTTGTTTAATGTAGACTTCATCAGAAGCTTTTAAAAAATAAATGTACTGCAATCTAGTTAACTAACAAATTGATAACACAGTATTTCACTACTCTCAAATTTGCTGAAATATGTCTTTTATACTCTTACTTCAGCTCAAAATCTATTTCTTCAAAAGAAATACACATAAAGAAAATATGCTGGAAGGCTTAAATAAAATTATTGGATACATGAAGGTAAAAAGTATTGCATATTACTCTTTTTAGATGTAATTTTCTTAATTATCCTCAGAGATAACAGGTTTACACTTAGAAAAAAATGAAAGCTTTAGTTCTAGGGAAAATATATAAAACTATTTTTAAAATAGAATCTATTCAATGTATTAGAGTACATAGGTATATTAATTTAAAGGCAAACTATTCTGAATGAAAAATATGATAATTAAAGTCAGATATAGTGGGGTAGGAAGGAAATAAGCTTTTGTAAAAGCCAAGTACACAAGTTTACTCTTTGAACAACAAAATCCTCAGGTATGAAGAAGGCATTTGAAGCCAACCTGTTTACATCAGAAGTGTTGACCACATGTTGACCAAGTGGAACATTACTGATTTTATCTTACCTGTTACACCTCTAGCAAATACAAATATTATCATCAAATCTCTTAGGTGGACTATGAAAAATATGTATTTGTGGCCTATCCCCAGTATCACAAGTGGCAGGGTGCTTCTGGGTGAAATGGGCTCATGGGAGGCCTCACTGAGGTGTTGCATACCTCTGATCCTCTGACTGCGAGATTGGGGAAGGAGAATTGTGACTTGGGCAGATCCTGTTAAAAATACTTTCCCTTTCTCTTTCATTAGGAAAAAAAAGCATTTTATTTAAATTTCAAAAGAATTCAATCCCCTTCCTCAATTAGTCAATTATTTAACTTCCAAAATAATTATCACAAACTGTGCATGAAAAGATGTAGTAATAGTTATGACCATGTAGATAACTTAAAACAATCTGTGGAATAGTGACATTTGCTTTTGCATAAAAGATTTTTAAAATTTTATATAATTTAAGGATACCTATAAATTCAATTTTGAGGTACAAAGAAAGAAAGAAAAAAAGTCTGTGAAGCAGAGATAACTCCCTTGACTGTTATCTGTCTGTCTGCTTTCTGTCTTATTGTACTCCCGTCTGCTATGTACTCATGGAGAAAATATCCTTTGAGCCACATTTTACTTTATAGACTAGGTTCAAAAAAGGAGGGTGGGGGGAGTATTGGCAACTGACTAGACAGAGACAGCTGTATTGTTTTATTGTAGTGAAGCTCACTTGGGTCCCAGTTGTTCGAGGTCCAATGGCACTTTCATTTGAAAACTCTCTTTTTTGTTAGTATTGAGCTCACCATTGGTATTTTTCTTTAAATTTTCTCAGAATTAAAAACCTAACACATACATGACATCCCCAAATCTAGACAAATTCTGTTCTTTTAAATCATTTTGCAGTGATGTAAGAATTAAAATGTAAACCTGTTTATAGGTATTAAGAATTAAAAACACAGTATTATTTAGTATTGTTGGCAATATCTTCATGCATGCATGCATGCATGCTCTCACTTAAAAAATTATTTCTTGAATGTGTACATCGAATTGCAAGGTGCCAAAGATATTGAGGTGAACAGAACAAAATAAAAAATAAAAAAGCCCTGCAATCATGAAGCTTATGTTCCAGGGGTGTGGGGAATAAATAATAAATTAATCTAGTAGGTTAGATAGTATATGAGAAGTGATAAGTGCTTTGGGAAGAACTAACAGGTAAGTGGTAGAGGGACTCTTTCGGGATTGTGAATGCCTGAGTCTGACTGGTTTTAAATAGAGATATCAGAAAAGACTTGATTGAAAACATTTGACTAAAGAAAGATGTAAAGTACAAACCATGGAGATATCTGGGAGAAGAACAAACCTGGAATTATTGTTCCGGATGTGTTTGAAACATTGTGAGTGGAGTTTTTGGGGAATGGAAGGGTCAGAGTAATCAGGCAAATCATGCACCTTTCTATGCTCAGTATATTAGTAATACAATTGATTAGAGAGACAATGGAGAAAACTGGAAAGCTCGTGAGGATGCTATTGCAACAATCTGTGTGACAGATGAAAGGTTCCAGCAATAGAGGTTGCGAGTTGGATAATGGATGTATTTGACAGTAGAGTTGACAGAATTTCCTAACAGATCACATGTGGGATAAAGCAAGGTATTTGGCAGAAGCAACCAAAAGAATGAAGTTGCCATTAATTAAAATTAAGGAAATTCCAAGGAGAATTCAGAGAGCAAAAAGACATCAAGGATTTTATTTTGAGGCATGTTAAGTTTGAAAGCATTATTAAACACACAAATAGAATATGGAGTGATTCATTTGGATATATACGGCTAGAATTCAAGCATGAGGCCCATGCTGCCCCTTTAAATTGGGAGCTATCAATAAGAGTATGATACTTCAAGTGATGAAGTTGGATGTGACAACCAAAAATGTGACAGACAGTTCAAATGAAGAGGAATGGTCTAAGAATGAGGACACCACACCATTTAGGTATTTGATGTTTAGGGAGGCTAAGAAGACATGGCCCCTGTAGTGAAAGGTAAATATAGAAGCTAAGTGACCATAACTTTTCCAGAAAGATGGAATGTCAAGTGCTGCAGGAGCTCATGTGAAGGGATCATGGAGAACTGCCTGTTTAATTTAGCAACTTGTAGCAGAAATTTCCACTTGACAGTAATTGCTCCATATATTGAAAAACAGATGTTCTATTTCAGTAGCCCTATTTGGCTATTCTCAGGTGGCCATGACATAAAAATGTTGTGGTGGTACATTTTAGGAATGGCTAGAGTTTTTCCAGTTACCCATGAGAGCAATATGTTTCATCAAGGTTAAATGTTTCAGGATAAGTTGTCTATTTTCATTCGTTACAGCTTTATGAGGTATAATTAACGTAAAATAAGTGGCATATGTAGTGTACAGTTTGATGGTTTTTGACATCTATGTCTAAGAAAGGACTTCAAAAACTTTGTAGAAAAACAAGTACAAATCTATTTTGGTACAATAGGTTTTTTGAAATCTATGCATAGTTTTTTTTTAATAATATATATTTTGCATGAGCTTTTTAAAGGCCCCTTGTATACCTATAGAACTATCACCACAATCAAGATAATACACCTATCTATTTCCTCAAAGTTTTCTTATACCTGTTTGTAGCATATGTCCCCATTATCCCCTCACACATACACACACACACACACACACACACACACACACACACCAATCAGTGGATCTGCTTTCTGGCACTGCAGATTAAACTTTTATGTTTACCCAAATATTTGCCATTTCCAGGGATCACAATTCCTTTGTGTATATCTGAATTTCTCTTTAATACCACTTTTCTTTTAGCCTGAAGAACTTCCTTTAACATACTTTATAGTGACACATTATTTCGGCATTTGTTTTTCTAAAAAAGTCTTTTCTTAATCTTCATTTTTGAAAGATATTTTCACTAAGTATTAAATTCTAGATGCACAGTTCCATTTTTCTTTCAACATTTAAAAAAAGTAATTCTTGGAAACCAGCAGTTAGCGTAATGGCTATGTCGCTGGACTCCCACGTAGTCGACTGCGGTTTGCGTCCCAGACCCGGTGGCTTAAAACTCACGCCGGGCGCGTCTGTGTGCGTGCCCAAGATCCCGAGAGGAGAATGGAGGAGAAGGGATTGTGGCATGACCATCCCCCCTGGGGGGTGATTTCTCGCTTTCTGTCTCTATGTCTCTCTCTGTCTGGTGAGCGCACGCGCCTTATAGCAAAAATCTCTCAAAAAAAAAAAAAAAAAAAGTAATTCTATGTAGTGTTTTCCCTTGTAGCAGTTCTTAGGAGAAGTCTGATCATTTTTAGTTTTTTGTGCTTTATGTAACATGTCTTTTTTTTTCCTTTGGCTGCTTTTAAGATTTTCTCCTTATCATTGACTTTCAACAATTTGATTGCAATTTGCTTTGTTGTATGCCTTTTGATGTTTTTCTTTCTTGTGATTCTTTGCACTTCTTGGATTTGTGGGTTTATATTTCTCATAAAATTTTGAAAGATTTCTGGCAATATGTCTCCAAATATTTTGCTGACTCTCCCTTTCTGAGACTAAAATTGCATGTTTCTTGGAATGTTTGATACTGCTCACACACCACTGATACTCTGTCCACTTCATGTTTGATTTTTCTCTCTTTGTGCTGTCTATTGCTGTATATTTAAGTCTATTGATATATTCTTTTATGGAATAAAATCTGTTAATCTCTTTCAGTAATATCTTTATTTGAGACCTTTAAACGTCTATTTTTTTATTCATGATATAGAGCATATGCATGGAAATGAAGTGAGAGAGAGAGAGAGAGAGAGAGAGAGAGAGCGAGCGAGCTACAGACAGAAAAGAAGAGGAAAGAGAGTAAGAAAGAGAGTGACCTTTGAAAGAATTTTGTCATTCCACACCCTCTTCCCCAAGCCCTCCAGATTGTCAGGCTCTTCGGCATACAGGTACATGCCCATGATGTTTCATGTCGGTCAGACCAGGAATCCCAACCCACAGTCTACCATATGGCTTCTAGCACTGTGGTTCATTCACCTGCTCCACGGAGAATGAGCTGAGATTATTATTTTTATTTTATCTCTGCATTCTGCTTAGTTGTTTTTATATATTTTTGCATTTGTCCCTTCACTATGTTATGGTCTTCAAGTAAATCTTTGCACATATTTAAAACAGCTATTTAATGTCTTTGTCAGTTTTACCTGAGCTGTCATTTCTGGGTCTGGTACTATTCGTATCTTTTTCCCTACTTATGATACATTTTTGTTTCTTTGCATATTTAGTATATCTAGGCTTTTTTTTTTTTTTTTTTTGATTGAATGCTGCACACTGTGAACATTAGGGTGCTGTTGTATACCTGTGTATTGTGGTCTTCCTTTAAAGAGAGTAGAAGTTAAATAGTCACTTAAGTTTCTTATAAATTACCTCAATATTTTGCAGTTTGTTTTTATTTTTCTCTCAATTTGTGTAGGATAGATCTAGTGTAGCCTCTTCTGCAGTTCAGTTAAGCACATTTCTAAATTTTGACCACTGGAAGATTTCTTAGAATGTCCTGCTGGTTTGATGAAGTCTGTACTGTGACTTAGTCTGAACTTGAGTATCTCCCAGCCCTAGTTGAGTCTGGAGAGTTGTTCACTTTGTGTTTTACCCTCCATATTCACAGCTCGGAACTTAGGAGAAGACACGAGAAAACTCCATGCATACTTATGATACTCTTTCTCTGTATAGCTAGCTCCCTCATCTCCATCATTTTGCTCTGCAATCCCAGCTGTTTCAGGATTCTCAAAATGTGATTAACCCCCTCAACGATGGCATTCTGTCATACTCTGCTTGGTCCCTTGTACTACGGCCCATAAAGTGCTCCTAGGCAGAGAGCCAGGGCAATCTTAGCATTTGCCTCTGTTCTTTCTCTTCTCCTTGAGATCACATATTTGCTCTGCCATTGTCTGAAAACTGTTCTTTTGCATTTGTTTCATTTTCTTCTGAATTATGGTGAGAAAGAAAGTGTAGTTAACCTATATAAACAGAAATAGAAATTCTAGTTATCTCTCTTGAAACAAATGGTTAGCATTTAATTTTAAATTTCAGAATAGAAATTGAAAAAAGGAAAAGAAGAGAAAGTAAACACATCACTAAGATATCATGCTTTTTCTAACATTTTGGTTCATCCATTTTTCAAAAATAAATAGACTTTACTTCTTGAACAAATGTATTGTGTATCATTTTAGGGAATATATAGTAATTCATTGATGATATGCACCATAATTTAAATTGTTTATTATTGGATTTTTAGTTTTCTTCTAATTTATCATTATCATAAACCATGCTGAACTGAACAAACTTATACATTTATATCTTTGTCACGTTCTGTTATGTTTTTAAAAATTCATTTAAAACAGGTTAAAAAAATAGAAACAATTTTAAGATTTTTTTTGTCATATTGCCAGAAATTCTCTTCCAGAAATGATACATTAATTTAGATCCCATTAGCTAATATCTTTTGTAAATTAATTGAGTGTTCCAACTCTCGTTTCTAACCAGCCTTTCCTTGTATCTGCTAACCACATGGTCACTGAAAACACTTTAAGTATCTGCTGATGATAATGTGTATGGTAATAACTTTGACTGGACTAATATACAGTATTCATGCTGGGAAAACTCATTTTGTATGCTGTATGATACACAGTGATTAAATGTAAAAAATAATAAGAATATTGTAGAAAATTGAAATTTGACTAAATTACAATCCTTGTTTTTCAATGGCTTTCACTCTCTTGGAGAGGATCAGAATATACATATATACATTGCAAGGTATACCAATACAGGTCTTGGGAACCCAGAATTCTCTTTAAGGTAAAGTTATTGTAAAAATCTACATAAAGCCCTTTAGCAAAGAGATAGAGGCCTCTCATGTTGTTACACAGCATTTTGCACTCTTCTGGAAGCAATTTACTCCAAATACTCACAAGGGGGATTCAAAAGGCTGATCATAACAGCCTGTGAGATACTCAGGGTCAGAGATACTCAGGTACACTCCCAATAAATGCACAGTGGGGTTGTTTGGTACATAGCATAGCAAAAGGAGAGACAAAGACATGTCTGTTTTATAAGATTAAATTTGTTGACATTTGAGTTCCAAGAGTTAGGAAAAGGTAAGCTACCTATATTAACAGTCTCTTAGGTAATATGAGAAACTTCAGTTATATGTATTTATTGAATTGAAAATTAATATAAACATCTCCAAAATAGAAGCATTTCTTTCCTAAATTACCCTGCTTGGATAGTTGGCTATTGGCTTCTAATGATAACTAGCCTTACCTGCAGACTGAAAATTGCACTGCAGAAATCTACAACCCAGTGAGTAAACTGTATTTCATTTATAACTGCTCACCGAGCAAGGAAAGACCCAGGGGCATTTAGGAGTCAGAAAACCTGCCTTTCTCCTGAATGTTGTAATTGTAACTACAGTACAAAGAATAAATGAGACAATGAGACAATGATAGATGAGCATGGTATGAATTATTTTTAGAAACTCAAATATAAACACATCATATTATTTTGTATCACAATTTTCTTCCCCCAGCCCAGAGAAAGGAGCCTATTCTTATAAAGTAAATTGAAGAAGAAAAATTGAAGACACTCACAAATGAATAAAAATGCATGAGGAATTCAAATATGCAAATGAACTATTCCTTTTGTACACACCATAGATCGAAGAACAGAGTACATGATCACAGCTGGAATTCACGCTGGGATCTTATACAATGTAATATTAGCAGCCACCTTCAGATCAGGCACACCCCAGCTGTTCACTTTACAGAACCTGCGCCCTCCTCCTTTCCCTTCCCCACCAGAAACCCTTCACACTAGCTTTTCTCAGGTTTTTTTTTTTTTTAAAGGCAGAAATAAAACCAAAGCCTTGTGTAAAGAAAAACCCAATAAAGGAGAAAGCAAACCTTAAACAGTTATTTTAAAAAGAAAAAATTTTACTTTAAAAATGAGAAACTTTTTCCCTCTAAACTAGTACCACCTCAAAACACTTACTCTGCATTTGAAAGGCAGTCATTGTCTTCTGTGAATGTTGGAGTAGGCGCTCTGACCCAGTAGATGAATAGCAGGATGCAAAATTTTGCATTGTTTAATTTTCTTTCTCTTGTGCTTGATTTTTGCATATAGATTAGGTAAATGTATAGGTAATTATGCTGCCACAAGAGTATCATGCTCTGCAAAATTTACAAAATGTATGGAGTACAGAAAAATACTCCCACTTCCTATTATATGATTGATTTATGACTATGAGCAAAATCATTTTTTTTTCTTCATGGTGTAATGAGCTTCCTGATGCCCTCCAAAATATGTTTGTATCCTAGTCTTGAAAGGTGTGAATATTACCTTCATGGCCAAAGGGGTGCTTAAATCAATTATTAAAAAAAATTATTTAACTTTATTTATTAAATTTGACTAGAGAAGGACAGAGTGAAATGAGAGGATGAGGGGTGGGTGGTAAAAAAGCAAGCTACCAGGTCCGGGACACTAACCACAGTCAATTACACGGGAGCCCAGCACCCTTCACCACCATGCCACCTGCCAGCCTTTAAATTAAGGATCTTAAGAGAATAAACTCATCCTGGATTATGTAGGTGAGCCCTAAATGACATCATATGTATCCTTGTAAGAGAGAGAAAGAATTTTTTGAAGATGAGGCAATGATTGGAGTTTCTGAACCAGTAGAAGGTGAGAAGGGCAAGAAAATATTTTTCTCCTAGACCCTTCAGAAAGATTGCAACCTTGAAGACACATTGATTTTAAATTTCTGGCCTCCAGGGCTGTGAAACAGTAAACTTGTTTTGAGACATCCTGGTTATGGTAATTTGCAATAGTGGCCACAGCAAACTAATACATACGAATTTCTAAAAATAAATGTTATTAGTTGGCTAAATTTCAGATTCTATAGAAAAAAAAAATCTCTAGAAAACACTGTGGATGCTTATGTAGGAGGTGCAAGCAGGAGAAGAGGAAAGTGATGCACAGAGGAATTTGGAGCCCCATAATGTGATCTGCCACTATATTGGCTACTGCTTATGATCAGCTCTCAGGTATGTAATATGTTACTCTGCAGAAGTATTAGCTCAACACTTGGACTTCTCTGCGAAACTATGGGAAAGAACCTTCCAGTAGTTTGTGAAAAGGTGAAAGGAAAACGTATCTGCCTGGCTTTATCCTCTCTCTTCTTTCTGGTAGTCCACTTCTATCAACAACAATGCAGTTTTGATTTGAGTGACAGGTTGGGAAGCCAAACCCTATACTATAAGTATAGTATTTCATACATATATGGAAGTAGGGGGGAAATCAGTATATATTCTTTTGAATGTGGGGTATGAAAACCATCCAGACTTGGGATTTCACTTTGGAGAGTGTTGTCCTGGGTGGCTAGTATCTTTGCTGGCCTAGGTCTAAGAAACTGAGGAGGAAACTTGAGAAACAAATTTTCTGTCTGAGGCAAATTGCTAGGAATCATGATCAGTCTGGATGGCTAGACATGCATTTGTGATATATTTGAAGTCTAAGAAAGATATTTTAGAATTTTTCTAGCATGATAAGGAACTGAATAAAAATGATTAATAATTGATAGAAGCTATCACTCAACAGTCATTATTTTCCCATTTTCTTTTTCTACATGTTACCATATTATGTTATTATCATGAAATGATGGCATTGTGCTGATATTGTCCCCATTTCTTGTGGTAAATACACGTAACATAAAAATAACTAACCATTTTAAAGTATTAAGTTCAATAGTATTAAATACATTCATAATATTGTGCAACCATCATCACCATCTATCTACATAAACTATTCATGTTTTGCTTCATATATCTTGATGGTTTGTTATTAGGTGTGTGAATGTTTATAATTGCATATCTTCTTACTATGTTGAAATTTTTACTTATATTTCTATCTGTATCTATATCTATATATCTATACATCTATACATCTATCTATCTATCTATCTATCTATATATATATATTTGTCTCTTGGAAGTATTGTTGATAAAAAGTCTATTTTGTCTGATATTAGTATGGCCACCCTGATCTCTTTAGGTTATGATTTGCTGGAATGTCTTTTTCCATCCTTTTATTTTCCAACTATTTGTGTCTTTGAATCTAAAGTGAGTCTGCAATAAATAGCATACAGTAGAATCACATTATTGTTTTGTTTTAAAATCTTTTGTACTGGGGCCAGCAGGTAACATCTTGGTTAAGGCACTTGATTCCCACATAACTGACTATGATTCCATTCCCAGCTCCTGGGAGGTTGAAAAACGCGCCAGGTGCATGTGTGTGCATTCCTAAAACCTGAGAGGAGAATGGAGTAGAAGAGATTGTTTTGTGGCCAACCGACCTCAGGGGTGATTTTTCACTTTCCCTCTCACTATCTCGTTCTCTGGTGAGCACATGCATCCTATAGCAAAAAATCCTTAAACAAACAAAAAACTTAAACCTAAAATTAAAAAAAATCTACTGTGCCAGTCTCTATTTTGATTGGAAAGTTTAATCCATTTACATTTAAAATAATTACTGATAAAGCAATTTGCTTCTGTCATTTTACTATTTTTTTAATTTGTCATATTACTCATTTTTTTGCATTAGTCTTCTTTTGAGTTTGGTTCATTTTTGGTAGTAAAATGTTTAAATTCCTTTCTCATTTCTTTTTATATAGCCTATAGTGGTTTTCTTTGTATCATTGGGATTATGTTTAAGATCCTAAAGTTTTAGCACTGTAGTTTGAATAGTTACCAGCTTAACTTCAATAACATAAAAACTCTGCCTCTTTGACAGCTCTCTCCCAAATGTTTAGATTGTTGATGTATCCAAATTACATCTTTATACATTATGTGCCCAAATACAAACTAATATTGTAAATGCACTAATCTCTAAAATTATATTTAAAACAAATGATAAAGTTATAATAGTTCCACCTTATTCATGGTTTCACTTTCTGCATCTCCCATGGTAAGACAGTTTAAGAAAAACACAGAGATCACATTTATGTAACTTTTATTATAACATATTGTTAAAATTTGCCCATTTTATCATTATAATTTGTTAATCTCTTATTGTGCCTAATTTATAAATTAAACTTTATCATAAATATGTGTAAATAAGAAAAATACAGTATACATGAGGGATATTCAAAAAGTTCATGAAAAATGTGTACTATTGGAAAACTGCATGAGTTTCAATTTTTTTATGCTGAAATAAACTTATACTTGAATTCTATTTTTTTCACAAACTTTTTGATGTTCCTTAATATAGGGTTCAGTACTATTTGCAGCTTCAGGCATTCATTGAGCGTCTTAGAATGTATCCCCCACAGATAAGTGGGAGGACTATAACATTGTCTTTAAGACTAAAATTGTTTAATCAATTAGTTTCTTAAATCATGTAGAAAACAAATATGGAATTACAAATCATTGCTTCAATAATACTAGCTTATATATTTGTCCATTTATTCACCTTCACTGAAAACTTTATTTCTTTCAGTGTCTTTGAGTTGATGTCTTGTATCTTGTGCCTTTTTATGTCCTCCTGCAAAACTTTCTTGAGCATCATAGGGCAAGTCTAGTGGTAATGAATTCTATGAGATTTTCTTTACCTAGGGGATTATCTTAATCTCTCCTTTACTTTTGAAGAACAGTTTTGTCAGATATAGGATTCTTGGTGGATAGTTCTTTTTGTTTAGTTTTTTTTTTTCTTTAGCACTTTGAGTTTATCAGCTCACTCACTTTTATGCACATAATTTACAAATAATAATGACATGAATTCTTTATTGCATATTCTACATAGACAATTTTCATAAGGATGCTTTCTTTGATTTTTGCCAACTTTTGTATAGTAGACAATCTATGGCTGTAATTGATAAGTTAGTTTAGTTCTGACATGAATGCTAGTTTTTATTTTAATTTCCATCAATAAATAAGATGAAGTAAAACGATGGAGACATGTTAGAACTTCACTCCTTTATAAATGATGACATGAGTGACTTCACTGAATAGGATAATAGCTTTCAAATCTGGAAGAACATTCCTCAATGTTTTGTGCTATTCACAATATAATGACCATATACATAGTGCATATTTAAGTTTCATATACATTATTAACATTTTTCCATCATTTTTTTTTCAATCTAGACAACCAACAAAATAATGTATCAAGCCCTGATTTGTAGTATGTGTGAAGTGTAATGGTATAAATAGTCTTATAATGGCTAATTTCAAGCTACCAGGGTGCTGTCATTGAACATGGAGTTTGTATCTCACTATTATATAGCATTTCTTTCATAGAAATTCAACAGACACAAACTCAAGAGCATAGATAATAGTAAAATATAATAAAATGAAGAGTAAGTGATAAATTTTAAGTTTTTGTTATTTAATATAATTTTATTTTAATAGTATCTATGTATAAGTATACACACATAATTTTTACAATTTAATGTTTTATACCATCTCTGTTTGACAATAAGCTTTCAAAATCCCTAAACATTTTACAGTAAGTTCTAGCTAGCTAGTGTGAGCTTGTCCTAGTAGTCTACTGAGGATCTCACGAAATTAGAGAATTGCTAGTGGCACATTGCTGGGTGGTTGGGAGAATCAGTTAAGATAGTTCAAGTGAAAATATTTTGACACACATAATGACATTAAATAAATGCAATATATTCTTACTGAGAATAGTAATCAAAAGACCCAACTCAAATATGCTGAGAAACAAATATTTGGCTTTGGCAATTGAGGAAAAAAACAATGTGCATCAAATTGAAATAAAAACTCTAATTTTGGTCCAGCCTCCTGGTGCAGTTAGTAGCAAACTGAACTGCATTACTGGGAGTCATACAACTGACCAGGACTCAGATTCGCCATGGGCACGCTGGAAGAATACATGTGTGTACTAGAAACTGAGGAGCTGGAGGGCTAGGGAAAGGGGGATCACTTGATGAGAACCTATCAGGGATCTTTTTCTCTCTCTCATGCATGTGTACACACTATCAAATATACAATAAATAGACGTTTGTTTAAAAATTTTACTTGTTTCATGCACACAGAGAAAACTTGATGCCTAAAATTTCCTTTATCTTCTGAAAAATACACTAAAAATACATTAGGCTTTATCTTCTGAAAATGCATTTAGGTTTCTTAAAATAATTTTAAGCTTTCATTCAATAAATTTGCTAAGAATAGTCACTTATTATGGAATGGATAAAAGACAGCGGGAAGATCAAATGAAAGCTTTTGGTTTGGCAACCCAAGTGTACCTTTCCTAGTTATGTCATACTTTTTATTGCTTCCTAGTATGTATTAGTTATTTTGGTTAATACTTTTAATAATTGATTATATTTCCATAGTACTTTAATGTATGAAAACACATTTATTTCTTAATAAATATTAGTTGAATACTTATTAAGTATAGTATGGTCTTTCACTAGGAATCACAATAACTTTTGTGAAACATGGAGAAATTGTTAATCTCCTTTATAGCTGAAGAAACCTAGGCTCCAAGTGGCTCAGTGACATTCTCTAGTCACATATCAGAACTTAAGAAGAACCCTGGTCACATAGTCCATTATTTTGTCCTGCTTAAAAATCTGGGTTTGCATGTCACAACTCATCTATGGAAACTTGCTTAATTACAAAAAGAGATCTAGAAAAAACAGTGGTCTAATTTGGTCAACTAATAAAATCCTATTAAATCATTTATTCATTTAACAAATGTTTATTGACCTTGTACTGTGCATGGGGCACTCTTTTAGACATTACAGCTAGAGCTCTGGTCATCCAAAATCACTAGTGAGATGAATAGCATAAACTGCTGTTCAGATAAGAATTAGATCAGTTGCTCTTTAAAATCATTAAATTTGGGGATCAGCAGTTGGCGTAATGGATACATTGCTGGATTCACATGCAGTCAACTGTGGTTCAAATCCCAGACCCGGCGGCTTAAACTCATGCCAGGCACATATGCGTGCGTGCTCAAAATCCCAAGAGGAGAATGGAGGAGAAGAGATTGCAGCATGACATCCCCCCAGGGGATGATTTCTCGCTTTCTGTCTCTCTGTCTCTCTCTCTCTTTCTGGCAAGCACACACGCCTTTTAGCAAAAACCTCTAAAAAAATCATTAAGCTTTTAAATCTTTGAAGGGTGCTTATTTGTATCAATTTACACTGTAATTCTAGTAGTCTGTGTAAAATGATTGGAATTTAATGTTATATTTAGGTTTTGTTGAATTGTAGAGAGCTTTACACCCATCATAATGAATATTTTCTTGTTAACTTCAATTGGATTATTTTTCTGGTTAAGAAATCTTGCTATATGCCTATGGTAGAAAGTTTTCTGAATGTATAGGCCAGCTGGTGGCATGGAGAGTAAGACAACTGGATCCCATGTGACTGACGGCATGGTTTGAGTCATGGACTCTAAAACTTGAAAAATGTGCCTGGTTCATGTGTGTGCATGCCCAAAATCCTGAGAGGGGATTGTGGCATAGCCTTCTCCACGAGGGTGGGACTTCTCACTTTCCTAATTTGTCTCTCTCTCTCTCTGGCAAGTGCATGTGCCCCAAGGCAAAACCAAAAGAGAAATAAAGTTTTATAAATGTAGAAGAGAAGCAGTAGCAAGAACCACAAATTGGCTTTTTTACCTTAATTTTCATGTGTGATCTATTTAAGCACTCTAATGTTGTTTCCTTTTACATGGGCGACACACAAATATAAATACTTATATGATATGTTATTGTCATTTTATACACACACACACACATATACATATATATATATATATATACATACATACATATACACACAAATGTAATTCATTTATATGTCACTTATTACCCAAAAAGTATAAAACAGATATTTTATCCTGCCATCCTTTATATACTTGCATAATACTTCATTGTCTAGATGTATCATAAATTAACTTAGCTGGCCATTAGGTTCTTTCCAGTTTCATTATTGTAAGTAATATTATAATGAAACTCTGTACCAAAAATTTGTCAAAACTTTTCATTATTTTCTCAAACTGTTTCTTCAAAGTAAAATTTAAATCCACAGGATATGAATTTTAGACTCTTGGTACCTCTTTTCGTTGTTTTCCCCCTAGAGCTGAAACCAAATTGCACCACTCATAGTACTGTGGAGGAGTACATGTTTCCTTGCATTTTTGCCAAAATCGACCTTTTAAAATTCTTGCCATTTGAAAGATAAACATATACTGTGGATTTGATGAACTCTTCTTTGATTACTAATAAGTGTCACTATCATATGATCATTTTCCTGTATCTTTTAAAGCTATTGTTTCATTGCTTTTGTCCATTTTATCCCTTTTTAAGGTCTAGTTAGACATTTCAAATTTTTTTCCCCCTATTCTGGGACCTATAGAAAAATTTCGAGCTGGAAGGTAATATATGTTCAGATCTGTTTTCTTTTTCTACTTAACAGTGTAAAACATTTTGAACAAAACATATGGGGATAGATTTAAGCATATTTACATAGTACTAGTCTCACATGTATGCATCTCTCCCTTTTTAAATAAATTAAATTAAATTTTTTAAGCTGCCAAGTGGCACAGACTGGCAATATACATACGCCTCAAGTTACACAACAGTCAAGCAGCTAAAGTCACGATTTATGTCTGTGTGCCCAATTCGAAAAGAGGCTAGTGCCAAGATAATCACAAATTTGCCGTAAACTAAAGTTCATTACTCTGATGTGAGAGAAGATATTGGAAGAACTTCTTTCATTTGTTCCAATTGTTCTGAAAAGAAAAAAAAAAAGAAAAACGGGATTATGATAAACATTTCGTATAAAGGTTCAGGCATCATTTATTGAATGTTGACCAGTATGTAATATGTGTGAACGCTTTCCATGTCTTAAGTAATTTAATCTCCACAACAATCTATGAGATAAGAGAAAGAGGAAGAACTGAGTGAAAGGAACAGCTTGAGCAATGGTGTACAGGCACGGAACAGTCCTAGCTCTTTCCTCAAGGGTTTGAGGAAATGATGAGGTGTTCAGTATAATTGTTACACACAATACAAGGTGTGGAGTGGTAGTCAACGGTTCTAGAGAGGTAAATAGTTAGCCAACATTAAGTCAAAACATCTCAGAAGTTATTTTTGTGCTGAAATCAGAGACTGTAACACTGAACAGATAAAAATTTTATGCACTAAAGAAAAGAAATGTATCAGTCGGACCATAAATTTAAAAATCAACAAAATACAGATTGTGAAAGGTACCATGAAAAAAGCAAACAGGGGTACAAGGTTCTCGAGAGAGAACACTGGGAATGAGTTTTAAGTGATTCGTTCAGGGAAGGATACTTTAGGAGCCAGTAACCTGCGGATCAGGAAACAGTTTCCAAGGAGAAGGAACAGCTGATGTACAAAGTCTAGGGGAGGAAGGAGCTTGACATTTTCTAGCAAGTGAAAGAAAGAGGCCTCAACATAGTAAACAAGAAATAAAGTGGCAGAAAACAAATTTGAAATATAGGGAGAGTCAAATCTTGAGACCTCTTGTAAGTCTTAGTAGGGAGATTATATTTTGGCCTATACACATTAGAAAGCTAGTTAGACTTTTAAGCTGTGGCACCATTTCATTACCCTTCAGGGTGCTTTTGGAGAATGGCACAGGAAGAGCACAAGCCTATTTTCTAGGTCCAGGGTCCTGCTCTGGACTCCAGCTTTAGAGGAATGTAAAGCTAAATGATAAATTGGTCAAAGCATACCTTGCAGATAACATGATGTAGTCTATTGTTCTGTAATGAAGTATTGTTTTCCAGGAGTTCTGAGCGTTAGTTTTCCTGCTTCTTTTGTCTTCTATGAGTTCTCACAAGAAGTAGTACCGTAATTATTACAGCTGTATACAGCAGCTGAGAATCATCTTGCAATGCTAATTCACATTACTCTTTAAAATTTCTTTGTTTATAAGCTACAGGGCATATGCACTTTCCAGAGACAGACAGACAGACAGAAAGAAGGAAGGAGAGGAAGAAAGCACCCCCCATTGGGGCAAGGTCATACCATATTTCCTTCTCCTCCATTTCTTCATCCTGTCTGGGAATTTGATTTATGTCTGCAGATGTGCCTGGAGTGTTTTCAAGCTGCTGGGGCCCACATGAAAACTGCGACAGCCCTGTAAGATCCAGTTCCCTTAACCATTAGGTGATGGGACTGGCTCCTCATTACTCTTAAATTGTATACATATAGGTTTAAATGATGTGTATAAAAATATATTTATTATTTTAGCTGTCAAATAGATATAGGAACTAGAAAGAACAGTGGCAAATCATTTTATTTTTGTAAAAATATTTAATAAGCTATATTATTAAAAGTTAAAATTAGTTTTCAACTAAATGTTTTATGTTTGTTAAGTATATTTAATGAACATTTTACATTAAATATATTTTAATATCTATTTAAATATTTGATACATAAAATATGTTTATGTATATTTAATATATGAACTTTATTTATTTGATTACCTGTTTAATGTTCATTAACTATCATGTGATTTTTATCCTTTAGTTTTTATTTTTTTAAGTTTTATTTTTATTTTATTTCTTCCATGAGAACAAGAGAGACAGGAAGAGAAGGAGAGAGAAACAGATTAGCATTCCCATGAGGGTCCTCACTCTGTGATCCAACCCCAGCCAGCCTAGATCATAGGGGTTTGTGTGTGTGTGAGTTTGTGTGTGTGTGTGTGTGTGTGTGTGTGTGTGTGCGCGCACACATGCATGCACATCCGCCATGCACTGGGAGACCTCCAGACATGAACCTTCTCTCATGGGTGCAGCATCACAGAGCTTCGGGCCTGCCTGTGTCACAGCTGCTGGCCCATTCTCTTTTAGTGTTAAAAGATAACATTTGTTAAATAATTTAAATTTTTTATATTAAACATAATTTGTGGTTTTGATAAATGTTTCACTTTTTAAAAAGAATTATTTTCTTAACTTTATTTATTTATTTTAATTTGACCAGAGAGGGACAAAGTGAGAGGTAGAAAGAGAGAGAGAAAGTGAGAAAGCAAGATGCCAGGTCTGGGACTCGAATCAGGATTGACCATGTGGGAGTCCAGCACCCCCAACCACCATGCCACCTGCCGGCCCCAGTATGTTTCATTTTTCACATTGTAAGTACAATCGCATTTTATTGAATTCTGTAAGTTATTATTAATGAAAAACAAGTAGGTAACAATCTTGTTTATAACCACACAGTGATTTTGCTGAATTGAAAACAAAAAAATGCTGTAAAGTAAGTATATACTAATTTAAAAATTGTCTTCATTACTCATCTAAACACTTCTGGACCATTCCTAGAAGTGCTCAGTAGTAATTCAATTGATTGGGTTGTTAGAAAATTCATGATGCATTTTTGCATAGAAAAACAGAAAAAATGTGTCATGACTTTTCTGACAACCTAATAGTTGGCCTTTGCAAAATTGCCCATTTTTAGTTATATAAAATCATAGTTTTACATGGAGCTTTCGATTTTGTTGTTCTAAAGATATATTTTTAAGATAGATGATTTATTATTTTTTATTTCATAATTTCTTTAGTATATTTATTATTTTAAAATTTAGACATTTGATGCAGGGGCCTCCATCTGCAGTCTTGCTTAGACCCTACAAATATTAGGGTAAGGGCCTAAGATCCACACACAGTTGCTGCTGTTTGGAGACTTTGTAGCTACCTGGGCAACCTTGTTCCCTCCCCCTCCTGTGCTTGACTCATTCTACCTGTGCTCAAGTGTTGCCAGTATTCTCTGATTCTTTAGTCTAGGTTTAGTTGCCCCTCCTTAAGGTTCCCACTACACTTTTCATCTTGTCTTGTGTCACTGATAGGGGGTCCATGCCTTCTCCATTAGCTATGAGCTCTTTGAGGCCAGTGATTCCTTTCTCATCTCAGGATTGTTCATGTTTTGCACAGAGCCTGGCCTGTAGCCTGGGACTTCCATAACTGTTTGAGAGAAAATGAACACTCACCCCCACTCTCAATCTGCAGAAAAGTGCTGTGTTCACACATTGCATTTGCTTTTGTGTGATGGAATATACAGCCCGCACCCAAATACACATACATACTCTCCCACATATACAGATTTTTTAGAACCTGCTTCCCAAATCAAACAATATGCTTGTTGCTTGTGGAATACAGTTTTTAAAAACTATGATCTTATTTCCTTTGTAAGTTGAATGAAAACCTTTTCCTTTCTACCCTTTGAATTGCAAATACAGTAGGAAGTTGGCACTGTCATTTGTTCTGGAGGTTGAGAGCACTTGCCTTCTTTTTTGCTACTTTTGTTAATATTATTTTAAAAGCTTTGGCTTTTTTTTTTCTTGTTTGTTTACAACTCAGCTTGTTAACAGTATGCAGTAAAAACGGAAAATGAAAGACTTTGCACTTTGGTTAGTTTTTAAGTCAAAGATGTTTATTAAGAAAGTATCTTCAAATGTGAATATCACACTTCAGAACATTTCTCTACACCAATGAACATTGAAACCAAACATACCCTCCCATGCTAAACAATTCTTTGACCGAGTTTACTTTTTCATTTTCATGTTAAATAATAGTGGGGCCAGGCAGAAATAATCTAGTTGCTTGCTCCAGGAAATACCTGTTCCTAGAAGATAAGTCTTGAACCAAATAAAGAGATTACTTATCAAGACTAACAGCTGGCTCATCAAGAACACTTTCAAGACGCTTACCTCACTGTGCCCACTAATCCAACTCTATTAGATCATAGAATCTGCAGAATTCCAACCGGCATGCCTTCTTGTAGGATCTGCCTTAAAAATCACCCTATATATTCTATAAATATCCTTTTCTTACACCTTCTGCTCAGCTCAGACACTCCTAAGACTCTATCAAGGTGATTTTTTTTTTTTTTTTTTTTTTTTTTTACTATACTGCATCTAATAATTTTAGTTTTTCTTGATCAATAGATTTCTCTGGTGATCTTTTGGGAATTCATAGTTGAAAATCTTTTAGAATCTACCAAGATACATTTTGGGACCCTGGAATTGAAATGTTCCCCAGAAATCCTGTGAGTTTCCTGTCTAGAGTTTTTCTCACTGCAATGGGTAATGGATTCCTCAGGGGTCAGGGCTATGATATATTCATATTGGCTCCCAAATATCTCCTAGAATATAAAATCCTTGGTAAGAAATCCTTTGATGATCTGATCATACTCGAAAACTCTTTTTCTTGAAGAAAAGCTGTCTTGTGACTTAAAATCTTGCTGTTTGTTTTATTGCCTGTCCTCAGTACACTCTGTTAAATGTATTAGATGATCAAAGATGAGTGTAGGATTGAAACATTCATCTCTGTAGAAGTTTTAAAGGTCTCTTTAGACCAGATTTCTGATAGGACAAACTTTACCATTGGTTACTTGTTAAAGTCTTATGAGGTCTTTTTTCTCGTCTTGTCTTATGTTTTCCATAAATCTGGTTCATGGTACATTCTTTGCTCCTAATATTCCACCTGTAATTTCTGATGTCTATTAGGTTGGGAGCTGTGATGGATAATTTTATGTGTTAACTAGGCTAAGAAATGCCTTGATAGCTGACAAAATATTATTTCTGGGTGTGTCTACAAGGATGTTTCTGAAAGAAATTCGCATTTGAATTGGTACACTCAGAAGAGATCTGCCTTCACCATTGTGGGTGGGTATTAGTTAACCCGTTGAAGGCCTAAATAGAACAATAAGTCAGAAGAAGGGTAGATTACGTCTCTCTCTCTCCTTTATCTGAGACATTCCTCTTCTGCCCTCAGCCATCAGAGATCTTGGTTCTCAGGCCTGTGGACTCAGACCAGGACTTGCCAGTGGCTCCTTGTGTTTCTTGGGCTTCTACCTTTGTACTGGAGAACACCATTGGCCTTCTGGGCCTCCAGCTGTCAGATGGCGCATTGTGGAATTTCTTAGTCTTATAATTGCATAAACAATTCTTCATAATAAATCCCTCTGTGTGTTTCTATATGTCATATTGGTTGTGTTTCTCTGCATACCTCTGACTAATACAAGGGCCTAATACCCACTGAGTGCACCAATACACTCAGAAGTCCATTGTTTTCATAGAGGTGTCTTATTCCAAGTTCATGCCCCACTGTAGCCAGAGAGAACCACAGCAACAGGCTCAAGTGAACTGGGGGAGAATACTATTCCAGGTCAAGGTCTGTAAGCCTCTTGGTCTCAGGAAAGTATAGGGAATTGTTTTTCTAACATGTGTTTTCATTATAGATTATTTATTTATCCAGTTAAGTTGCATAATTTTACCAAGGATAATTACTATGGCTATTTTGGACAACTTTCAGTTTGAACAAAACCATTAATTTGAGAAGAACTTTAGGAAAAAAAAGGTCTACCTTTCTCATTGGCATAAGATACCTTCCTGAAGAAACAGTTTCTAAAACAGATGTTCTCCAAAGATTCCTCTGTCATGGAAAATGAGAAATGTAAAAAACATAAAACTGTATCTCTTAGATCCTCCTAAACTGTAATCTTTATTCTATGACTTTTCTCCTTCCTCAGCTCCTATACTACCCTTCCTCCCACTCTTCTTCCTGACTTCTCCCTTTTCCCATCTAGCTGAAAAGAAACTTCTAAATCTCAAATGTTTCTTAAAATTAAATCCACTTCAGAACAAATCCAGTTTTGCTGTGGTTAACTTTACATCCTGATTCTTGTCTGAACTGAGACCCATTGTTTACTACTTTCCAAAACCTATGCACTAAATAGAGCCAGAAATTTACAACATAATTTAAACTTTTTCTAAAACAGATTAACTTGGGATTCCTAGACTTATGTCACCTGGCTCTTATGTTAGTAGGAAAGCAAAATGTCAGATGCAGAAGTCAAAGTGGAAAGATTTGGAGGATGACCTAATAGCCTCTGAATGGTAGAGACGATTAGAGGTGTCAGACAAGCTGTAGATGCAGAGCAGAGCTGCGAGTGGCCAGCCTCAAAGTCTGTTCCGTGAAAAGAGATTGTACTGTAATCTTATTCTACAAGAAAGAAAAGATGAACCCATTGGCGACTACTGAAAATAGGCTCCTTAACACCTTTAGAGAGCATTTAGAAATAGATCCTGAAGCAGATGTGACCCTAACTCTATCTTTCCTTCCTTTGAATAGCCTTAAGCTGGAACTAGGGGATTTAACCTGAAAGCAGAAGCAGGAATAGGAACCAGCTCTGTTACCTAGTCTCTATTTACTCAATGTCTTTTTTTAAAGTTTATTTATTTATTTCTTCCTCAAGGGGGAGAGAGAGACAGAGAGGGAGGGAGAGAGAGAAATACAGGTACCTTCAACAGGGTGTTCATTGGGACCAGCAGTTGACATAGTGGCTATGTTGCTGGACTCCCACATAGTCGACCGCGGTTCGATTCCCGGACCCAGTGGCTTAACCTCATGCCGGGCGCGTGTGCGTGCGTGCCCAAGATCCTGAGAGGAGAATGGAGGAGAAGGGATTGCAGCGTGGCCATCCCCCCGGGGGGTTATTTCTCGCTTTCTGTCTCTCTGTCTCTGTCTGGCGAGTGCACACGCCCTATAACAAAAAAACAAACAAACAAAAAAAAACTCTCAAAAAACAAAACAAAACAAAACAAAAAAACAGGGTGTTCATGCCACGATATACCTGTCTCCGATGGCCAGGATTGCAGGTGTGGATGTGTGCATACCTACCATGCTCAGAGAGGTCTCGGGACAGGGACCCTGGACCAGTTCCATGAGAATTCAGTTGCATCACCACTGCACCACTACCTGGCCCCTACTCAACATTTTGAAGTAGTCTTTAGACAAAATCAGAGTAAGGTCTTGAATAAATGGATAGTCTTACAGATAAAGCAATTGGATATTCCCACGGTTATGATAAGAACTTGGGTAAGGAGTTATTGACAAAGACATCTATAAAAAACATAAGCAGAAAGAACAGTGAAAAAGTAATGTTTACAAAAAGTAATGTTTACAAAATGCAAAGTTGGAGCTAAAATTGGGTATCAAATTAGTGACAAAAAGTATACAGCTGCTGTTCCTTGAGTTCAGACCCAGTGCCTAGATATATTACAAAGAAGCTTTAGGATACTTAGCTTGTTAGCCTTGAATTTGTCCAAAGTTTGCCAATTTGATAGTAAGATTTTCTCTTACTTCTCCTGAATTTTACCTTCAGTCTCTTAAGATATACTCCCATATTATTTCAACTTAGGGCAGCAGAAAGAGGGCTGGTCCTTCTTCATTTGGTGAACTTCATGCAGTTACTGCTGAGAAGTGAGATGTAGGCTCTGAATTACAAGTTCCACTGAGGAAAACCAGGCAGCTCCTAATCATTTGCACCTCTGATAACTGCTCTGTTCCTCTTAACTAATTTGAACAATTTGTTCCAGCCAGGGCTGGTGTCTGTGAGACTACTTCAGTGGGTGGGTCGAGGTACCAGTGGAGGCTTCCGTACCTGGACTGACCACCTCTCTCTCTGAGGTCCATGCCATACACACCATCTCCATGCCCTGTTTCTGCGTGTCAGGGACCCTGCAGACGTACTTGACCTACTATTCCTCAATGGGGCTCATGATCTCTGATTTTATTATTTGAAGGGTGCGGGAACCACAAGTAAAACCAACCCTCCCCCAAACAATAAACCCTCATTTTCTATTTGTATGCAGTGACTGTCTCTCATTTAGCTTGATTTATCCTATTTATTCATATCAATTATATCAATTAATTGGATAATGAATCACTAGCAGTCTTTACGTGTTGTAGAAACATCACCCTCATTTCCTAATTTACTTCCAGAGAAATGGTGTATGTAAACATTTTCTCAAATATTAGGGAGCATATTCATTTTCAACACAGAGAAGTCATTTTTTCATTCCAACTCCCATCTCAAAATATGCAATTTTTTTTGGTGAAATCCTTTAACATTCCTCCCTCCTGATTCCTAACAATGTTTTGCAGTGTTCTCCCTAAGATGCAAATCTGATTCCTTCAGTCTCATTTCCAGTTTTCAGAGCTTTTGCAGCTTTCCATTACCTGCAGGGTCAGCTCCTAAATATCCTTTCCACTCTGGGTCCTGCCTAGATATGTTCACACTTGGCACCCAACTCCCAATTTCTGGCACTGTTTTGACCTACGTTTCCTCCCTTCTCCTGCTGGCTGTTCCCCAAATTTCTGTTTGGATTGCTTTCACCATGTGTTTTCCTGGCATGTGTCTGGTAGCCTGTACTGTCTTCTCTTGAGCCTGAATTCTTAAAAGCACATGACCTCTTCTTTGGTGGTTTCCTGGTAGTCTAGATATCCCTCTTTTCTTTTTTTTAAAATTTATTTTATTTTATTTGTTATTATTTTTCAATTTGACCACACACACACACACACACACACACACACACAGAGAGAGAGAGAGAGAGAGAGAGAGAGAGAGAACAAGAAAGCGAGCCGCCAGATCCAGGACTCAAATTGTGGTCGACCATGTGGGAGTCCAGTGCCTCAACCACCATATCCCCTGTCAAGCCCCTAGGTAGCCCTCTTTTGAGGTCCTCACCAAGCATTTCCACACTGTGTGACCATCATTGACTTGTTTTCCATCTCTCTATTTTCAAAGGAAGCTCTTTGTGGACATAACTGCCTTCAGTTTATTAATGCTCAGAATTTCGACCATGCCAGGCATACAGTGGGCTCTCAGTGTCTTGGCCAAATGGACAGAATAAATGTATGGAGGGCACTGAAGAAGCATATGGCCTTTCACAAGTGATCCCTCCATTAGAAAAGGAAGGGAGTTGTCTGTCTTCCTCCTCTTGGGGATTCCTCTGCGCCATCGAGCTTTAGATATTTCCATGTGAGCACTCTTAGGAGGAAATGTTCCTTTGGAGCCTAGAAAGTTGCAAGAAGTGACAGGGTTGCAAGGGAAAGGCAGCCTTTTCAGGGCCCTGATTATCCTGGATCACCACTGGTTTATATCAAAGGGGCACAAGATGACTATCCTTTCTATTTATTTTAATGAATCTTCATTAATTAATAAATAATTTTCTTAGGCACTGCCTATGCCTGGAACTGAGGATTTAATAGTAAAGATGGGATATGCTACCTATCTTTACCAAAATAAAATGGGTCTCAGTTCTCAAGCAGATGACTACTAAATTCCAGTAATTCAGGATAAGGACTGTGAAGAAGATGCACAGCGTATCTTGAGAGGTTGCAGATTTTAGATTTTGTGGAAACATTAGTCCTATTCATTACAAGAGACATTTATGTAATATCTTGATCTGTGAAGGCAGTAAAAGCTTCCCCAAGAAAGGCCTAGGAGTTTAGGAATGGTTATAAGCAAAATGAATTTGGGAACAGAAGGCAAGAAGCTCAGGCAGAGAGAAGCATGGAGGAAGGCCATATCACTGGGGTGTAGCAAGTCAGAGAAAAATGGCCTGACCAATGACTAGAGGGGTGCATACCTGGGTTATACCACTGTGAACTACTCAGTTGCCTCATCACACAGGTCCAGACCTTAGAGTGTTTGTTGCCTTTGTAACTAAATCTTGTACATTTCATCTGTGGATGAATGGAAATTTTAAACAGGTGAGTTCCAAGTTTCATTATGCTCATTTAAATGTTTGAAGTTGAGCAGCAAAGAATGCGGGCAGATTATCATGACAGCAACCTTACCTGGGCAGAATCCAAAGAATCCAGTGATTATCCATGGTAGGATATTCTGTCATAGCTCCCTCAGTCATTTGCAACTCAAGAACTGAATGCCAAGCACCAGATCCCTTGGCAGAGAGGGAATGCATTTTATAGTCGAGTGGAATTCTTGCTACCCATCCTTCATCCTCCAGGTCTTGTATTACCAGCGAGGTAATACATTGGAAGAGGGCCAAATCATTGAGCTATCTCACTCAAAAATGAACAGACATCTGGAGATTCTAGAGTTGATGGTTTCTACAAATAAAAAGGTGTAAACAGTCAAGTCAAATCTTACCTTGGATAATTGGACTTAAATAGCTCTTATATTTAGGTGGCTATCTTGTTCTACTGCAACTTTGGCAACTGAGTGGAAAGGTGTATCTTTGAATGAACCCTAACAAATGGAAAAATGAAGAGCAATATATATTTTTAATCTCCTGAATGGTAGGCTCCTTATTGACATTATTGTATCTTCTAGCATCTAGAAATGTCTGGCACATAACAGATTCTCAATTAAGAGAAGGTCTTATAGCACAATCATTAAAGAACTGAGGTTTTGCTGGCAAATGAAAGTTCAAGTCCTGGGTCCATTACTTCTCAGTAGTTCCTTAGACAAGTTAATCTTTCAAAACTTCAAATTCATTATCAGCAAGATGATGATTAAATGCAAAACTCTTACCTCAGTGGTAGCAATTATGAAGGACCCAGTATTGCTGGGACCAGCTCGCTGAACACCTATTTCTGAGTGGGAAAGGCTGTAGATTAGAAATAGACGCAATAACAAACACAAAGACACACAAGCACAGAAAAGTGAGGGTTGGGTAGGCCCAGCTTCTCTGATGGAGAATTTGCAACCTGGAAGTGGCCTCAGGTTTATTCTTTTAAAGGGCAGAAAACAGGGGAAGAGGAAATGGGATGCAAAGAGAATGGGGCAGAAGGAAATGGAATGCAAAGTCAGTTGTTTGTGGATGTAAATCATCTGAAGATGTGAAAATGACTGGCACTGTTTAACTTCTCTGATCTTTTTGGGGAACAATCTGATAAACACATGTGACTTCCTTTAGCCTCACACTTGATCTAGCAGTATCTGGTATCAACAACAACAGGAAGATAACCAATAACAACAGGCAGGTAGCACTTTCGTATGTAAATGCTTCTCAGTAGCCATTGCTAGAGTAGCTCATGGAAGCTTATTTCTGCATGCCTCTAAAGGTCACATGTTCTCTCAGACTGGCTGCTCTCTACACAATATATATTAGCTCTTGTTAATCTTTATTGAATTAGTAATTAGTTATTTCATAATGAAACAACCTATTTTATAAAACTAGGGTTGAGAAAGAGCTAAATTGGGGTACATTTATGGGCTTATCATATTAAATAGGTTTTTCAATGTCTACAGGTATTCTGTTTCTGGGGACAATTTGATGAATTTTATATATTTATTCACATAATGGTGGATAATCTGGTGATAATCACCACAAATGAAAACCAAAGTATGTGTCTATAGCCTGCCAGAATCTGCCTGAGGAGCCAAACTCCTGCTGCTTAGTTCTGACTGTGGGTTATGGTGCCACCATGGCTTTGAAATAACGGGGTGATAAATTGAATTTGAACATAGTAGTCTGGTTAAGTAGGAAAGGCATTTAGCCAGCATAGAGAAAGTGGGGGTAGAGGGTCTGAGAGCATGTCTGGCTGAAATGATTTTTAAAAGTATTTCAGAATCAAATATAGTTTTAAAGGCCAGCAGGTAGTGTAGTGGTTAAGGTACTGGACTCTCATGAGGTTGACCTTGGTTTGAGTCCTGGACTCAGTAACTTGAAACTCATGCTAGGTGTATGTGCATGTGTGTGCATGTGTGTTCAAAATCCCAAGAGGAGAATGGAGAATAAATCCAGCATGGCCAGCCCCCCGGAAAGTGATTTCTTATTTTCTGTCTATGTCTCTCTCTGCTTACTGGTGAGGGCACATGCCCTGCTATAACAGAAATCTCTTTTAAAAATTAAAAGTATACATAAATAGATTTATATAACCTATTGTTATTTTCTTGTTCGGAACAGATAAACTGGGTGGCACAGTGAAGGATTTTAGCCTGTAGTTTCTGTAGAGGAGATCAATCATTAAAATTTGAGATTACTGCAAAATTATACCATCTGAATAATTTCCAAAGATAGATTTTGCCTGAAACACCTGTGTCTATTCTGTTATCAAAGTTTTGTGTCTGCCTTTTTATAAGTTTCTAAAGCTATAAATTTTCAAATTTTGTACAATGAGACAAAATAAAATTCCCCATCACCCCATTATCTTAATATCATTGTTACTAATATTTTTGCATATTTCTTTTTAAGCATTTTTTATTCATTCTTTTAATTTACTTATAATCATTGTGCACATAAAAACTTATATTCTTATGTCTCTTTACTTAGCATTTACTAGAAACATTCTCTCACATATTCTCATACTTATAAGTATTTTTTTTTGGAGAGGTTTTTTTTGCTATAGGGCATGTGCGCTAGCCAGACACACAGAGAGAGACAGAGAGACAGAAAGCAAGAAATCACCCCCCAGGGGGGATGGCCTCGCCACAATCCCTTCTCCTAAATTCTCCTATCGGGATCTTGGGCACGCACTCACATGCTCCCAGCGTGAGTTTTAAGCCACCGGGTCCGGGACGCGAACCTCGGTCGACTACGTGGGAGTCCAGCGACGTAGCCATTACGCTAACTGCCGGTCCCTATCATAAGTATTTTATTTTTTATTATTCTTACAAACTTAGAACTTTACCTACTTAAAAATAAACATAGTACAAAATAGTTTTAAATTAGACTTATCTTGGGACTAGCAGTTGGCGTAGTGGCTGTGTTGAACTTCCATGTGGTCATTGGTGGTTTGAGTCCTGGACCCAGTGGCTTGAACTTACGCCGGACGTGTGTGTGTGCATGCCCAAGAGCCTGGGAGGAGAATGGTGGAGTAGGGATTGTGGTGTGGCCACCCTTTTTCTCACTTTATGTCTCTCTGTCTTTCTGGTGAACACATGCACCCTATAGCAAAAACCTTTCCAAAAAAAAAAAAAAAAGAAAGAAAGAAAAGAAAATAGACTTATCTTACACAAAGTTTAAGTTCTAGTTTAAGTCAAAAATTACTTTTAAGTGAATTATTTTTGAAACTTCATTAAGGAATTATAAAGTGAGCATAAAAAACTAACTTCTGGAAAAAAAGGAAAACAAAAACTAACTTCCTCAGTATTTTTCTGAGAATCTCAATTCTTCAATTTATTTTCCAAGGATATGGACAAAGTCATGCCACTTATTTAACTGATTATGGAAAAATTTAAGTTCTATTCATAGGAGAAACCTTAAAAACGTGCACATGTGTTTTCCACAAATTTCTATCACACAACCTTGGTTAATTCAGACATAGTTGCATCTACTGCCAAAAGCAAAAGCTCTCTGAAAGAAATGGCTGGCATAATTGCTAGTATTATCTCTCTGTGTCTCTGGTGAAGTTGACCTTATGTGCATTCAATCGAAGTATGTGCAATTCTGTTGTTGAATTCTGCTTACTTGGCCACCCACTCTCTCTACCCAGATGCCAGAGGTATATCTACCTTTATATATTATTTTTAGTATGTTGGCCTGTTAGTTAAAGCCTTAACACTCATTCCATAGATTAAATTTCAAAGTCTAACAACTAATCAAACTGCCAATATGCTTTACATATAGTATTTTTTTCACATGCAATGAGCAGGTTCCATAAAGAATACCAATGATTACAGTTCCTGAGGCCTTGTTAGGCACTGGGTTCTGATTTAATCACTCTATATACATTCTTTTACATCATTTTCACAATGTCCTAATGAGGTAGATATGATTATGAAAAATTAGTAACTTGTTTAACATCAGGGAGTCCATAATTGATGAAACTGGGTTTATAGTCCCAGTTATATGACTTCAAAGAATAGTAACCTAACCATTGGTATGAGTGTTATCATATAGTTAAATAATGATACTTTTATTTCTTGATTCATAATTTTTATGCTGACTTCCTGCTACTCAGTCTGAGGAATTTAACTTGTATAGTCTTCTAGAGTCACTGTCCTGTCTAGGTTTACCTGGTATTTTCTCTTAATCTCAGGAAAACCATTAGCTTAGAACCACCTGT
Organism: Tupaia tana; assembly: GCA_026018925.1. Lineage (NCBI taxonomy): Eukaryota > Metazoa > Chordata > Mammalia > Scandentia > Tupaiidae > Tupaia > Tupaia tana. The sequence goes on from JAKSZU010000004.1 coordinate 64,776,685, forward strand.
CTCTTGGTAGATCTGCTTCAGATTCTGTTATTTTAATACTTCTTCTAATTATAGTTAGAGATTATTTTATCATTCTAATAATAGCTCTTTTAATTCTTCTAAGAATTTAAAATATACTGAAATGCCTATTTAAAATATTTTTAAATATGGGACTGATTCCATGGTGTAGTATTCATTGTCCTGCTCAAGGAAATCCGAAATGGTTTGTAGTTTGAATCCCTTGCCCAGTTGACCCAAAACATGCCAGGCACATATGTTCATGCCCAAGATCCAATGGGCAGGAAGACTGGAAAAGGGATCAGGGCATGGCCAGAACCTGTAGAGAGTATTCTGTTTCTGTTCTCTCTCTCATGAACACTCATGCATTCTATCATAATAAAGGGAATTTAAATATATATGCACACACATATATACATTAAATATATATATGTACACACACATATTATTAAGTATATTTTCAGTATGTTAAAATATATACATATATACATTAAATATATATATGTACACACACATAATTATTAAGTATATTTCAGTATGTTAAAATATACTTACATACCTATATAATAACCTATCACGAATGTTAGATAGTATCTCTTGCTTTCCATTACACAAAATGAAGAAATTAATATCCATTGAATACCCTTGAAAAAGGGTTTTCTTTTCCTTCCACTTCCAGACTATATGTTTCCTGTACATTCTATTCTCCATACCTGAAATTCAGTTTTCTGTACTTGGTTTAGATGTTGATTTTAAAAGTGGAAAACTTATAAGCAACATTGACAACATTATGATTAAGAAAAGAATATTCATTTTTATTAAAGTAAGTGATTAGATGCCTAGAGAAGAAAACGCCCCCATTGCTAAACCTGTCCACTTACAAGAGTACGTTGATTAAAATAAGTTTATTTATTGAAGCATCAAAGTCAAGTAAAAGGTCATTTTTTCTGTTAATTTTTCAATAGTACTACATTTCCATTTGTTACATATTTTAAAAAGTTATTACTCAAGATTTTTAAAAAACTTATATTATTTATGTGTTCCAGTAGAGAGAGACACAAAGACAGAATCAGACATCCCAACAGAGTCCTCACACTGCCATCCTCCCCAGGCTCAGCTAAGCCAGGTCACTGGCATGCATGTGTGTTTTCATCATGCTCGGGGAGGTCCTGGGACACAAATCCAGGACCATTCTCGTATAGGCCCTGTTGCATTACCACCTGGCCCCTCAGTGCTCATATTTTTGTTTTTGCTATCCCTAGAATTTCCAATCACCTGTTGCTAACAAAAGAAGTATGTGTATTTCTCAAATGATCACTAATATCTTGCAGCTTTTTAAACAAATTAGCAGCTGAACACTATCTGTTAGGTTCTTTGTGAGGATATTATGATGAGGCCACTGCTCTCTCATTCTGGTAGGGCTGATTACATTCTAGGTATGCTACCCAACTCTCCTCTGGAACTGTGGTCAGAAGTTCTTCTGGATTTGTTCCTTTTATTTATTTATTTATTTTTTTAATGTCGAATTTTATCTCTATGGTTTCATCTTTCTTTTCATTTTGCTATGGAATCCATTTTTCAGGTAATACTTTTAGTACATGTACATGGAGATAAAGATTTCTTGATCAGCTCAAGAAGTTTATTTTTATCCCTCCCTTATTGACAGTTTGAATAAGAATGAAATCTAAATTAAAAATATTTTCCTCTAGCACAGTGAAAATGTTACTTCTTCATCGCTGATGTTTGAGGACAATATAATCATTCTTTAAAAGATAGCCTTGTTTATGCTGTTTATTTTTATCTAATTTAATTTTCCTTTTTGATCTCTAGATATATCTATTTTTTAGTACTTTTAAATGTCACTCTGCTTATGGCTTTAAGGGTGTGTATATTAACACATGCAATCATGCATACACATACGTACACACACACACTTTTTTTTTGTCAGCTACCATAAAGTGTGCAGTAAAGTTTTCATTTAGTGAGATCTGGTTCCAGAAAACTATTCTCTTTCTTGATTTCAGACACTGCGCTAAATCACATGCATGCCTTTATCTTCTTTTCTTTCATCTTTATACCCGTGTGAGTTTATTATACACTCATATTCAATATGCATTTCATGATTATTACACTACAACTGGCAAGGTGCTCTATTTCATTTCCCTTTATGTACCATACCTTTTCAAAGTGTTTGGAAGGATACTAATCATTGAACTCCTCACGGCATTTTTGATGAGTGATATAAAGTAAGTAGAAAGAGATGTCTTTCAAATGGAGAGGTAGGCTCTTTGTGTGTGTGTGTGAATGTTTTAATAAGATCTCTCCCACACCCTTCCCATATCTTACAACGTTCCTTGAGTAATGACATAGATATAAAGGCTCTCCCAGATGTAGCAATTTTAAGAGAATACTTACATTGTGAGATTGGAATGGCCTGAAGCAATGCCTTTATTTCCTTGTCAAATCTCATAAACTGAAATGGTATTAAAGAAATGGTGTTGGGGACTTTGAGAGAAGAGAGTCTTCTTTTTGATTCTCTTTTTTCCTATTCCCCCAACACTGCCCTGGTGGGCATGAGACTGCCACAGGGGTTGGTCTTTGAACGTTCAGACAAGTGATTCCTGTTCCAAAGACATGCTTGAGATAGATGCTCTGTCAGTGTACAGGGCTTTCTAACAGAAAAGAGGATTGGATACTCTGTTGTACTGGATTGTGAACTGGCATCTGATGATATTAAACCCATGACATTTTTCTTAGAGAATGGGATTTAAGAAAAAAAATGTCAGTAGTTCTCATGAGATGAGGGAAAATTTGATACATTAAACAATGATAAAAATAGCAATAATGTTAACCAATAGTAATAATAGTAATAACAATAGCAGTTATCTCCGCTGAACATTTCTTGTGTCAGTAACAATACCTACATCATTTTTCCTAACCCTTACAATAATGGTATGGGGTTAGAGGCTATTGTGTTATATACTTTACATACAGAGAAAATGATGTGGTTTGAAAAAGTTGAGATACTGCCCCATCTCAGTAGTGCAATGATAATCCACTACTCAAATGATATCGAATTCATGTGGAAGATTATGGGTTTGGTTCCCTGGCCAACCTGTGCACACCAAACACACATGTCAATTACCCTGGCTATCTGGGAATGCTGATTTCTTTGGGGGCACTGTCCGTATAAATTTTCATAAGCATCAATGATTTCATCATTCTTCCACCCATGCTAAAGTAACATATAATAAAACTGGAAAAGACACGAAGTGGTGATTTAGTTTGTCTCTATAGGACTGTGGTGTAGTAGATAAAATGTCATCAACCCTATTTACAGAAGATGCCTGAAGTTACATGGATAATAAATGGAAGACAGTGAGTTAGATCCTGGCTTCACCCTAACACAGAGCATTCAACCTTGCATCTTAACTGCTTTTCAAAAAATATACTTTGATTTTAAACAGACTAACAAAATTTGAGCATTGTTATGAATATGGGTCACTTACCCAAACAAGCAACGAGGATAATATTTCCTAAGATAGTCTGAACAACGTGTCAGCTAATAAATGTGTGAGAGTTCCAGCCAATGAATAGACGTGGCAGAGATAGGGGAGAATGGGCTTGATAGTCAGGGAGCAAAGAAAAGAGGAAAAGTGTAACGGTGACAGAAATCACATATGAACGAATATCTAGAATATGCTTCTCATCCTTTTAAGGAAAATTCTGGCATCAAACACTTGACATTTCCTCATTCTCAGCTCCTGAACTTTATCATGAGCTTCAGTGTCGGGAGAAAAGGAGACACTAGAAGACTTATGTTGGAGAGAGGAAGAGAAAAGATGACTAGTGGTCCTTAACCCTAGCTAGACATTAGAATCACTCAGGAACTTTGAAAAATCACAATGGCTAGGATTTCTGAGGCTGGGGCTAAGACATCAGTATTTTTAATGCTTCCCATGTATTTCGAATTTGCATAGTTGAGAGTAACTGGACAAGCAAAACAGAAGTGTGTGTGTGTGTGTGTGTGTGTGTGTGTGTGTATGAAAAAATGGAAGCAGTTGGACTGGTAGAATGAAGAACCTTGCAGCCTTAGGGAATTTTTAGGATTGAAAGAATGAAATGGTAAAGAGAAAAGATTTGGAAGAGCAGCTCTCATCCATCCATAGGGGTGAAACTGAGAATGGCAGACTGGAAAGAATGGAGTTTTAAGATGCTTTGATCTGGAGTGATAACATACTCTACTAAACTCAACACTTTTAGTAGTTTTTCAAGAAATAAGTATACTTCAAAACTATATTCAAGATTTTGGTTTTTTTTGAAAGATTTCCATTTTTTTTTTTTTAAAGAGTGATTTTTTGCTATGGCACGTGTGCTTGCTGGAGAGACAGAGAAACAAAAAGAGAGAAATCACCCCGCAGAGAGGATAGCCATGCCACAATCCTATCTCCTTAGTTCTCCTCTTGGGGTCTTAGGCACTCACGCACACATACCTGGAATGAGTCACTGGGTCCTGGACTCAAACTGTGGTTCGCTACATGGGAGCCCATTATGCCATCTGCTGGTCCCCTGAAAGATTGATTTTTCTTACATTTGTACCATGCAAAGATGAGGACAAATGGTGTCACATACTCTTAGGTTACAGAAGTTTGAGGAGTGAATAAAAGTGAATGAAATATAAATAGTTATGTGAAGGTCAATTTACCATCCGATGATATTGACAAGAAATAATTAGGAACAGTAATAATAGTGATAATAATGATCATAGATGGAATTATTGAGCAATGTGTATATGTCAATATTCTATGAACTGAAAGTCTATTAACTTCGGTAATTGTCCCATTCATGTGAGGTAGAAACTATTATTATTGAGTTTTATATGGGGAAAAATAAATCAAAAAGAAGCTAAACTTTCTTCAGGTTATAGAGCTACAAAGCGGGAGAGTCTAAATTCAAATTCTGATAATTTCACTCCTAAGGCCTTCTTTCAAACACCAGCCTATCTTGTCATGAAGAAAAAGAACCATGATAACTGAGGGAGAGAAGGTTATTGGAGGGTAGTAGGATCCATTTAGAAAAAGCGACCTCAGAGAAATGCTGGAGTATAATCTTGAAGAGTGGGAGTATCAAAAGCTAGGAAGCTGTGAAGATGGGTAGAACAGAGGAGAACAGCAACGAAATAGAAAGCTCCTGGCAATCCTTGAGTCTGAATGACTTATGAGTCCAGAGTAATTTGTAAACTAAACACAGACTTTATAATTGCTTTTGTTTCTATTATGAATTACTAATTTCATAAAATTCAGATAATGAAAAAAAAATGATCTTGGATCCACAGGACTCAGAAAGTTAAAAAGAGAACATGAAAATAACCAAGTAAAGAAATTAAGTGAGAGATAAAAAAAGTTTGGAGAATGGTACGTAGCCCTTAAAAAAATAATATGGGGGACCAGCAGTTAGGGTAATGGCTATGTCACTGGACTCCCATGTAGTCAACCACAGTTCAAGTCCCAGACCCGGTGGCTTAAACTCACGCCAGGCACATGTGTGTGAGTGTCCCAGATCCCGAGAGGAGAATGGAGAAGAAGGGATTTTGGCATGGCCATCCCTCCTGGGGAGTGATTTCTCGATTTCTGTCTTTCAGTCTTTGTGGTGAGCACACACGCCCTATAGCAAAAACAAAAACAAAAACAAAAACAAAAAAACAAAACAAACAAAAAAAACTCTCAAAAAACAAAACAAATAATATGAACAACATTGCAGTGATACTGCAGAAAAAAATTGTATAGCTATGTTATAAATGTATATATTGCTCTTCTATGTATCATTCAGGGAAGATAGACACTTGGAAATATATCTGCTGTTACTCAAATGATTATTTTGATATTAAAAAAGAAATTAGACTTTAAAGGGTCAGAAACACTATGTTTATTAAAGAAAGGTAAATGTCTTATGAAAATCATGAAATTATAATGTAATTAAAAGAATATAATAGTTTGAATTTTTTCTCTTTTTTTACGTTGAGTCAGGTATCATCTCATTCATAAGAAACTTAATATAAAATATATCTCAGTATAAAATGAAAAATAATGACATACATTTTCTCTAATGACTCTTTAATAAGGACTCATTAGAGAGAATTAAGTGATTGAAAGTTCTCTTTCTTGTCTAAAATGTTATTAGCCTATGTTTTATCAGTATCTTTTCTTTCTATTTGTGCAACTTGGGTTAGGCTGGTAGCATAGCAGTTAAGTGCTGTGCATGGGGAGCTGGGTCCCACATAGCTGACTGTGATTTAAATCTCAGTCCCAGTGGCTTGAGAAACATGCCAGGCACATGTGCATGCATGCTCCAAATCTTTTTTATGGCACTGATAATATCATGAGCTACAGATAAGCAAAACTTGTCAATAAGTGATTAGATGTTCTTCTATTCAAAGGAGGCAAATTTTAATATTTCAGTTGCTTCACAGATCTTCTTATTTTAAATTTCATTTTTATTATTTTAATACAACTAATTAAAAATATGTAATGAAGAACCAGCAGGTGGCATGGTGGTTAAGCCCTTGGAATTCTCACATGGCTGACTGCAGTTTGAATTCCAGACCTGGTAGCTTGCTTTTTTACATTCTCTCTCTCTCTCTCTCTTTCTCTGGCAAAATTCATGTGAAAAATAAATAAATAAATAATTCTTTTCTTTTTTTAGAGGTTTTTGCTATAGGGCGCATGTGCTCACCAGAAAGACAGAGAGAGACAGAGAGACAGAAAGTGAGAAATCACCCCTCAGGGGAGATGGCCACGCTGCAATCCTTTCTCCTCCATTCTCCTCTTGGGATCTTAGGTACGCATGCACACGCGCCCAGCGTGAGTTTAAGCCACCAGGTCCGGGGCTCGAACTGCGGTAGACTACATGGGAGTCCCATGACATAGCTATTACACTAACTGCTGGTCCCGAATAAATAATTCTTATATATATAAATATATATATATATATATATATATATATATATATAATGAATAGCAACATGTGTACTTTGATCTGTCAACAAATTAACTTGTTATCTGGTTAACCAGACAACCTGCTGCCCTTGGCTAAATTACCTCTTGGTGCACATATTTGAACTTTTTGCTGAGTCACTTTGAGATGGTTGCACTTCTGCCTGTCTGTGTCTCTTCATATAACATGGTCCATGGGAAGGCACCAGAGTAGCCTTTGCTTATCCCTGGTTGAAAATGCTCACCAGTGCTCAGGCACTTTGCTTCCAAGCCATTGCCTCTCCTGATGTGAGGTCTTGGTTACAACAGGATGAGCCCTGACACACCGCAACATTGGGGGGAGTTTGAGCACTTGATATCAGCTCTAAGAACTTTCTAGAGAACTTTTATGTTATTAAACAGGGGAATTGTAGGAGAGAAAACATTTTCCTTTACCCTCTACCCTTCTGGGTTCCAAACTAGGGCTCTACAAATTAGACTGACATAAGGCAGATTAACAAGAAAAAGAAAACAAACAGAAATTTATTTATTTTTAAGTGTTTTTTTGTCTACTTTTACTGAAAAAGAGAGAAACAGAGGCAGTGAGTGAGAAAATAAGAAATCATCACTGGGAGGGAGTGGCCACACCACAGCCCTTTCTCATCTATTCTCCTCCCAGGATCTTGGGTATGCATGCACACATACCAGGAGTGACTTTGAAGCCACCAAGTCGGTTGAGGGCTATAAACCACAGTTGGCCGTGTGAGAGTCCAGTGATGTAACCACTACACCATCTGCTGGCCCCCAAACAAAAGTTTATTAACCCATGGCATTGACACACATTCAATGATGGGAGAACTAAGTGATCATTTCAAAAATGTTGTTAGAATGTGGGTTTATATAGCATCTTAGTAAAGAAAAAATGTCAAAAAAAACTGTAAGAAAAAAGAAGATTTTTGAGCTTCTAGGGAAAGCAAACTACAGGAAGGTAAATATATAGGAGAAACTAATGAAAATAAAGGTTATTTAGTAAGGTTTGCTATGTCAATTTCTCTGGCGCCATCTCTGAGCTGGTAAGAGTCAGGAATTGTTTAGGGTAGTTAAACATTTTCCTGCCCTGCCTTATAGAGAGGGAGAGTGCGAAGAGTTCATCCCGTGTCTGCCTTTTCTCAGCTCTTCAGCTCAGAATTCTTCTTATGCCAGAGTGGTGCACTTTGGTATGATGTACTCTGAACCCCATTGTGTTCACAAAGAATCTTTGTTGTGACTGTGGGCTTTAGAGTCATTAAATCTCTAGGTATAACTAGAACCAGTTAAACCTCTAACTTTTCCACTGATACAGTCTGGGCCTTGGGGAGAGAGTATTTAACTTATTATAGGCATAATAGCAAATTTGATATTTCAAAAGGCAGTTAAAGTGCCTAGCACAGGGCTTGACATATAGAGGGTGTCTGAGAAATAGCTACATTTATTACTGCAATGACTGAAGAGTTTATATGAAGAGGCAGAAAATCAGGTGCTCTACCCCATCACCCGGTGTTAACTTGCTAATGGTTTAGGAAGTTGTGAGATCACAACTGCTCCTTATAGAAGGAACGACTCTGAGGAGCTTCTACAATCAGCATTCATCAGACTTTGATGGGCGTAAAGGGTCCAATTTGGAGCCCTTCGTTTGAAGCAAAATGTAGAAATCTTGGAGAGAGCTCAAAATAGAGTGACTAAAAATGATTAGTTTAGAAAATGGGCCTTTAGAGAAAAAGCTAAAGAGTTTGGATTATTTAGCATGAAAAAAAAAATCCCGGGAGGTGGGGAGAAAAGTTGGGAAATGTGAACACAGCAGATTTTATTTAAATTTTAACTTAAATCATTAGGCATAAAACTACAGTGTACAATGTGGTTCCTTTGAAAAGACTGTGCCTTTAAGCACATGTTGTTTACAGTGCAGAGAGAAACCAATTCTATTTTTTTTTCCCCCTCAGAAGGTAGGTTTTATACATTTTAAAGCAGTCATTTATTTGATCACATTACTGTTGGAATTACAAAATAACTGAAGTATTTTTTTTCTTATTTTGGGGGCTTATTAAAATCCATTAAAGGGCCATCCTGTGGCATGGTGGTTAAGGTGACTGGATCCCATGTGACCAACTAAGCAGTTATAGTCTAGACCCATTGGCTGGAAAAACACACTGGGAGGATATACCCAATATTCCAGGTGTAAGGAGAAAAGGAGGAGAAGGAATTGTGGTGTGACCATGCCCCGTGAAGGGGCATGCTTTCTCACTTTCCCTCTCTCTCTGGTGAGCATGCATGCCCTCTGTAAAAAAGCGAATTAAAAAAAAAAAATTGAAGCAGTCTTTTAAATTGTTTAGGGGAAAAATGAGTTCTCTCTTAATTCAGAATTTTTTTTCCTAATGTATTAGGGAGAGAGCTATAGTCCCCAAAAAAGGCAGGCAAAATAACCCAAAATAACAAACTGACCAAAAATAACAAGCTTTTTATATTGGATGTACATTTGTTTTTGTCAGCAAATGACATATTTAATTATTTTTTTAGCAAAATAAGCATGTATAATTTTTATTTTAGTCACACCTGGGAATTGTGCTTTTTGAAAAACAAAATAACATAGACATCATTTAGTCAGGTCAATGGGAAAAATAATTGGTATGTTAGGTTGTGTTTTGTAGTCTTCTCCTGTTCCTTTTTATTCCTGTCCTGGGAAAACAGAGACCTCTGGTTTTTTGTTTGTTCGTTTTTTTTGTTTTGTTTGTTTAGTTCCTAAATATTTTCTCAGTTTAGTGCAAATTAGTTTAATGGAAGTAAACATTCTTCCTACACCTGCAAAAGAACTATTGTTGCTAAAAATCAGACAATTGCTTTAAAGATCCGGGGTGAATTCAGGGGTTTATCCACCTTTCCCTGATTAGTGTGTGATTTTCTTTCAAATCCAGTCAGCAAATACTGGTTTTGGGTGGTCACACTCAGTGCCGCAGTGTGTTATAGGCGTTGGGGGGGCTATGAAGCATTTCCCAGTTAGCTCTGCTCAGGAGGGAGCCTACCAGGCAATGTATAATCAAGGAAGGAGTGGAGGTAGTATGGGGTGTCTTAATATCTCCTAGGATATTTTCTTAAAAAGTAATAATATATAATATATGAATAAAGTATACTTTGTAATCCCAGTTTCAGAAGTTTCTACCCATCTTAAACAAAAACTCACTTCGAGTAGGTCTAATTTCATCTTAAAAGAAAAATCACTAAAATCTCAGATCATTAAATGATTTTCTTTTAAATCAACATCTGATTCACCCTGGATTTGAACAACATGAAAGAATAAAATATGTAATGGATACAATGGTAAGATTTGGTTTACTGGTCTCCCATCAAAATAATGGAAGTGGATAATGATAGTCAAAGGCTTAATTAGATTTCAGCTACAAATCCTCTTTCATATCCTTTAAAGTGTTAGATGAAGTACGTGCCCCATGCAAGGGATTGCTCCACCTATTTTTTATCTAAGCCAATGACTCAGCAAGGTTAGCATGTTAGGGGCTGGCATGACAGCTCTGGCTAGTGAGCTAGAATTTATTAGGTATTGTATTTTCCCAATACCATTGCTTCAGGAAGAGCATTGTGTAATCTTTTACTCAGTAGATTAGAAGGAAAATGAGGAATACTCTGCTTCACTATGCTATCCAGGGAAGGAATGTTGTAGTTGACTGAGAGGATGGATACAAATTCCTTGGCATTTTCTGTTGTTTTAATTTAATTTTTTAAAATTTATTCACATCTTCCATGAGAAAGAGGGAGTGAGACAGGCACCTCAATAGGACCTTCATACCACCATCCGCCCTCAGTTTTAGCTAACCCAGGTCACAGGCACATTTATGCCCAGCATGCCCAGGGAGGTCCTGGGACTTGAACCCAGGAACTTTCCCATGTGTGTCTAGTTGTGTTGTTAACTTCTAAAAGGGTTATGTGATGCTTTCTCCAAGAGGCCTAAGAAAGGGCTTAATTTATACCTGAATGTTCTGGAATTCTCTTGCATCTCATGTTAGAAGCTAAAACTGCATTTTAAAAAATGTATTTTCAGTTTTATTGAGGTTTAGTTGGCAAAATGTTATTATGTTCAAAGTGTACAAGCTGATGTTTATACACACAAACACACACACACGCACATCGTAAAATAATTACTGCGATTGAGTTAATTCACATATTTATCACCTCACATAGTTAATTTTTTGTGTGTAATAAGAATACTTAAGATCTACTCCCTTAGCAGATTTTAAGCATATAATTAATTCTTATAAACTGTAGTCACCATGCTGAAATTTGGTCTCCAGATTGATTCATCCTATAACTGCAAGTTTGTACACTTGGACTGACATCGCCAATTTCTCTCACCCCCTGGGCCCTGGATACGACCCTTTTATTCTCTTGAAAGCGTTCTTTGAAGAAAGACCATTACCCCGTTAATACTGCAAAGAAAATACTGCCCATGGGGCTCAGTGAAGACCAAGGACCCTAGCATAGGAGTTTAACATTTGAATCAGGTGTAAACAAAGGCGATCTCTGTCAGTAATTTCTGTATCCATCTACACTAGGGGAGTTATTTTGAATTGACAAACACATTAATAAAAGTATTCCCTTTTAGTAAATAATTAAAGGTGGATTATGATTTAAAACCTCCTAAGCCATACAGGTGGCATATTTGCAAGTGAATATATTGGGCTGTTGTGGGTAAATCAATCATACAGAATTAATGAAAACCAGATTTATTTTTTTTGAGAGAGATTTTTGTGTGCATTCTTTGGAGAGACAGAAAGTGAGAAATCACTCCCCAAGGAGATGGCCACATCACAGTCCCCTCTCCTCTATTCTCTTCTCAGGATCTTGGGCACGCACATACATGCACCCAGTGTGATTTCAACTTGCTGGGTCTAGGACTTGAACTACAGTCGACTCCGTGGGAGTCCAGCGTCGTACCCATCTGGTGGTCTTGAAAACCAGATTTTTCAATGTTAGGCTATGTACAGTCAAATGCTCTACCACTGAGCTATACCCCCTCTTAGGCTATGTGAAAAGAAAACTGATGTTAAGGATTAAATCTGGTGAGGGAAATGTAAGATTTCTACCTTGTTTTTTTTTTTTTTTTTTTTTTTTTTTTTTTTGGGGAGAGGTTTTTGCTATAGAGCACAGGTGCTCACCAGAAAGAGAGGAACAGAGAGACAGAAAGCAAGAAATCACCACCTTCCCGGGAGGATGGCCACACCGCAATCCCTTCTCCTCCATTCTCTTCTCGGGATCTTGGGCACACACCCACAAGTGCCAGGCATGAGTTTAAGCCACTGGATCTGGACTCAAATCGCAGTTGACTACATGGGAGTCCAGCAACATAGCCGTTATGCCAACTGCTGGTCCCTCTGACTTGGTGTTATTAAGTGTTTGATAAAAATGTAGAGAATTTTCAAGGCAACTGATGAATCTGAGCAAGTACAAGGAGCACTACATTATTTCCATGTTAAGTGATGCAATATTTGAAAGTTAGTATATATTTTTAAAATTTATTTTCAGTTTTTGCTATAGAGCATGTGCATTTACTGGAGAGAGAAAGAGTGAGTGAGTGAGTGTGAGAGAGAAAGAGAGAGAGAAATCAATCAATCAATCAATCACCCTCTGAGGGGATGGCCATGTTACAATACCTTCTCCCTCATCCTCCTCTCAGGATTTGGGGGAACACATGCACACACGCCTGGTGTGTTTTTCAAGCTACCTGGTTCAGTACTCAAACGACAAAGTTGGCCATATGGGCTCTAGTCATTCTAACCACTGTGCTACTTGGCTGCCCAAATTAGTATATTTTTTTAAATTGTGGCAATTTGCGCTTTGTCTTTTTAGTTTTAACAGGCAAAACAGACCTTCCCTTTCCCCCGTCACAATTAGCAAGAAATCAACTAACCCATATTTATTGAATACTTGTATCTTCCCCATACAGAGAACTTTTTCATTTATGTATCTAACATGAAAGTCCACCAAAAGGGATGGCCTTATGGCCTAAGAGTTAAGGGAGCCAGATCCCATATGGTCAACTGTGGTTGGAATCCCAGCCCCAGCAACTTGAAAATACCATGCACACGTGCATGCATGCCCAACATCCTGATAGGATGGAGAAGTGGAATAAAAGTGAATGTAGAGTGACTATGCAGCACTAGGGAGGTACTTTCTGCCCCTCTCTCTCTGTGTGTGTCTCTCTCTGGTGAGTACAGGTACCTCATAGCCAAAAAAAAAGTTAAGTCCATAAAAAAAAAAAATTAAAAGTTCATCCATCTGAGGACCAGAAGATGGTGGAATGGTTATGTTGTTGAACTTCCTCATAGTCAACTGAAGGTCAAATCCCAGACATAGCAGCTTAAAACTCATGCTGGGTGTGTATAAATGTGTTCCCAAAATCCTGAGAGGGGAATGGAGGAGAAGGGATTGCAGCATGACTATCTCCCCTGGGGAGTGATTTCTCTTTTAGTCTCTCTGTCTCCCTGGTGAGCAGATATACCCTATAGCAAAAATCTCTAAAAAAAAAAAAAAAAAAGTTCATGGGGCTGGCAGGTGGCATGGTGGTTAAGGACACTGGACTTTCACCTGGTTGACTGTGGTTCAAGTCCCGGACCTGGTAGCTTGCTTTCTTGCTTTCCTTCTCTCTCTCTCTCACTTTTCCTCTCTGGTCAAATTAAAATAAATAAAGTTAAATTTAAAAAAAAAATAATAAAACCCTTTCTTAAAAAGTTAATCTGTGGTCTGTTTCTGAGGTATAAATTTTATGATCAATCTTATTACATTGATGTTTAATTTCTTAAAAACAAGTTATTATTTCCACATAAAGGGAAAAAGATTTGAAATTCATCTTAAAAACTTGATCCTCTCTGCCATGTTAACAAAGAAAATTGCTTTATAAAGTGAGATAAATATATGACATGGTACTTCAGATTTTTATTTTTAAAAATCTATATTTTTATTTTACTACAACTCAAGTTATTTTAAAGCATTCCCCTTTGAAACCTTTGTTTTCTTATTCAAAATGAAATAATTATTTTTCATCATTGATTTTATTATTTCAAGCCTGGAGCCATTCAAATTAATTTTTATATACTATACTCAGTTTAGTAAAATATTTAGTGCTTTTATAATGGTGTAAACCATTAGGCTGTAATTACACTAACATGGTACAGAGACTAATAGTTCTGTTGGAATACAACAATGATGCATGATGGCCTTATTAAATAATCGTCCTGAAACACTAGGAATATTAAAAAAATTAATCATTGTTATAGTCTGTATTTAGTTACAGTTTGTAAAAAACTACTTATAATTTTACTACTGTTCTTACAGCCTCCTGAAAAGGTCCTTAACTTCAGTAAAGGTTCAGAAAATTTCTAGCATAATTTCAGTATGCCTTGATGATCTAGCGGCAATTTAGTGAAATTTAAAACATCAGGAATGTTACTAAGGAGTCAAACTGACTATAAGAATCACTTAAAGTTGAGCTATTGTTTTAAATGCATCACTCATGGCTGCTAGTTGACTGTAAAACAGGCAAATGGGTATCAGTAGAAGTGAATTGTATTCCCTCACTTGTTTGTTATGCCCACTAGCTTGCAACTTGTTAAGGTCAGTGTACTTTGTGTGATCTCTTTGACCTGGAGCAAATGACGCCTGGGAGGACCTTAATGAAACATATTTTATCAATGAATGAATAAATGCTCAGAATCCAATACATTAGTCAGGCCATGCTGTTGGTAGGACCAGTCTGACATGTTCAATAGTTTCCACTCTTCCTTCCTACTTCTGTTCTTCCTTTTTCCTCTTGATATCTTTCCAGCCAGACAGTGGCAATGCTGAAACTCTGAGACTTATGTTTTGGATAATGAGGGAAGTGTGTGCATCTACTTTACTTTATAAGAACTCTTTATAAAACTAACAGTCTTAATTAAAACTGTTAGTGAAGGGAAACTTTGATTTTCTTTGTAACTGTGTAATTTGTGCAGGTGGCTAGGCTCCACTCAGTATGTACCTTGCCATCTTGCTAAACCATCTGCCTATTGCATACTCTTTGGACATCCCAGCACTACCACCTCAAAGCAGATGACCTCTTGCTTCTTTAATGATCTCCTTTCTTATGCAAGCCCTTTAATCTGCCTTCTTTGTCCTAATCAGCTTCCTAAGTTTACGCTTTGACAATATTAAGCATTTATTTTTCTAAGGAGGAAAACAAATGTTTATTTCTCTCTACATGATTGAATGTAATCACTGATTTTTTTTTTCTGATTTTAGCCCTTAGTACTCAGCAGTATAGACTGCCTCTGTAATATTTGATCAGGGTTCTAAATGAGAAAATTAGACCTTGATGATCTGGAGTTTAAATAGCCTGGGATACACCAGTGGTTGTATTCAACCTTTGTTTTTCTGAATAACCTTTTCTAGACTCTCACTGTAAAATCCATCTATTAACTACTAGTAGCAACTCATAAATGTAAGCATTAAATGGCATAAGGTATCAGCCTCATGATTCCCTCAGGAGCACCCGACAGGAGGGCTTTACTGGTAGGGTGGATGATTTTCTGGAAAACAACCTGCTAGTGGGTACAAAAATATGTGTTCAATTATTTAAACACAGAGTATTAAGCCCTGTGGTGTATAAGATGATAAGTTGCTGGAAATTAAAAGATAAATAATGATGCTGTAGACAGTAGTTTCATCATCAAGAACCTTCAGTCTATGGGAGGAAGCATTTATGTTCATTAATATATACAATGTGTACATTATAAGAATTGAAGCTCATTAGATGATTGCGTTAAGGTAGCAAACAGATATTTAGAATAGGAAGAGATTTGAAATTTATCTTATCCATTCTCTCCTTAACCTCTCCACAATGTGGCTATCCAGTCTTGACTTAAAAATCATAGGAAATAGGAAGAGTACTGTTCCCAAGGCAGCCTATTCTAATTTTATGCCTTAGAGCTCAATTCTGTCTTCCTGAAATTTCCCTTATGAACTCTAATTTATAGACTTTGTCTAAGATTAAATCTAACTTATATTTATGACAATTCTCAAAAGGTTTGACCATAGTAATGATAATGTAGCTAATATTGTTTGAGCAATTTAAAATGCAGACACTGTATAAAGACTTTATATGTGTCAATTTATTAAACCTTAACAACAATAAATCAAAAAATACTATTATTACTCCCATTTCATGGACGTGGACATGGAAGCACCGGGAAATTGAATGAATTGCCATAATTGCACCATCAGCGAGGGACTAATGTTTGAAGCCAGTTGATGCTTCTCAAGTCTTTACTGCATCCCTCTGTCTGAGTTCATTCCAAAAGAAATGACATGTTTTTAATTCCTCATTATCCTTTTGCTACTATCAGAGTGACTACTGTCCTATGTAACTTAAAGTCCATGCCCAGGTAGCAAAAGCATATTCCAGTTGTTTCTTTAACCTTCTTGGAGTTGAGTGGGAGCCTCACTTCTGTGTACTTGGATATGTACACACTTGCTACCAGTAGAGTGCGGAGGAATTTTAACATTAAAATGGTATTACTCTCTAAGACTCTAGCCATGGGCTTAGATGAGGTAAAGATGTGTTGAAATTATCTTTGTCACAAGATCATTTTCAAAAAGGAGGTAAAATTTTAACTCTAATATAGATATAAAAAAGAATATGTGTTAAATATTTTATTAAACTCCTTTACTGAGAGAACCAGGCAAATGTTATAACCAGTTCTAAAGAGAATCCAAAGAACAGACACACTTATCAATCAGGAATATTGAAATACATTTGTAAATGGAGGAAAGCTGATTCCCCCTGCCCCCACGGAGAGGGAGGGAAAATAATAGACCAGACAAGTGAGAATCTATGTCTTTTAGCCACAATTTTGCACTGCTATTAGTTATCTAAGATTTATAGAGTTGTAAAATACCTCTTCAGATTCAACATCAGATAAGGAAAAATGGTATTTTATAAATAACAGTCTTCCTTTGGTATACAATTTTTTCCTGTCAGCTTGTTCTAGAAAATTTCTTTTGGGCCCTTGGAGGATAGACAGAGGGGAACTGATTGTGTTTTACTTTATTTTAGAGAATCTTTTAGTCTTTTTCTTTATCATGTTGTATGTGGTGGGAAACATGATAAACAATAGAAAGGAGGAATAATTTTTCAAATTGGTATATTCTTCTCCATGCCCTTTTGCTGTGTTGCATGGCATGGGAGGGAATAGGAACCAATTAAGGAAGCTTCCACACTGCCCTCACATGCTGTTTGATTCCCTCTCTTTGTCCCAGTTAACAAGATTGATTTGTAGTCATAGGAGAGGAAAAATAAACTTATCCTCTACCCTCCTCGGTCCTGTGGCTGGGGCCCTAAAAATTAAACTGACAAAAGACAGATTAACAAGAAGAAAAAAAACATAGTTTATTAGAACATAGAGTGCACAACACACACCCATGTGGGAGCAACTTAGTGATGAGTAATTCAAAGGGTCTTTTAGAACTTGGGCTTATACAGCATCTTAACTAAAAGCAATAAATTCAGTAGAGAAGTGTGAAAACAAAAGAAAGGGATTTAGGTTTGTAGGAGTAGCAAATTGTGGGCAAGTAAAACTATGGGGACACTAATGAAAGATAAAGGCTGTTTAGTAAGGTTTGTCATGAATACTGTCTGGGCTTTAGATTAGAGCTTAAAGTCATCTCTGGTGATTAAGAGTTTAAGAATTGTTCTATTCCTGGTACCAGAAAGGAAGGCACCTTTGCAAATGGAATTTATGTCCTGCTCTTAGCGGATGGGAGAGGGAAGAGAGCTTTTATTCTTTGCCTGCTGTTTCTTACTTGTCTTCAGCTCAGAATAATCCTTATACCCAAATAGCATACTTTGGGTTAGCATTTTCGGAACCCCTACATATTCTAGGTAAGAGATTCTTGGAATTATTTTATTATTATTATTGATGGCAAAGGATTTTACAATCAGGCCAGCAAAGGAGCGACTTATTCCGTTGATAAGTATGAAAAAGCATGCAGAAGAATGCTTTAAAAACATAAAATGAGAAAATAGAAAAAGGGTACAGTAATTTTTATCTCAAATACTTTTCTATCCTATTTTGATTTAAGGAAGTAAAGTTTCCATTAATGTATTAATTTGTATACATTTATGGGATAGTTCTGTTTTCTTGTATTGATACAAATCATAAATATGCCTCAGTTTGCTAACGGCATAGTTTAAAACCTAAGATCTGATCTTTACATGATTTGCCCTAGAAAGTTCCAAAATGTGTTTAAAATACAAAAGCTTCCTCTTGAAGCTATGATTAACTACATACTATACCTCTGGATGAAGCTAGGGTTCTGCTCAATATTTAATAATGATTTCATGGTAAGTGGGTGGGTATGCTCATTAGAACAGTTAAGTGAGAAAAGGACGCATTTTTATGGGGAATTAACAAATGGAGCACCACAACAAGGGATAGTTGCTTCAGAGATTTGTTGTAATTTAAAATAAGTATCTTAAATCTTAAATGTAGCATTTCATGCATTCCTTTTAAATGACAAATTGTGTCCTGGATCTGAAGACGTTACCATTATTATGATAGATGTAATCTAAGATGAGGTCTGAGTAGCTTAAATAAATTAACATACTGAAACCTGGCCCCAAACAGTTGGAATGGCTTCAGCTTTTAATTCATTCAGACACAAGATATATTTCCTATGTTTTCAAATTCAATAGCATAAGTTAGAAGTCTAGAATGTTAAGTAAAACTTTTGGTTAGTCTCTCTCTATTTTTTTTTCCCTCTTTTTTTCACACTGTGATAAGGTTCATTGAAGATCTCTTTTCCCTTGGCTACAAATTCAACTTTGAGAAACTTCTCTCAGATCTAAAGACTATCTTCATTGATCAAAAAATTAATTTTGTGGTAACCTTACAATACTATGGCAAATTGGGGCAGCCTGTGACCTGGTGGTCAGAGGAGCTGGATTTCCCTTAGCCAACCATGATGTTCAAGTCCTGGGCCCAGTGGCTTGAAAAACATGCTGGTTGGGTGTACTTGCATGCTCTGAATCCCAAAAGGAGAGATAAATGGAGGAGAAGAGATTGAGCATGACCATGCCCAGTGGGGTTGCTTTCTCCTTTCTCTCCCTCTCTCTCTTCGGTGAGGGGATGCACCCTCTTACTTGACTGTTATTACTGAACAAACTCAAACAAAAGTTGATCCCGAAACAGAAAATTCACATTCATAAAGACAGTGAAGGGAGAGACCAGGAATTTACAAACACTGTCAAGAAACTGAATTTGCATTTGTATGTTTGTAGATAAGTACTACCTAATTAGACTAAAGAACTTTGAAGGCATAGAGAGCAAATTGACTCTGGAGCAACCAGGGATAAAGTAGGTCTTCACTTCCACACGGAGACCATTTTAGTGGAATCGGGCTGATTATGAAGGCTTGAGAAGGCTTTCTTCTCTCCATCTCAGAAGGTCTGGAGAATGGATTTTTCCATGAAACATTCCAAGTGAGTCACCACCATAGCTGAAGCTGCTCCCTGTGTTAATAAGGAAATGACTGAGAAATCTATCTAGATTATGTATTATATGTGTAATTGTGTATGCATATGTCTGTGTGTAAGCAAGAAAGACAAACAGAACAAACACTTATGAGTGAAAGTTCATCATAACAAATCCATTGAAAATTCAAATTCTTTGCAATAATTATTTATTTATTTTTTTCATAGAGAGAGAGAGAGATTTTTGCTGCAGGGCATGTAAACTTGTTGGAGAGACAGAAGCAGAGAGCACGAAATCATCCCCAGTAGCCATAGGCGTGCCACAATCTCTTCTCCTCCATTCTCCTCTTGGGATTTTGGTCACGCACGCACACGTGCCCATCATGAGTTTTAAGCCATCAGGTCCGGGATTCAAACCAAGGTGAACCACAAGGGAGTCAAGCAATGTAACCAATATACCATCTGTCGGTCCCACTTCAAACATCTTTCTATATGTTAAGAATCAGAGTGAAGGGACCAGCAGTTAGTGTAATGGCTATGTCGCTGGACTCCCATGTAGTCGGCTGCAGTTTGAGTCCCGGATCCGGTGGCTTAAACTCATGCCAGGCGCGTATGCATGTGTGCCCAAGATCCTGAGAGGAAAATAGAGAAGAAGGGATTGTGGTGTGGCCATCCCCCCTGGGGGGTGATTTCTCGCTTTCTGTCTCTCTGTCTCTCTCTGTCTTTCTGGCAAGCGCACACGCCCTATAGCAAAAACCTCTCCAAAAAAAGAATTCAAAGTAAATAGAAAGAACTCAACTCAACGTTCACTATTGCTAACCTCTCACCATGCCAGTAGCTCTTCTTTTCTTAAGAAAGTATTAATGGTGTCCGGGGGCTGGCAGGTGGCATGGTGGTTAAGGGTGCTGGACTACCACATAGCAGACTGTGTTTCCACTCCCAGATCTGGTGACTTGCTTTCTCTCTTTCTCTCACGAGCGCTCTCTCTCCCTCTCTCCTTTCTCTCTCTCTCTCTCTCTCTCTCTCTCACACACACACACACACACACACACACACACACACACTTCTCTGGGCAAATAGGAATGAATGAATGAATGAAGTTAAATTTAGAAAAAAAAGACAGTGGTGTTCTAAGAAAAATGCTATGCTGGCAATGTATTTTTCTATGAGTCCTCTTTGAAATGTACTCTTCATACACTTTCATATAAAATTGTTCTTATTATTTATTTAACTTTAAGAAATAGTATTTCATGTACCTGTATCCAGGTAATTGCAAGAGACTTGATGCAAAAACACAGGGTCTTTGTTCCATCTGCTTGTTGATGTGAATTCTACATTGGTGTTTTTGTTTATATGTTTATTGCTGATCCATGTCAAATATTTTCTCATACTTTCAAGGTGTATTTATAATATTATTAAATATTATTTATAAAGAAGATAATTTGAAAACAGAATCTTGAGTTTTTGAGCTGTCTGAATCAAATAAGCAGTATATATGGATATTATTAAAGCTTTTAGATTCTAAAGAAATGAGGAAATGTCCAAGAGGAAACTGTGGAGGGACTAGCAGTTAGCATAGTGGCTATGTCACTGAACTCCCATGTAGTCGACCGCAATTCGAGTCCTGGACCCAGTGGCTTGAACTCACGCCAGGCGCGTATGCGTGCATGCCCAAGATCCTGAGAGGAGAATGGAGGAGAAGGGATAGTGGCGTGGCCATCTCCTGGGGGGGCGGGGGGGTTCTCTCTTTCTGTCTCTCTGTCTCTTTCTTTCTGGTGAGCACATGTGCCCTATAGCAAAATCCTCTCAAAGAAAAAAAAAAAAAAGAGAAAACTGTGGGAAGCACCGTATCATAACAATTTACAAGAAAAAAAAATAAAAAATGGGCTTGATACTGTACTTGATCTTTCAGAAAGATTCAGCGACATTGTTCTTTCTTTCAAAAAGATATGGGGCCAGCCCCATCGTTCAGCAGTTAAATGTTATCCATAGAAAGCCGGGTCCAGGCAAGCCCTTTGGCCTAGTGTTTAAGGAAATCTGACCTGGCGTTTAAAGACAGCAGGAACACATTTGGCCGACCACAGGGTTTGAATACTAGCCCCAAAGGCTTGAAAAACACTCTGGGTGTGCGTGTGCATGTGCTCAAATCCTGACAGGATAGAGGTATTGTGGGATTGAGAAGGGATTGTGGGATGACCACACTCCTTTGGAGGGTGCTTTCTTCCCTCCTGTCTCTCTATTGTAAGCGCTTTATGGTACTATCTGGCATATAAAAATGAAACAAAAATGAAAGAAAGAAAGCTAGATCACTACTTTTTATTTCCCAGAATTTTATATAAATAAATAATATGTACTTTCATTTGTGTGGCTTCTTACAGCCGGCATGCATATTTTTAGATTCATTTTTATTGTTGTTGCTATCATCAGTTAACTCCTTTTTTATTGCTAAGTAATCTTTACTGCAATTTGTTTATCTGTTGGTGGCAATTTGATTTGTTTCCACTTCTTATCTATTTACAGATAAAGTAGCCACACACATTCATGAACAAGTTTCTGTATGGACTTACGCTTTTTTTCTCTTGAATAAATACCAGGAAGCCGAATGGCTACATATTGTGCTAGCATGTATGTTTAATGCTATAAGAAACTGCCCAGTGTTTTCCAAAGTGGTTGTGCATTTTTACATTCCTACCAGCAGTACAGGAAAGTTCTCTTTGTTCCATATCTTCACCAGCACTTGCTACAATAGTCCTTTTTTTATTTTATTTTATTTTTTTCCATTCTAGTGAGTGTGTAGTGGTATCTTTTTATAGTTTAAACTTGAGTTTCCCTAATGATTAAAGATGTTAGTAACTTTTTAATGCTTAATTACCATCATATATCTTCCGTAGTGAAGTGTCTATTTAGATATTCTGACAATTTATTTTTAAAAGTTGTCTCATTTCTTATTGAGTTTGAGAGTTTATTTATACATTCTGGACACAGGTTTTTTTTTTTATCAGATATATGATTTGTAAATATTTTCTAAGATTGTCTTTTCATTCTTTTAGCAGTATTTTCCAGAGAGAAATTGTAACTTTGACATTTACATTTTCAAAATTTTCTTTTATGAATCTTGTTTTAGATGTAAGTCTAAGAAATTTTCACCTAGCCTAATGTCACAAAGATGTTCTAGATATTTCTATAGATTTGTGGTTTTAGTATTTGAATTTCAGTATATAATCCGTTTTATGGTTTTATCGTTATTTGCTTTCATACATGATTAGAGGTATAAAAGAGGTTGTTTTTCATATGTATAAATAATATTTCTAGCATCATTATTAATAAGTTATTCTTTTTTCACTGATTGTCTTTTACCTTTGTAAAAGAAATCAGATGGCTTCACTATGGCTCCATTTCTGGATTCTATTTCATTCTACTTATGTATCTGTGTATCTTGACGACAATAACAATATTTTTATTTTGCTAGATTTAGTAAGTCTTAAAGTAAGGTAGTATAAGTCCTCCACCTTTGGTCTCTCTAATGGTAATTTAGTTATTAGATTTTCTTTGTTTTCCCATGAGAATTTTAAAATAATCTTGTCCATTTCTAAAAGCTATGGGATTTTGACTGAGATTGCATTGAATCGATAGACTAATTTAGGGACAATTGACAATATTATGTCTTTTGATTCATGAAAGTAGTTTAAAGAAAAATCAAATAGGGCTGTATACACTTGAGTCTTTAATTTATCTTAGGAATGTTTTGTCATATTTTATTGTGTGTGTTTCACTTTTTTAAAATCATTGTATCTCTTACTTTTTTCTAACTCAGAAATGTATGTTAAATTTTGTCAAATACTTTTTCTGCATTTATTAAGATTGTCATATTACATTTCTTTTAAAAAAATAATAGTAATAGAAAAGCGAGGGAGTAATCAGCATATCAGTAAATCATGATTACTTTTTGGTTGAGAGAGAGAGGGCTTGAGATGAGGCAACCATGCTGTTTATATTTCAGTATTATAAGGAACTAGCGTTTGTGTCTAGTTTTATTTTTGAGTTGTATTTTATTAGACTATTATAAAGCTAAGCAAATAAAAATACACTTAGGCTATTAATGAAAGTATACCATTAACCAAAGATATGATTAACCAAATCCTATACAATATATGTGGGCGGGAATGGGGAACAAAACCAGAAATTTTATCCTTGGCATAGGACCAATGGTGCAGTGGTAGTACTACTGCCAAGCAGTGCTGGAAGCCATATAGCAACTGCAGTTCAAATTCTAGGTCAGCCTGAAGAAATATTGATTACATGCATGGGTACTTAGGATCCTGATGAGCTAGAGGGGCTGAGGAAGAGGATTGTGACATGATCACACCTTGTAAAAAATGTTTTTTGTTGGGACCAGCAGTTGGCTAATGGCTATGTTGCCAGACTTCCATGTAGTCAACCACAGTTTGAGTCCCAGACCTGATGGCTTAAACTCATGCCGGGCACGTGTTTGCATGCCCAAGATCCCTAGAGGAGAATAAAAGAGAAGGGATTGTGGATTGTGGCGTGGCCATCCCCTCTGAGGGGAGATTTCTTGCTTTCTGTCTCTCTGTCTCTGTCTCTGTCTTTCTGGCAAGAGCACATCCCCTATAGCAAAAACCTCTCCAAAAAATAAATAAATGAAAGAATACTTTTTGTCTACCATTCTCTTTCTTTTTTCACATGTGCATGCTTTATATCATAAAACATATATATACATATGTGTATACACACATACATATACACATACACACGTGCAATAATTTCTTAACCTTATAAAAACAGGCATATCAATGTTCAGAGTAGCATTATTTATTGTAGCAGTAAAATAGAAACATGTGTCTGTTAACAAAACAATGGGTATAATCCATGATGCTCATATAATGAAATATTTTATATTAATGAAAATTAACAAATTACAAAATCTAAAATTATAATTTCCTGAAAAATCTGTCAGCTTAAGAATATATAGACTATGTTATTAACTATATAAATTTCAAAATTTGTAAAACATTAGCCTATATTCTTAATGAACACATATATAGTAAAATGAAGAGAAATGTATGTGAATGATAAACACTAAATTCAGAGGATGGTTATATCTGGTGGACAAATGAGAAGAGGAAGAAAATTCAGAGAGTTTGAATCATAGTAATAGCAATTTATTTCTTAAGCTTAGTTGTGCTTGCTATCTATGAATAAAGAGGGCCTCTCCAACATTACCCTGATACCAAAACCAGACAAAGTCACAAGGACAAAAAGAAATCAATATTCCTGGTGAACATAGTTTTAAAAACCCTCAATAAAATACTAACAAATTGACTCCAACAGCACATCAAAAAGATTATATACCATAATTAAGTGTTTTTTTTATCCTAAGAATGCAAAGATGGGTCAATATATGCAAATCAATAATTGTGATACACTGTATCAATAGAATAAAGGACAAATTCATATGATCATATTATAGATCCAGAAAAAAGCATTTGACAAAATTCAACATCCTTGTATATTAAAAATAATCAAGGGACCAGCAGTTAGTGTAATGGCTATGTCACTAGACTCCCATGTAGTCGAATGTGGTTCGAGTCTCGGACCCAGTGGCTTAAACTCACGTCGAGCGTGTGTGCATGCGTGTCCAAGATCCTGAGAGGAGAATGGAGGAGAAGGGATTGTGGCGTGGCCATCCCCCCTGGGGGGTGATTTCTCGCTTTCTGTCTCTCTCTGTCTTTCTGGCGAGCGCATGTGCCCTATAGCAAAAACCTCTTCAAAACAAACAAAAAAAAATCAATAAATTAGGAATAGAAGGAATGTACCTTAGCACATTAAAGGCCACTGCTAATGTCATACTGAATAGGGAAAAAGCTTTTTCTCTAGGAAATGGAGCAAAACAAGGATGTCTACTTTCACCACTTTTATTCAACATATTACTGGAAGTTATACCAGAGCAATTAAGCCAAAAAAAATAATCTAAATTGGATAAAAGGAAGTCAAATCATCCTGTTTGTAGATGATCTGAACTTATATAAGAAAAAAATTTAAAGACTTCATGTATATAAAAATGTATCTGTTAGAACTGGGGAACAAATTTAGTAAATTTACAGAATACCAAATTAACATTTAAAAAGTAGTTACATTTTTAAATAATGATAAGACTGAAAAGAAATTTTAAAAAGCAGTCCCATTTACAATAACTACAAAAAAAAAGTACTTAGGAATAATCTTAGTCTAAAACATGAGAAATCTCTATAATAAAAACTATCAAACTTTGATGAAAGAAATTGAGAAATCCACGCACAAAAAAATTGAAAAAATATATCCAATATTCATGAATAAGTGAATTTAATATTGTTAAATGCCCTTTCTACCAAAAGTGATACAGAGTCAATATAATATTTACTAAAATACTAATTACATTCTTCCAAGAAAGAAAAAAAAAAAAAACATAAAATTTGTATGCAATCATAAGAGACTCAAAGAAGCCAAAGTAATTTTGGGGGCAGGGGAATGGAGCTGGAGGTACTACACTATTGATTTCAAAATATACTATAAAGATACAGTAGCCAAAATAGATGATATTGCTAAAAATAGACAAATAGACCAGTGAAGAAGAACAGACAACTCAGGAATACATTCACATATATACATTCAACTAATTTTTGTCAAAGGTGCCAATGATACCCAATGGCAAAAAGACAATCTCTACAATAAATGGTGCTGGGAAAACTAGACACCCATTCTAAGAAGAATAAAACTGGAACCTGATCTCTGACCATATAAAAAATCAACTCAAAATTAATTGAAGACATAAAAGACAAACCCAAAATATTGAAACTACTAGAAAAATCTTAGAGGAAACATTTCAAGAGATTGATACTGGCAAAAAAAAGTTTTAAAATACATGGTAATAATGGAAACAATCAACAGAGTGAAGAGACAACTCATAAAATAGAATAAAACATCTCCAAATTGTTTATCTGACAAGGGACTAATAACCAGAATATACAAAGAAATCAAACTACTTAGCAGTCAAAAAAACAAATGACCCAATTTGAAAAATAGGCAAAATACTTGAATAAATTAAAAGAAGACATACAAATGGCCAATGAACATGAAAATATGTTCAAGGGACCAGCAGTTAGCGTAATGGCTGTGTCGCTGGATTCCCATGTAGTCGACCGCGGTTCGAGTCCTGGACTCGGTGGCTTAAAACTCACGCCAGGCACGTGTGCGTGCGTGCCCAAGATCCCAAGAGGAGAATGGAGGAGAAGGGATTGCGGCGTGACCATCGCCCCTGGGGGGTGATTTCTCGCTTTCTGTCTCTATGTCTCTCTCTGTCTGTCTGGTGAGCGCACGCGTCCTATAGTGAAAACCTCTCCAAAAAAAAAAAAAAAATGTTCAACATCACTAATCATCAAGAAAATGCAAATCAAACCACAATGAAATATCATTTTACTCCAATTAGAATGGCTATTATTGAAAAGACAAAAAGAGAAGCTTCTGGCAAGTATACAGAGAAAGGGAAACTATTACACTGTTCTTGGGAATGTAAATTAGTGCAGTTTTTATGGAAAACAGTATGGAATTTTCTCAAAAAACTGCAAGTGGAACTGCCTATCACCTAGGTGTATATCAAAGGAATGGAAATCAGTATGTTGTAAAGATATCTGCATCCCAATGTTTAATGCAGCACTATTCAAATTAGATAAGATATAGAAATAACAAACTAAGTTTCTATTACCAAATGAATGCATAAAAAATATATCTATATCTATTTATCTCTCTACCTACACACACATACACACATACACACACACACACACACACACACACACAATGGAAACCATTTAAAAGAATGAACTCTGGAAATGTGCATTTGTGGTAAAAATGTGACAACAGGGGTCAATGGTCGTGCAACTGGACCCATACAGGGAAGTTGCCGGGTTTGTGTCCTGGAACCTGACTGACCGTGCTATGCAAGCATGTGCTTGTGGTCTGGGCTGGCTGAGATTGGGAATGAATCACAGCATGAAAACTCTATTGGGATACCTGTCTGTCTGTTTCTCATTTTCTCTCTCTCTCTCTTCCAGGGCCAGTAGGTGGTGTAGTAATAAAGACGCTTGACTCTCACATGGCTGACCACAGTTCAAGTCCCAGACCTGGTGTCTTGCTTTCTCTCTTTGTACCTGGTCAATTTTTTTTTTTTTAAAACAAAACAATAAATAAATAAAATCAAATAAATAAACCAATAAAGACAGTAGAATACTATTTTTTCCAAAAATAATCATTTACAGTCAGTGGTGAGTCTAGAAGACATTTATGTTAAGTGAAATAAACCAGGTACAAAGGGACACCACTCAAATTGCAGAAACTGGAAAAATTCACCTCACAGAACTAGAGTTGTAGAATGAATACAGTCTACAGTATTACAATTTACTGTATAGCTCGGTGTAACTAAAAAAAGATTATTTTGAGTGTTCCCTACACAAAGTAATAATAAATGCCTGAGAAGATGAATAGATTAGTTACCCAAATTTAATCAATACACATCATATTTTTATACTAAAAAATAACACTGTTCCCCACTAATACGTACAATTATTATATATCAATAAAGAAAAAAGCCTCCTAAAATAACTTTACCTTTCTTCTACCACCCTTTTGAAACTTTAAGGGGGAGTTTTTCTCTTTAGGATGAAATCTAAAGCAGGTGTCATGCCTTTCCTGGCAACAGATAAAAAATATTCCTGTTATTTCTAGTCAAAAAAAAAGTCTTTTTACTGAATAGTATATTCAATTCAGTACAATAATAAAATTTCAACTTTTCGTAAAGTTAAAGAACTTTCCTCTCCAGCTATGGTCTCGTAGGTTGTCTATGTACAATGAGTGAGTGAAATGTGCTGAATTTATAATCTCTTCGTTTAACTAGAGGTCTTCCCTTCCCCCACTCTCTAAGTTGCCAATGTATACTCCAGGATCAAATCTTGTTTGCAGATGAGAAAGAGGGAGAGAAGGAAAGCAATACCTTACTTGATTGGGGGACATGGCTGTGATCTAATGCTGGAGCTCTCTGAGTTTAATCCATGATTGAAGATAGTTCTTTCAACTCCTTCAGTGGTTTTGCTGGCAGGTGAGACTGCCCTCTTATAATACTGCAGAGAATCTTGGACTTGCAATTACCCTGTGTAGAGGAATTCTCTTACCTAGAGTTATTCATCCAACCTCTTTCATTCTTGTTGTCATTGGCTTGGATCAGGCTCTCAGGGTCTCTCATCTGGACCATTGTAATAGCCTC
The DNA here is from genome assembly GCA_026018925.1 of Tupaia tana. Lineage (NCBI taxonomy): Eukaryota > Metazoa > Chordata > Mammalia > Scandentia > Tupaiidae > Tupaia > Tupaia tana. The sequence continues at coordinate 64,805,513 of JAKSZU010000004.1, forward strand.
TCGACCAGTCTTCCTGCCTTCGGCCTCACTGGCCTACACTACGTTCTCCATATGTCCATCAGTGTTAGTGACCATGACATTTTTTAAAAATATTGATGGCTGCTTCATGCTGTGTGATATAGCCCACTCTCCTTTGTCCAGCAAAAGGTGGCATTCACAGTCTGTGCAGAATTTAACCTTTCCAATCTTATCTTCTATCTCCATGCCATCCACACTCTATTTCCAGTCAAACTGAACTTACACATGTGCTTTCATGACTCCATATGCTCATACATACTGGAATTTATTTTCCTTCTCTTATCTGCATTTTGTGTTTAATGCCACACTATATAGCAGATTCACCAAAATGTTCTTTATATAAGAAATATATGTTAATGCTCATGCTTCCCCCCTTCCCTAATGTATTAATATTTATGATGAGTCAATCAATTTATTAGACTGATGGTCAGCCTCTGCTCTCAGTCAATAATCATTGCAGGGACTTCCATAGAATGCCTTACTATGAATAATGCTATAGTAGTTTATTTTGTTTCAAACTCTATTTTTACCTTTCCTTTATCTCTCTTTCTTCTGTTAATTTATCTTTCAGCAAACAGCTTTGACCCTTCATAGCTAACAAAGTGATACAATTAATGCTATTAGAGTTGTTAAAGCACTGTCATGAAAGTATACATGAAGTTTTATGTATTTAGTGATTATTTAGTGTAATAGTCAATGAATTACAAAGTAATGACCAGAAAAGCCTTAAGAATTAGAAGTGCATTTACCTTATAAAGTACATAATATAAATCATTGCAGTCTGAGCAAATAGATGTACTGTATGAGCATCGAGTGAACAAAATTGTGGCTTCAAAGATGTCATGACTTGAAGTAATTTGAAGAGAATTCCACAACTGGTTCAGTGTGTGATGCTTAGTATGTGGTTCCAATAGGAACTGTGCCACGAATAGAACTCAATTTGCTGTATTTATTTATTTATTTTTAAATTTGCTGCAGAGTGCATGCAACCCTCCACATTCTTTTCAGACAGAGAGAGGAAAAGTGAGAAAGCACTTCTTCCATGCCCTACTCAGGGCAGATGGCTATACTCCAATCTCTTCGCCTCCATTCTCCTCTTAGGAGTGTGGACACACATGCACCTATGCCTGGCATGTTTATAAAGCCACATGGTCTGGGACTCAAACAGCAAGGTCATTCATGTTAGATCCAGCCTCCTTAACCACCATGCCTACTAGCTGGTCCCACTCAATCATGTGTTTTCAGAAACATACACGTGTGTTAAATAGAGCCCATGGAATCTTATCAGTTCTTTAAGGGCTCAATCAAGTGCCCTTTTTCCCTCTGTAAACTCCATTCTTGACTACCCTAGGCAAAACTAGCTATTTCACCTTTTGTATTACAATAGCATTTAAAGATACCTTTAACCACACTGAAGTGTGTTTTTCTCTGTTTCCCTAAATATATTTTGAGCCCCTTCGGGGCAAGGATCATGGCTTATTCGTCTTTGTATCTCTAATACCTAACATAGAGTCTGACACAGAGCAGATGCTTGATAAATATTTGTTGAAACAAAATAAAATATTTACCATAGTTCTTCACTGAAACTCATAAAATTTGCACCTCCTTCCTCTCCAGACACTCAACCATCTATATGAAGGGAAAACTTGATTCAGAATAATGAATAGAAAATATTATGCTATCTAGAGCTGACCCTGAAATAAAAGACAGCTTTCTGGCTTCTACTTTTCTGACTCTGCTCAATGGCTCTTGTCAAGATCACCTATGATCTAAATTCTAAATATAATGATCAAGTCTTTTCATCTCCAGTCTTACCTTGCCACTCTGCCATGTTGGCACAGTGGCTGCTCACTCTCGTGCTGTGTCTGGAAGTTCTTTCCTTTCATGATTTCCATGATGTTGCACTGTTCTGGTTTTCTTCTATTAATTCTTAGACTGCTTCTTCCTAGTTCCTTAGGGGATGTCTTCTCACTGTCCATCATTCTCCAGCACACATCCTCTCATGCTACACATGCTTTCCCTGGACAGTCATTCCTGCTTGGGGTTTAGTTATCACCTATTCCTGGGTTATTTCCTAACCCCAATCTGAAATCTCTCTATTGAATTTGGAATTCTATAATTGCCATCTATCTGGATGTTCAATGTGAAGTTCAAAATAACATTCTTCCTAAGAAACAGGGGAAAAAAGTCTTTTTCCTACAGTATTTTATATCACAATTGAGTTCTGCCAGTCACCCCTGCCAGAAATCTGGGAGACAATGATCAATCCTTGCATCTCTCTCATATGATCATCTTCGCTGAATACAGTCACTCTTCTTGGCCCATACATCCAACTTCTGTATGCACCACAGGCTCTATTTCACTGCCCTCCACTGTCTTGTCAGACCAGTCCTCCAAAGGGTAAAATAATCATGTCACTCTCCTACTTGAAATCTTCCTATAGGTCTCCATGGTAATAATGAAGAAATCCAAATTTCTTAGCACAACATAAAGGCTCTTCATGATCCAGATCACTTCCTGTTCAGCCCTACCTCTTGGCCTCCTGTTGTCTTGCTCTAAATTCCTTTGAACCTGAAACACTTGTGGTTCTTCCAAGTAGTCTGCCCTCTCATCCCTTGCATTTTCTTTCATATGCTGCTTGTCTCTTTCGAATGTCCTTACCCTGCGTGTGTTTCACTTGGCAAAAGTGCCTTTCTTATGTTAATCAGTTGTTCCTATTTATTCAACAAATAATTATTATATGTTTCAGACACCATCTGGGATTTGGAGATAATTTCTAGACAGAATTTTAGCCCTTCATTCATGAAGCTTAGATTTTTGAAGGGAAGATAAGGATTAAATTGATAGTTATACTAATAAATATGTAATTATAAGCTTAGACAAAGAGAATAGGAAAAGCAAAGGATGCACTGGAAAGTTATTGCAATAGGACTTCCTTCCTCCCAGTAATCATCATATTATATAAATTGTGCAGCTCCCCAACTAGGCTGCAAGCTCCCTGAGGGAAGGGCCTTTGCAATTCTTCTTCTTCATATTTTTAGTGTTCACAAAGAATTTGGGGCCCAGACATTGATAGATGGATGTTCTTGAACTAATTGAATAACTTCTACTTATCAAATGTAGAAGTTGGTAGGGAGTTGGCTGTCTTTTTTTTTTTTTTTTTTTTTTTTTTTTTGAGATGTTTTTGCTATAGGGCTCATGCGCTTATCAGCCAGACAAAGACAGATAAAAAAGCTAGAAATCACCCCCCCAGGGGGGATGGTCATGCCACAATTCCTTCTCCTCCATTCTCCTCTTGGGATCTTGGGCACACACGCACATGCACTCGGTGTGAGTTTCAGACACTGGGTCTGAGACTCAAACCGTGGTCGGCTACATGGGAGTTCAGCAATATAGCCATTACGCTAACTGCTGGTCCCGGGAGTTGGCTGTATTAGGAAACATTTTGCTTAATGGCATACATGGACAGCCTACTGCATATGAGTATGTGGAAGGAAGTCCCATGTTGAGAGGAAGTGAATTAATTGATTTCTTAGGTCTATCCAACACTAAATAACATGATAGGTTAGTTACCTATGGTTATGTCCAATAAGAAAGACCTTATCCTCTGTACTTCGCTGATACAATGTCTTGCACAATGATTCTACAAATAAGCATTTGTTATATGGGAATATAAAAATACAGATGACTGTTTTTTCTCTTTTAAGACTCTCATTGTTATCTTCAGAATAATCCAGAATACCCGTGGTCTCTGAGTGAACTCAAGTGGTGTGGTTTGGCAAACTCAATAATAGCTTGAGGACTCTATAGCTATTACTATCATTAACATTTCCTTTGTTAATTAAATTATTTCCTTGATCCCTGGACCTACTGCTTAATGGAATTGTATTTTAGATGATTTAAAATATTAAGAGCAAAAAGGAGGCAGATTATGATTATCTGAGCAGACACTGAAGTCAAAACTAGGTGGCATTTAATAAATCAATTTGTTTTCTTCCTCCTTCACTGCTTTCCTCGCAAGGACTTCGCTTTCTGAAATTGACAAGAATTGACAACCCTTTGTTACAGCTTGAGATCCTGATTCTGTTCCAACATTTTCTGTCCTGATGCCCATAACATTCATCCTCCTTCTCTTCAAATAGTCCTTAAGACAATACACTTGCGACTTGCCATATTTGGGCATGGAAATGACTATTGCTTAGTAGAGGAAAAAATACTTTTCTGTGATTTTTGTTTTTACTTGTTATGGCTCTGAATTTTTCCTGCTTTGACATGACGGCTAAAATGTGCACAGCATTTTTGTGCCATCCGCAAACATATTTTCAGCATGCCTGTTTTCATGAAGAAAGTGAGGGAAGCATAAGCTTGGCACAGCACTAAGTATAGGGTGTGTACATGGAGACCATCTGTTCTGTATACACTCTGCTCTGCTGACATGCAGGAGGGAGGAAATCTGTGAAATCAGAATGTGGATTTTTTCAGGGTGTGAACTACCAAATAGCTTGGGCAATGGGATGAGGGGCACCACTCATGCTATTTTATTAAAAAGGTCTTCCTTCCACTTCAACCCCCGTTACTAACTCATGGTCAGATTGATATTTATTTATTAGGTCATTGCCTTATACAGTAAGAATTAAGTCATCATTCTTATGTTGCTGGTGGAAGAGGGAGGGACGCAGAGTGCTAGCTCACAACATATTTCAGTTAAAAAATGTGTCAGTTAGCCATGCCATTAGGGAGAGGTGCTGTAATTTCTGTACTTTTACTGGAGCTGAATAAACTGGGAAAAGTTATGTCTGAGACTCTGGAGCCTGCCCTTCTGCAGAGCCAATTTCATCAGTATCTGTTGGGGACTGGAATTCTGGGAACTGTTGCCAAATGCCACTGGAGGGACCACTTTTTTCCACTAACTACTTCCTATAGAAAATGGAGGCATGATATAAATGGAGGCATGATAAAAGCTTTTTTTGTCTGTTTGTTTTTGCAACAGGGAAATATTAGAGGAGGTAAAAATCCAGCTGACTCTTACCAGGCTTCTTTTTCACAGAAAGAATAATAGAAGGGCTACCAAACTGCATTGGTTTCCACTGGGGTGTCAGGGCCCAGGAGACTGAAGACTGATGAGTGTGGATGAACCCAGACTGACACCAATGCACCATCAGGCTGGATGTCCAATGTTCTCTCTGGACAGCCAGACCGACTGTTCTGGACTTGATGATGCAGAAGAACTGATGGCATCAGTAACACCTGTGAAGAATTGCGAGGCCATCCCAGTGGTGCTGGACGCTGCTCTGTTGCTTCACATGGCACCTTTCTTTTTCTTCCATAGGAACTGTATTCTTGCTGCATTCCTGAGCACAGCCCACAGCTCTTTCACTGAGGAAACTATGATTTAAATATCAACAGACAAATAGATAAGTCAGAGGCTGCCCCTGACATCATATCATCTGGAAATTATACTGAACTATTATCAAAATTGATTTCTTTAATCTTAACAGGTTGAGAACTTACCAAGTTAACATCAGGAGTGAAGAATGGGCTCTTTCAGTTGGATTTAATCAACAAACATTTTTTTTTCTTCATCCCCCAAAAGGAACTGGTATCAAAGCTACCATAAAAAGAGAGAAAAAAAAAAAGAAAAAAAAAACAACAACAACTTCTGATCCACTAAAAAAGCAGACATTTTGAAGCATATATTCTGTGCTTGCTGCTTGGAATGAAAAAAGTGAACAAGATGAAGTTCTTTGTCTTCAACTTGCTGATGGTCTTTGGGAAAATAATATAGTAAATCAGTGTATGAAATTGCTTTAATTGCTATATGCTTGAGATACTGAAGAAGCAGAGACAAGGTAACACTGAAGTCTGCCTGGGTTAAGGGATTTTTGTAAGAAAAGAGTGTTGTGTCCTGCCAGTGGACTCGAACTATGATGTGGCAGGAGAGTGGGAATTGGGCTGCTTAGGGACTACTAAGTATCAAAAGAGAAGAGATAAATGAATTTATGAGAAAAACAAACAACTTGGTCACTAATAAGCTTAGAGCTAATGATGTGGAACAAGATGAAACCAAGCAGGGGCCACGTCATCCTGGGCCTTAAAGACATCTCTGGTGGACACTCTGATCTGTCTGACTATACACTCTGAGTCTGTTTTCTTTTCTTTTTTCAGCTTTCAAAGAGCTTGGATTGTTGCAGAAAGAAAAGGAGGACTACACTCCAGTTCTCTGTACCTCCTCTTCTGACTGCTCTCCCTTGAGAACTAATCTTGAATGGCATTTGAAAGCTCTGATTTCAAAGTAGAGCTTCAACATACAGCCACCACGACTGGAGAGAAGGAGGGATAAACTCTTTTGAACATATATCCTTGAGGGTGTGAATCCACAGAAGGGGACGTCATGGAGAGACCGTACTTTAGATCTGACTAGAAGGAATAATGCAGTGGTAGCAGCTTTCCACAATCAATTATAAGAGGCCGGGATTGTTCTCTATTTCTGCTATGAACACCAACACCAACTTCTCCTGCTTCAGTTATTTTTATTTTATAAAGGGCATCCATTGCAGGCAAATTAAGTTCTTGCATTTCATTGTTCTGGTTGCTACCTGACTGATGTGTAGGAAACAGATCAAGTGAGAAAGAGAAACGTACTGCCTCCCTTCCCCCTCCTTCCACCATCATTCAACCCTATCCTTTTCAAAGGAAAAGAAATGACTTCTTGGGCTGGGTACTCATCCTGCTTTCTGACATGGGACAAGTACACAATCCATCTTCTAGCAGATTAATGAAAAGAAAGCATCCTGTTCAGCAGGCGTCCATGATAGGAGGTTGGTTGCCGAATGTGCGTGTGCCATTTTCACAGTGCTATGTGGCTGCCTGCTGGCCTACATTCTGTCTGTGCCACTAGGTTGCTTTTGCCTTTAGCGCCTTCATTTGGCTTTCTCTGTCTATTTTAGCTGTTATCTATTTCTCCTATATATCTAGGATAGATGGCAAATTATTTGATGAAAGGAGCTCTCATTTTAATGGCTTCGATTTTATTTCACAACAGGATTAAAGCAAAAGGGAGCTTTATGTATTTTTCTGTTTGTATTATTGATTCAAACTAATTTCCAAAGTAACTTGTTAGGTATGCTCTAGCCATATCACATATTCTAACTTCTCTCTGTCAGAATTCAAATTTCATGACTAAATGCAATAAAAATTTTCAAATATACTCAAACAGACTTAGGTTTCAAATTCAGATGAAAATCTTTTGGTGTCAATCAAGCAGACGTGACATATGCAACTTAAATTCTTAGCTATTTCAGTGGCTTAGAGGAAAGAAACCAAGGATCAAGTCAGTTTCTACTGACCTGTGCCTGAGGTGAGGTTTATAAACTCTATAATTGCATCTTTCACGTTTCTATCATGAAAAAGAAGGACGTAATTTTAATATTTGAGCAAAGGCATTGGTTCTATGATCTGGAATTATTTAGTAGGTTTCAATAGACTCAGAATATTTTCAGGGTTTCACATGACTTTACATCATTTCTCTTGATATGTGAGGTGGGGTTAATCATGTGTTAATATTCAATGAAAATTCACTGGTGGAAAGAAATCTTTACCAATTAATGACTAAGCTAACGATTTTCTAATCTCTACTGAGGATACAAGAAAGCCATGGGAAGAGTGCACGATTAGGCTTACAGGAGAGACTGTAATACTCTGAAGACAAGTTAATTGTATCTTACAGTTCGCCTAAATTTTACTGACTATTTGATATTGATGTTTTGAGCTTTTGATATATGAATAACCTTTTCAAAATCATTTCATCTTTAATCACTCCTCTTTTGTTCATTTACCAAGGGGATAGACCTTGATCTTAGAGCATCTTTTATTTCTATGAGTACAGTAAAAACTTAAAAATTAATCCACTTAATTCAAGTATTAATGCCTTTATTTTTGGGTAATACAGGATTTGAGAGATTTTGTGGTAATAGATATTATATGATGATGATTTTGCTAGGTGGGAATAACTAGACTAAGCTGAATGTGGGGACTCTGTACTATCGTGTATCTTGACTTTCTCTTTTTGTTTGCTATAAAATGCAGCCCAGAGGTTTATAAATGCTGCAGGTAATAGAGAACTGACTAGTACTGACTTAAGGAGGAGGTTTTTTGCTTTTGTTTGTTTGTTTTTTGCATTATATCTAGGAGCCTAGAAAATAGAGTATCAATGGTACTTTCCAAAGAATGTGTTAAGCACATTCACAGTAGTGTAATTTACTTTTTCAATTTCTTTTTTTCTTAAGAATTATTTTACTTAAATTAATTTATTTAATTATCTTATTTTGACCAGAGAGGGACACAGACACACACAGAGAGAGAGAGAGAGAGAAAGCTACCAGGTCTGGGACTCAAACTCCGGTTGGCCATGTGGGAGTCCAGTACCCTTTACCACCATGTCACCTGCTGGCCCCTATTTTTTTATTTTTAATGAAGACTTAAATAGAAGTTATATGATAGAAAAAGAAATTATGAGCCATACTTTCTTTGGGCTTTCATACGTCCTTCTTTTATTTGCTACATTTGTTAGAGCTTCTTATGATGGTTCTGGGTATCTGGGTTGAGTTTAAATATTTGATAAATGAAGTATGGAAGCCACACAAGTTATACTATGAGGTATGCATCATATATTGTGACCATTAAGTCAGCTACTCCTGTACACAAAAAGTGCCACATTAAAACCACCAAAACTCAATGGCAAAAAAAAAAAAAAAAAAAATCACTTACTGTCAGGATGTGTGAGTATCTGATGTATCTGGGCTATCGGACAAGCTTCTCTGTGTACTCTCTGTCTTTCACTTGCCAGAGAGAGAGAGAAAGTGAGAAAGCACCCTTCACCCTAATTCCCAAAGGGGATATCCATGCTGCAATCCCTTTTCCTTCATTCTCCTCTTGGGATTTTGAGCACACACACACACACACACACACACACACACACACACAGTTTTTCAAGTCAATGGGTTTGGGACTTGAACCACTCAGCCACATGGGATCTAGCCACCTTAACCACCATGCCATTGGCTGACCCCTAACTTTGTATTTGTGTGTGTATGTATTTATTTATAGGTTTTTCCATAGGGCATGTACATTCACCAGGGAAAGAAAGAGAGACAGTGAGAGGGAAAGTGAGAAAAATGCCCCCCATCCCAGGGGTGAAGGCCACACTGCAGTTCTTCTCCATTCTCCTTCTGGGATTTTGGGCATGCATACACATAAGCTGACAAGTCCAGGAGTCAAACCACAATCGGTCATGTGGGAATCTTAGCACCTTAACCATCATCTGCTAGCCCCAAATAAATAGATTTATTTTTAATAAATCTATATACATGAGGGAGTCTTCAAACAGTTCCTTAAAAATGTGTATTAATGAAAATCTGTCTATGACTTTCAAATTTTTTGTATCAAAATAAACTCATACATTAATTCTATTTTTCATGAATTTGTGAAGTCTATTCATATTTCTGAAAATTGAGGGAGAAGAACAAAACCTGCTCTCTGGCTCAGGGTCACTATAAAATTTCGATGGCTACTTCCCAGCTGTCACACAGGCTTCAGTGGAAGTTGGCAGAGTCCCAGACCTCTTAGGGCAGGATCCTGTAGAGTAACACATGCGAGACAGATATACATTTCAAAATCTTTATGCAGTGTAGATCTGGCTGAGAAAATAAGCTCAATATTATATAAATGTGCAAATGTCATGAAGAGTTCTTTCTTTTTCAAGGGTAGGGCATGTGTCAATGGAGAGAATGACCCTAAAGAATTGTGCTTGCTCTGCTGATGAGATTTATGGTATTTTATGACCTCAATGATCCCTTCATAAGGCACTCTATTCTTACACTTTAAAATTCCTACTCACCTGTAATTGTCAGCCTTTCACACATCCCGGGCTCCATTATTGCAGACGCAGTGACCCTGGAGCAGCTGGTCTAGTTTCTCCTTATTGTTTCCTTCTGCAGAGGAGGTCAGGTGTGCTTGGTAAGCATTTAGGGTCTGACAACAACTGAGTAACAATAGTACGAATAAGAATACTGGATACCGTTTATGGAACACTTAAGGTGCTTTACCACATAGGGGAAATGAATGGCATTGTTTCTCCCTTGTAATAGATAAAGAAATGGCTGCTTCAAACATTAAGCAATGTGCCTACGATCATGTAGTGAGTTTATTTACTTAAAAATTAAAAAAGAAAATCCATGGTTTTTAAGTTTGATACATGAAGAAAAGCTAATTAATGCACTTGAGTATGTGTTAAATAGAAAAGTATTAGCTTCGAGGATGATGGACATGTCCTCTATTGCAAATAGAGTAGCTATAGCTATATTTTTGTACATTGTACCGCCTACCATGCATAAATAAAGGGAAAAATTATCATTGACCTTGTGGTGCTTCATGAGAAATAGAAATGCCACTGAAGAGGTTTCCAGCGTGATCTTCAGAGAAGATGAACAATTTTAGAAAGGAAATGTAGCCCAGAAATACTTTAAAAACTCTGCGATGCAAATTCATAGCTCTGGTTCACACACTCGTTTGAGGCGGAGGTGGTCTCTGAAAGATGATGGGATTGACCTGTTGAATTGTGAGAGAAAGAATTCGCAATATGAAACTACTTTTGTAAGTGGAGGAGAGACAGAACTTAGTTTTGTGGAGAATTGATGTGCACAGTGAGCTGAGTGAATATCATCCAGAAAGTCAAGAGGAGCTGAGCTGGTTGAACGGATAGGGCACATATTAAATTGATAGTGATTAATTAGTTTTATGTCACTTTGATGCTTTTAGACTTGTTCATGGTGTGGTTTTCAATTATTTTAGTATTATTGGAAGAGCCAAGATTAGACTATAGTTATTAGAATTAGATGAGTTACCTTATTTGCAGAGTGGGATAACCTTTGCTATTTTCCTTTCACGTGATCAGTGCCATTTGCGAAGAAAAGAAAATGAAGTAGTGTGAGCATATACAAAGGCTTAGCACAGGGCTAGATTTTTTAAAGCAGGATCAGATAAACCGTATGCTCAGATTCCAGAATATATTTTAATGGGCAAGTCTTAGTGTTTGCTCTCATTTTTAAGTTAGTCATATGAAGATGCAACAAGACAAAAAGAAACTTCTGAACTTCTGAGAAACAAATAGAAAGCTAAAACATCCTAAAAGTGTCACCGTAATTCAGAATATACCATCCCTGTGTGGTTCTTCAATAAATTATGCTTAAATTAAAATATAGAAAACAAGGAGAGGGGCATCTGAAAAGCGACTAGTGTTGTAGAAATCCTGGCTTCACAGTAAATACAACTGAACCTCCTGGCATGAATTCCTCCTCCTCTCACTTCTGAACTCTCACTCCACTAATTGACCTCTTTTCTTCTGTACATTCCAATTCTGTTCCCCTAGTGTCTAAGCAAAGAATAGTCTCTCTTATTTTAAACAAAAGTAAAAGGTGGTTGTTGGCTTCACAACCACGCTCACCTTTCTTCTCAGAGCCAATCTTCTGGGTAGACTATTCCCTGTCTCCATGTTTTCTTCCAGCAAAAAATGAATATTCATTCCAGTTAAGATCGTTGTTGATTTCCTGATTACTAAATTCATTTTTTAAACATTCTGTATCATTTACTTTTGTATTATGTTTATTGTCTATTCTTTCCCAATTGAAATCCAAGCTCTTAGAGGGCAGAAGTCTGTCTTTTGCTCACTGATGTATCCCCTTTTAGAATGGTGCCTAGCACACGTGATGCTGAAACCAAATTTACTGAGTGAATAAGTAAATGAGGAAAGGAATGTGCTCTGTTTAAGCTGCCGATGCTGTAATTGTCTCCCTCTCCCGTCCAACGCCCTCTCAGTGGCAGTCATCCAACTGCTGACTTTTTCTCTCATGGAGATGATTTTGTAAGCTCTTTATAGACTCCACCACTAGAGACCTCTGCACTTCACCATCCACAGACGTAGATAATCATTGTCTGGTGAACTGGACAAAGTCCATCTATGGCAGTTCCAGTTCTTGTTCCCAAGCAGGGTGATTCATAACCCCTTGTCCTCTCATTCAAGACAATAGACGAAAAAATAAATTTGCTAAAAATATAGACTACGTAAGAGAGACAACTGATGACTGCAAAAACTCAGGAATTATGAGAATGAGTCATTCCTCTAAATATTCAGTTTTTAAATCTGCACGTCACTCAGAGATAATCAAGTCACATGCAAAATTTGGCAATAATCATTCAGGTGGACAATTTTATTTTCTTCTTTGGTTAATGGACATTGTCTTCTGAAAGTCCTTTTATCTTTGAAAAAAGAAAAATGTCATTTATTTTTAAGAATTCAAAGAACTTGAGGCCAGCAGGTGGCATGGTGGTTAAGGTGCTGGACTCCCATGTGGCTGACCATGGTTTGAGTCCCAGATCTGGCAACTTGCCTTCTTACTTTCTCTCTCTCTCTCTCTCTGTCTCTCCAGTGAGCACTCATGTCCTATAGGAAGTTAAAAAATAATAATAATAAGGGATAAGCAGATGGTGTGATGGCTACATCGCTGGACTCCCATGTAGTCGAATGCGATTTGAGTCCTGGACCTGGTAGCTTAAACTCACACCGGGAGCATGTGCGTGCATGCCCAGGTTCCCGAGAGGAGAAGGGACTGCGGCATGGCCATCCACACTGGGGGATGATTTCTCACTTTCTGTTTCTCCATCTCTCTCTGTCTTTCTGGCAAGCACACGCATCCTATTAGAAAAAAAAAAAAAAAATCTCCCAAAAAATGTTACAATAAAATTAAATAATTCTTTTAAAAAATTCAAAGAGCTTAAAACAGGAGACATTTTTATTAACATCAGGAAAAACTACCATTTATGTCAGGTCAAAGAAAGTAAATGGAAATCATACATGCCATTGTGGTCTAAAAATCCTGCCATGATTTTTTCTACTTTTTTCCTCTTCTCTCATCTGTCTTCCCAGCAGAGAACTCTGAACTGGAGAAAGTAAGAAACTGCAATCTAAATTGTGCCTTTAAAAAAACATGTCCACCAACAGCTATGTTGTACTCTTGTGTTAATGAGTTACCTTGGAAAAGTACTGCAATTTTGGAAGTTTCTTCTTACGGCTCATAGACTAATCTGTTCATAGACCTCATTGCCTTAAAGTGAGATACTAATGTAACAAAAGCTGTAATGTTTATGACATTAGCTTAGTAAGCAGGGGGAAACAAAAAAGGAAAAGCTGGAAACACAGCAACTCATGTTACATAACAGTGAAACATTCCGTAGCACTGTCGCCTGTAATAAGTCAGAAGACAGACTATGTACCTCCGAAGACTGGATTTCTAGATTCAGGGTTCTCAGCAGAAACAAGTGACATTTTGGATGAGGTAATTCTTTCTTGTGGCAGCTGTTCTGTGCAGCTATAGGACACTTAGCAGCAACTCTGGTTCTATTCAGTAGGTGCCAGTCATTCTTACCTAGCTATGACCATCAAAAACGTCTCCAGATGTTATCAAATGTCCCCTGGAGACAAAATTGCCTTCTCCCACAGCTCTGGAAGACACAAATGGAAATAATAAAATATTTTATTTCTACTGGCACTATTGGCTGCTCCTGAGGAACTATTAAAATAGACAAACTTGAGAAAGAACTGACTGGTTAATAAGCAGAAATGAGGTAACAGAGAAACTGTGCCTTTAGAGGTTGCAAGGCTTAGAGAGGGGAGGTGAATTGTTCCTCTAGCCAGCAGAGAGTAAGAGATCAGTTTGAAAAATACATAGAGCATCAAAGACTCAGTAAAACTTCTCAGACAACAAAGAGAGTTACCCCTGCAAAAGAGATCAGATGAACAATGTGATCCTTCCCCTTCCTATTTCCCATGGCCTAAAGGCATTCGTCATTGCACTAAAGGGGAGGGGCAGGAGAGCCAGAAGAAAACCAGTCAGCTTGGCTTGCGAATTGTGTTAAGAGCAAACTTTGGGAATGCTGCCTGCCATATGAAATTGGCTGAAAGCAAATGGATCAGAAAATTAGTAAGTTTTTGATGGAACTACATTGCCCAAACTCCCGCCAAAATACAAAGAAAACCACCCCATGAGCTTAGCCTGAAACTTCTGGCTCTTAAGCTTGCTCCAGCAAAATGCCAGTCGTGTGAGCTAACCTGTCTCCAGAAAGGACCGCCGTCCCAACCTTCACTAAAGATGTGACCAAGGAGAACGAAAGACAAGGCAGAAGGAGAGCCAGGAATCCCAGCGCGGAATGGGCAGGAACATCTAGAGAGAAGAATCCGGGTTTAAATGAAGAGGGAGTTATTGATTTTACGTAAAAATACTCCATTTTAAGGCCAGCAGATGACATGGAGGTTAAGGTGCTGGATCCCATATGGCTAACTGCATGGTTCTAGTCCCACTCCTGGCAGCTTGAAAAACACTCTGGGCACATGTGCCTGTGTGTCCAAAATCCCTAGAGGAAGATGGAGAAGGGGTTGAGGTGTGACCGCTCCCTCTGGGGTGATTTGTCACTTTCCCTCTGTCTCTTCCTGTCTCCCTATGGTGAGCTCACATGCCCTATAGCAAAACTAAAACCAAACAAAACCCCTCCATTTTATATACAAGTATGTATATATAAATGTGTGTGTGTATAATATATATATATATATATGTGTGTGTGTGTGTGTATATGTGTGTATATATATATATATGTTTATATATATATATATACACACATATATATGTATGTGTATATATATATATAAAACCCACATACACACATGTACATACACACATTCATTCACATACTTCTATACCTATGGCAACTATTTTAGGAGAAGTGTACTTGCATATCAACTCTGCCCAGCCTGTATAGAAGGTTTGGATGGTTCGGTATTGCCTCTTTAGGCACAGCAATGACGCCTTTTGCTACTCGACAGCACATTTGTTTGAGGCTGTTTTGTTGTCAATTTAGTTTTGATGGAAAGAAGAAACCAAGTTGAAGCTTTTTGTTTGTTTCAATTTGCTGGAAGGCAAGTGTACTCACCTGAGAGACAGAAAGGGATGGAGTGAGAAAGCACCCCCACCCCCATTCTCTTCCCCACCATTCCCCCTCTCCCCATGAAGGATGCTCACACCACAATCCCGTTTCCTCGGCTTCTTCTTTTGGGATTCTGGGCATGCACACGTACAGGTGCAGCTTTCTACATGTCTATTCTGGGACTTGAACTGTGTGGTCAGCCACGTAGGTTCCAGCCGCCTCAGCCACCAGACCACTGACTGGCCTGATGAAAATATTTTTGAAAAAATTTTGAAAACTATTAGAAAGATGCAAGACGAATCAGAAGCACTTCTCTCAATAGTCACACTTCCAGTGAAATTTAAGTTTCCGTGGGTGCTTATAGGTTACTAATTTGTGCACCACCACTTTGTCTCAGGGTGTGTCTGTAAAAAACAGAACTGATGTATGCACACTGAAACACATGATGTGCATAAATACAAAGTCAAGAGAACTCCCTCTCTAATTTCTCTTATATGTTCAAGTCAATATTAATAAGCTTGGGTTTTTATAGTCATTTCTTCAGATTCATTAAAAGCAGAAACAGATGAGTGAGAGCAAGGGTGAGCCTATGTAGGAGTTCTGGGCCCTGGGCCTTCTTGTTTTGCTTTGCTCTGCTGCTCCATGTCTGTGTCTGTACAGGTCTCCTTGCTCTGGACCTGTGCCCCTTACACATTCCCTGTCCTGAGTTCAGCAGTCTTTGGCACCGACCTTGGCTGACGGTCCCAATTTCCTTTCTGGGTTTGACTCGTTAGTGGCATTGGAAGATTAGAAGAAGGGAGATTTTATGCCCCCTTTGCTTGTCTGTTCCCAGCCACCATCCCTTTCTGCATTGCTGCCATTCTGGCTGAGGCTTGGTTCCCCTGCTCTTTCGCACAGAAGGTGCTGACGCCCTGTGGTCATGGTCCTTGGGTGCCCTGTCATCCCAGACAGCTCCCTTACTCCTGCCCTCTCCTAAGTAATGGTCACTCATCACACAGTTACCAGACGAACTTTTAGAGTGGGCTTTTTCTGCTATGTCTATGGATAATTTATGAGGAGTTTTCAGAAAGTTCATGAAAAGCACATACTGTGAAAAAAACTGAATAGGTTTCAAAATTTTGGGGGCACCAAAATAAACTCATATTTTACTTTCATTTTTCTATACTCTTTGAAATCCCCTTGTACATATCTGCACCAAACACTAGATTCCATCTCACTTTTTTTTTTCCACTTAGCTTATCATGGGCATCTAAGTCAGCATTTACATCTTTAATTCATTGTTTATAATAGTTTTATTTATTAATATTTGTCTATTATTTCTGATTCTAATTATTGCCTTCTATTTTTCTGAATCATTCGGTTTTGAAGATGTCTTTTAAATAGCATTAATTTTTTGGGGCCAGCAAATGATGTAGTGACTATGTTGCTGGACTCCCACATGGCTGACTGCAGTTCGAGTACTGGCCCAGGTGGCTTGCAGTTCATGCTGGGTGCATATGTGTACATACCCAAGATCCTAGGAGGAGAACAGAGAAGAGCTTGTGGCATGGCCATAACCCCTGAGGGTGAATTCTCACCTCCTATCTCTCTGGCAAATGCACATGTCCTATAGCAAAAATCTCTCTCTCAAAAAAAGAAATAGAATTATGATTTTTAAGATTTATCTGGCCATCTTGACTTTTCATTGGAGTACAAAGTCTACTTAATTACATTTATTCAATTTTTGATACAACTTCATAAAGGTATAATTCATAATTAATAAAAAGTACATGATCTTAAGTGTACAATTTAACGAATGTATGTATCCATCAATCGCTATCACAATCAAGATATAAAACATTTCCATCAACCCAAGAGATGACTTTGTGCCCTACCTAGTCAATTCCTACCCTCCACCCAAACCTAAATCCATGGAACCCATGAACTTCTTCCTGTCACCATCTATTACCTTTAATTTTGTATAAATAAAATCATACACTGAACTCTTTTGTGGCTGGCTTACTTTGCCAGCCCCCATGCTTTTGATGTTTAATTGATATTTTGTGAAGTATCAATAATTATTATTATATGGTGAGTAGGATTCTTTTTCATAGGTACACAGTTTATTTTTCCTTTCATTAATTAATAAAAAATCGAGTTGTTTCCACTTTTAGTTAATATGAATACATCTTTATATAAGACATTGTGTTGACATGTATTTTATCTTGGGTAAATAGGAGAATTAAGAATTGCTGGATCATAATTTAAGTGTATATTTAATTCTATAAAAAACTACCATACTATCTATTTTCCAAAGTACTTGGACTTTTGACATTTCTACCAGCAATGTATGAGAACTCCAGTTCTTCCATTCCTCACGAATAATGGTAGTGTTGGTCTTTAAAACATTTTAGCCATTTTGCTGTGTGTATTGGCATCTCATTAGAGTTTTAATTTACCTCAACCTAATGATTTATAATATTAATTGTCTTTTCATGTTTTATTTGATCTTTTATTACTTATTTTATGTATTGTTTAAATCTCCTTCTATGTTTAGATTTTTATGGTGTAATTATTAAATTGTAATAACCACCAATTTTGGTCCAAAATCTTTGTGGGATATATGTGTTTCAGATATTGTCTCCTAGCCTGCTCAGTGCCTTTTCATTTCCTTAATGGATATTTTCAAAGAGCAAACATTTTTAAGTTTGATGAGTTCTGTTTCTGATTTCTTCTTCTTATTATAGCTCATACTTTAATAAATCCTATTTAAGAAAAGTCAAATAAGCTTTACTAAAATTGTGAATAGTTTTTAATTATATTCTTCTAGAAGTATTATTTTATCTTTTACATTTAGACTTATGGTCCATTTTGAGTTAAATTTTGTGCATATTATGAGGTAAGGTATAAGATTTGTTTTTCTTTTTTTTATTTATTCATTTCATGAGAGAGAGAAAGACAGTTACAACAACCCCCAACAAAGTCTTGCTACATCACAACCGTCCCCATCCTGAGTCTAACATTGTATGTGGAAAATAATTTCTTTTCCTCATGAAATTATCTTAGCATTTTTGTCAAAAAATAATTGGTCATATATCAGTGAATTTTTCTTTTCTATATCTGCAGTGCTTAATAGGATTGCCTCAGTTATGCATAACATTTTAAATTTAATTTATTTACAATTAAATAAATTTTGAAATTTAGTTCCACAGTCCCAATAGCCACATTTTAAGTACTCAATAGTCACATGTGATTAATAATTACATTATTGGGCAGCATAAATATAGAATATTTGCCTCATCACAGAAAGTTCCCTTGGACAGGACTACTGCTACTGTCCTATTAATACGTATGTATATCCTCAGGCCATCATCACCTTGCTTAATTAGTGCAGATTTATAGTAAGCCTGGAAATAAGGCAAAGCAGTTTATTCAATTTTTCATGTTTCCCAAAACCGTTTTAACTATTTCATATTCTTTAAATTTCTATATAAATTTTAGAATCAGTTTATTGATTTAAAATTAAAAAAAAAGTCTGCTGGGTGTTTGACTGCAGTCCCTTTGAAACTTAGATAAATGTGAACAATCTTGACTCTTCCAATTCATTAATATGGCATATGGCTTCATGTAATTATTTTAAGAAGGGTTTTATTGTTTTCAAAGTACAAATGCTACACATCCATTTTAAAAATTCTTGAGATTTCACATTTTTATGTTATTGTAAGCATTTTAATAAGGTTTTTAAAATTACTAATTCCTCATTGTTTGTGAGTCAGATGTAGACATTACACTTCTTTTTAATGTATTGGGATCTTATATTGTACAACCTTGCTTAATTCATTTATAACTAGTTTTTTTGATAGATAACTTATGACTTCCAGCATACAGGCCAGGAGGTGGCATGATGCTTAAGGCACTGGATTCCCACATGGCAGGCCGTGGTTTGGGTCCCAGACAAAGCAGCTTGAAAGTCACACTGGGCATGTGTCTGTGTGCGTGCCCAAAATCCTGAGAGCAGAATGGAGAAGGGATCGCGGTATGGCTATCTCCCGGGGGGGTGATTTCTTACTTTCTCTCTGTGTCTCTCCAGCAAGGACACATGCCATATGCAAAAAAACTAAAAAAAACCCTCAAACATACATAATCATGGCTATCTATTGTGAACAAAGGACTTTACTGTTTCCTTTTTTTATATATACACCTTTAATTCAGTTCTGTTTCATGCTTTTTATATTGGATTGTTGGGAAAATCATGGCATATTTTTTCCATGGTTTTCTATACGAAAATGAGTCATGGCTTTTCTGAGGACCCAAATGAATTTTCAGTACAACAATGATAATAGTGGTATAAGCAAGTATTCTAGTTGCTGATTTTAGGGAAAAAAATGTAGACCTTTACCACGAAATATGATATTAGCTCTAATTTTCTGGTTTTTTTTTTTTTTTTTTTTTTTTGCTTTATTTATTTATTTATTTTTGGATTCCCTTTATCAGGTTTACGAACTAAATTTTTAAATCCATTTACTTAGAATTTTTATTCATAAGGGATGATATAGTTTGTCGCCTGCTTCTGCTATGTCTGCAGATGACTGTAGTTTTTTCTCCTTAACCTCACTAGCACGAATTATGTTTTAAATATTGAACCAACCTTATATTTCTGAAATAATCTCTGCCTGGCTCTGTGTATTGCCCTTATATATTTTTGGACTTAATTTCTGAGCTCATGAGGAAGATTGGATTATAATTTTGATGTCCTTTGTTTTTGCATAGGTCATGCTAATTTTAGCAAGCAATCTCTGAGGTGCTCCCCCAAATGCCCAGCTCTCTTTATTCATACCCTTACTGAATGTGGGCTAGATATAATTGTTGCTTCTGAAAAACAGAACAAAGCAGAAATGATGAGATGTCAGCTCTGAGACTAATTTATAACAAGATAGTTGTTTCTTTCTGGGGTGGTCTCTCCTCTCTCTGTCATAGCTTGTACTGTGGGAAGCAAGCTGCAATGTTGTGACGTATTCCTGTGGAGAAGCCCACCTTACTGAGTTTGGATGTGCATCTTCTGAGGCCTGACAATACTATGAGTGATTTAAGGAGCAAATCATCTCCTGGTTGAACTCAGATACCTGCTGACATAACCAACACCTTGCTCACAATTTTTCAAGAGACTCTTGTAAACCAGAAATATCCAGCTAAGCTTTTCTTGAATTCCTGATCCACAGAAACTGTGAAATATAGATTTTTTTCCAGTCTTTAAGTTTTGGAAACTTTTAATGTTACAATATCCCTAATACACTGACATAATAAACAGATAAATGTTACTTATTTTTCTACTTTCCAAAAGAGATGGTATAAAATTAAATGATAGAACTTATAGTCAAGTTATCTGGACCTGGAATTTTCTTTTTATAAAGTTGATTTATTTATTTCCTGGGTGAGAGAGAGAGACAGAGCCAGAGTGACTGAGCGGCATCCTCACAGGGTTGTCACACGGCAGTCCTTCCCCAGTCTCAGCCAGCCTAGGTCGCAGCTGTGTGTCTGACACGCTCAGGGACATTTCCGGTGGTGAGCAAGGACCCTTCGCATGTGGGTCCAGATGTGCTATCGCTGTACCATGACCTGGCTCTGGAATTTTCATAATGCAAAGGTTTTTAATTACAAAATCAATGCACTTAATATAACATGATTCAGGTTTCCATTTTTTCTTGAATCAGATTTAGCAACTTGTGTCATTCAAGAAATTTGTACATTTTATCTAAACTGTTCTGTTAGCATAAAGTTATTCATAATATTTCTTCATTATTTTCTTAACGTTTATAGTTTCTGTAGTGATGACCCCACTCTCACTTTGCATTCCAATGCTATGGAGTGAATTGCGTCCCCAAATTTCTACATCAAAGCTCTAGCCCTCAACATAATAGTGAAGGTGGGTCTTTTCGAGGATATTTAGATGTAAAGAAGGCCATGAGAGTGGGGTCCTCGTGATGGGATTAGTGCACTAGTAAAGAAGGGGCACTAGAAAGCTCATTTGCACTGTCTTGCTCTCTACCTTGGGAAGGCTCAGGAAGAAGGCAGTCATCTGCAAGTCAGAGAGTCCACCAGAGAATTGTATCAGCTGGTACCTTGATCTCGGGCTTTCTATCCTCTACAACTATGAGACATAAATGCCACAAATTTATGGTATTTTGTTATGGTAACCTGAGCTACTGTCATTAGTAATTCAAGTCTTCTCTCTCTTTACTTCAGCCTAGCTAAAGAATTACCATTTTATTGATCTTTTCAGACAACAAGCTTTTGCTTCCATTGCTTTGCTCCATTGTTTTTGTTCAATTTATTTTGACTTTTATTTCTATTATTTCCTTTCTATTTACTCTATGTTTAGTTTGCTTTGTTTCTTCTATAACCTCTTAAATGAAAGACTAGATTATTGGTTCTAAGACTGACTTTTTCTGTACTGTACACTTTCAAAGCACTAAATTTCCCTGTAAGGCTTTATTTGATTTAATTTTTTAGAGCTGGATCTAACTATGTTCTCCATGTTGGCCACAAGCTCGCAATCCTTCTACCTCACCTTTTTTGAGTAGCTGAGATTATAAGCACCACCACTGCCCCTGACTTTTGAGGATAGGCCATGAATTGAACCCAGGCCTCCCATGTGGCCTCAGCCTGAGAAGTAGCAGGCCCCTCTACCAACCTGTGCTACTGTAGCTGGCCCTGCCCCCAAATTTTGATATGTCATGTTTTCATTTTAATTCAGTCCAAAGTGTTTTCCTTTTTATGACTTGTTCTTTGACTCACTAATTGTTTAGAAGTATGTGGTTTAATTTTTAATCATATGTGCTCTTTTCCTATTAGTGATTTGTCATTTCATCCTGTTGTCAGAAAACATTCTGATTGAATTCACTGTTTTTGAATGGATTGGAATTCGTTTTATTACCCATCATATGGTTTCTCTCGGTGAACGGGTACATGTGTTAGTCTTCGGTGAAGTGTCTTATTTACGTTAGTTATATTGGTTCAAAGTCCTCATATGTCCTTTAAGTCCTAAATGACCTTCTGTGTGTTTGTTCTTGTCAATGACAGAGAAGTTTTGTAATCAAGATTTATGATCGCTTACTTTTCAACTTCTCATTTTATTTTTGCCAATTATTAGGTTGTAAGGAAAATCATAATGCATTTTTATATAGAAAAATATGTCTGACTTTCCTGACAAGCTAACATATATTTATATAATATATTTTGATGACTTATTTTTAGGTTCACATCAAAATAGGGGAGGGTCTCATATACTCCCTCCGCCCCTCCGCAACACACCCACAACCTTGCCCTGTGGACATCTAGCACCAGAGTGGAACCTTTGTTACTACTGATGCCTTACATTGACATCGTTTATAGCAAGGCTGACTTTCAGTATTGTATGTTCTCTGAATTTTGACAAGTGTGTTAGTATACACTGTTGTGGTGTCATGCAGTTTCACTGGCTTAAAAATCCTTTATGTTTCTGTTTAGCACTTTCTCCTCTTACCCCCGGCCACCATTGATCTTCTACTGTCACTACAGCTTTGCATTTTCCTGAATATTGTTCCAGTCACACCTTGTGTATGATTATTTGTTTGTTTTGACATTTACAACTAATCCAAATCCACTTTTCTTTGGAGAGGTTTTTGCTACAGGGCATGTGCACTCAGCAGAGAGACAGAGAGAGACAGAGAGACAGAAAGCAAGAAATCCCCGCCCCCCCCCAGGGGTGATGACCAGGCTCGCAATGCCTTCTCCTCCTTTCTCCTCTTGGGATCTTGGGCACGCACGCACATGCGCCCGGCGTGAGTTTAAGCCACTGGGTCCAGGACTTGAACTGCTGTCGACTACATGGGAGTCCAGTGACATAGCCATTACCGTAACTGCTGGTCCCCAAATCCACTTTTAAATAACACTATTCTTCTTTATAGGTAGTATAAGTACCTTATAAAAACAAATATTCCTAAATCCTCCCTTTTTCTCTTTTCATTGCCATCATTCATTTCACTTGTACATAAGCATATACAAATATATATATATATATGTGTATGTGTATGTGTGTATATATATATATGTATATATATATATGATAATTAAGCACATTTTGGCTATTGTTACTTTGAATAAACTATTATCTATTATCAATTAAGAATTAAATTTTTTATTTTACCTTCACTTAGTTCTTCTCTAAAGTTCTTTTTCTAAATGTAAATCCAAGCTTCTGACGTATAATTTTCCTTCTCTTTAAAGAACTTCTCCTAACATTTCTTTCAAGGTAGATCTGCCAGCAACAAATTTCCTTAATTTTTGTTTGTCGGGGAAGGTATTTATTTCATTTTCACTTTGGAAGGATAGTTTTGAGGATTACAGAAATCTAGGTTGGTGTGCTTTTTTTTTTCCCTCTGGAAACGAAATATTTCATTCTAATCTCTTTTACTTGCATGGAATTTGAGGGGAAATCAGATATAATTCTTCTGTTTTCTTCTCTGAAGGTAAGATAGGTTTTCTTTCTTGCTTCTTTCAAGATTCTTTCTTTCTTTCTTTCTTTCTTTCTTTCTTTCTTTCTTTCTTTCTTTTTTTGTTTGTTTTAAATTTTACAGAAGTTGCATGCACTCACCAAGAGAGATAGGAGGTTGTGGGGAGCAGCAATGAGAAAGCACATCCCCCTCCCCCACTCCTTAAATGGTGTCACTACAATTTCTTCTCCTGGGATACCCATGCACATGTACCTGGCCTATTACTCAAGCAGGTCCAGGATTAGAACTGTGCAATAAGCCATGTGGAATCCAACTCATGCCACATGCCACAGGCTGGCCTTATCTTTGATCTTTTTTTTTTTTTAAGTTTGAATATGATATACCTTGGTATAGTATTTTTCTCTTAATGTTTGATTTTGTTTTGTTTGTTTGACTTTTGAAATTTTGCCTGCTTAGTTTTCTCTGAACTTCCTAGATCTGTGGTTTGTTGTCTGAAAATAATTTTAAGAAACTTTTGACTACTGTTTTTTCAAATATTTTTCTTTTTCTTCTTCTGCTATTGTCATTATATATGTTATACCTTTAGTAGTTGTATCACAGTTCTGAGATATTCTTTTACATTCTTTTTTAGTCCTTTTTCTCTTTGCTTTTCCATTTTGTAAATTTCTATTATAGTCTCTTCAAATTAAAAGATTCTTTCTTTAGCAGTGTTCAGTCTACTAATGAGGAATCAAAGGTATTCTTTTTATTAATGAAACATTTTCTTTCATTCTTTAACATTTATCTGTAGCATTTTCTTTTTATTCTTTTTTAGAATAACATGTTTCTGCTTACGTTATTTCTCTGCTCTCAAGCGTTGTCTACTTTATCCGTTAGGACCCGAACATTATCCATTAGTAACAGTTGACTAACTTCACAGCCTAATCCAACACTCCTGCCATATCTGGGTCTGGTTCTGATGCTTGCTCTATCTCTTCAAATTTGTTTTTTTTTTGTTTTCTTTTAATATTTCTTGTAATATTTTGTGCAAAGGTAGACATCATGTACTGGGTTGAAGGAACTGCAGTAAATAGGCCCTTAGGGGTAAGTAGAAAGTCGTGGAAGAAGAAGGAGCATTCTGTAGTCCTAGAAGTAGGTCACAGCCTATTAGGGAGCCTGTGCACCTGAGATGTGAATGGCACAAAAGTGCTTCCCTATTGTTTTGGTTCTCTATTTTTCACTTCCTTAGATGATAAAGGATAACTACAGGGGGCTAAAGTTGGTCATATCTCTTCTTCAAGGTTGGTTAGGGTTTGATAAAACCCGAAATAGGTTAGACTCTGGTAAAATAGCTTTTCCCAAGGGCAGGCCTTATTAGGCATAACAAAATGCTCTGGTTACTTTTCCCCTCTCAAGGTCAGAAGCCCAAGGGGATATTTTTCTGTTGAACTCAGACCAGATTGATGTCCTGCAGATAAAACTCAAGTATGGGCCCACTCCTACCATCATGACCTCAAGTCTTATCTTTCAGGCTTGTCAGTACTGACCTTCCATCAGTTTATCAGGGACAGTTGAGGTGTCCCCACCCCACCCCACCCCCAGGTCCTGGTCTCTGCCTGTGCTTTTCGGCTCTGCTAACTTGTGATTTTCTGATCTACCACTCTGCATCTCTAGTTTGGAATCACAGTTTACCCTGTGTCCTCCTTTCTCTGGGGATCTAAGGATAGATGGTTTTTCAGTTTATTTAGCATTTCAGTTGTGGGAATTAAGTGGCTACTTCTGAGCTCCTTACATGTCAGGCCTCTGCTTTGTATGTTTTTAAATTCTCTTCTGCATGTAGATTTGTTATGTTTTCCTGATGATACTACCTTTTTATCAATAAGAAATACCTGTCTTCATCCCCGGTGATACTGTAACTAGCCAGAACTAGTCTGATTGGGAGAAACCTGGTGCTGATTAGGGTTTTGTGCATCTGCTTGGACAGTGCATGCCTCTGGAAGGCTGTGTGCTAAGGTTGACCCCGCAATAAGGGACCAATGGGACTGCAGCATGAGTTGACCGATCAAGACCAACCAATCAATCCTCTATTAGCATACATGCATTTAACTGAAGATTTGGAAGGAATTAATTTCTCTAAAAGCTCATTTTCAAACACTATCTTGGAGATAGCCTTTTAAGCAAACCCAGCTATCTCTCAGATATTGTCACCTGTCATAAAACCTCCCTCCCCCAACAAAACTGCTGAGTCAGAATTGCTTCGCTGATGTTGAGTGGCTGACTCCTGGTCATGCTAGTTAGGATCACTAATAATATGCCTTATTTTAAAGTGCACTTTATCTGCTTTATATCTAAGTTAACATTCTTTTTATTTTAATAATATTTTATTTAACTTTATTTATTTATTTATTTTAATTTGACCAGAGAGGGACAGAGCAAGAGCAAGGGTGCGCGAGAGAGGGAAAGTGAGAAAGCAAGCTGCCAGGTCTGGGACTTGAACCAAGGTTGGTTGGCCATGTGGGAGTCCAACACCCTTAACCACCACGCCATCTGCTGCCCCCTAAACAAGCATTCTTATGTTGTTTACCTAGATCTTTTTTCCATTCATTTACTTCCATCCATTTATCTATGTTTTTATATTTAAAGTGAATTTTTTGGTAGTAGTATATAGTTGAGTCTTATTTTCTTACATAGCCTGAGAATCTCTGCCATTTAATTGTAGCTTTTAGACCATCTATAATTAGTTGATTGATAAGGTTAGGTTTAAGTCTACTGTAATGCTATCCATTTTCTTTTTATTTCACTTTCTCACTTTTACTGTTCCTTTTAAAAATTAACTGCATATTATTAATATTACATTTTATCTCTAATATTAACTTACTAAGTGTTCTTTGTTTTTTTTAAAGGATTGATATAGCATTTACATATGCATCTTTAACAATTCACAGTCTACCTTAAAATGATATTATATTCACTTTTAAACTATATTTTAACTCTCCCCATATAGTTGAAAATTCTTATAACAAAATATTAATATATGCATTTCTTCCCCTTATCCATTGTGCTATTATTATTTCTCCTTTTACTATAACATAGCTTAGAAATAACATGAAAATAGGTATTGGTATTGTTCTTACTTTAAATAGTCCATTATCTCTTCAAGAAATAAAACGTTAGCATTTAGTGATTATTCTAACCCAGGAACATTTTAAACAATATAGTTAACTTAAAGGTTTTTCAGACCTGAAGTGCCACCTCAGGCTCCAAACCCTCCTGTGTGCCAGGCAATAAGCACACATTCAAAACAGGGAGTACATTTTCTACTACGCCTTAGTGCCAGAACCTCCTGCAAGCAACTGTCCTTCAGTCCCAGAGTGGTAGATTTATTTCTGCTTCATTACACATCTTCTATTAGATTCCCCACCTTGGCTAGGGCCTGGGCTCTGTCTCTCGTCTCCTGAGTTCCACACGTCTAAGAAAATTAGTACTCATTTTACTCTGCTTGGCAAATGACATTAGCTTCATTTTTGGCCTCGATATTTCTCCCTTTATTGCCAACTCATGAATGCATTTAATTAAAAAGCATTTTATCTCCTTTTTTGTTTGTGTTTTTAGTATGTTCAGTTGAAGGGATTGTAGTCTTCTAATGGCTATCTAATCACACCAGTGCTCGAAATAGACATCAAACAAAACATTTCTAATTTGAAAGAGAGACTTCTGAGAAAATGGCAAAGGAAAAGCATGGACACATACTTATTCTCCCTGATATTCGCTAAAATAATATAAAAAGTGAAGATTCATTATCTTGAAACCAGAATGGGACTACTATTATAGCTCATCAACCTACAGGACTGTTGGATATAGTTTGTACCATGTTAAAAGACTGTGAGGAGTCATCACACACATAGACTAAACCCAAACATTGTATACAAGGAAAGGGAATTATTTGGATTTTATTTCTGAGTGTGGGATTTTTAATGTAATAGGTCTGAGTTTAGCTTTGGCTCCCCCACCATGGAGACATTGAACAAGTTATTTATGTTGGGTTCTCAGGAAAGTTATGACAGATTTTTCTATGCAAAAATGCTTCATGACTTTTTCAACCAATCAATATTTTTATTCCCTCAAATATAATTTGGCAATAATAATACCTACTGCATACATATGCTGTAAGGGCCAAATAAAATGGAATATTATTAAAAACTTTTAGCATGGATCTTAGTACCTTATGATTGTACAAATGAAAGTCTGTGATAAATCAAATTATAATCTTAAGAGATAATGAATATCAACTGAACTACTGATAGAAATGAATGGGTGGGAATACTTCATAGTGGTCCGTTGTCTTTCTATGGAGCAACAATCTGAAAAGAGTCTGTGTGAAATACATAAATGATTTTTTTCTATGGTTTTAAATTTACAGAAAAATTGAGAGGGAAATATGGAGAGTTTCTGTAAAGTACCTTCACTTCAACTCAGCTTCCCCCATTATAGCATCTTGCATTAAAGTGATACTTTTATTATAATTGCTACATTATTATTAATTAAAGTCTGGCATTTAAGTCTTATTCTTTGTGTTGTACATTCTATGGGTTTTGACAAATGTATTCTTACATGTATCTATCATTACAGTATCACATAGAAGAGTTTCACAATCTTAAAAAATCCCTTGTACTCTACCTATTCATTCATTCTCCTTCCCTCCAAACCCCTGGCAACCACTCATCTTTTCATTCTCTCCCTAGTTTTTCTTTTTCTAGTTGGATTCATGTGAGAAGACTTCAAAAAGTTTTGAGGCAACATGTAATTAAAAGATAAACATATAAACATTTTTTCTCAGCTTAAGTGCCATTACATTCAACTAGTGTGAGCAATGATACCAGCTATTTAGTCCACCCTTAAAGAACCAAAGTTTCCTGGGAATTTAACCATGTCAATGTAGTTGTTTTGGTATTATTACTTGAAGAAAATCAGTGGCCTTTGAGGACACAGGAAGAAATTAGAATTAGGACAGTAAGGCAGAAGCGTAATGATTTCCCATTAAACTCCTACAGAATTGCCATTGTTTGATGAGAATAATGACCAGGAGCTTTGTGGTGGAGGACTCTCTGGTTAAGCTCTCTTGGGTGTTTTTCTGCTAAAGCCTTGACTAACTTTCTTAAAATGGTCTCATAATAACTAGATTTTTTGGTTTTGTTTTAGTTTTGTCTTCCAGAGTATCAATAAGCAAAATGCTTGAGGAGCCCCCAAACCAGTTGCCATGACCTTTGATCTCTATTAGTGTGCTTTTTCTTTAACTTGATCACTTTTACCTTTTGGTAGCCATTGCTTTGTCTTCAGGGCCATAACGGTAATCCCATGTATCATCCCTTATTATAATTATTTGAAGAAAGGCTTTATTATCTTGATTCTGCTTGTTTAAAATTTCTATTGAAAGTTCTGATCTTGTTTACAGTTGATCTGGGTACAATGATTTTGTTAGCCATTGAGCAGAAAGATTGCTTAACTTTAATTTTTCAGTCAGAATAGTGTAAACTGAACTAAGGTGTCTATAGCATTGACTATTGTTTCTGCTATTGTTAGTCCTCTTCAATTAGAGTACAAACACGGTTCATTTCTGACTTGCAAATTGATGTGGATGTTCTGCCACTGTGGGCATCATCTTCAATATCGTCTTGTCCCTTCTCAAAAAGAATGATCCATTTTAATGAGTTTTTCATTGTCAAACAGCTGATTTCATTACAGAACTGTCCTCATAAACTTTTTTTTTTCCCTTGTAAAAGTTTTAGAAAACATGGATGATTTCACCATTTGTCCACCCAAGCTTCAACATAAATTTAATGTTGGTTCTTGCTTCCATTTTGGGACAATTCACATTGCTATGAGGGACTCTTTTCAAACTATCTTATCCCTCTTAGGGTCTCACATTAGATCCTCTGCAGCCCTCTTATAATAAGTGAGTATGTATTTATTGTGTGCTAAAGAGTTTTAAAATCCATTCATGTTCCCTGAACTTTTTTAAGACACTATTGAACAGTAGGTAGCCTTTGCTTGTTGGTATCTTTCACTTAGTGATGTCTATTTAAAATTCTTCCATGTCTTTTCATGGCTTAAGAGCTCATTTATTTTTATCATTGAATAATATTTCATTGTACAGAATGTACCAGTTTGTTCATGCATTCGTCTATTAAAGAAAATCTCACTTTCAAGTCTTGGTAATTATGAGTAAAGTTTCTATGAACATTTCCATGCAGGTCGTTGTGTACATAAAATTTCAACTCATTTGAGTAAATACCATGAGCATGATTACTGTGGATCATAAGGCAAATGTATGTTCAGTTTTATAAGATGCTATCTTCTTAATGCCTTCCAAAATAGCTGTGCTATTTTGCATTCCTACTAGCACTGAGTAAGAGTTAGCAGTAATTCCAGGTTCTCACAGGCACTTAGTGTTAACAATATTGGATTTTAACCATTCAGTGTGTAGTGGTATCTCACCGTTATTTTTATTCACAATACTCTAATGACACACGATGCTGAGCATCTTTTTCTATGCTTTTTGCCCATTTTACATCTTCTTTACTCAGATGTCTATCCAGACTGCATTCAAATGAAAAGTAATCTGAAAGGATTCTGATGACATAGAAGCTCATGATGTTCTTTGCTCATATGATAGGTCTGAAATTGTGACTTAAAAATGTCATTCTAAATAATGAGGCAATTAATTTATATGTAAAAAAATCAGGAATGGGTAAATGATGGAAGGAAAAGGCTAGTGGATCATTTAAATGCAAAATTGCATGAAATGACAATAATCATTTCTACAAAATTTAAAAATGTGGAATGGAGTCACGCAGACCAAAATACGGTGAGAAAGTAGGTAATCTGAATATATGTATTTCCTCATTTTTACTAAACAACAGTCCATAACTATTGTTCTGTTAATAAGTAAAAGTCTAGGTATATAATCTAAAGTTATAAATGGTGTTCTGTTAGAGTTTAAAATAAACTAAAAACTATTGGTTTTTTTTTAATTGTCTTTTTTGGTTGTTGTTGTTTTTAACAAAATAGTCAAGTCTGAAGACCAGTTAAAAAAAGAAAAAAAGAACCAGGATTTAAAAAGATCAAACCTGGGCCAGTAGGTGGCATAGTGGTTAAGGCTCTGAATTCCCACATGGTCAACCGCAGTTCAAGTCCTAGACTTGGCAGCTTGAAACTCACACTGTGTGTGTGTGTGTGTGTGTGTGTGTGTGTGTGTGTGTGTATGTGCATGCCCAAAATCCCAAGAAGAGAGTGGAAGAGAAGGGAATGTGATGTGGCCAATCCACTGGGGGGGGGGGGGTTGGTTTCTAAATTTCTCTCTCTCTCTGCCTCTGTGTCTCCAGCAAGTGCATGTGCCCTATAGAAAAAATCTCTCAATTAAAAAAAAAAAAAAAGTCAAGCATATTTTCATATGCTTTTGGGCTATTTGTATGTATTCTGAGAATTGTCTGTTCAACTCATCTTTTAATTGGATTGATTTTTTTTTCCTGTGGGTAAGCTGCTTGAGTTCCCTGTTCCCTGTATATTCTGGTTATAAATCTCTTCTCTGAGGTATAATTTGCAAATATATTCTCCCACTTTGAGGATTGTCTTCTCACTCTACTTTTTGTTACTTTAGCTCTGTAGAAACTTCTCAGCCTAATATAGTCCCATTTGTTTATTTTGAGGACTATTGCCTGTGCTTTGGAGGTCTTCTTTAAGAAGTCTTTACCTACTTCAAGGTCTCCAAGAGTTTTTCCTGTGTCTTTCACAAGTATTGCTGTAGTTTGAGGTTTTGTATTTAGATCCTCAATCCATTTTGAGTTGATTTTTGTTAGTGGTGAGAGACAAGGATCCAGTTTCATTCTTCTGCAGGTGGATATCCAGTTCTCCCAGCGCCATTTGCTGAAGAGATTTTCTTTTTCCTACTGGATTGTCTTGTGCCTTTTGTCAAAGATAGGTTGGCTGTATGTTTTGGGGGTTAATTTGGCAGTTCTCAATTCTGTTCACAGGGAGGGCAACAGTAGATACTAGATATAGTAAGGATAGGGAAAATACAAGGGTAGGTAAGGGGAAGTAGGAAGGGGAACGGAAAGAAAAAGAAACAAAAGTATGCTGAATTGACAAAAAAATGAAAAGCTATTTGTTGATGATGATGTGTATAGTAATGTCTTTGTCTTGACTGATATGCATGATAATCATGCTAGAAAAAGAAATGTTATACACTGTACTGATATATATATATATATATATATATATATATATATATATATATAATTAAATGTGTAAGAAACAAATAAAAAAATTAAAAACAAGATCAAACTAAGTGTCAGTCTGGTGGTTAAGGCAGCTTGATTCCACATGACTGACCACATGATTTAAGTCTCAGACTGGTGGCTTAAAATACATACTGGATGGGGGCCAGCAGTTAGCATAATGGCTATGTCGCTGGACTCCCACGTAGTCGACTGCGGTTCGAGTCCCGGACCTGGTGGCTTAAACTCACGCCGGGCACATGTGTGTGCGTGCCCAAGATCCCAAGAGGAGATTGGAGGAGAAGGGATTGCGGCGTGGCCATCCCCTCTGGGGGGGGGGTGATTTCTCACTTTCTATCTCTTTGTCTCTCTCTGTCTGTCTGGCGAGTGCACGCGCCCTATAGCAAAAACCTCTCCAAAAAAAAAAATAAATAAAAAACATGCTGGATGTATGTATATGCATGCCCAAAATCCTGAACGGAAGGAAAATGGATGAGAAGGGATTGTGGCAAACCATACCATGTCCCATGAGGGGTGCTTCCTCAATTTCTCTCCTCAGTGTCACCCACAAACCCCTCGTAAATTAAAATAAGAAGTTAATTCTAAAAGAGATCAAACTCTGCAGTAACAAAAAAGAACATATAAGATGGCAAAAGATGAAATGTACTTCTGCTATAATGTTAATAAATATAAACATACTGAATCACCTATTGAAATTGAAAGACTTTCACATCATCACAATTAATAAGCAGCAAGATAATAAATATTTAAATCATATACTGCAAGTAATATTCATCATAATAGAAGGTAAAGAAAAAACCATTATAGGCTTTTCTAGGTCCTCCTTTGAGGATGTTGACTTACTAGGAGCATTTTAACTTTTCTGGCACTTACTGGTTGAGCGGGATGAAGAGGACCTCTTATTGTGAAGTTAGCAATGCAATCCATAGTATAATTGTGACATTCTAAGTAAACATTTAATAAGTCTACCAAGGCAATGAACTTTGATATTTTAGGCTTTTATTTGCTTTTATTGAAATGTTAGAGAATTTAGGATGACAGTGTCTTTCTCTTACAATCAGAAGCTTGTAATGATGTGATGCTGGTGAAGAAAGTGGCTCAGCTTCTTTGCAATGTAAGCACAGCTTTATTGAAGATATTCATTCCTTTAATACACAGAAAAAGAGAACATGGGGAAACAAAGGGTAGAGTGTAAATAAAAAAAAAAAAACAACTGTGGCACATATACTCTATGGAATAGTATTCAGCCATTAAAATAAAAAACCCTGACTTTTGACAGAAAGTGGAAGAATATGGAAGATTTACTGCTGAGTGAAGCAAGCCAGACTATGAAGGAGAGACATTGTATGTCCCCACTTAATATATACCGAGTGTCTGTACTCTATGACTGAAGCTGATTGACTAAAGGTTGTACAAACACAAGAGATGGGTATGAATGCCAGATGTGGTGTGTGTGGAGGAGTGGGGCCTAGAGAAGGACATTTGGAGGAGGGATAGGGATACGGAGGCAGAGCATTGACAGGATGGGGAGGTGTTATCTGTTGAAGATATTTTGATCAACTGGACTGGGAAGAAATGTTCATATATTGAAATATTCACTTTGTAAGCTAAATAATGTGATTGAATGTATAAAAATTTTTTAAAAAATAAAGGAATATGTAAGAAAAAAAATAAATAAAGTTAAGTTTTAGAAGGAAGACTTAAACCTAGATGAGAGGAGAAAAGGCATCAGGGAAGCACGTGGACTCAGGTATTTAGAAAAAACAGTAGCCAGGCATAAATAGTACAATGAGGAGAGACTTTCTTTTCTGACGATTTTTCTATACATAAAAGTGCAAACCACAGTTAATAGTGTCTGATGGAAAACACACTGGACTTTCAGTTAGAAGACCGAATTCTAAGAATAGATCTGTGACAAATTGCAGGAAGTCAATTAGCTTGAATGTGCCTCTAAAATGGAGATACTGACTATTTCACCATTTCTGCCCCACTGGGTAATGAGAGGCAAAGCTGTGAGTTCCCTGGAAGAAGGCAGTGTAGATAGCATTACTTTTAAATATTGGACTTTTCAATAGAATAATCTTTTGAACTGTGCCAAATAGCCTTAGAGGTTTCTTCTGTGTTAAATGTGACCATTATTTAAGTCTTTGAGAGATTTGAGAAGTAAAGCAATATCTGCCAAGCCATGTTCAGAAAACAATTTATTACACTAGATTGTCAGAAAAATCTTAAGAATAAATATTACCAAACCAATTTCAGCCTTTTATAAGGCCAGAGAAACAGGCTACCCTGTTGAAATGAGTTACTGAGCAGAAATGTTACATTAAAACAGTATCTATATGAATATTATCATCTCTTAACATTCTATTTTCTCCTTTTAGATGTTAGATTTCACTTTACCTGTTCATTGATTTCCTTTCATCTAGAATCTGGATTATCTCAACCTGTACAAAAAGTGTTGCAATAAGTTTACTAGAATTAGAAGATAGATTTTTGCCACAGCTTTGCAAAATGCACATTTATCCCATGTAATGAGAATGCTTATAATAACAAATATTTTCTAGACCAATCTACTTATCTTTAATGTTGCAAAATGCAACTAAAGCAGATGTTATTAACTTATTCTGAGTGTTCCAATCCTACCATTTTCCACACACACAGACTTCAGTCATATCATAAATTTCTGCTCTGTATAAACCCTTTCCCCTATGCTTTCTCTGATTGTTGTCTGACCAAGTTGATTCTACCTGCCGTTAGATTAACCTCATATGTAGCATTTACCACTTACTAATTGCTATTATCTTCATGTCTTCCCTTCCGTACCAAATCTTTAAGGAAGCAACATATTTTATCACCTTTTTTCTTTTTCTTCTAAGTTCAGTGTTTGGCACATAATGGATGTTCACTCAATGGTCGTTGAATAAACAGTTTAAATTTATAATGTGAAATGATTGATACTTTTGAAAAAGATGATTACTTGTTTATAAGTTTTATCCTTTTTAAAAATGAGATGAAAGAGAGTAAAAAAGAGAGAAAGACAGACAGCACCCCCAGTAGAGTCCCACGCTGCTCTCTTGCTGCCTCAGCCCTCTTAGCTATTCAAAGTCATGGGCGCTGATACACCTGACATGAGCAGGTGGACCAGGGAACTGAGACCATGTGTATGCAGCTTCATACGAACAGGACCACTGCTGTATTACTGAGCCAGCCTAATACCTTTCTGAAAGTAATCAACAAACAACCTTACAGTAACAATAGCATTAGTGTAGAACTTATAGATGTTCTGTGAATAAAAGCTGATACTATTAATACTTGATAACTAATAAGTTTTTCTTTTCTTTAAAAATATCTTCACTGGTATATAATTCATATTCTATTAAAAAGAAAAAACCTGAAGTCCATCACTGTCATCTATGTTTAGAACACTTTTATCACCCTGCAAATAAAACCAGTACCCATTAGTAGTCACTTCCTATTCTCTTTCCCTTCCCTTCCTCCACCCCTGTCCCAACCCTAGGCAACCACATACAGATTTGCCTATATTAGTCATTTTGTATAAATGAAAGTATATAATATTTAAAGCTGATTTTTTTCACTTACTGTATGTTTTCAAAGTTCTTTAATGAGCCTCAGTATTTTCCAGTATTAAATAATATACTAATGTTAGGATTTATCTCTTGTTATGTATCCATTCATCAGTTGACAAACATTTGTATTGTTTCCAATTTGGGGCTATTAATAATGCTGTATGAACATTCCTGCACTTTGTGTGAGTGTGTTTTTATTTTTCCTGGGAATAGAACTGCTCAGTCATCTGAGACTTCTATGTTTTAACATTGAGACACTGCTAAACATTTTCCAAAGCAGCTGCACTATTTTATATTCTCAACAGATAATATGAGGTTTTCAATGCCTTCACATCCTCACCAACGCTTGTTACTATTTGACTTTTTCTTTATTTTAGCTCTCTTAGTGAGTATGAAGTGCTATCTCATGTGGTTTTGATTTGCATTTCTCTAATGGTTAATGATGTTCAACAACTTCTCAAATGTTCCTGGCCATTTGCATAACTTCTTTCAGAAAATATCTATTCACGTCCTTTTCCCAGTTTTAAACTGAATAATCTTCTCATTGAGTTGTTCCACGTCTATATTTCCTGTGTATCAGTCTTTATCAAACACACGATTTATGAATATTCTTCCCATTTCGTGAAGTTTTTAAAAGTAATATAAGTAATAGTGATTAATTTTTAAAAAATCTATTGTATATTGAGTAGAAGGTAATCAAATTTTTACTCTATTGAACAAATTTTTTTTTGAGAGGTTTTTGCTATAGGGTGCGTGCGCTCACCAGAAAGAGAGAGACAGAAAACGAGAAATCACCCCCCAAGGGGGATGGCCACGCCACAATCCCTTCTCCTCCATTCTCTTCTAAGGATCTTGGGCATGCATGCACATGCGCCCAGTGTGAGTTTAAGCCACTGGGTCTGGGACTCAAACCGCGGTTGACTACATGGGAGTCCAGGGACATAGCCATTACACCAACCGCTGGTCCCGAAAGGGTACATTTTCTATTGTATCATATAACTGTTGATTTTATATAAGAAAGCATACTTAAATCATTATAAAATTATTCATATGAAAGGTTATGTTACCTCATTTTTTGTGATAGCAAATATTAGATACAATCTATATGTTTATAGTAGCAGAAATGAACTATAGACTTTAATATGCAACCATTGAAAAGAATATTTCCTTATGTGCTAACATGAGTCAATCTCTAATATAGATGAAATATATAAACATATATACATATTTACTCCCATATATATATTCCATATACATTAGATATTGACTCATGTATTCCTATATAAATATATATAAATATTTTACATTTTTTCCATTTCTATATAAACATATATTTTTACATATATATAGACCCATGTTATGTATTTCTATATATGCATATATATATACATGTGTGTCTATATGTATATATAGAATAGATATGTATATGTGTGTGTGTGTGTGTGTGTGTATAAGTTTTTTCCTCCCATGAGAAAGATAGTGTGGGTATATACTATATATTGACATTTTTCCTTTCACATTCTTTTCTCCTGGGGTAGTTTCCAGCCAGGGGCAGTTTCTGGCCATGGCTGACCACACAGGAATGTGACCCCCTCCCCTCTAGAGAGTGGTCTGCAGCTGGAGCCAGTTCTGAAAGAATGTTCATGGATGCATCACAGACCCAGGTGGCAGCTCTTAGAGAATAAATATTTTTGTTCTGTTGATAGATACGTAGCTTTCACCATACCAACATAACCTTCAAACATTACAGACGATAACCAGATCCATGTGCTGGGACACAGAAAGTCTGCTTAACCTTCATAATGATAACGTAATTGCTTTGCTCTAGCCACACTTAACTAACTGCTGTGCTGCCACTGGTATAACCGGCAAGTTGAGTAAACTTTTTTCTCTCTCTGGTGGACCTCTAGGTGACTTCTTTGGAATAGGTGAACATCACAGGCCCTCTCAGATTTGGGGCTCCCACTGTTCAGACTGAGCAAGGCACCCAAAACAGGACCTTCACACCCGGATCCACTCCCAGCCTCAGCCAGCCTCTCACAAGCGCGCATACACCTAACATGCAGAAGGAGACCTGAGCACAGAACCCAGGAGCTTCTTCTGTGGATCACTTTCACTACTGCTGTGCTACCATCTGGCCCCCCTAAAAGATAATATTTTTATTAAAAAAATGCAAAAAGATTCCAAAGAATAATTATAGTTGGAACATAGAATATCTCTGGAAAAATATTCCGTCCCCCAAAATGGTAAATAATGTTTCCTCTGGATTTGTGATGAAATTCCGCAGGTAGTCTACCCCCTTTTTCTTTTGGATTTTTTTTTTTTTTTTTTTTTTTTTTGAGAGAGAGATTTTTGCTATAAGGTGCACGCACTCACCAGACAGACAGAGAGAGACAGAGAGACAGAAAGCGAGAAATCACCCCCCCAGGGGGAATGGCCATGCTACAATCCCTTCTCCACTGTCCTTTCTGGATCTTGTGCATGCATGCACATGAGCTCGGCATGATTTTTAAGCCACCGGGTCTAGGACACGAACTGCAGTCAACTACATGGGAGTCCAGTGATGTAACCATTTCTCCATCTGCTGGTCCCAGTCTGCCCCCTTTTAATCAATGTGTAAAGTTTACTTCGCTACAACTGAATATCTACATTGGCACAGAAACATGTCAGTGTTGGGAGGTGATGCAGCATAGTGATAAGGAGGCCGGCTCAAGATCATCTGGATTCAAACATGTGCTACACTCCTAATGGGGTATCTTAGACAATTTGTTGTGTGATGCTGTCCTCATAGCTAACATGAGGGAACATATGTGAATGCATTTAACTCATTAAACAGCTCTTCAAACATTGCCGTGTACACAGTGAACATCCAATATATGTTATTAATTCTCACCAGACTAGAAAACTGAGCTAAGCAGATTCTATAGAGTGGTGGACGGGGGTACATTTTGCTGAGTAAGAAGTGGTTTGTGATTTTCTAGAATAGATGAAAACTTTGCTTCATGAGGATGGTAGAAAGCATAGTTCTACTTGAGAGGACACTATGCTAAAGATAACAAAGGAAATTATATGACAATGCCTCTGTTTCTGCACAATGTGATAAAATTAACCATATTTGTACAGTTATGTTCTCCAGCGTAGCGACGTTTGGCAGCCCACTTATTTTGGTCTCCAATTTTGTTAACAAATTCTAAAGTTTTTTTTTTTTTTTTTTTTTGGAGAGGTTTTCGCTATAGGGCGTGTGCGCTCGCCAGACAGACAGAGAGAGACATAGAGATAGAAAGCGAGAAATCACGCCGCGGGGGGATGGTCACACCGTAATCCCTTCTCCTCCATTCTCCTCTCGGGATCTTGGGCACGTACGCACACGCGCCTGGTGTGAGTTTTAAGCCACCGGGTCCGGAACATGAACCGCGGTCAACTACGTGGGAGTCCAGCGACATAGCCATTACGCTAACTGCTGGTCCCAACAAATTCTAAAGTTTTAAATTTGCCTTGAATGGAAAATGGTGAGGCCTTCTAACAGAACTGACCATTTTGGTCTCATTCAATGTATTTTTGCTTTCTGTTTTTCAATGATTCATTTTGTTATTATAACTTAATGTTAGTTTCCATCCTTTCCTTCTTCATTTTGTTGTCTTTCATTGTTTTGTGTTTGCTTAATAAGTGGTTTCTCATTTTTTTCCCTTTAAAGCTCTATCTTATGAGTCACTTTTATGCTCTTGTATGATTTTGGTTTTACCTTAACTAAGGAGACTTTACTTTTTATACAGTTGTTCAACCCAATTGTATTTATTGCCTTTGTTTTTTCAAAACAGCAATTGCTGGGACCAGCAGTTGGTGTAATGGCTATGTCGCTGAATTCCCACGTAGCTGACCACGTTTCGAGTCCCAGACCCAGTGGCTTAAACTCACACTGGATGCGTATGCACGCGTGCCGAAGATCCCAAGAGGAGAATGGAGGAGAAGGGATTGTGGCGTGGCCATCCCCTCTGGAGAGTGATGTCTCGCTTTCTATCTCTCTGTCTCTCTCTGTCTTTATGGTGAGCACACACGCCATGTAGCAAAAAACTCTCAAAAAAAAAAAAAAATGGCAATTGCCATCACCATTTTTCATTTTCCAAAATCTCCAGCAATATGTTTTGTTCCTTTTTCTTTAGTGATATATCTTGCTTTTAAATTTTTATGTTCTTGTTTAGTTTTTTTAAGACATGTTTTAGTTTACATTTTTTGATTTACACATGTGGTTTATATATTTGATCTTATCAACAGGTTAAATTAAAATGTGTTAATATTTACTTGTTTTGCCTTTTTTATACAAAGGTCTGTTTTTTTTTTTTTGTTTTTTTTTTTGTTTTTTTTTTTTGTGGTCTGACCAACCACATATGGAATACAGAGTACACAGACTTTCTCTAAGCAGTTAGATACAGATATAGTTTCTTTGTTCAATATAGTTTAGAAACATTAATCGAATGAATTCCCTCTACTCTAATCAGAACTATATGAGAATTATCTGCAGTTGTTCGTACATACCAAGCTGCTTTACTAGGATGGTTGATTCTGGATTCAAACATGACATTGCTAGCGGGGTATCTTAGACAATTTGTTGTGTGATGCTGTCATCATAGCTAACATGAGGGAACATGTGTGAGTGCATTTAACTCATTAAACAGCTCTTCAAACATTGCCGTGTACACAGTGAGCATCCAATATATGTCATTAATTCACACCAGACTAGAAAACTGTATTTCCTTCATGTTAGCAATACTCTTAAATATTGTTTTGGACTGACTAAAATTATTCTGGACCTAATTCTTTAAGATGATTATATAATGTTAGGAAAGTGTTTTCTAATGTTCGTTCTGGCTACAACGATGATACCATAGAGAAAGGAGAGCATCCAAATTGGAAGGGACACGTGCATTCATATATGAATATGCCCGTATTGGTGATGTGTATGTGGGTAGCAATGATACTCTATTCAGAATTGGGAAATAGCTGCCTTTGTAACTAGAACATCGACAGCCACCACTGAGGGTCCATAGTCTATGTGAAGTGACATTTCCCTGTGTGTAAATATGAATAGAAATAGTTATGAGATATCTTAAAAAGAACGAAAGGAAGAATGAATACTATCATAAAGAAGCTTATTTATAGTAAATTCTCTTGTTTTCAACTTTTAATTACTTTCCTTTTTTTTCTATGTAGATAATGCACATTTGTCTACAACTTACAAATCTCAGAGCCTTTTCTTTTCTGTCCTATTTTTGCCGAGACACAGTTCAGAATCGGTCCTTACTAAGCACTCAAGCTACTTGTAAACACTCGGCTTACAATTTGGTGGTTCAATGATTTGTTTTCATTTCGGAAGGTATAAACAGATGGTAGCTTCGTATCGTATATAAAATATTATTACATAAAAGATATTTTAAAATTGAGATAAATGATGTTTTTTATCCATTTATTCTTCTTCGGAATTTCCTTCACTTTTTCATCTGTTGACATCTATGTATCGATTTCCTCCTTTCCCCTCTGCCTTCCCCAATCCTTTCTGCTTTCCTTTCCTTTCTTACTCTCTCTCTCATCCTTTCTCTTCTCCAACCAGACCCCCCCAACCTCGGCTCTGGCATTCTTTGCAATTGTTTTCTAAGTATGAAATAAGGCCTCTCTCCTGCTGCAGCTGCTACTCCATCCCCCGCTGCACTAAATTGGCACTTGGGCAAGCAATGGCTCTCGTCAGTCACTCTGAAGCTGCTCCTTCCAGAAGTGTCGATTTAGTGCAGCAGGGGATGAGGTGCCAGCTGCAGAAGTAGGGCACAGAAAAACTCAACAAAAAGCTCTGCCTTTCCTATTGTACATGATATTTGGTAGGAAGAGAAGGGAGAGGTTGCCAATATCAGAGATTTAAAAAGGGGGGTGCATAAATAATAAGAATGCACCAGGAAGAACGCTGGGGTTGAAAAACATGTGGCTTAGTAACTAGAGCACTTTCATGGAGGGATTGGAAGAAGGCAAAACAAAAAAGTGTCTAAATTGGGGTTGATTTCCTTTTACTTTTGAAACTAGATGAAAATGCTGAAAGGTTTGGCTGTGTGATCATGCTTGGCCGATGTGTACTTATTGGTCATGGTAATTTTCTTTAATGTCCCATAAAGTGCACATACATCCATCTTGCTGGC
Organism: Tupaia tana; assembly: GCA_026018925.1. NCBI lineage: Eukaryota > Metazoa > Chordata > Mammalia > Scandentia > Tupaiidae > Tupaia > Tupaia tana. The sequence continues at coordinate 64,847,071 of JAKSZU010000004.1, forward strand.
TGGGGTGAGAAACTGAGAGTCTGCAGAGGTGAACATGTGAAAACTCGCTACTTCCCTTGGCAAGTCTTGCTTTTTATTTCCTGTTGACATAAATACCTACTCTGCTTAATTAAAAGTACTTTGTGAACATTAACACTACAGGTATCTGGTTAACTGTACCCTCCATAGGTAACCCTTCCACATCTATGGTAGAAGTGTGAGTATATATAACTATACATATTCTAAAGAAAGAAAAAGAGATTCGTCTTTTGGGTCTATCCCTACCTTTGTTCCCCTGTATTAGCTCAGATAATTTTCTATATTTCTGTGGATATAGGCTTTGCTCTTCCATGATTAGACAGAGAATATAGGAGATGAATTCTAAAATGCTATATGCACTGCATTTTTATTGTGTACATAGGGTTTTGAAAATGTAATCATTTTAAATAAAGTCCAGTTTCAAAAGTGACACTGTAGAAGCAAAAATTGTATGTGTTACTTATGCTGGATTTTGGCCATTGCATTCATTATACACTCTTTGAGGTGAATTGCTATGGTAATTTGCTTTTCATAGGAAATGTAAAATGGAAGTGTCTTTTGTGTCAAGGAGTTCTGATGTAGCTCCTTTAGAAGGACCTAGTATCTAGGTCAGTTGGCTTTCTTAAACCTGAAATAAATGAGATCTTTGATAGTGCAGTATTGTGACTGAAGAACAGAGATTAAAGGAGAAAGGGGCTTTTTCTAAAACAATTGGGGAAAAAAATTTCTCTGATGACTTATTTTTATCTGTTCATATTAAGAAAGAACCAGGATATGATTTTATCAAGGTTTTCCTTTTCTTCTTTGTTTGTCAAATATACTTTAAAATATATTTAAATAGAAACATGTTAAGTGTCTATTTAAATGTATTTAAATAGATATGTTAAGTGTCTGATGTGCACTGAGAATTGCTCTTTACTAGGTACTAATAGGGAACATGAAAGAATGTGGTGACAGATCTGTCCATCAATTTGGGAAGGTATAAATGCATATTCACTGAAGGGTTAAGGTTAATTAGGAAATGTTTCTTGGAACAGGTAGATTATAGAAAATTCTTTGGACTAACAAGAAAAAAGTAAGTTGAATTCTGGTATAAAAAATACAGGCAGTAGAAATTCTTAATATCAAATGTGAGGGGATTGACAAGCTTTTCTTTTTAGAAGTGGAAAAATGGGGAAAATAAATTTGACATAATGCTGGAGGGGGTGAGGAATGAAGAGGCTTAAGCAGTTAAAGTTATTAAAACTAGCCTGCAGATTTAACTTGCCATATTAGGTGTTTATTTTACAGGAGAGAGAAAGAATGACATGAACAGAAATCACAATCTAAGAGGGTCATCCTAATTTTCCTGCTGAAAAATGTATAATGCTAAAAAGGGCAGGGATGCTCATTCTGAGAACTAGAAATCAGGTCTATGCCACTCTTTGCTTTGATAAAGAGACAACAGTTGGTGAATAAGGAAGGGAATTTATTCAGTATGGCCAACACTAGGGAGAGAGCAGACTGAAGTCCATCACTGTCTCCACTGTACTGGATAACATACAAAACTTCTACAGGGAAAGAGATACATTTCAAAAGTAAAGGGCAAGTTATTCGTTGCGTTGGTGCACAATGAAGAAGAGCCCTCCTCATTGTCATTGACAGGATCACAAGGAGATCAGCAGCCAGTGTCAGGGGGCAGCTACCACTTACAGAGCAGTTTCCCTTCCAGATCAGCAAAGCAGGATGGAAAGACCAGTTTTAATGCTTTGCAAGAAGCTTAAAGATAAGCAGTGATTAGCAAGGCAGCAGAAGCAAAAGGAGTCAGTGAAGACACTTAGATCTTTGTTCAGACGCTAGGTGTGGCTTTGCAATGTTGGAGCTGCTAAAAATCTTCTCAGCCAGTCTTGTGGGAAAAGGCTAAAGAAGACTTTCCCCTCCGTATCTCTACAGTCAGGTACCTGTGAAGCCTCAGCAAGGTCACTGTTAATTTCTATTTATTAAGCACTAGGCTCCATCTATTGTGAGGAAGGCAAAAGGCTAGGTTCTGTGAAATGAAAGAAGTCAAAGACCAATTTTCTTAAGATTTAATCTACTAAAATCAACTCCTCGACTAAGCACAATATAGAATCCCTCTGGTTCTCTTACTATGCTGGTTACAATTACTGTTGGACTTCACTAGAAGTTATATACTTGACTGTGTTTTCCTTTTACTCCACATCAAAATAATTTAACTTGTATTCCAGAAAGAACTCCAGGAGGTCTGGCTCCCTCTCAAACTGCCCTTAAATTTTGTATGTAGATTTTACTGAGGAAAGAGGGTGAATGACTTCCCATCAGATGCTCAAAGGTTTGTGATCCCTAAATTTAATCATAGTATTTAACATGTGTTAAATGATTACTCTACGCCAAACTTCTAAGCGGTATGCATGTATTAACTTATGGAATCACTCTAAAAATATTATGTAATTAGGCACTTTCGTTATTTCCATTTGTAGATAAGACTACTGAGATAGAAATAGCTTACTTATTTCTGAGATCAGAAGCTGATTCTAGGAGGAGTTGGTATTTGAACCCAAATATTATGAATCCAGAGTCATATGAGCTCCTGTATCACTTTGTCTTCACGATTATAGCAAGTTTTTAATTTCTCCATTGGTATATATCACATTTCATTTAAGAACCATTTGTTTAAAAAGGGTCTTTGCAGAATCTCGTCCAGAGTTAGGGCTTCCGTTGTAACCTCTGGTAATTCCCATATGCATGGCACTACCATAGCAATTTTTCATTATATTCAGACCAATAATAAATGACAATACACTGTGTCTTCCTGAAATACTCAGTTAATGGCAATAAAACATGGACTAACAGTCAAGTTTAAAATCTCTTTTCATGTTATTGTTTTTGTTTTGTTTTGTTTTTAATTTGCCAGAGAGCCCATGTGCTCACTGGAGAAAAAGAGAGAGAGAGAGAGAAAAAGTAATGAGAAAGCACCCCTCCCTGACTATGGGACATGATCAACCTGTTCTTCTCCATTTTTCCCTTCTTTTGGGACTTGGGCATGCAACACACATGCCCAGCATGTTTCATAAACCTCCAGGTGCAAGTCTTGAACCATGCATTCAGACCTGTGGGATCCAGCTGCTTTAACCACCACACCCCAAGCTGGCCTTCTCTTTTGTTTTAAACTCCTATCCAAACAGTCATTAAATACTGTCCAGTCTATTGAGAAACTCCTCTCCATTTTCATTGTGTCAATGAAGATTTTTAGATTTTTCTTCCTCGCTCCTTCCTTTTATCCCTTTCTCCTTTTCATCCCACTTTCTCCTCTGCCTCCCTCTCTCTTTCTCTTTATATATTCTTATGTTCATTATTATACTAATCTTCTATCTTGTCTCAGTTATCTTACCTTTATTTAATGTGTTATCCAATCACCAAAGTGAGCCCCCTCCCTCCCTCTTACCCTTCCTTCTTTCTTCCCATTTTCCCATCTTTCCCTATCTCCCTCATTCCTTCCTTGCCTTTATTCATTTCTTTCTCTTTTATTTTCTTATTTTTGAAAATTTAGAAATTACGAAACAACCCACAGAATAAAATAGTAGTAACTTATACCTTTACTATACTGAATTAATCACTGTTAAAATTTAGGCATATTTTATTTTATTTTATTTTTTTAAATTTATTTTTAGAGAGGTTTTTGCTATAGGGCATGTGCATTCACCAGAGAGATAGAGAGACAGAGACAGAGACAGAAAGCAAAAAATCACCCCCGGGGATGGCCATGCTGCAATCCCTTCTCCTCCATTCTTCTCTTGGGATTTTGGGCATGCACACACATGTCCCCAGTGTCAGTTTCAAGCCACTGGGTCCAGGACTGGAACCATATAGTCAACTACATGGGAGTCCAGAGACATAGCCATTATGCCATCTGTTGGTCCTTCTTCTTACCTTTTTTTTTGGGGGTGGGGGGGATGGTTTAGATATAGTCTCAGTCTCTGGTTCCATTATTTACTCAGTTGCTTTTCTGCAATTGGTAGAGTTCTTCTTCAGTTTCTTCCCCAACATCACTTTCTTTTATACTTTCCTTTTAAAAGTTTTCCTCATAAATATATGAAACATTTAGTAGAAATGTTTAAATCTCTGGTCATAGAAATGTGGTTATTTTGTTGTTAATGTATTACAGAATTTCCATGGGTATTAATTGGTATTATATATTTTGAGTCTGTGATGAAAACTGCAAGTAACTTTTGTAAAGAAAAGAATTATTTTAACTTATTCACTAATCAAATGTAAGACGTAAACTAGAGAAGAGTAAAAACCAAAATTATCTGAGACTTGGGGTTGGGGTGATTACAATTACAGTGGGAGAAAATCAAAAGTAATAAGCATTAATTTGTAGGGAAAAGATGAATGAGGAGATTGGTAAGTAAGTCTTAACTCTCCACAAAACAGTGACTGGAAGGTGGAATTTTGGGGAAATAATGATGAATTGGAAATATAAAGAAAGAGATATTAGAAGTGAGTAGCATGTATTTACCAGATATGAATACAAAATGCGGTGATAGGTTCTAAATAAACAAAAAATTTTACATATGCAAACATAGTGCTTTGGCCACGCTGTGTTGAGTTATAATTTAACATTTTACAGAGTTAATCACTTAAATTAATGCCTGAATATTTATTTATGAAATAAAGTAAGATAGAGAAAATAAGGGAGGGAAGGACAAACAGTTGGGAGGGAACTGGACCATTATTTTAAAGTATTACACTGAAGTGTTACACAGTAATTTGAATGATACTGTGTTGTCTAGAACAGTTTTGAAACTCTCCTTTGGAAACTACTTTCATAATTTAAAAAGTGAAAAATAACTCAGTAGCCAAAGAACTTTATCTTTATTTTTAAGAGAGATTTTTTGAGAAGGCATATATATGTACTTGCTGGAGAGACTAAGACAGAAAGCAAGAAATCCCCCCCCCCCCCCCCAAGGGGCAATGGCCATGCTTCAATCCCTTCTCCATTCTCCTCTTGGAACTTTTGGGCACACATGCATGCACATGTGCCCAGCCTGAGCTTCAAGCCACCAGGTCCAGGCCTTGAACAGCAGTCAACTACATGGGAGTCTAGTGACATAACCATTATGCCATCTGCTGGTCCCAACACTTTACCTTTTAATAGTGGGTTTGCTTTTGGTAGTACAGTTAGCCCTTCATATGTGTGGGGTTTCCATTTGCAGATTTAACCAATCACAGATCCAAACTATTTTTTAAAAATAATAATGCAAACATAAGATAATACAAATAAAAAGACAATATAGTATCCAACTATTTACATAGCATTTATAAAGTATTAGATACTGTAAGTAATGTGGAAATGGTTTGAAGTATACAAGAGGATGTGTGTCAGTTATATGGAAATACTAAGCCTTTTATATAAAGGACTTAAGCATCTATGGAGTCTGGCATCTGCAGGAGGTTCTGGAACCAATCTCGCATGGAAAGGAAGGGATGACTGTATATATTCAGAAGTTAGCTGTAACTGAGTATAGAAAAAGTATAATCATCTTTTTCAAGGATAGCATATAAGATTAGAATATTGGGTTTGACTAAAAGATTTATATATATATATATATATATATATATATATATATATATATATATATATATATATATTCGGGACCAGCAGAGAGCATAAGAGCATAATGGTTATATCACTAGACTTCCATGTAGTCAACTGCAGTTTGAGTTCTGGACCCAGTGACTTGAAACTCACTCCACACTCATGTGTGTGTGTACCCAAGATCTTGAGAGGGGAATAGAAGGGATTGCAGTAGTGCCATTCCCCTAGTAGGGGGATTTTTCGCTTTCTGTCTCTCTGTCTCTCTGGCAAGTGCACCCACCCTATAGCAAAAATCTCTCTTAAAAAAAAAAGAGAGAAAAGAAAAGAAAAGGAAGAGAAAAAAATATATTTTCTTCTGTGGTTTATAAACTGTTTCCTAAAGGCAATACTGAAAGAAAATGACAGAAACTTGAATAAAGTGCATAAGTTCCATGGTCTTTCTTTCAGAGTTACATACTTATTTATAGGTATGAATTTTCATATGTTGAGTTTTTTTCAGAATTTTACTATGAACACTTTTAAGTATAATACAATCTGAAAGAACATTACAGTGAATACTGGCATACCTACTACTTGCATTCTATAATTAACATTTATTACATTTGTTTATCATATCTTTTCATTTAAATATCTATAAATCAATTTTATTTTTGACATATTTCATGGTAAATTGCAGGCATAAGGATATGTCCTTCAAAATACTTCAGCATGCTTACAATGAATTAGAATTCAGTATTTGCATTATTTTTCCTTTGGATCTAAAAGCTACTTACAATGAAGTAATATTAGTGTATTTCTATTAGTGTAAACACACTATATTTTGACAAGTATGTGTACTTGTATAAGTGAAATCTTCCTCAAGAACATTACTATAACCCTAGAAAGTTCCCTAATGTCCCTTCATGGTCAGTTCACACACACAAACCCAGTCTTCCCACTCAATGACAATCTAATTTTTTTGACCATACATTAATTTTGCCTGTTTTAGAATTTAATGAAAATTAACTTTTGTCTTTTTTTTGGTGTAAGTTCTCCTTGATTACCATAATATTTTGAGATTTATGTTGCAAGTTGTATGTATAGTTACTTTTTTTGTTAATTGCTGAGTATCATTCCATTCTATAAATATGCCACATTTTTTTTTTAATCTACTCTTCTGTTGAAGGATATGTGCTATTTCCAGATTTCAGCAGTTACATATAAAACTGCTCTAATTTCTTCCTATCCCTTGGATAAATACCTAGGAGTGAAATTTGGGGTCATTGTATAGGTATGAGGAGTCTTCAAATAGTTCATGAAATGTATATTATGGAAAAAAAAACTATAATTTTCTGGACTTTTTGAAGTCCCTTGTTTATGTTGAGTTTTATAACTGTCAGGCCATTTATATTCCTATTATGTATGAATTTTACCTAATTTACAACCTCACCATTATTCTTTGATGTTAGTCTTTTAAAATCTAGCCATCTTGGTCAGGTCTATAGTGGTTTCTCATTACAGTTTTAATTTATATTTCCCTGATGACTAATTTTGTTGAGCATACATTCATTTGGTAAACGTTCTTTTATTCACAGTTGATTCTTATTGTTTATGGTAGTTTTGTTTTATAAAGTCACAGCAAACAGAGTTTGCAGATACCAAATCATTGTTCTTGAGTGAAATGAAAGGTTAGGTTCCTGTGAGACTCTGGTCATATTTTCATCAACCGATCGTATAAAGTCTTGTTTCATGTGTGTTTCTATGTGGGACTCCTTACATAATGTATATATAATGTGTATGTTACTGATCTAACTACATTGAAATCATCACCAATAGCATTGCAACTCATGCCACAATGAAGTTCATCTAATTGCATTTATTTTCTCTGTAAGGTATCAAAATCAGCATCACACAGTTACGCACAACATGTGAAACTGAAAATAGTTTGCATTCTTCAGTTACAGGTTACAGTATCTTAAAAACATTAACTTTGAGTAGGTGATAGTGTCTTTCATACCACTTACGTGTTCATTAAACTTTTCTTAAGTTCAATTAATTGCCAAGAATGTGGTGTTAAAAATCTCCAATTACGACATTGTCATTGTCTATTTTTTCCTTTAAATTTGTCATTTCTAAATATATATAGTTTGATTTGTAACAGAAGTGTTCCTGGTGAATGGATCCTTTTTTTGCTTTGAAATGATCACTATCTGTGATAATATTCTTCACCTTTGAGTCTATTTTTTTCTAATATTAAATATCCAGCTATTTCAGTTACTATGTAATTGCTATTTGCCTATTCTGTAACTAATTTTGACACTTCTCTGTGTCTTCATATTTTAAGCGCATCTCCTTTAGACAGTATTTGGTTGGATTTATATTTTTATTCATTTGGCAATCTCTGAATTTTAATTAGAATATGTATTATATCAACTTTTTTGGTAATTTCTTATATGATTGTACTTCTACCATTCGACTTGTTTTCTTTTGCTCCCTTTGGGTTTTCATTCCTCTGTTCTTCCTTTCTGCCTTCTTCTGCATTCTTTTAATATTGATTTAGAATTCTATCTTAACATATCTCTTTGATATTTTGGCTCTACTTCTTTGTATTATAGTTACTATTAACTTGTCACAGTCTAATTAAAGTTAATATTACTCCACGTGATGTAAAAATACAGTAACTTTTCATTCTACAGATCCTTTTGTTGTTTCATCATCCTTTATGCCATACTTGCCATGTATATTAGGTCTAGATAAATCATAACCCTTCATAATACAGTAATGCAATATCTGTTATAAATTATCATCTGCATTTTATAGAAACTGAGTATAAGTTAGTTTTATCTAGTTTGATATTTATTCTTTCTGATTTACTATTCTTCCATTCCTTTCTAAAGACTTTGCTTTTGTTTGGTATTATTTCCTTTTGATTTGAAAAAAATTCCTTTCACATTTCTTTTACTTCAGGAAGATCCTCTGTGTGTGTGTATACATATATATATATATGTATACACACACACATATATACATATATATATACATATATATGTGTATATATATATATGTGTATATATATATATATATATATATATATATATACGTGTGTGTGTGTGTGTGTGTGTGTGTGTAGAATATATGGATATAGAATAGATACCATTAATCTCTTACATGTATAATATTCATTATTCAAGAATATTTTCACTTAATATAAAATTCTGGGCTGACAAGTTTTGGGCATGTACTCTCACCAGAGAGAAAAAGAAAAAGAGTGAGAGTGGGAAATCACCCCTAGGGGCATTGGCCACACCCCATTCTCTTCTCTTCCAGTCTCCTCTTGGGATTTTGGGCACACATGCACATGTGCCCAGTGTGATTCTCACACCTTCAGGTTCAAAACTCAAAATGTGCAGTTGGCCCTGTGGGATCCAGTACCTTAACCTTCATGCCACCTGTTGGAGGGATTTCTGTTGCTGTTTTCTTCAGAACTTTAAAAATGTTGCACTTTTTCTTCGATCGTTTCTGATAGAAAGTCAATAAAGTTACAAATCATTACTCATTATATGTATTATAATCTGTCATTTTACTTTTGTTGCTGTCAAAGATTTTATTTTATTTATTTATTTTTTTTTTGGTTTTCAGCAGTTTAAATGTTTTGCACCTAACTGTGGATTTATACATATTTATCTTGTATGATGTTTCCTGAGCTTCTGAAATCTGTAAATTTATGTCTTTCTGCAATGCATTTCTATCCCATCTGTTTCTCCTCTTTTGGTTTTTAAATTACACATACGTTAGAACTTCTAAAATCATTCCACAGGTTTTTGAGATTCTGTTTATGTTTTTTTCTCTCTCTTTTCTTTACATTTCATAATTGCTATTACTCTATAATTCAAGTTTCTATCTCTTTCCTCTAGTATTGCCATTTTTCCATTAAGTCTACTCACTGACTTTTTTTTTCTTTCAGATTTCAATTCATAGTTATAGGGGTTTCATTTGGTTTCTTTAAAAAGTTTTCATTCTTTTCAGTTATTATAATTATATTTATATAAATGACCATAGCTATACTGTTTCCTTTATAATTTTTATTTCCTTATTCCATTTCCTGGGTCATCTTGGAGTTAGTTTTGGTTGATTGTTCAAGAAACGGACTAAGACACACTTTCCTAGTTATTCATAAATTGAATAATGTTGAATATTATCCTGGATATTGTAATTTGTGTGTGTGAAGACATCAAGCTCTATTTCTGTTCTTTTGTCTATAGATGTTGACGTCTTTATTTTAGTAGGTAATTAGCATTTGGGTTCAACTTGAAAACTGTCTTTTGGGTTTCAGCTCAAAACTCAATTTTGATTTTTATCTTTAGCTGGGCTGCCTTGAACATACCTCACACACGCCCCATCCTCAGGAGGTCAACAACAGACTAGGCCAGAGTGAGTGTGTGTGTGTGTATGTGTGTGTGCACGCACTTACGTGTGGCTATGTAATTTAGGTTTAGGGTTCTTCTTTTACTCTCTCTTCTTCTGTATTTGCTACTTACTTTATAGCAGCTTGATTGTCTCTAATAACTGATTTTATAGGTCAGAAAAGTAAGAATTCCCTACTGGAGTTCTGACCACTGATGTACTTCTATCTTCTGTCTGTTCTCAGGTTAAAAGGCACAAAAATATATAACACATCTATATTGTTCACTTCTTGCTAGTATTTACTCATCTCTAGGTTCTGGTTGTTTTGATCCAATCTCTAGTGACTTCGGGTTATTGCTTTATTTTTGTATTCCATTTAGAGCTAATATTAGTAGTTTTTGTCTATAAGAAAGTCCGATCTGTTTTCAGAATCAGCTATAACAGAAATAGAACTGTATTGTTTCTCAAATATGTGCCATATGTATATTGTAAGTATGGTAAACTGTACAAAACAATACTCTATCAGCATTCCTCACTGAAGTTGACTATATATTGTTTTTATGTATTTTTATTATTTTTAAATATTTTAATTTATAACTTACTTTCATATTATAGAATAAGTTTATATTTTATATTATTTAAATGACTACCTTATATTTTATATTGTTTTTGCATCTTTACGTATTATTTTCTATATTCATTATAAAGTTGATTTTGGTAGCACATTCCTAATGTATATAAAAGGGTTTATAGTTTAAGATACAACTTAGATGTCACTGCCTTCAAGAAGATTTTCTTTTAATACTCTTATCTCCTTAGACTCTGCTTCTATTGAACACTATGAACACTATTCCTTCATGGACTGTGGTGTATTACAATTATAAATTTCTATGTCATTTCTTCAGCTAGTAGGAGAAGTCCTTAAGGAAGAGAGCTGAGCCCATATTGCCATAGTGATGCCTGGCATAATGAACGCACGCTGGATGGCACTTAACACTTTAAATGGCATCTGTTGTCTTCCCCACAGAAACCCTCAGAGGATCCAGGGTGGGTGTTATCATCTTTACTTACAGAGGAGGAAAATGAGACTCAGCTACTCAGAGACTTGCTCAAGGTCATACAGCAAGGAAGTTGCAGAGCCAAGTGTTCATGTTTTCTGCTCTGAGTTGAATAAATAGTTGATACTTAACAGATTGAAAAGTTTTTTCTTGCCTTCTGAGCACTATTATTAAATAAGTATTAGTGTAATTAGTACTAATCCCCACTATAGACATGCAATTTGAATAGCTCTAAAAACAGAGTGTTTACATTGAGTAAACCATATGTATGTATATATGCTTTCAAACTTTTGATTAGTCTTGCTGAATTTGGTTGGATGAAATACTTCCTTTAGGATTAAATACATATGTTGAAGCAATGCATATCAATTGCATGTATAGTACTAAATATTTTTCTCAGGACTTCATTACTTTCTACCAATAAGTATTCCAAGTCCAGTCCTTGTTGCCGCTGTTACTAGAAAGAGCCTAGTCCACCTAGGAACACTCTATCCATCTGTTCCCCACATGCATTATTAAATGAGAGGCAACTGGAAGGTAGGTAAACCCTTGCCAGCTGCAAAGCAAATTCTCAGGAGCTTTGGTATGTTCTATGAATTTCCTAGGGTTCATTGCCAGTTTTTGACTGTCAGAAATTTTAGGCTGGTGATATTTGTGTTGAAAAGTTGCATTGAAATTCACTACTCTTTTATTATCTTCAGTTTATAATCTTTGGGTGTAAGTTCCTAAGTCTCTGGAGTCTTTTAAACCATATAGATTTGTGTGTGTGTGTGTGCGCGCACGTGTGCATGTGTGTGTGTGTGTGTATGTGTGTGTGTGTGTGTGTATTCATCTTCCTACCCTACATGTTTTTCAAGAAACAAATAAACCATTTTACCTGTGAACAGGACAATGGGGTCCTGATGAGCACCCTTTGAATGTATTTTGGGAGCCCACAGGAATTAGTTTGACTATTTACAGATTATAACAGTTGGTAGTTGAATGTTTTATTTTCATTCCCAGTTGGTGCAATATGTTCACAGCTGATGCTAATGGCTGGCCCATTTGATTTCACATATGGTCCACTATTTGGGACCCTCTAAGGCTTTCTTTTGTATTTAGTCTTCTCTAAAGCTATCATGTATTTAGTTTTGCTTTTGTCTGCTGGTCAAATGGAAAAAAAAAAAAAAAAAAAAAAAAAAAAAAAACCCTCTGAACCTTGGCAGCTGCAGAGGAAATCAGCAACTCAGTTGATAAAGATTCAAAGAACTGGGTCAAAATGTCCCAGGAAGAAGATTTTCGTTAAACATTGCAAACAAACAGAATGCTCCTCTACATTGCGTGAGACTGAGAGCACACACACAAAGTGTTCTCTTGTTTTTCTTTTACTTTGAAGCTCTGCCTAAGCTGTTCTTAAGTGTTTTCAGCACGGTTAAGTGTCAGAGAGACCATGCTGTCCTAAGCATCCATTTACCTTGAAAAACATCACTTCGTGCCACAAGTCCCTTAGAAAATATTTCCTTTTGGGCAGTTTTTACAGCTTAATTTATTTGCTGCTAAAATTCACTAAGGAAGATAGCATTAAAAGTGAGCCTGAGTCTCTTTGCCAAGACTTCTTTCACAAAACACATTAGACAAGAGAAGAACTGCAAAATTAATAATATTGAAAAACCAAACGCAAGAACCCTCCAGCAGTCATTATAATTCGATACATAGTCAGTGTTTATCCTGACTCTAAACTATAACTGATAAAGCCACAATCTCATAAAAAGATTATTTTCAAGACTATTGCATTACCCTCTGAGAGCTAAAATACTCATTTATTCACAGTAGCAGATTGTAATAGCTCTAATTCCCTGAGAAGTGGGCATTGTATGATAATTGAGTGGGCTGGGATGTTAATTGTCCTCCACTTCACCTCTAGATGTTTAACTGCTTATCTCTTCAACCAGCAAACAATAATGCTCCCTTATTTGTGCCTTACTGTTCAGATCATTTTGTGAGCTGAGTAATTTATTTGTAATAAGGAAAAAGTATCCCCGCAGAAAAAAATATTTAAATCATGCCAGGTTTACATACGAAAACCAATTGAAGATGGCCTTGTATTCTTAGGGAGTTTTCCCATGGAACTGCTTTCTGCAGTACCTAGAGAATAATTGGAAATGTGAAATCCAGTCAATGAGTAGGATGACATTAATTGGCATCACCTAAATCAATAATACTTGGTTAGTTTTCTATGCTTTTTTTTTTTTTTTTTTTTTTTTTTTAATTTGGAGAGACTTGTATCAAGCCACATGCAAAGTAGCCTCTTACTGTTCAGGCTGTCATGTTTGTGTTGCATGTTGCTGTAATCAAAACACAGAAGAACTGGAGTGACTCCATATTGTTCCTAGTCTTGGATTCTATTGTAATAGAGCAACGTTTAGGAAAATCAGCCTTTAACTTCTTTCACTTCCTTCAGAATAAACCTTATAGAGCCTGACCCTCCATTTCCCCTACAATGAATTTAACCTAATACTTAAATAATGAACATTATTAATAGCCTTGCTGAGTCTTTACAGATGCCAGGCTATGAAGACAGGGATAAGGAGAATGCCACCAGTCCTCTATCACATGACTAGCAGAGATTTTGATCAGTTTAAGCACTGCAAAGTGACAAGTAGACCCTTACTGCTTCTCCTTATTTAATTATTTTTTTTTAAAGCTGTGATGGAGCCAGCTGATGGTAGCATTGCAGGATTTCTGAGTTGGATAATTCATGTCTCCTGATCATGAAGAATGAGAAACTCAGACAAAAGAATGGGGAAGGACGAGCAGTTTCTTGTTTTGTTTTGTTTTAAAGAGAGATTATTGCTATAAAGAGTATGCATTCAGCAGAGAAACAGAGAGACAGAAAGGAAGAAATCACCCACTCCCCCTGGGGGGGATTGCCATGCCACAATCCTTTTTCCTCCATTCTTCTCTCGGGGTTTTGGGCACACACGCACATGTATCCAGCGTGAATTTCAAGCCACCAGGCCGGGGACTTGAACTGCAGCTGATTATGTGAGAGTGCAGCGACATAACTATGATACCATCTGCTGGTCACAGATTTTTGTTTTTTTTAAGAGAGATTTCTGCTCTAGGGTGCATACACTCACCAGAGAGACAGAGAGAGAAAGAGGAAGAGAGGGAGACAGAAAGCTAGAAATCAACCCTCGGGAGGATGGCCATGCCACAATCCCTTCTCCTCCATTCTCCCCTTGGAATATTGGGCACGCACGCACACTTGCCCAGCATGAGTTTTAAGCCACCAGGTCTAGAACTCCAACCGTGGTCAACTCTGTGGGAGTCCAGTGATGTACGCATTATTCCATCTGCTGGGCTGCCCAACATAGTTTTAATGAAAGAGGAAAGCTCCTGGGACCAGCAGATGGAGTAATGGTTACATTGCGGGACTCTCATATAGTTGACTGTAGTTCAAGTCCCAGACCTGGAGGCTTAAAACTCACGCCAGTCATGTGTGTGTGCATGCCAAAGATCCAAAGAGGAGAATGGAGGAGAAGGGATTGTAGCATGACCATCCCCCCTAGAGGATGATTTCTCGCTTTCTGTCTGTCTGTCTCTCTAGCCCGTGCACACACATCCTAAAGCAAAAATCTCTCTCTAAAAAAAAAAAAAAAAAAAAAGGAAAGAGAGAAGTTCCTTTAATCCTTTAATGGAAGGGGTTCCAAAAGAAGATTGCAAACTCGAGACGCTCATCAGGGGTTTTTATCCTAGATAAGGAAACTTAGTCATGTTTTTTTGTTTGTTTCTTTTTTTTTTTTTTCATGAGGCTCACTTACTAGTCAGGTTAACCTGACTAGTATATTCCTTTTAACAAACTAGTAGTAAATAATCGCTCAAGTCTTGCGGATTTTGGGCCCTAAAGACAGTCATCTAGGTTCTGGGATATAGTGAGCATATGGAAAAAAACATAATTGTTGTAGTTGTTTTAGGTCATGATGCAAAGGTTAAAACTGAGTCACTGCTACAAGCTGTTTCTTATGAGCAAGCAATTCCTAGTGAAAATTTCACTATTGATCCTCTGTGTCTGAATACCTGTTTCTTAGAGTTGTATCTGAGATCTCAGTGGTGGTTAATGTGACTGGATCTCACATGTCCTACGTGTGTAGTTCAAGTCTCAGACCCAGTGGCTTGAAAACATGCCGGGTGTGTGTGCATGCCAGTCCAAAATCATGAGAGGAGAATAGAGCAGTAGGGATTGCAGTATGACCATGCCCCAGGAGGGGCAGAGTGTGATTTCTCACATTCCCTCTTTTTCTTTCTCTCTGTGTGTCTTTCTGTAGCAAGCATAATAGCCCTATAGCAAAAGATAAAAAAAGAAAAAAAAATTAAAGTTAAAATGAAAAATTAAAAAAAAAAACAAATAAATAAAACCCCAGTGATGACCTGTGAATTGGGAGATTGGGAGATGGCATTAGGCACAAGTCCACCATTTTCCCAAGGTTCTTCCTAAATGAAGCAACCTTTCCTTTCCACCAGTACTTGTCTCTTGCTTAAGTATTGGCTTTCTTCTTCTTTTTTTTTTTTTTTTTTTCTCTTTTTTTCTATAGGGCTCATATTTTTCTCACTGGAGAAAAAAAAAGAGAGTATGAAAAAGAAAGTATGAAATCCCCTTCCAGTCTCCTCTAGAGATTTTGGGCGGGTACACACACACACGTGCCACGCCTGCCCAGTGTGATTTTTCAAGCTATCAGCACTCAGACTGGAGTACGCTGGGTTAACCTATGTAGGAGCCCAGGACCTCACCACTGTACCACCTGCTGGCCCTTTTTGGCTTTCCAAATGATGAGCAGCTAAACTTGGGTTTGATACTAGAGTTCTGGTTAGATTACTTCTTGTAAACCATTAAGAAGTGGAGGAATATGCCTATGTCATAGGATGGGAGTGTTGAACTACATTGTGTAAAATCCTCAGTTCTTTGGGTTCAGATCACTAAAATTAGACACCTATCCCTAGGTGCAAAAAAAAGGCACAACCACAATAAAAGTAGGTAGAAAAGAGAATTTAATAGGAAAGATTTTAGAAAAGAAGTACACCCAGAAGACATTTGGGTGGGCAGGTTGCTAGGTAGCAACTGTGTTTGGAACTGGTTAGGTGTTATTTTTATTACCAGAAGTGATAATGAATATTTAGCCATGGGAGGTCTGTCATACTATCTGTGTTCTTTGTTTGAATTCCCGGGCTTCTTCTGGAGGCTGCGCATCTCTCTCACAGATGAAGATTTTGAGGAATTGTATTACTTAACTGCATATGCCCAGTGTGAGCCATGATAATAGAAGTATCCCTATTAGGATGAACTGTCCAATTAGTTTATTGGCCCAGTGGGAATCAGGATGTTGACCAAAATGTCTGGTTGGGTGTTTTTTTTTTTTTGTATTTATGAGGAATGATAAGAGGGAAATTTACAGTCTCTATATGTCTTCCCCAGTTACTAAGAAAGAAAAATGGGATTTGACTTGCCTTCCTGGCTCTAGGAGCTGGATGGGAAGAAGGCATTTTCGTGGAGGATCTGGTTGTAACTCCTGATAAATGGTGATTGATGCGACATGTGTTTTTCTGCTATACTCTAAGCACGGCCTGCCCATTACTAGCTACCAGCCTATCACACCTACAGCCCATTTTGTAGTTTACGCAGTTTTATTTCCACTGCTGCTATTTCTATGTTATCTCCCTTTCAGGGATTTGTAAGATATAAAAGAGTTATACAGGGGAAGAAAGAGAGCCTAGTGGTCAGATAATTAGAAACTGTAGGAGAGTAAAGGTGTGAGTCTTTCCTCACCCTCACCCATCAAAAGGGTCACAGCCAAAACTTCTATAATAAATAAAAAAAAAAAAAGACAGGTTAACAAGAGAAAACCATAGCCATTCTATTTAATCAAAGTTTAATGTCACATAAGAGTCTTCAGATCTGAAGACCCAAAGACACTTTGAAAACTATTTGTTATACTTAGGTTTGATGAAGATTGGACAGCCATGTTTAAATGGAATGGTACAAAAAAGGAATTATCTCACTGTAATAGACTGAGCAGGGGAACCCAACAAGGTCTGACTCTGGATTCTTCTTGGCCTATGGTTTTTGTTCCTCCCAGGTATAGGGCAGAACCTCTTCTGGAATGAGAGTCTTTAGATCTATTTGCAGACAAGGTGGGAAATGGGATTTCTTCAAGGTCAGTTCATCTGCAGAAAGGCAGCGGGAAGGTTAAGGTAATATTTCTAGGTTTTATGGCTGGATTTGAATAAGAGGACTTCTTTTTTTTGGGGGGGGGAGGATGTTTTTTCTATAGGGCGCGTGTGCTTGCCAGAAAGACAGAGAAAGACAGAGAGACAGAAAGTGAGAAATCACCTCCCAGGGGATGGCCCCGCCACAATTTCTTCTCCTCCATTCTCCTCTTGGGATCTTGGGCATGCATGCACATGCTCCCAGTGTAAGTTTAAGCCACCAGGTCCGGGACTCGAACCACGGTCGGCTACATGAGAGTCCAGCGACATAGCCATTAGGCTAACTGCTGATCTCAGGACTTCTGATTTCTATGACCCACCTTGGAGAGGAAGAACCTATTTTCTATGGCCCACTTCGAGGGAGAAAGGGAAGTAGCAGAAAGAAGGCAGGAAAAAGAAAGAGACTTTGCTTCCGAAGCCCTCTCAGCTTTGGCTCAACATGCTACAGGTCTGTGCTTCGGGGTGTTGTTTGCTGAACCCCAACATTATTATTTCTTTTTTTTTTTTTTTTTTTTTTGGAGAGGTTTTTGCTATAGGGCGCGTGTGCTTGCCACACAGACAGAGAGAGACAGAGAGATAGAAAGCAGGAAATCACCCCCCAGGGGGGATGGCCACGCCGCAATCCCTTCTCCTCCATTCTCCTCTCGGGATCTTGGGCACGCACGCACACGCACCCGGCATGAGTTTAAGCCGCCGGGTCCGGGACTCGAACCGCAGTCGACTACGTGGGAGTCCAGCGACATAGCCATTACGCTAACTGCTGGTCCCAACATTATTATTTCTTAAGCATCTGTTATGCAGCAGGCACTGAGCTGCTTCTCATTTGCACACTCTTTCAGAGATTTTTATATAACATGATTTTATGGAAGTATGTAAGAAAAATGATCTAAAACTTCACAATAAGGCAAAGAATGACTACATGTACTTTCAAAATTATATTTTAGCACTATCCAATTAGTCCTCTAGGGAATTCTCCTTTACTATGCAGTATTGATCAGGAAACACATTCTATAAAAGTACATGTTAACTTACAGATTATTGTCCAGGAGAAATGAAAATTATTTCTGTCCAACAGAGAAGACAACACCAAGAAGTAAGGTGTTTTTCCCCCTGTGTGATATTGAATTTTTTTGTCTCTAATTTAGCAACTGTATTTCTGTATGCTTTACCTGATGGTGTTATTTAGCTCTCTGTTCCTCAAATTTTCTTTAATTTTGCTATCTTCAGTTTCCTTCATTTAAAGATATAAATCTTTAAAACACGCTTGCTTATTCATAGGTAAGCTAGGTTGTTAACTTTTTGAAACGATTTTTGTAATGGGATTAAGCTGAATCTCAGAATTGATTTTCCCAAGTTGGGAGGCTGTTGCATAGCTGTGTGGTGATCAGGCCTGTTTGATTCCAAGTATCTTGATACTTCCATTTCACTATTCATCATCCTGTGCCCACCCCCCCCCCCCGTTAGGTTAAATAAAATTTCAAGCATAAGTAAAATGCTATGATTTTGCTCCTATTCCCTGAATGGTTCCAGCAATTAACCTTTCGTTCACTTCTGTCCAGATTTATTGTCTCAGTAGCCTAAGAAACTAGCACACTGCATGGTCCACACAGTGGAAACAGTAATTTTTTGTTGTTGTTGACAGAATAAATAACAAAAAAAATAGCTAAAGCAAAATGAATAATCAACTCTTTTCCTAATGGATTAACATATTACTTTAAAGCAAATAGATCTTGGGGCTAGCAGGTGGTGTGGTAGTTAAGGCACTGCATTACCACATGGCTGATTGTGGTTCAAGATCCAGACCTGGCAACTTAAAAATAATCAAGCCAGAAGCAGGCGCATGCGTGTCCAAAATCCTGAGAGGAGAATGGAGAAGAGATTGTGACCTGACTATGCCCATTATGGTGGGGGATGATTTCTCACTGTCTTTCTCTTTCTCTGGTAAGTGCACATGCCCTATACAAAAACCTAAAAACAAAATTAAAATAAAAAAGTAGATCTTACTTATACTAAGGTTCTAGGTTCTTGTACCAAGGCCTCCCTATTCAATTGGCCATGTGCATATGTGCTTGTGATCTGAACTGCCTGAGGCTGGGGATGGATTGCAGTGTGGGGACCATGTTAAAGATGTCTATCTCTGTCTCTGTCTCTCTATGTATATATATTCATAGATATACATAGATATATATAGTCTCTCTTTCATGTAAAAATAAAACAAATTAATTTTAGAGGAAAAAAATCCTTTTAGAGTGAACTCATTGAGATATAATACAGAATCCACTATACAAGATACTTTATGCCCTTGGTAGGATCTATCTTCTAGGATCAATTTAAATACTTGCCTTAAAAACATTCTGTGCTAGGAGTCAGAAAAATGTGAATCTAATCTTTTATAATGATTGGCTTTGAACCTTAAACAAACCTCTTTGAGGTTATTTCCACAGTTGTTAAAATAATGTCATATTCGTCTAACATACCAGATGACTTGAATTCTTAAACTTTCAGGTTTATGGTTTTATAACATTCCTTAGTAAACCAAAAGGATTCCCCCTCCTACTCCCTTTCCTTAGCTTTCTTGTTGATAACCGCACTACAGCACTCAAAACGAAAATGAAAGTCAATCAAGATATCGATTAAGTACCTCCTGGGTACCAAGTCACATGCTATATTTCTGGACAACAAAAGATGAATAAGATTCATTCATGTTTTGCCTCTGGGCATTTGAACTTGCTTTACCTCAGCCTCTGGGATAATAGATATTCACATGGCTTGCCCTCTCATTTTATTTAGTTTTCTTCTCAAATGTCCCATCCTTAGAGAGGTCTCATCTAGCTTTTCTGTCATTCATGGTAGCCCCTGCTATGTGTCCTTTCATCTCGATTTATCCTTTTAGAGTGTTTATGTATTGATTAATTTGTCATTTTATATAAAAATACATACCTCCCTCACTAAACAGTAAGACCCACAAGGGGAAGGGATTATCTGTCTTAGTTACTATTATGTTGCCAGCATTTGAAACAATGCCCGCGTTGGGGCTTAGAGAACAATACACCAAAATATGACACTTTGACATGCAGAGCCCTTTGGACAACAGAGATAGAAAGGCCTCAGAAGTAGGAACCAAGGTCTCCCTCTGACCTTCTTCTGCCTACCACCCCATTCCCCTTTCCCTTCAGTAGTGTATAAAGAAGCTCTCTGTGGGGACCAGCAGTTAGCGTAATGGCTATGTCGCTGGACTCCCACGTAGTCGACCGCGGTTCGAGTCCCGGACCCGGCGGCTTAAACTCACGCCGGGCGCGTGTGCGTGCGTGCCCAAGATCCCGAGAGGAGAATGGAGGAGAAGGGATTGCGGCGTGGCCATCCCCCCTGGGGGGTGATTTCCTGCTTTCTATCTCTCTGTCTCTCTCTGTCTGTCTGGCGAGCGCACGCGCCCTATAGCAAAAACCTCTCCAAAAAAAAAAAAAAAAAAGAAAGAAAAGAAGCTCTCTGTGAAGTTCTCTTATGGACCAAGACAAATACATCCAGGAGAAATACATCCTTGAACCCCCTCCTTGGTATGTATTAACCAGAGAAGATGAAATCATATTACAGGACAGGAAACTAAAAGTTTCCACACCCTTGGAGCTAGCAGGTACTGGATTCCAACATGGCCAATCACAGTTCAAGACCTGGACCTGGTGTCTTGAAAATCATACTGAGATCATGTGCGTGAGTGTCCAGTATCCCAGGAGAATGGAGGAGAATGGATTGTGGCATGGCCATCTCCCCTGAGAGGGAGATTTTTCACTTTCTCTCTCACCATCTCCCTGTTCCTTTCTGACAAGACCCTATGACCAAAAAAAAGAAAAAAAGAAGAAAAATAAAATAAAGTCTCCACAGCCAGGACACAATATCTGGAAAGACCTTCACCTATTCTTTTTTTTTAAGATTTATTTTATTTAACTTTATTAATTTATTTTTATTTGACTGGGGTAGGGTGGAGAGAGAGAGAGAGAGACAGAAAATGAGAAAACAAGCCACCAGTTCCTCCAGGACTCGAACCACATTTGGTCATGTGGGAGTCCAGCACTCTTAACCACCATGCCACCTGCTAGCCCCATTTAGCTTATTTGATTATTCTTCTAAGGGCTGTTACTTCAGGACTTTATTTATATAATAAGACAACCTTCACACTCAGTGCAGTTCCACTTCTCACTTTTCCTTATCTCCTCTACCAAATCCCAGAAGAACTTTGACTCAGCCTATTGTCTTCTCTTTGGAACCACAAATTCCCTTAAAAGTTATTTGCCACCCCACCCAAATTGCCTACATTTCTCATTTTCCTCTATCCTAGAGAGAGCATATTTTAAATTCATAAAGTTCAGTCATCTGGACCTTCTTTGAGTCTCTTATTTGTTGTGGTTCAAGCACACAAGTGGACTTTATTAAATATGAGTGCCTTTCCTCCTGCTAATCTGTCCATTGTTGGTTCATTTGAAGAAACTACTAGTGTACACACAAACCAACAAAACACTCCTAAATTTTTCTTTTTCTTTTTTTTTATATCTAGCCTTAAGAGAATAGTTTTTTTTAGGCCCCTATGATGGAGTCTATTCCACCCTTATGTGGATTGTGTAGTAATGGCTGGCTGATCTTTCTCGAAACTGCCTGTTTTCTTGGTGTGGTAGATTAGATCATTGTTCCTACTTCTTCCCACTTTCCTGGAATTAGAGCTATATATCTGAGCTCTCCATCATACAATGACATTGCAGATCCTCCTTCTCACATCAGCAAATATACCTCTCTACACATGGATATTAAGCTGGATTTTGTGACTTCCTTTACCCAATTAAATGTTGACAGAATGAGGATATCCAATCCTATGCTAAGGGCTGAAGAAGTAATGTGTGTTTCTGCTTCCATCCTTGAGTTGCTGTGATCTGCTGTTACTAGAAATACAGGGTAGAGGCAGCTGCTGACGCTATAGCTCATGTTTACCTACTGGATGGGTCTTTCTTAATTCTCCCCTACTTCAGTTTATTTATAATACCTTGCATGTGGGCCTCTCATGGCATTTGTAGTTTGAATTGAAATGATCCATTTGTGTATTTGTGTACGTCTTCCTTTTAAACCATAATTTTTCCAAGGATGAGAATAGTTAAAAAAAAATTGTTTCTAGTAGCTGAAACAATATATGACATGTAATAAATATACTGTACATTTTGCAACATGGGATCACCAAATTTCTTTTATTATTACCCTAAGATTTAAAGAATTCCACTGAAAATTCCAGTAAATGTTCTCCCAAGTCACATAGTTCATCATTTTAGAGAATTAGATAAGTCTCTCCTTAGTTTACAACTCTTCATACCATCCCTAAAGAGATTTGCTGATACAAGTCTTGCCAATCAGTATGTCTTTGACTCTAGGATATTACATTTATTTCACTGCTTTTAACTCTGTCTTCTTTTGGCTAAACTTCAAGGGTAATAAGCAAGGAATGCAATGAGAGTTGCGATTAAATAGAAAAAATATTAGCTAGGATATAAATAGCCTCTGTTTATGGAAAACTTAGTAATTTGGGCCACTGTAAGCTTATTTGTGTCACTGCTTCATGAAGGAGTAGGTAGTGGGGCTCAACTCAACAACCAATGTATCTTCATGGTAGAGAAAAGAAAAGCAATAAAAGAAGAAGACAATCTCTTTGCTTTTTGAGACCTGATTATGCTGCAATATTTGAAAGATAAAAGGACCTTGATTTTTCTGTTCTGTTTTGTTTTCTGGGATGGCAAGTGGCAGGCTGAAATTATGGTAATGACTGTAATGGCAGCTGTCATGCCATAAAGACTTCAGGTAATCATTGGAAAGATAGCATTGAGGAAAAGTCTAGTTATTATATGGGCAGGAGTCCTGAATAGGAATAAAGAACTCTTCCTTAATTGACATCATTATGTTACCCAGAACCCTAAGGCAACAGGTAAGCAAGCTTTAAATTGTTGATTGCTTTCATTTATTTCATTTGCCTTTGTTAATTTCTTTGCTTCATAATTCACCTAGTGGCAGTAAAAAGAATAATTTTTTGTTTTTGTTTTGTTCTGCTTAAGAGGCAGACCCACGAACTGATGCTTCATAATGAAGACTATTGTAATGCCAATACATTCTTATTCCTGTTTGCATTTTCTTTTTTTTTATAAAGAATTACTTATTTAATTTTATTTACTCATTCATTTATTTTAATTTGACCAGAGAAAGACAGACACAGGGAGAAAAGGAAAGTGAGAAAGAAAGCCACCAGGTCTGAGACTTGAACCATGGTTGGCCATGTGAGAATGTCCAGCGCTTTAACCACCATGCCTCCTGCTGGCCCCCGTTTGTGTGTTCTTATTAAGGCTGGTGGAAAGTTACTGCTGTCTTCTGTGTTTTCTTTGCCTTATGAAGTGATCTTTATTTTTGAATTTCCTAATAGACATTAACTTTATGTGGAAATACTGGTTCTCTAGGACTGAATTTTATGACAGATACATTACTCTTCTTTTTTAGTTTGCTCTAGGGTGCATGTGATTGCCAGAGAGAGAAAGAAAAAGTGTGAAGGTGACCGTCTAGCAAAGACGGCCACACCACAGTCCCTTCTCCTCCATTCTCTTTTTGTGATTTTAGACATTCATGTGCATGCATCCAACATGTTTTTCAAACTGTTGGGTCTGAGACTTGACTGGACCATTGGCCATGTGGGATCTAGCTGCCTTCACCGTTGCCACTGGCTGTCCCTTAAGATACATTACTTTATTTTTATTTATTTATTTATTTATTTTTAGGTTTTTGCCATAGGACACATGCTCACTGGACAGAGACAGAAAGTATTGTCTATCTCTTTTTTATTTTTTAATACTCTCTTCGATTCCTTCCTTCTGTTAAACTTATATTTGCCAGTTTTCCCACTTACATGTGGGCAGTTTTCATTTCTAATGTTAGCTGATATTCAGGTCACTTTAGGTTTTCTATTATGACTTTTTCTTATTTTTCTTAACCCAGTTTTTGGAACTATTCAATATATGCCACCCTGACCCATTAAACCTGGCACCACTTCTCATATCTGAGAGAGCTCCTCAAGATTCCTCCATCTTGCATAGTGCAATTCAAAGCTTCTTTCTACAGTCACCAGAAACTCTTAATTGCTATGCTTGCTACCCTCTTATGCTCATCTTCCTGGCCCTGCCACATTCTCTTGAAAATCTAATTATCTAATGCTTTTCTCTATCGATCTTACTTCTTCCCAGTTTTCAAGAGTGAAACAGTTTCTCACTACGGTAACTATACTTCTTAATTTCTCTCCTTCAGGTGTCTCCTGAGTTCTACTTCCTTTTAGCACTGGGACTATTTATGGAATTATTTTAAGTTGCTATATGACATGTCTGCTCTCCAGAGAGGGAGGGAGGGAAAGTGAGAAATCCCTCCCCATAAGAGATGGCCCCAACATAATCCCTTTACCTCCATTTTCCTCAGGATTTTGGGCACACATGCACATATACCTGGCATGTTTTTTCCAAGCTGCTGTTTCTGGGATTTAAACTGTGCAATTGGCCATGTGGGATTCAATCACTTTAACCACCACACCATGGGTTGGCCCAACTATCAGGAATCTTTTAAAGTTCTCCTTTTTCCATGACAACTATTTGTTTCTTTTACAGAAACATGCTATTCTTTAAGAAAAAGAAAAAAAAAAGTTGTCTGCTGTTCAGTACTCTGTGTGACCTAAAAAAAGACTTAAAAAATAAATAAATAAATATGTTTGGTCACACTATTAAGTAATCTTACTCTATGAACACTGCAATGATGGTGAATAATACAATGCAAAGCTGCTATTACCAGTAGGTTTTCAATCTCACAACAGTGTGATTTTCTGGAAATGCTAACTAGTTGGAAGCTACAGATCTTCTATTACCCAGACTGGACAGATTAAAGGTGGTCTAGAGGAGGGTGCTGATTCTTTCCCTTGGACCCCCATTCTGGTCTACGACCTTTTCCAGAGCAAGCTCCTCATAAGCAGGTGTTTTCATAAAGACAGTCCAGAAAACAGTGTGGTCTAGAAGACAGACCCCAAAGGAGCACTCTAATATGGATACACAGTACCTCTGAGGAGTCTTTCCCTTGCCACACGCATGTTCAGTTGGTGCAAGTGTGAACCAACTACTAGAATCTGGCCCTGGCCCTCCTCCACATCGATGTCCTCTCCAAAGGGGAAGCAAGCTCAGGAGCAGAGTCTTAAGCTTCCTTCGAAGAGGAATACGAGCAATTTGATTTGTCCTGTGTGTGTGTGTGTGTGTGTGTGTGTGTATGTGTGTGTATGTGTGTGCAGATCATTTTCTCAAAGGGAGGCATCTCAAACCCAAAAACCATTATAAACAATTGTCTTATATTTTCAGCCATTCATCCTTAAAAAAAAATATAATTAGCTGTACTGAGCAAAAGAAAAACTGCTTTTACCACTTTAATTTAGTTGGTGAGATAGATCATTCTGAAGTTCTGCCTCTTATCTCTTATTCAGAATCTGTCCTAGAGGCTCAAAATAGAGACAAGTGTCAGGACTTCCGCATGATGCATTTACCAACTAAATTTTAATAAGAAGAAACTGTTTTTCTGTAGCCTAGTACACCTAATTGTGTTTTCAGGGTGAATGGCTGTAAATTTGAGGAAATGATATCCTTAAATGGTCTGCCTCAAAGAATCAGATGAAATAGTCTCCATTAAGCGGTAAAATTAAATTTAGGATAACACACTGTTTTTTAGAAAAATCTAAACCTGTATTTAATTTTATTAACAAGGGGCTTGAGAAACCTTGATATGAAGCTCTTTCCATATTATGAAGCAATTGCAATTTATGCTAAATATGCTTATCATAAAGACCCAAGCTTCAATGATTTCTTCAAATCTTAGGTGCAATCAATTATTGTAAATGATGTTCATAAGCTTGGAACTCAATTAATGCTCTCTATTGAGCTTGTTCCTCATAGCCTGTAAGGTAGAAAATCTTTCACATGCAGTAAAAATATCATTCGTTTATTCACTTCATTCACTTAATAAGAATTCCACTCAGTTCAACTAATAGTGTTTGTTCTCCTAACATGTGGTAAGTCAGAATGTGTTGCTATAGGGATTTAAAGATTTTTTTTTGAAAAGAAAATCTTTGTTATCAAGGAGTTTATTATTTAATAGTAGCCTTAGTGAAGCACAAATATTCTTTCTTTAACTGTTGACTGGGTTAATATTTTTAGCACAAACAAATGCTTTGAGGTTCAGAGGAATGTGGGATTACTTTTGAATGAAGGATCAGAGGATTCTTTATGGAGAATTTGGCAATTGAAGCCAGATAGGATTTAGACCAGTGGAGATAGGTACAGAATAGAATTATTTTGTTCTATGTTAAAAAGCCTCTTTTATGTCTCTTTTCTGCCTATGTAAGTGTTCAAACACAATGGACTATGTTGGTACTCATCTGTGACTTGTTTTTTTAATTTAACATTATACCTCAGAAATAGTTCAAAACCAGTACATGGAATTCAGTTTATACAAAATAATATATGTCATGATTTGCCATTCATTCTTCTTGTAATATTTATTTTTTATTAAAATTGTGTCATTGTTTTCATAATTTTAAACCATGATGAATGGTTCTTAGATGATTCCTATTTTTTTAACCAGTTCAAAAATTATTTGACTGGTTCCTCATTTGGAGAATTTAGATTATTTTCAAGTCATCATTAATATGAACACTGTGGCCATGGACAACTCTACCCACACAGGTACCCAACTCTGCCCATAGGTATGCCTTTGTTTAAAAATATTTCTACAAAGGACCAGTAGATGGCATAACGTGGTTCGAGTCCCAGACCCTGTGGCTTAAAACTCATGCTGGGCACATGTGTCTGCACACTCAAAATCTCGAGAAGAGAAAGGGGGAGGATGGGAGTATGACTTCTGACTTTCTGTCTCTCTGTCTTTCTCTGTCGCTCTGGTAAGTGCAGGTGCCCTATAACAAAACAAATGTCTCTCTAAAAAAAAAAAAATGTCACAAAGGATAATTAATAGACCATGGAGTATATGCATCAGAATTTGATAGATACAGTCAGATTTTAACATTGTAATTTATAATGATCAATGATCAATTTTTATTCCCATAAATAATATATGACTTACTGGTTTTCCTGTACTGCCCTCTACACAGAGTACTACTAAACTTTGATTTTATCTATTTGTTATGTGGAAAGTGGTTTTACATTGCTGTTACCACTTGAAACTCTACAAGTAATAGTTAAAAATGGATCACTGTGATTCGGGCAATGGCAGAAAAGCTTATTGTAGACTATGAATAACTAGAGTAACTAGAAATGCTGCCCGCTCTCTTCTCTTTCCTCCCACCCTCTAATTTTTTCCCCATATACATAAATAACATGTGAAGCTGTGAAAAAGGTAAGTAGAAGATATAGAACTGAAAAGTAAAATAACTGAAAAATAAGAGCTCATTCAACAGATCAGACAAATAATAGAATAGGAATGGATTTTTTTAAAGTTTATTTTGTGGGACCAGCAGTTAGCATAATGGCTATGTCGCTGGACTCCCATGTAGTCAACCGCGGTTCAAGTCCCAGACCCGGTGGCTTAAACTCACGCTGGGTGCATGTGCGTGTGTGCCCAAGATCCCAAGAGGAGAATGAGGAGAAGGGATTACAGTGTGGCCATCCCCCCGTGGGGTGATTTCTCACTTTCTGTCTGTCTGTCTATCTCTCGCTGTCTTTCTGGTGAGCGCATGCGCCCTATAGCCCTATAGCTAAAACCTCTAAAAAAAAAAAAAAGCTTATTTTGTGTTATGTGACACATACATACACACACACACACACACACACACACACATACATGCACAGAAAGACAGGTACAATCAGCAGGGGCCTGTCATGCCACTACCCTCCCTGCAGCCTTCCAGCCAGCCAGCATTTAGGAACATGTGTTCCCAGGGTGTTCCAGGTCAGTCTGCATCTGGACCACAGTTTTCCACAGGCTTCTGCACCAAAGAACAGTGTCCTATGACCTGTGCTTCCACCTTTGGACCAAGAATAGAAGCAATTTTTGAGAAAATATGGCCCAAAATTTTGAAAAGTGATGAGAAATATCAAACTATAGATAAAAAAATGATATATTCCCCTCAAGTCATAAAATACAAAGAAAACAATGCCAAGACATTGCAAGGTAAAACTACTGGAAAACAAAGACAAAAAATCTTAAATAGCAGTCAGAGAAGAAAGACCATGAACGCAATTGACATCTGATCCCTTAAGAAAAGTAAAGAGAGAGAAAGACATTGAAATGATATTAAAAGTGATGAAGAAAACAACTCCCAATCTAGAAGTCAATACTCTTTGAAAATATTCTTCTTAACAGAAAAGTTAAGAATATGTCAGACAATCAAAACAGCATTTTCTACAAGTGGAAATACACTAAGAATCATTAAAGGGAGCTTTTCTGACAGAAGGAAAATGATCTCAGATAAAGCATAGAAATTCAAGAAGGAACAAAAGTGATTTGAAAGTAAATATATTGTGAGGTTTAGATGAACATTGATTACATAAGACAACAACAATAATAATGATAACCAGAGAAATTTAAAGATGTGTTAAGATTCCCAGTAAGATCATAAAACGAGAGAAGAGAGTAAATGTACAGAGTTAAATTGTTCGCAGTTTCACGCATTCTCTTGGAAGTAGAAAAGTAGTAATTTATGTTAATCTTTAGTTAAAGCTGTGTGTTTTAGTTTCTAGGGTAATCTCTGAAAGTGAATTTAAAACTCTATAAACAAGGCCTGCCTTGTAGTTTAGTGTTTAAGAGAGCCAGATTCAACATTTCTGAGTTCAATTTGTACCCTGACCTGAAGCTTGAAAAAGATTCTGAGCACTTGTGCATGCATGCCCCAAATCCTAACAGGAAGGAGAAATAAAGAAAAACAGATTGCGGTGTGACCACACCTCATTCTCGGCTTTCTCCCTCTCTCTTTCTCTCAGTCTCTCTCAGGCAAGTATGCGTGCCCTCTGGCAATTAAAAAAAATATATAAATATAAACAATAAACTTCTAACAGTGGGAAATTAAAGACTTAAAAATGTCCCTTCCTGGGCCAGCAGGTGGTATGGTGGTTGAGGCACTGGATCTCACACGGCCAACCTCACAGATGGAGTCCCAGACACTGTTGCCTGAAAAACATTTTGGGCATGTATGCGTGTGTACCCCGAAATCCTAACAGGAGAATAGAGAAGAAGGGATTGTGGGTAGCCATCCATCTTAAGAAGTTATTTCCCACTTTTCTTCTCTTGCCTTCTCTCTCTGGTGAGTGCACACACCCGGTAGCCCAAAAACAAACAAACAAAATTCTGATATTAAGATATAGAAAGTGAGAAATTACCTCCCAGGGGGATGGCCATGCTACAATCCCTTCTCCTCCATTCTCTTGGGATCTTGGGCACACACGCACATGCACCCGAGGCGAGTTTAAGCTACTGGGTCTGGGACTTGAACCGCGATCGGCTACATGGCAGTTCAGCGACATAGCCATTACACTAACTGCTGGTCCTAAAAATTTTTAAAAGTTTAAAAATCTGAAAGCAAACAATCAATAT
This sequence comes from Tupaia tana, assembly GCA_026018925.1. Classification (NCBI taxonomy): domain Eukaryota; kingdom Metazoa; phylum Chordata; class Mammalia; order Scandentia; family Tupaiidae; genus Tupaia; species Tupaia tana. The sequence goes on from JAKSZU010000004.1 coordinate 64,877,008, forward strand.
CGAAAAGCAAAACCTTTTCTAAAGAAATCAATAAAGAAGAAAAGACTATTAAAAGGATGTAAGAAAGAGAAAAAATATTAAATTGTATATTTAAATAAGAACATGTCTCAAATTTTATTAAAGATATAAAACAGTATTGTTATGTGCTGAGTAAAAAAGTTTGATCTTAATTATAAATTTACCAAAAAATTGATAAAAGTTTAAAAAAAGTCTTCAGCCACAGTAGTGTGTGCTGCTAAGACACTTTGTAGGCTGTGATTTAATGGGAGCCCTCGGTTTAAATCTTGGTCCAGATTAAAGACTGAGTTCAGTGGTGTGTGACTGTAATCCCAGTGACCTGGGAAGGCTGAAGAAGGACTGGGGCATGAGGCTGGTCTGGGCAACAGATTGAGACCCTGTTAAAAATTGTGTTGGGTGGGACTAGCAGATGGCATAATGGTTATGTTACTGGACTTTGATATAGTTGACTGCCGTTCGAGTTCGGGACCAGGTGGCTTGAAACTCATACCGTGTATGTCTACATGTGTGCCCAAAATCCCAACAGGAAAATGGAGGAGAAAGAATTGTGGTGTGGCCATCCCCCCAGGGGATGATTTATTGCTTTCTGTCTCTCTGTGTCTCTCTGGAGAGGGCATGCATTCTATAGCAAAAATATCTTTCAAAAAAAAAAATAGAGTTGGACATAGCAACATGTTCCTATAGTCCCTCTGTGAGAGAGTGAGAGCCCAAATATAGAAAAAGATATGCCATCCAAAAATTAAACAGTTTGTATGCTTAATATTAGACAATGACAATTTTAAGGTAAAGAACACTTCAGATAAAAATGAGGAGTATGTCATAGTAATGAAAAGGGAAAAATAATTTTGAATATCTATGCGTGTAATTATATTCATTTATGTAATATATATCATTAAAAATCCACAAAATTTTAAAGAGAAATAGATATATCATAAATCATACTGTAAGATTTAACTTGCCTCAGTTGATAATGAACAAAACAAGTCAAATAAAATCATTAATGAAGTTATAAAATATTTAAACAAGACCAGTAAACAACTTAGTTGGCCTATATTAAATGCCACATGCTACAACTATGGAATATATTTTCAAGTGCACATAAATAACCTACCAAAACCAGTATACTTTTTAGACAATTCTCAACAAATTTTAAAGTATTGAAATCATTCTATTATACTTCATTTAAGCCAGAAATAGAAAAACAAAAAATAGAAAATTTCCAAATACTTAAATAATAGCAAACTATTTTTATCTACCTTTCTTTTATCTATCCATATGTAACAAAATAATTGTATTTTATAGGAATACACTGTTTTATCATTGAAAAACCAATCTATTTTAATCTGTTACACTTTCAAAATAAATAATTAAAACATATTATCTTTTATTAAATTGTTTTAATGAAAGAAAGACAGACAAAAGTTAGACTCTGGAGCTAATGCAATAAGGTAAGAAGATGTAAAAAAGTATAAGAATTGAAATGCCATCACTAGTGTCATGAATTGTGTATTTAGAAATTAAAAGGAACTACAAATTTACTAAGTTAGGGATAATCATAATTTTTATGTAAATTCAACATGTCACTAAATAGGTAAATCCAAATCATTTGTATTTCTATGTTAAGCAAAATAAAATTATTCAATACTGTTTTTAAATGAAACTATTTCTGGGACCAGCAGTTAGTGTAATGACTATGTCGCTGGACTCCCACATAGTCAACCTGGTTCGAGTCCCAGACCCAGTGGCTTAAACTCACGCTGGGCGCATGTGCGTGCGTGCCCAAGATCCTGAGAGGAGAATGGAGGAGAAGGGATTGCGGTGTGGCCATCCCCTCGGGGGGGGGGGGGGGGTGGTGGTGGTGGTGGTGATTTCTCACTTTCTGTCTCTCTGTTTCTCTCTGTCTGTCTGGCGAGTGCACGCGTCCTATAGCAAAAACCTCTCCAAAAAAATAAATAAAAGAAACTATTTTTAATAGCAAAATAAACATTGGATGCATTATCCTCTACACTGATAAGTATAAACAAATTAAGAAGAAAATTTAAAATGACCTAAATAAATATATGATGCATTCTGTTTATCCATTGGAAAAGTCAGCACTTTAATAATAGGACTTCTGGCCTAATCTCTGTGGTGCAGGTAGTGTTCTGAAAAGTGCTGGAAGCCAATTTTTTGCCCATGGGATTTGGTGCCATGTCAACCTGAAACATGCTGGATATGCACACTTGTCCAAGATCCTGACTGGCTGGAGGGATTAGGGGAGGGGATCAAGGTATGGGAGGACTTTGTGAAGGCTGCCTTTCTTTCTCTCAATAAATGTACTCTATATTGCTCACTCGCTCGCTCTCTCTTATAGATGAAGTAAAATAAATGAACTTAAAAAATAGGTTTTCTTCAGAAACGGAAATATATTTCCATTGCAATCTTGCACACTCGGCAGAATCTCAGTAAAAAATCTACCAGTTTTTTTTGGGGAATGAACATTGATACCCCCTTTTAAAATTTATGTATAAATGTAAAGGGCTAAGAAAACCAGTATGATGACTCAAGAAAAATAAAATACTTGGATGAGTTACTTACCGAATATCAGACTTAGTATAAAACTACATAATAAACTATTGAGAAATCAATGTAAAAAGGGAATTATAGATGTACTATGAAAAATGTGTACATCTCAAGAGTACAACATCAGATCCCTAGTTCACACTCCAAACAAAAATTATTTTAAGGTCAATAGTAGATAGAAATGTAAAAGTAAAGTAATAAGAGTTCTATAATAAAACACTAGTATTTTTATGAGCTTAATATGCCTCATAATTTTTTTAAGTAAGACACATAAAAAACCCTCACAGTTAAGTGTGTATTAGTTTGATAAACTACATTTAATTTAGGAATTATTCATTTTAAAAAAGTACTCTCTTGAGAGTAAAAAGCTATACCATAAAGTAGGAGAAAATAAGTACAATATATTTAATAAATAAAATACTTGAGCCTGCTCTGCTCTGTTGTTTCAGGCAGCCAAATCCAGATGGCTGAGTGCACGGTTTTAGTCCTGGACCCAGTGGCTCCAGAAACACACGGGGCATGAACATGCACGTTCAACATCCTGAAAGGAGGGAGAGAAGGAGGAGAAGGTATTGTGGCATGACCATTCTCCCCTGGGCATGGAGTGGGGATGGGGGGTGCTTTTTCCTTTCTTGCTCTTTGTCTCTCTTTTTCTGGTGAGTGCATACACCCTATACAGGGGCAAAACAAACAACCAACCACTATATCAAGAAAATAAAAGAACAACTACAAATTAATAAAATGATAAACCAATAGATAAAATGGTATTATTAGAGCATAGCTTGTTTATTCTTTATGTATTATCTAGTATTACCTAAGGCTACTTTTCCACTGCAATGGTAGAACTAGATAGTCATGACCAAAGCTGCATTTCCCACCTGTCTAAAATGTATTATCTGGCCCTTTAAGAAAAAACTTGTTAACTCCTTCAGGATTACCTGGATTTCCATAGACTTTACCTACTTCTTGTGCAGGATGACCCTGATTTCCAAAGACTTTACTTACTTCTTGTGCTGTGTAAATAAGTGGCTTCATAATGATATGCTGTTCAACATGGCAGTCAGTAGCTATGGGTAGCAATGGAAATCTTTTAATGCAGCAAATCCTCTTGAGATGTTCTACAAGTGAGTTTTGAGAACTAAACATGAAAAAGTGTAAAAATATCATTAATAGTATATATGCCGACTATACATTGAAATAATGTTTTGAATATATTAATTACATAAAAACACATTGTTATAATTAATTTCATTTTCATTTTGAATTTTTATTATGTGGCCCCTTAGAAAAATGTAAATTATGCTTTTGACTTCTATGTTTGGCTTACGCTGTATTTCTGTTGAACAGCATTGACTAAGAAGAGAAGGGGTAGACCAGAGAAAGGAAGCTGTGGTACCATGTCTGAGGGAGAAAAGTAACTCTGATGATTATTATTTGTTTTATAATAATAACCCCTGACTTGGCTGTAATAGAATGATTCACTATTGCTTTCCTAGGACTATATAGGCACATCTTTTTCTATGCAAATTAGGTGATTTTTTTTTTAAATTATGATTACTAACAAATAGTCATAAAACCAGGAAATTTTGTTAAATGGTAAAGTTGAAAGAGTTGGATTATTACTTAGTATGACATGGTAGTTGAGAAATGAAAGATCCACATTTCTTAAAATACTCTAATCATGAAAACTGATCAAGATAAAAATCTAAGTTATCCTAGTGATAAATTGAAATTTTAATAGAAAACCTTTCCCCAAATGAAATGCCAGGTTGCACAATCATTTCAAAATAAATAAAACCCCTTAATAACATTTGTAATAAAAGTTCTTGGCAAAATTATTCCACAATCTTATAATGGGCATCAATGAAACAACTATAGCTATCATGATGTTTAAAGGTGAGAGACTAAAAGCTGTCACCTATAAAATGACAAACAGGGGCACTGCTGTCTACACTTGCCCATTACTTCTATTCATCACTGTATCAGGTACATATCCGATGCATCGAGATTAAAAAAAAAAAAAAAGCAAAAAAGATAAGAAAAGGAATAAAAACTTAGACCACAAATAAATAAAACTAGTAATTGGAAAGGAAGAGATAAACTGCCATTATTTAGAGATAATATGATTATCAATAAGTAAAAAAAAAACCAGTCGATTCAATTATTATAATTACAGAGTTTAGCAAGTCTGCTTCACAAAATAGCTTAAACAAATTAATCCTATTCCTCTATATCAGAGGTCAATAAACTACTACCTTCTGGCCAAATCCAGCTGTCATGTGGGTGGTAATTAAACATTTATTGGAATCACCACAACCATTTGTTAATATATTGTCTAGGATTTCTTTTCTTTCTTCCTCAATGTTCTAATTGCTTTATTTAAATCGACTCATAATTGTACATATTTATGGGATATGATGTGATTTTTCAATACAAAAATACAATGCGTGATGATTTAATCAGTGTACTTGGCATATCCATTGTCTAGCTTTTGTTAGTACTTTGTGTTGGGAACATTCAAACCCTGTTTTAGCTAATCTGAGATATATAATGTTATTGTTAACTATAGTTACCCTGCTATACCTTAAAATGCTAGAACGTGTTTCTCTTCTCTAATTTTGTATTTCCTCTCCCCTTTCCTTTCCAAGTTTCTAGTAACCACTACTACTCTATTTCTGTGAGGTTATCTTTTTTTAAATTTCCGCATATGAGTAAGAACATTTGGTACTTCTCTTTCTGTGCCAGGTTTATTTCACTTAACATAATGTCCTCCAGGTTTACCCATGTTGTGTGAGATGACAGGATTTCATTCTTTGTAATGGCCAAACAGTATTTTATTGTGTATGTGTATATCACATTTTCTTTACCCATTCATCTATAGACAGATTAATTCTATATCTTATCAAGTGTGAGTAGTACTAGTAATAAATATTGAACTGCAGATATCCCTACAAAATACTGATTTCCTCTCCTTTGGCTGTATGCCTACCGGTGGGATTGCTGTATCGTGTGGAAGTTCAAGTTTTAGTTTACTTTTTTTTTCCCCCTCATTCTAGTTTTGAGAGAAAGAGGTTTCAGCTTTTCCTCATTTGGTATGTTAGCTGTAGGTTTGACATATATGGCCTTTATGATGTTGAGGTGTGTTTTCTACACCTAATTTGTTGAACTTTTTTATCATGAAGGGATGATGGGTTTTAGCAAATGATTTTTCTCAATCTTTTGAAACAATATGGTTTTTGTCCTTCATTCTGTCAACCCTAGTGTATCACATTTATTGAGTTACATATGTTGAACTATTCTTGCATTGCTAGGATATACCTCACTTGATCATGGTGAATAATCTTTCCAATGTGCTGATGAATGTGCTTTCCTGCTATTTTGTTATAAATTTTTTAAAAGTCTATTTCTTCCATGAGCAAGAGAGACAGAGAGACAGTAACAGTGTTTCAAACAAGGTATTAAGACATGATCCACTCCCAACCTCACCCAGCTCCAGACCATGAGTGTGCATGTGTCCAGCATACTCAGGGAGGTCTCCAAACATGACCTGGAACCTTCCCATGTGGGTTAATCTTGGAGAATGTCGCTTTTACCACTGCACCATCACCTGACCCCATAGTTGGGACTTTTTTGCAACTATGTTCATCAAGGATATTGGTCTATAGTTGTTTTTTTTTAATTTTTTTTCTTTGATGGTGCTATCATTGCCTAGTTTCATATCAGGGTAATGACTTGTCTTATAAAATAAACTTGGGAGCGTTCTTTCCTGTTTCGGTTTTTTTGTAGTAGTTTGAGGGCTATTAGTAATAGTTCCTCTTCAATTATTTTGTAAAATTAAGTAGCATAGCAATCTGGTCCTGGGATCAACCTTTATTTATTAGTACTGTTATTAATCACTGTATATCTTTACAGCATACGAAATGAATTTTGCCACCTTGAATATACTGCATAGTGGTCCAGTCAAAGATATTACCATACACGTTAATATCAGCAGACAAGTTTCCATTTTTGTGTTCCTTAAATGTTGTGCTCCTTTCCCCCCGATTCTCTCCTCCCCTCCCTGTTGCCCTCCATTCTGCACTATCTTCAGTTTGCTATTATTATTAGTTATTAATTTCAGAGAAGTAGTTTTAGGTTTAATGAATCAAAATTTTAAAAAGTTAAGAAAAATTTACTTAAGACCAAAAGTCAGGGATCAGGCTAGGATTTGTCCGGATAGTAGGTAGAGACTGAAAATGAAAAAAAAAAAACAACAACAACAACAACAACAACAAATATGGACAGAGCTAAAATCTAGTAACAAATCAACTATAATTTTCTTTTGAGACAATTTTTTTTCTCTATTCCCCCTTTACCAAAGAGAAGCATAAACTACTTTTTTTTGCAAAAATAGTAAGTTTAGTCTCAATTTGGTCTGTTTTTCTTTTTTTTTTCCACAAACCCCAATAAGAACAATTGATTTAGTTGGCTTTGCTGGAACCTTTCATAAAAAACTTCAGATTAGACTCTTTAAAAAGCTTCCCAAGGCTACTGAGCCAAGTCAGGAATTCACCATCTGACTGTGCCTTTAAGTACCTGTATTTGTAAGTTTTCAGGCCCTCAGGAAGTGACATTCTTACCTACCAGGAACAGCCATTTATGTTACCAGACAATCTTTCCAAGAGCTTCTGTTGGATTGCTTGAGAACAATCTTAGTTTTTTAGCTTTCTGGTCATATCTCCAGTTCTGACTTCAAGTCAAAGCCCTGGCAGTAATCAGTGTTTCCAATTTCTGATGTCAATTAGAGTTTTTTTCTTTGATGGAAGACATTTAATTACTGATTCGGTCCTTACTCATTATTTACCTTTGTAGGTCTATTTTTCTTTCTGTTTTAATCTGGATATGTTATATGTGCACAGGAATTTATCTATTTCAATTAATTTTCCAGTTTGTTGGTGTATAGTTGTTCATAATAGACTAATGATCTTTTGTATTTCTGCAGTATCGATTATAATATCTCCTTTCCTGTTTCTATTTTTTTTTTTAAATCTGGGATTTTTTTTCTTTTTCTCTTAGTTATTCTAGGTAATGGTTTAGCAATTTTATCTTCAAAACCAATTTTTTTTTTCATTTCTTTGTTTTAGTTTCAATTTTCTTTTCTGTTCTTTTCTTTACTATTTCTTTCCTTCTGCTAATTTTGTGTTTAATATTTTCTAGTTTCTTAAAGTGGATCATTAGGTTGCTCATTTTGATCTTTTATTTTTTGATTTATGCAGTCATTGCTATACATTTCTTAGTACTGTCCTTGGTGAATCTCATGTTCTGGTAAGTTGTGTTCTCATTTTCCCATGTCTGCCTTAATTTTTTCATTGATTCAATGGTCATTTATTAATAGGAGAATGCTGTTTGGCTTCCATGTATTCGTATGCTTTCCTCATTATTAATTTCTAGGTTCATTGTATTATGGTCAATAAAGATACTATACATGATCTCCAGTTTTCTAAATTTTTAAAAATTTGCCTGAGGGTGCACATGCTCACTAGAGAGACAGAAAGAGAAAGCACTCCCCACACACACACCTGGGATATCACCATGCTACAATTCCTTCTCCTCCATTTTGCCATCCCATTCAGATTTGGGTCAACTGCACCTATGCATTTTTTTCAAGCTGCCAGAACTGGGATTTGAACCTTATGGCTGCCTTGTAAGATGCAGCTCCCTTAACCATCAGGATAACCCTTTCTAAATTTTGGGGGGACTTGTTTTGTGACCAAATGTAGCATGTATCCTGAAGAATGTTTCATGTACTGAGGAGAAGAATGTATATTCTGCTGCTATTGGATAAAATATTCTGTGAGTGTCTGTTAGGTACATTTGACCTGTGATGCATTTAAGTTTTATGTTTATTTGTTGACTTTCTGTCTAGATGATCTATTCAAGGCTGAGAGTAGGGTGCTGAAGTCTTTGATGATTCTTATATTGGAGCCATAACTTCCTTTAGTTCCAATAATATTTGTTTCATATGTTTGGGTCTTTTCTGATGTTAAATATATTTATTATTATATCTTCCTGCTGAATTGATCCCTTTATCCTCGTATAAAGATCTTCTTGGTTTCTTTTTATAGTTTTTGTCTTAAAGTCTATTTTATTTAATGTAAGAATGGCTACTCTTGCTTGTTTTTTATTTTAAATTGCATGAAATATCTTTTTCCATCTCTAACTTTCGGTCTTTGTGTTTTTGCGAGTGAAGTGAGATTTATTTTTAAATAATTATTTATTTAATTTTATGTATTATCATTTTTTAAAATTTGCTACAGGGCAAGTGTGCTCACCAGAGAGAGAAAGAGAGACAGAGAGGGAAAGTGAGAAAACTAGCACCCAGGTCCAGGATTGGAACCATGGTCAGCCATGTGGGAGTCCAGTGCTTTAACCATCATACCACCTGCTGGCCCAAAGCGAGAGTTTTATAGGCAGTATGTTGTTTGGTCTTGTTTTTGTATCCATTCAGCCTGTCTATTATTACTTTTATTATTATTATTTAATTTGCTATCAGACATATGTGCTCACTGGAGAGAGATAGGGGGTGAGGAGATACCTCCCTTGGGGACTGGCATCACTGTAATACCTTCTCTACTCTTCTCTTGGGATTTTGGACACATTCACATGTGTGGTTGGTGTGTTTTTCAAGAAGCCAGGTTTGAGTCTTGAAGCACATAGTTGCCATGTGGGATCTAGCACCTTAACCACCACACCATCAGCTGGCCCAGTCTACAATTTTTTAATTAAGAGATTTACATTTACATTCAGGGTTATTATAGGTAGGTGAGATCTTGCTCCTGTTATTTGTTAGACATTTTCTGGTTGTCTTGTATATTTTTTGTTTGTTTCTTCTACTCTTACTGTCCATCTTTGCAGTTTGATGACTTTTTCTAAGAACTTGTCCCGTAGTGCTGATTTGGCATGGTATTTTGATTTAGGTTCTGAGTGGGCACAGTAGCGTAGTGTGTCTGGAATTTCTCTGGTTGTGATCAATATCATCGGTGTCTGTGATATCACAGACTGAGTGTTGCAGTGGTAGTGGATCAGCTTTGCTGGAGGCGAGGATCTCCAAGTGGGCCAGTTGGTGTCAGGAGGGGTATGGACCAGATGCACATCAGCAATCTCCTTCACGGAGGCCTGGCTGGAAGAGCTGGCCCACTACACCTGGAGAGGTCCGGCAGGGCATGTGGGCTTCAAGCAATTGAGCTGTGGTGGGTGCACAGTCTGATGTGTGTCAGGGGGTTGGATAGCAGCACCTGCAAGATTCCTATGGGGCACAGTTGCTCAGGCAATAAAGCTGTAATGGGTGCCTGGAACAGCAGGGGCCAGGAGAGTCCACTCATAGTGCCTCTGGGCTCCTCGCCCCCAGGCCATGGGACACTAGGTGGTAGAGCTGCAGTAGTCATCCAGCAGGGACGAAGAATACCAATGGTCAGTGTCTGGGGAGTGCCCACATGAATTCACCTGTTCCTGGGAGCGACTTTCTCATCATGCTGGTCCCTCTGTATCCTGGGTGTATGCTGCAGCGTGGGCTAAGATGGTGGGGTCACGACCTTACTCTTCAGTCTAGTTGGGGTGTCAGCTGTAGTCATCTACATAGGCATGGTAGGATGTCTGCGGGTTCTCAGAGATGTGGAGACCTGGGGGATATTAGTCTTCAGTGTAGGCTCCACTTTAGCAGTGGCTGTGTTCTCAAAAGGGCATAGTGCTGTAGCGTCCTGGGTCCTGAGGATCTTGTCGTGGAATAGTGCTGCAGTGTCCTGGGTCCTGCAGATCTTGTCTTGGACTTCTTTCTTGCAACAATGGCAGAGTTAATTGATTACAATAGTGACTAGCTGGCCCAGAGTGTCACTGCCAGGTCCTTTACAGAAAACCTTGTTCTACAGCAGGAATAATCAAATAAAAATATAATAGAAAACTAAGATACAATGTACAAAGTAATACAAATTTACTTTTTATGTTATGTACCTATAAATTGGCCTAGCAAAGGATGAACACTGCTTTTATGGAGATAATTTATTAAATGACTTAAAAATATACTAACTAAATGGGAAGATATTCTATACATATGGATGTGACAATTTGTCATTATAATGTAAAATTCTCTTCTAAATTAATCTATAATCTCAAGATAATATCAATAAAAAATGCAGCTTGGTCTTTTTAGAAAGTTGCTAAACTCTAAACTCTGTATAGGAGAATAATGATCCATAAGAGGAAGAATAAAGAGAGTATCCTCTCTTCCATATATCTAGATAAATCTCAAATCTACTTACTAAAAATAATGTGATATTCACCAAGAAAGAAGTAGCCAAAGGAACAGAACTCAGAAGAACAAAAAAAATTTTATATAGAAAAATAATTTATGATAAATTATGTAAAGTGTTTATGTGTACTATTTATTAATAGTAAACTGTTTCAAAATTGTTTACTATCTAGAAAAAATAAATTTGGATCATTAATTTATATCACACACACAAGTGAGGTTCTGATGTATTAGATATCTAAATGCTAAAGTTAGACAATAAAACTGCTGAAAGAAAAGAAAGAAAACTTGAATCATGAGTGTTGAAAATATCAAAATCCTTCAAAGCAAAACTCATGGTACAATACTATGACTGGATTTGATTATGTGAAATTAACAGTGTACATAGTATGCAGTAAATATATGAATTCCAAAAATCACAGTAATAAAAGAAAAATAAAAATTAACTAAAAGTGTGTAAAGGCTATGTTTATATTTTACAGAAAGGTAAGCCCAAATTGATCATAAATACCTTAAGAGATACTCAATTCTCACCAGTAACAAATTAATAAAATAAAAATGATACAATCATTTATATATGTGAGATAAGCAAATAATTATTAATAAAACCATATTTATAGAGAATACAGAACAATAGAAACACTCAGGCCCTTTTGGTAAACTTGTACTTACTCCAAAAATTAATCTGCAGTACTTATAAAATTAAGTATATCTGTAAACTCAATCAGAGTACTCCTGTGCTGAACGTATATACATATTTACTGTGTTTGTGGACCTCCTGGTTATGGAGTATGTGTTCACCGTTACTCACTCTGAATGCATCCTTAATAAGTATGCCTCCACACTTATTGCACATGTTTTCATCCTTTCTGAGTATGTGACCATTTTTATACTCTTGCTGCCCATGCATACGTATTTATGAGTATATATTTGGCCTTATTGTCACGTGTTCATCATCGCTGACTCTTTGTGCCTGCCGTCTGAGTGTAACTTAGAAAGTCTGCTCCCATAATGTATCTTAGAGAAATTATTTCGTAGTTCCTAAGAGGCTATGTATGAGGGTATTCATTATGTATTATAGCAGAGGCAACCTAGTTAGAGAATAGACAAGCAAATGTGGAGGATGCCTATATCAGATAATTCTACACATATTTAGAAGGCACAAACTAATGCTGTCACAGGTAAATAGACACTTACAAAAATGGTGCTAAGGGAAAAAATAAGAAGCAGTGCAATATTGATTTATATAGTTCAAAACATACACATAAAAACACTTTTTATTTGGAAAAGATACATGAAAGTTAAGGACATATTTAAATGCTTCATTTTAATTTTTTCAAATTTTCAAGTTATATTCCTTTCATGAGGGAGAGAGAAAGAATGCTAGAACTCAACGTGTACAAGGAGGAACAGACACTCCTGATAGGGCCGGGTCATGCTGCAATCCACTTCCCCCAGCCCTCCAGCTCATCAGGATCTTGGGTGTGCACACCCCACCATGTTTTAGGTTGACTTGGGATCCAAACTCACAGTTGGTCCTGAGGTTTCCAACACTTCAGATCAGAATGCTACCACCTGCACCAAGGAAGCTGGGCCTACCTAAATAATTTGTAATATGTACTTAGTGGGTGCAGGATTGAATGGGAACCAAGATCTAGGGTGAAGGAAGAGAATACAAGAGAGAGGCCTTGCATCAACATGATGGCTGTGCTTATAAATGCAAGTGCCCTGAGTAGGCAAATGGCCTCCTAAATTTACAAATCACTGCAGCTCTGATGATGAGAAATCTGGCTAACTCACCTGTTTGTAGCTTATACATAGTGAGAGCAGAAAACAATGATGAATGAAAGAGAAAATGTCAAATTGAATTTATAACACTTAGACTATCACAACCAGTATATATTGAGCAGAGCATATTATAATGCCTTTTGAAGGTATCTTAGTACATCTTTATCAAAAATTATATGAGATAATTCAGTCTATCCTGACTACATAATTTATTTGATTTTTATTTAGTTCCGAATGATCCTCATCATAATTTTTAATATGATTTAAATATTTTTTTTCCTGAATTATAGTAAATACGCTTTGCAACGTCATTCTTCCTAGATGGAATTAAATTACTTACCTTGGTAATGGAGAGTCACCAGAAGGATGTAAATGAGTTGTTAACATGGCACTTCATTGCCACAATAATTTAGAGCCACTAGCTAGCTTGATGTGTCTGCAATAAATGTTTTATTATTTAGGAAAAATACACTCTACAAGTTGCAATGTGCCATGCTCATTCATGCTGTAAATCAACAAAGATCAGCAGACTGAATAGAAAAATGAAAAGCTTATTTAGAAACTGACATAAGCTTTCAGATGAGCAGGGATGGTTGAAGTTAACTGCATTCATTTTTCTTTGCTTGTCATACTTGCCACTTGAATTTCACTGCTAAAGATAGAAGATAGTTTTGCTTTATGAAATTATATCCACAGAAACAGTGTTTGCATTTATATAGATATAGTTATAATAAAGTAGAATATAAAGAAGCTACACTAACGTGATAGTAACCCCAAATTTATGAAGTGTGGGATGGAGTTTGCTACCTTATATCTCTAGACTCAGTGAAATCATTCCATGGAGATCAAGGCTTATGTAAAAAACCAGGGCATGCCCTGGAACTGTATTGTAATCGCTGAACATACTGTAAAGCACCGTTCAGTTTAGTCTTTGTAAAGTACCTAGCAATCTTTCCCTTAGTTGCTTTGTTTCCACTTCTATGGGCTCAAGATCCCAGAAAAATTAACAAGCTACAGTAGGATCAGGGGAGAGATTAATATATATCTGTGAAGTGTGGTCCCCACCTTGAGAACTCCCCGACACTCACCATCCTGCTTTAGAAAATGCCGAAGTGGGCTACAGATGAGGTCCTTGGTGTTGAAACAGTGAAGAAAGTGCTGCTGAGCCTGGTGCCTCCCCATGTCCTATGGAAGTTAGCGTCTTGGGCTACCAAATGCCAAATTCTTCTTTGTGATGGAGCCACGAGTTATAGACGCCCTCCCATCTTAATATACCTTTATAATAGCATAGTTAAGACCTTTATTCTCACACATTGCTTTCTAACCTATACTATATAATGATCCTTTTCTACTTAAAGTGTATCAGGGAATCTTAATTGCTGCTAACCACCATACTGAGATGAGCTCATGGTTGATAGAGACTTGCCACATATGTTAGGGTCTGAAGCCTAAGTTGAAAATAAAGTTTTATTTTTGACTTATTTGTGTTGGTGAAAAAAATCCTCCTAAAAGAGGACCATGTAAGTTATAAGGGAAATGTAGCTAGGTGTGACTAGATGGAAAAGAGGCAGTTGGTAACGAACATCTCTGTGGTGCTTCACATGAGGTCCAGCTGGTAGAAATCCAGGCGAAAATCCCTGAGGTTCTAACTGGGTGTGAGCATAATGAAACCCAATGATACCAGAATGCAGAAGAGTAGTTAAAACTGTATTTGGGGATGAGAGAGCTGTAATTTATGCATAGTCAAGTTTGAAAGTCTTAGAATTATAGTTAATGAACGTTGGAGGCTAGCCCTGTGGTGCAGTAGTAATGTGCTGCTCAAGAGAAGCTGGATCCCACCTGGCAACCTTGATTTGAACCTCTGTCATGGTCAGCGGGCAGGGTTGAATGTCCAAGATCCGGCTAACTAGAGGACTATAGGAGGGAATCATGGTGTGACCAGACCCTGTGGAGAGTGCTACTCTCTTTCTCCTTCTCTCTCTCTCTCTGCCGTGAATCAATTTTTAAAAGTTGACAATGTCTATCAATCCATCTACGCCATATCCTAAGATCTAGAAAATTTCCACTACCCTAGCAAGATCTCTGTACCTCTTTCCAAACAAAATCACTCTCTACCCTAGGCAACCAGTGTTTTATTTTGTGTCATCATGTGTTGCTTTTGTATGTTTTTCAACTTTATACTAATAAAGACTTACATTACAATTACGTACACTTATGCCCACCCTCTTTCACTTAATTGAACATCTGTAGGATTCATCCCTTCTTTTAGAAAATCGATAATTATTCTTTTGTACTCTAAAGAAGTATTGTGTTGTGTACATATACTACAATTTGTTTTTTCTTTCTACAATTGATGAATTACTAAGTTGTTTCCATTTATTGTGATTGCAAATAGCAATAAATAGAACTGCTAGGAATATTCATATAAAAATTTCATTTGAACTTGTGATTTTATTTCTCTTGGGTAAATACCTAAGAGTGAAATTGCTGGGTAAATGAACATATAACTTTATAAGAAGTAGCCAAAATTTTCCAAGCTAGGGGCACTTTTTTTGTATCCTCAACAAACGATTTATGAAAGTTCTGATTGTTTCACATCCTTACCAACCCTTGGTGTTATCAGTTAAAATTATACAGTTTAAAAACAATCTGAGGCAGATATAATACAAAGTTTAAAATTATACATAAATATTCATATCATGCTTATAATAGTCAAAGCATTATTTAAGGCTATAAATTAGAAACATACCTTAAAAAATTAGTATTCATCATACAGCAAAATGATTTCATTCGCATTCATCCTTGCCTCCCTTTGATAAGTCAGTGTGTATTTTTTCATCACCTCAGTGAAATATCAGGAATTGATATTAGCTCGCTAAGATGAACACTGACTGTTTTAGGATACTGAACTATAAAAGTATCTGGAATTAATATAGAGCCTGAAAAACTTCATCCTTGTCTAATATTTGTTGTACTCAATTTCTTAGATCTTGCAAAAAGTCTGGAAATGTGAATATCTAAGAGATGAGAATTGTCAACTGTGAAAGAATTTATCCTTTCTATTTGTTTTTTAATTGGAGATGATATTAAAGAGAAGGGAGGGAGAAACTGAGACAGAGAGAGCTATGCATCTGAAGTCTGTGAAACTCTGGGGGGTCTGTATACAGAGAAATAGTCCTTGATCATTCTGAAGTATTGTGCTAAATTTGGCATGCATAGGATGTCAGAATGTATATGTGGGGTGGGGTAGAATTATGCTCTCAGAAAAGTTTGAGACAATAACTTAGAAAGCTCTACTACCATCCTGGTGCTTTTTGACCAAGTCTACTAAGAGAGTCAACGTATGCTTTGCAATTACCTTCTTTGGCTCTTACGTGTGTAACACACAGAAATTACTTTATTATTTCATATAAGTTTAGTTAGAAAACTTCAAAATCATTCCTTAAAATCACAGACATAATTCTGCCAGCCCAATGTGGATAAAGTTCTTAATGCTTATTAAAAGGAAGGAAGAGCATTGCTTTCCAACTTCACTTTGATGATAAAAGAGAGCCTTCCTGCCTATTTTGTGAAAATAAAGTGGAATGTCTAAACATGCAATGAAGAACACTCACAGGTAAGGCTTATGAACCATGACTAACCTTGTCTCTGTGCATTTTAGCACATCTTCCCAAGATGACCCAACTTTCATGCTGCCCCAGTTTAATCCGAAATTAACCTTCATGATGCCATTTCCTGTGTGGCGTCTGCCTTTGAGTGGTGTCATTGTCACACAGTGATTTGGTTCACTAGTTCACGGTGTTCATTTGGACAAGTTACCACTAATGTGTCTATGCTTCAGTATCCTCCACTGTGAAGGAGAAATGACCCTGTTAACAGCATGCCTCCCTGAGGTGCTGTGATGGACAGCCAATACAATTATTGTGGAACATTTTACCTGATGCAAAAAAAAGAGTTTTTATGGGAAAGTTATATGACCTTCTCCCTGGCATTACATAATGGCTCAGAGAGCTTGGGGTATTGCTTCATAAAAATATTTACTTAGAAAATGCTTTGTCAACTTTGAACAACCAGTGTTTTTGTAGTATAGAATATTAAGACCACTTTTATTACTTTTGGTATCATCAATTATTATTATTATAACTATGAGAAAAAATGTGAAGAAAGACTGACAATTGTGGACAGAATAGAGTTTTCAAAAGTATAATGAACGAGCTAAGCCATAATACATTATTATGTTCCTACCATTAGCTCAGCCATCCTGAAATCTCTACAGGTGTTTATGATAGAAGTGGGAATAACGTCTAAGAATTTTCTTATTCACACACAAAAAAAGAAAAATACAAGCTATGAATTTTATTCCAGTGTAAGACACCTTACATAGTATGGAACACTCAAATAACTCCACCGAAGTAGCAATGTAATGATAAGACTGATTAATTGAAAAACAACTAAAATCAAAACCTCAATTGGGTGCATTCTCCTGACCCCTTTTTTAATTAGAATAAATATAAATGTGTAGTTAGTTTTTTTTAAAAGTGAAAGCAAGAATTTAGGGTAAAATTAAAAGAATAAGCAAACAAATCCAAGTACTAGAGGTCCTGGAAATAGAGCAACATTGGGACCAGCAGTTAGCATGATGGCTATGTTGCTGCCATGTAGTCGGCCACGGTTCAAGTCCCGGACCCAGTGGCTTAAAACTCAGACTGGGCACGTGTGCATGCGTGCCCAAGATCCCGAGAGGAGAAAGGAGGAGAAGGGATTGCGGCGTGGCCATCCCCCCTGGGGGGTGATTTCTCACTTTCTGTCTCTCTGTCTCTCTCTCTCTTTCTGGTGAGTGCATGCTCCCTGTAGCAAAAAGCCTCTCCAAAACAAAAAAGGAAAGAAAAGAAAAAGAGTAGCATGGCGATGATGATGATGATGAATTGATGCAAAATTCTGAAAAGTCTACTTCTCATCAAGCACTGGGTTAGATGTTTTGTAATTTTTTTAAAGAATTATTTAATTTTATTTATTTATTTTTAATTTTGACCAGAGAGGGACAGAGTGAGAGAGAGAAAGTGAGAAAGCAAGCCGCCAGGTTCAGACTCGAACTGCAGTTGGCCATGTGAGAGTCCAGCACCATTAACCACTCTACCACCTGCCGGCTCCCTGGGTTAGATATTTTATACACATGATCTCTGATTCGTACCAGAACACTTTTATTGCATAATGCTGATTCAACAAACAAAATGTAATAAAATGCAAAGGGGTTAAAACTTACTTCTGATCAAGTCAGGATTCACAGGCAGCTCTGCTACCCTCCACAGCTCATTTCTTCCCATTCACAACAGCACCATGCCACATTGGAACTCTAATGTTTGGGGAGATGATGTAAATTATAAAAAAAATAACTTACCTACTCAAGTAAATTAGTTTACGCAGAATTAATGAGTTTCCTGTGGTTCTTTTTGATAGAATACTTTAGAAATTCTAGTAATATGTTTTATAACGTTATGAGATGTAGCTGTAATAAGCAACATTTCCCAAGCATAATTAATTATGAAATATGTATTTAGGAGAAAGAGAAAGAAAGGACTTTGCAGGACTAGAAGTTTAGAGTTTTCAGGACAAGTGTATTTGTGTAAAGTTATATTTCTATGGAAGCATATCACTACATAGATTTCTACTATTCTTGTAAACTAAACCTTATGCTCGAAGGAATGAATCTAAGCACCACAAGACTCAATATTAATAAAAACGTGATTAAAATACATTCTCTACAGTGTACTAGGAAAGAAAATATATTTAGATATCAGAGAAGAATTTTGATAAAACCTTAAACAAAAGACTGGTCTTATTAACCAGAATATAGCTTAGCCAAAATGCAGCATGCTCTGACTACTCTAACTTAAGTTATACTGAGCAAACTTGATACTTCAGTACATGAAGAATTACTCTGGTTTATAGTTGGAATTTGGTGTGAGGCAGAGGCAGATCCTGTTGGTTGATAACTCAGTAGCCATTCCCATTTCACTTTGACTTTCTACTTTCCACCATGGAGAGTGGAAAAATATTAAAGTTCTCCTATTCTCTTTCCCAGCCTGTCTTGAGACTACTGATAGTCACAGAGCACATACTGGAAAACGAGGCATAGTCTAAGGCTTAAGAATTTTCAAGGAGGGCATTAATAGCAACCTACAGTAGACATACGGTTAGGTTTTAAAAAATAAACTTTATTGGGGGCTGGCTGTAGTGATTAAGGGAGTCAGATCACACTTAGATGACCACAGTTCAAATCCTGGCCTTAGAAATATGAAAAACA
The DNA here is from genome assembly GCA_026018925.1 of Tupaia tana. NCBI lineage: Eukaryota > Metazoa > Chordata > Mammalia > Scandentia > Tupaiidae > Tupaia > Tupaia tana. The sequence continues at coordinate 64,895,964 of JAKSZU010000004.1, forward strand.
TACCAGGTGCATGTGCATGCATGACCCAAATCTAGACAGGATGGAGAAATGGAGGAAAGGGGTTGGGGCATGTCCACATCCCACTGAGGATGCTTTCTTCCTCTTTCTCTTTCTCTCTCTCTAGAAAGCCTCCTGCAATAAAAAAAGAAAGTTTTGTTGCAATGTAAATAATGAACAATCAATTTTATTAATTTGAGTGCACAATTTGATCTTTTTTTTAAAAAAAATTTACATAGTCATGTGGCCATCCACAACACATAGATATAGAACATTTAAATTTTACCCCCAAAGTCTGTCATGCCATCTATAGACAAGCCTCTTTCTTCATTCCTTGTCACTACCAAACACTGATATGTCCTTTCACTGTAATCGTTTTCTAGAATTTCATATAAATGGAATCATGTACTATGTAGTCTTTAGCCTTAGCATAATACTTTTGAGACTCACCTATATTTTCGTCTGCATCTGTGTTTCATTTTCTCTTTATTTGCTCAATGATATTTCATTATATGAGCATACCATGATTATTGTATCCATTCACGCATTGATGAGCTTTGGGTTTTTGCATTCACTATTATGAATAAAATGGCTGTGACAATTTACATATGTGTATTTGTATAACGGTATATTTTTATTTTTCTTTGGTAAAATATCTAGTAATTATGTTTTGAACATATCAAAAAGAATTTTTAAACTGTTGCCCTCCTGAAGAAATGTCCTGGTGTCCGCATGGATCAAGCTCTCTTTCTTCTGGCTGGTGGGACTATGACCTGTGCCCAGCCCCATGTGAAGTCTAGATATGTTTGGCATAATCCTATTCATACTGGTCTCCTCTCAACTCATGGATGTTTCCATTTATATCCAGAGATCTGCATGTAGCTCAGAGTTGAAGGGGACGTGCTCGTGGCTTTCCAGAGAAGTTTCCATGTGCAGCATTCTCCTCCTTCTCATATGCTGACCTGCCTGTCTAAATACTATGTCCTCTCTTTTTATTTTTTAAGAGAGATTTTACTATAGAGTGCATGCATTTGTCAGAGAGACAAAAAGAGAGAAATCAACCCCCACCCCCCAGGGGATATGGCCACACCACAATACTTTCTCCTTCATTCTATCAGGATCATGGGCACACACACACACATGAACCTGAAGTGAGTTTCAAGCCACTGGATCCAGGACTCAAACCACAGTCAACTATGTGGGAGTCCTAGCGATGTAACTATTATACTATCTGCTGGTCCTGTACCCTCTTATTATTATTATTATTATTATTATTAATTTTAAATTTATTTTTATACATTCAATCCTTATACATCACTTAGCTTGTAAAGTGAATTTACCCAACATGAATACACATCACACCCATCCAGCTGAGGATACTATACACATTATCATTAACAGGCAAAATGTCATTTCTGTGTCCCATAAATTTATTTCTATTTTTCTCCTTATTTCTTCCCTCATACTCTCCCGCTGCTCCTTCCCTCTTCCCACACTGTCTTCAGTATTCCTAAATATTTTCCATGCTTCCATATCCTCTAATCTTTCAGTTTCTACCATAAAGTACTGACAGTTTGTGTATGTAAAGTGGAGATAAACAATGTCTCTCTTTCATAACCTGGTTTGCTTCACTAAGCAGTAAATCTTCCATATTTGTCCACTTTTTATCAAATGCCAGGGGAGTCTTGTTTTTTTATGGCTGAGTAGTATCTCATAGAGTATATATGCCACACTTTTTCAATCCACTTATTAGTTCATGGACATTTGGGTTGGTTCTATATCTGAACAATTGTGAATAATACCACAATAATCATAGATAAGCAAGTACTTTTCTAACTGAGTGTTCTATCCTTTGGGTAGATACACAGGAGTGGAATTGCTGGATCATATGGAAGTTCAATTTGTAGATCTTTGAGGAGCCTCCATAGTGTTCTCCACAGTGGCTGGACCAATTTACATTCCCACCAACAGTGTAGGAAAGTTCCCTTGTACCACAGCCCTGCCAGCACTTATTTTTTCTTCTTTCAATCTTACCCATTCTGACTGGGAATATGTGGTATCTCATTGTGGTTTTGATCTGTATCTTCCTTGTGATGAGGGATATTGAGCATTTTCTCATATGCTTTTGGCTGTTCATATGTCTTCCTTAGAGAGTTGTTTGATCAGCTAATTTTCCCATCTTTTAAGGGGTTGATTTTTTTTTTTTCTGAGTAAGCCACTTGAGTTCCCTGTGTATTATGGTTATCAGTCCCTTATCTGAGGCATAGTTTACAAAAATATTTTCCCATTTTGAGGGTTGTCAATTCACACTAATTACTGTGTCTTTTGCTGTGCAGAAATTTCTTAATCTAATGTAATTCCACTTATCTGTTTTTGGGATTACTGACTATGCTTTATGGATCTTATTTTAAAAGTTTTTGTCTACCCCAATGTCTCCCAGAGTTTCCCTAGTGTTTTCCAGAAGTAATTTTATAGTTTAACGTCTTATGTTTAGGTCTTTAATGCACTCTGAGTCAATTTTTGTTAAAAGTGAGAGACAGGGGTCCAGGTTCATCTTTCTGCAGGTGGATACCCAGTTTTTTTAGTACCATTTGCTAAAGAGGTTTTCCTTTTCCCACTGGATTGACTGGTACCATTTGACTACAGTAAAGTAGCAAGATACAAAATCAAAATATAAAAATCCATAGTATTTCTATATATGAACAACAAGCAGACTGAGGTAGAATTGAAGAAAGTAACCCCATTTACCACAACCACAAAAAGTATAAGATACTTAAGAATAAATCTAACCAAAGAAGTCAAAAGCCTCTACAAGGAAAACTATGAAAAACCTAAAAAACAAAATTGAAAATGACACACAAAAGTGGAAGGACATCTCATGTTCCTGGACTAGAAGAATTAATGCAATCAAAATGGCACTTCTACTCAAATAAATCTACATATTTAATGCAATCCAATCAAATTACCAGAGACATTCTTTACAGATTTAGAAAAGACACTCATAGAATTTGTCTGGAATCATAAAAGACTCCATATTGTCAAAGCAATCTTGCCCAAGAAGAGTGGAGTAGAAGGCATCTCACTCCCTGACTCCAAAATGTATTATAAAATTGTAATAATTAAAACAGCATGATATTGGCCCAAAAGCAAATATGTGGACCAATGGAGCAGAATGAAGACCCCAGAAATAAATCCCATACTCTCTTGAACTCTGATCAGGGGTGTACGCAGGAACTATGGCATGTTCAGGTCTACATAGGATCCAAATCTGAACCTCTCATGTCGCTCCAATATTGCACAGTGGTGCTTTACTGCCTGTGCTACTATGCTGATCTCATGTGTCTTTTTTTTTTTTTTTTTTTTTTTTTTTTGAGAGGTTTTTGCTATAGGGCACGTGCGCTCGCCAGACAGAGAGAGACAGAGAGACAGAAAGCGAAAAATCACCCCCCAGGGTGGATGGCCACGCCGCAATCCCTTCTCCTCTGTTCTCCTCTTGGGATCTTGGGCACGCATGCACACGTGCCCGGCGTGAGTTTAAGCCACCGGGTCTGGGACTCGAACCGTGGTCGACTACATGGGAGTCCAGCAACATAGCCACTATGCTAACTGCTGGTCCCCCATGTGTCATTTTTTTTATTAAAATATAATAATGGGGTAAAGAACTGGGTTGTACAATAAAAATTGCCTGTGAAATAGAAGTATACCAGAAAGTATGCAAGCACCTTGTACTGATTATAATGCTGAATGCTGAGTGATTAATAGAGAAAAATGTTTCAAAAGCATTCTGGGAGGAAAAAATCAGAATGTCATAATTAATTTTAAAATAATTATTTAGATTAATCTCTTAATAATGGTGTACAATATGTACATAATAGTAGCATACATTTTATATGCATGATATTAGCTGAACCTCATTCCAACCTTAATCACATAGCTTTTTTTAAAGTTTATTTATTTTTTCCGTAAGTGACAAAGACAGAGGTAGAGAAAGCGAGACAGAGATATAGCATTCCAACTGGGTCCTGATGCTGCAATTCACCCCAGCCTCAGCCAGCCCCATATCATGGGTACAAATTTGCCTGGCATGCTAAGGGAGGTCTTTGGAGGCAAAAGCAGAACTTTCCCATGTGGGCCAGCCATGAAGAGTGTCACATGTGATGTCACCACTCAGCCCCCTCATTGCAGACTTGATCTTCATTTTGTATATGTGGAAAGTGAGGTTCAAAGATAGAAGACTGACCCAGGATCACAAGGTAGCAGATAGATGTAACAGTATAGTTAATCAATTAGCTCAATTCATAAACATTTATTAAGTATTTTATCTGTGCCAGGAAGTGGCTGAGTTGAATATAAAGATTAAGAAAATAATTCTTACCTTCAAGAAATTCACATTTTTTAGGAATCAGTCAAGACAATACAGGATGCTAATAAGTTAGTAGATGATAATAGGTAACTTAGTCCAGAGAAGAAAGGAGGTCAGGAAAGGATTCCTGGAGGAAATAACATTTGAAAAAAAAGATTTCCAGAGGGCATGTGCAGAAGAGAGTGACACAGAGAGAGAGAGAGGGAGAAAGTCCCCCCACTGTGGGGCATCATCATACCACAATGTCTTCTCCTTCATTTCTCTATCCTGCCAGTATTTGGGGCATGTACTGGCAGAGCAGGATGCAAACTACATGGTAGGCCATGTGGGATTTGGCTCCATTAACCATTAGGCCATGAGACCAGCTAAAAATTAAAATTTAAATAATTTGGGGAAATGTGTAGAAGTTAGATAAAGAAAAAGAAAAAAGGCATTCTGGGCCCAAGAATATTTACCTATCATCTTTCTGTCTTCTCCAATGGAGCTTTAAATTTGTTTCTCTTCTTCTTGTCGTACTATGACAATAGGAAATTTTCCTAGTCCTAATGATTCCCTAAACTGGGCTAACAACATAAAATTGGTTCTTTATTCACCCCTCTTTTTTATACTATTTATTTCACATGGGTTTTAATACATGAATGATAGAGCTGCCATATTATGCTTTATATCTCCTCTTCTTCCTTCTTGGCCACAAATAAAGTTATGCTTTTATTCCAAGTCTTGTCCAAGTTTAACAATTTTTATGGTCCAATTTATAAACATCCTTGAACTCTTTTTTGATTTTGATACCAGACATTGTGCTAAGTGCTTCAGGGGATATAGATATGATTAAAATACATTTCCTTTTCATAAAGCAATGATAAGCAGGGTGACTTAAACAAGTATATGACTTCTTTATACTTGTTTTTTTTTTTGTTTTTTTTTTTTTTTTTGAGAGAGATTTTTGCTATAGGGTGCATGCACTCGCCATAAAGACAGAGAGAGACAGAGAGACAGAAAGTGAGAAATAACCCCCCAGGGGGGTTGGCCATGCTGCAATACCTTCTCCTCCATTCTCGTCTCAAGATCTTGGGCATGCATGCATGCACACCAGGCATGAGTTCAAGCCACCAGGTCTGGGACTGAAACTGCTTTCGACTACATGGGAGTCCAGCGACATAGCCAATATTCCAACTGCTGGTTCCTCTACTTGTGTATATGGTTATATTATTAATACAAGTAAAGGTAAATGTGGTTTTTTTTCTTTAATTTTTTAATTTCAATTTCTTTTATACATTCAATCACATGTTATTTAGCTTGCAAAGTGAATATTCCAATATGTGTACATTTTTCACCAGTCCAGTGAACAATACTATAGAATTATCTTCAATAGATAGTAACCCATTTTTTGTCCCATAAATGACTTGCCTCTCTATTTTTCTCCTTAATGTCCTTCTTCATACTCTACTCCTTCATTCACCCTCTTCCCACATTTTATCTGGTATTTATAACCATTTACCATTTACTATATTTCTATATCATTTAGTTGTTCAGTTTTGGCCTTAGAGTGCAGACACTCGGTATATATTAAGTGGAGACGTACAATGTCTCTCCTTCATAGCCTGCATTGCTTACTCAGCAGTAAATCTTCCATAGTCATCCACTTTTTATTAAAAGCCAGGGTTTTGTTGGTTTTTACGGCTGAGTAGTATTCCAAAGAGTCTATGTGCCACATTTTTTTAATCCATTCATCTGTTTATGGACGTTTAGGTTGGTTCCATGTCTTAGCAATTGTGAATAATGCCACAATAAACATGAATGTGCAAGCACTTTTCTTTTTTTTTTTTTTTTTTTTTTTTTTTGGAGAGGTTTTCACTATAGGGCACGTGCACTCGCCAGACAGACAGAGAGAGACATAGAGACAGAAAGCGAGAAATCACCCCCCAAGGGGGATGGTCACACCGCAATCCCTTCTCCTCCATTCTCCTCTCGTGATCTTGGGCACGCACGCACACGCGCCTGGCGTGAGTTTTAAGCCACCGGGTCCGGGACGCGAACCACGGTCGACTATGTGGGAGTCCAGTGACATAGCCATTACGCTACCTGCTGGTTCCCACAAGCACTTTTCTGATTAAGAATTCTTCTGTTCTTTGGGTAGATACCAAGGAGTGGGATTGCTGGATCATATAGTAGTTCTATTTGTAGATCTTTGAGGAATCTCCAAATTGTTCTGAATAGTGGCTGGGCCATTTACACTCCTACCAGCAGTGTAAAAGAGTTCCCCTTTCACCACACCCCTGCCAGCACTTATCATATTTTTTTTTTTTAAATCTTAGTCATTCTGACTGGGGTTAGGTGGTATCTCATTCTAGTTTTGATATGTATCTCCCTTACAATGAGGGATATTGAGCATTTTTTCATATGCCTTTTCACTATTAGTGTTTGTCTTCCTTAGAGAGTGTTTTTTTTTTTTTTTCTTCTCCCACTCATTCTCCCATCTTCTAATAGGGTTGATCACCTTTTTTCGGGACAGCTGCTTGAGTTCCTTGTGTATTCTGGTTATCAGTCCCTTATTTGATGTATCGTTTACAAAAATATTTTCCTATTCTGAGGGCTGTCATTCACATTAATTACTGTCTTTTATATGCTGAAACTTATTAATTTGATGTAATCCCACTTGTCTATTTTTGGGATGATTGAATGTGCTTTGAGTTTTTTATTTAAGAAGTCTTTGCCTAACCCAATGTCTCCCAGACTTTCCCCAGTGTTTTCCAGCAGCAGTTTTATAGTTTGAAGTCTTAGGTTTAGAACTTTGATCCACTTTGAGTTGATTTTTGTCAATGGTGAGAGGTAAGGGTTCAGATTTATCTTTCTGCAGGTGGATACCTAGTTTTTCCAGCACCATTTGCTAAAGAGGTTTCCCTTTTCCCACTGGATTGACTGGTACTCTTTCCAAAATCAGTTGACTGTATATTTGGGAGTTTATTTCAAGGAATTCTATTCTGTTCCATTGGCCCACGTGTCTGTATCTGTGCCAATACAATGCTGTTTTGATTACCACAGCATTTTAGTATATTTTTGGGTTAGGGAATGAGATGCCACCCACTCCATTCTTCTTGTGCAGGATTGCTTTTGCAATATAAGGTCTTTTATGATTCCAGACAAATTCTATGAATGTCTTTTTTAGGTCTGTGAAGAATGTCTCTGGCACTGTGATTGGGATTGCATTAAATATGTAGATTAATTTGGGAAGAATTGCCATTTTGATTATATTAATTCTTCCAATCCAGGAACATGGGATGTCCTTCCACTTTTTTGTGTCATTTTCAATTTCTTTTTTTAGCTTCTCATAATAAATGAAAGTAAATGCTGGTTCTTTGAAAAGATAAAGGTGGATCTGTTAAGAAAAGCACAATGTTTAGAAGAGAGTTCACAACAGGGAGACACTAAAACTGTTTATATGAGATCTGAAAAGTCTTTACAGAGGATAAAACTTCTATAAGTTGTGAAAACTGAACAATTCTAATAGGTAGAGACATGGGGAGAATATTGTAAGTATGGTAAAGTATGTAATAGAACATAGATTATGTATGGAATAGTGGTGAAGATAAGACCAGAAAAGTGCCACATTCTAGAACCTTAAAGATGGGTCAAGAACTTAACATATATTTTGGTAAGTAATGGAAGACTATAAATTTTCCAGAAGTGACATAAGGAGAGTGGGTTTTAGAAAGATTATTTTGGCTATAGGACATATATTATATTGAAATTGGAAGAGATATTTAGAATACAATAAAATATGGAAGACCCAGTAGAAGTTAACACAGTCCTAAATGAGAAATAAGAGTCCTATGCTTAAAAATAAAAGTTCCATGCTTTCTAGAAGCTTAATATTTTGTGAGATTCTGTATAAGGAGTGTGGTTGTAGGGATGAGGAAGGAGCCTGAGTAGCTCGAAAAAGTATCAACAAGTGCTATTTAGATTCTTAGTCCAGTCACTAAAGCTTTTTAAAACAGAACATTTAAAAATTTGAAAAAAGAAAAGAAGAAAATAATAAAACATGCCATGATCAGTTTAAATTATTTTTTATACTAAGCACGCATGTATATGTGCACACATGCATAGAGAGATACACATACATTGTATGTATATATGGTATATAACATATATTTTTATACTTTAGTACAAGTTTTTTAGAGAGAAGATAGCATTTAGTTAGCAATAGACAAGCATACTTCCTACAGAAGCACAGAATAGGGAGGGAGTGGGCTTTACAGGGAGAGATCCTCACTGAATCTGAGACCTGAAGAGATGTCTTTTCAGGGGTGGATGGCACTTCCTCACTCATGGGTCTCTCCTAAGTGGTTCTACTTTTCCCATAATTAAAAGACCAGTAGCTAGTTTTATATATAACTCAAGGCAATTGTAAAATGTAACTATATTTCCCCTCTGTTTAAATAAATGAAATGATTTGTCCTATAAAAAAGGAAGTATCGACAAGATGAGTTTGTCAATAAAATGGGTATGTTGCCATGAGAGGACAGGGAAGAGCAGAGCAGGTCTGAGACATGAGCATTGAATGAATGATAACTTCATTTGTGGGAACAAGAATGTCTAAAGAAGCTGGGCTTTTTGGAAGCCCAAGAGTTGGTAAGACATCAGATTGGAGAAATAACAAGTCATTGGTAATGTAGTCCCGGAACTTTGAAAAAACACTAGGTCTTGTGATGAAAATACATAAGATTCCTAGAGGCAAAAACAGAGAGGAAAAAAGATCTAAAAAGCAATCAACAACTGTTTTGTCACTGTTTGGCACTGTTTAACACTCTTGACTTCTAATTTCAAAGCTTCTTGTACTACAGAACAACTATTATTTTCTATTGTTGATAAAATACATAAGTGTAAAATTTCAGCCATTTAACTAATTTCTGATTATTATGCATTAAAACTAATATTTGATATAACCTACTGGATAAATGGGGCCAGTAGATGGCAAAATGGCTACATGGCTGGACTCCCACATATTCAACAGCGGTTCAAGTCCCTGACACAGCGGCTTACAACTCACACCAAGCGTGTGTGTGTGTGTGTGTGCCCAAAATTCCAAAAGAGAATAGAGGAGAAGGGATTGCAGTGTGATCATCCACCCTGGGGGGTGATTTCTCTCTTTCTGTCTCTCTGTCTCTGTCTCTCTGGTGAGTGCATGTTCCCTACAGCAAAAATTCCTTTCTCTCAAAAAAATAAATAAGTAAAAAGGCTTTGGTTCAGTTTTTTGGATAAAGGTACTGAGCCTCTGAGCCTGGGTTTTCATCAGTCATATGGAGTGCCATTAATATTACCTAGAATTTTTAGGATAATTAAGTTAGATAATGGTCATAAATAATTAAGCATATTGCTCATAGGATAGTAAGAGGTCAAATATTATATTATCATTATCTTATTTTATAACATAGCAAATAAATGCCCTAGATCCCATATGAAACTGTGAAAATAAGAAAACATCTAAACTTACTAGGATGTTCTTAAGATAAGGCAAATAAGAAAAATCCATCCATACAAAACAAAACAACACACTGAAAATCAAACCAATAAGAAATCTTAGTTGAAAATAATATGAGTCATTAACAAGAGAAACTGCATGATTTCCTCTCTTAAGATTTTCTAAGGAATTGCATTGATAACCAACTGGTCTAATTATGAGCTAGTCTTCCTGAGGGTTTTGGATAGTCTCATGCTTTCTAGAAGCTTCGTGTGTGTGTGTGTGTGTATGTGTGTGTGTGTGTATATTATAAAAACCTGTTGACTTAGTGAAATGCAATTATTTTGGACCTTCGGCTGCTTATACTGCAAATGAAAGTCAATGCTTTACCACAAGATACCATTCAGGGTTATTTGGAGAAATGGTTTTAAAAAGAAAGAACAGATATTTCATAATTGTTTTGTCTTTAATTGCATATTATTTATAAGAGACTGCATATCTTGATTATCAGTCTTAATGAAAAATGTATTTAAGGAGACAAATAGGTATGTATGTGTGTGTGTGTATATAAATAGGAAATTAACTCTTAATTTACAAATTCAAAGCAATATAAATGAGATTTTTCTAAAAGAAAAATATCTTGCCATACATTGCACTCTTGAGTGTTGCTATTATTGTCCTAGAAAATTACTGAACAAATATTAGTACTGTCTATGCTTGGGGAAAAAAAGCAGTAAATGTTCTCCCAAAGTGTTTTCCAATGATCAATTAATTTATTTAAAACAAGGACATAGTCCTTTACAGCATGCACACATAAACAAACACACACACAAACACACACACACACACACACCATATTTTGTTCAGATGGTTAAGAAAAAAAATGACATATATAACAACCAAAAGACAGGTTGCCTTCGAAAAGTGATTCATGACATTGGAGAATGTATAATTGATGTGTGTGGTTGTCTGGATGGTAAAATAACAATGCCATCCATTAGAGATGAGAGCTCTAACAACTCAGGCAGGGAGGCAGTATGTATTTTATAGGTCATCTGGGTTCCATTCGGATCTACAGGTTGCTATTCCTTCTCCATACTTGAAAGCATTTAATGGATTATTATAAAAGGAAAAAGATGGTATGCAATAATGGTTTAAATTGAAGCTCTGTGTGTATATCACCACTGCGTGACTCCTAAATGAGAGCTTCGTTTTTAAAATTCTCATATGGCATGCTTGAAAGTTTGCCAGCGCATGAAGGAATCAAAACAATGAATTCAGCAGCAGGAAAGAAGGACACAGAGCACTGGGGAGAAGTGATATTTCTTCCTTTCTACTCCCCCCCCCCCTTATTTTGGCATTCATGACTATAAATAGTGAAAGTTTATCAGAAATGAAATTGCAGATACTTCTGAACTACAAATGAGCAGTAATTGAGCAGTGTTTTTAGTAAACACATTGATTCAGAAAATGGAGTATAAGGACAGAGCTCAAAACCACCAGAAAACAAGCTGGGGTATGTGTGGAAATCGTGATAGTAATTGTGGGTGAAAACAAAATCAAACAGCAGCTCATCTGGAAAAATCCCTCCTCCTTTCCAAAACTGAGCTAAGCTGCAGGGTGGAGACACTTTTCTGCATTGTTAGCCATGAGAATAAAAGTTTATTTCTGCTTTTAATGAGTAGTGTTTTAGAAATGTAATGGAAGATAATGTTACTGGGTTTCCCCAAGGAAAAGGCTTAGCTCAATTATCTAGGCAGTCTCAGTCATCCTACGATAATGCATACAATATATATGCGTAGATAGGGGTATTTCCAGTTAAAATAAAATGCAGTGGAATTTGGATAATCAGAAGGCAATGAAAGCAAATACGGTAGATCAGGAATGAGGTTTTACTATGAGACTTTCAGCTTATGGTTATGTCTGGTCTAAAACAATGTCTTCAGGTTAGCATTAATGGGATTGACATTTCTCAGAGCAAACAACTTGCCGGATCTTGGAAGTAGATGGTAGGGACACAGGGAGGGTAATTAAGGGTAGTTAATTTTCTTAGTTCATATTTAAACCAGGCTCCAAAATATCATCCATTCAGCTGTAGTGTTGGCACATATAGCTTTTAGCAGTTATGAGTTAGTAACTTAAAACTAAAACACAGAAGGCCAATTCTGTCTTCTAGGTAAGTATGTCCCTTTAATAGATGAATCTTGGTGAAAGAACTTATTTTTTTTCCTTGAGTGTGATATTAATGAATGGACTTTTTTTTGGGAATTAATAATAATTTAATAATTTAATTTAATAATTTCACTCTGAACTAAGCACTAAAATGCAAGGATGAATGAGGTAAGGGTTCTTTCTATCTTGTCCTCAAGGAGTCCAGAGGCTATGGAAAACTGACATGCTAAGTACATTATGGGAGAAGTGCTCCTATGAACAAGATGTCATAGTATAAAAGAGTAACTTGCTCACTATACCAGGGCCTTCTACAAATCTTGTGGAGTTCTGGCAGCTGAGTCTTGAAGGGGGAGTAGGGATTCAGCAAGTTGAGAAGTAGAGACAGAATATTACAGATGGAAGAAGGTCCAGGAAGGACACACAAACACAGCTCGTGTGAGATGAGGTACGCAAACAGTGGCACGTGTTTCAGAGGATCTGGGGGTTCAGGTAACTAGACTGCTTTGGAGAGCAAAGCATGAGGCAGGAGAGGCACTTGGAGGTTGGGTGCTAGAGGAAAGTCAGCACTCTGAAACAGCTGTTGGTTATACAGACCTCAGTGAGGGGCTCTAAGAAAATTAACTCACTTTTGTTTATTCATCAGCAGTGCAAAGGATAGTTGAGGAAGAAGAGGGTGAAAAGCAGAGCAGCAGTAGTGATGAAAAGAAATGCATTAAAAGAAGACCAATGGGGCATAGTCTATGACATGATGGTGTTGGTGGTGAAGGTGGCTGGATCTTACATGGCCAACAGCATGGTTTGAGTCCCAGAACCATGAGAATTGTGCCTGGCACACCCATGTGTGTGTGTGTGTGTGTGTGTGTGTGTGCATATACCCAAAATCCCAAAAAAGAGGGAGACATAAAAAAGGAATTGTAGCAGATCATCTCCTATGGAAGATCCTTTCCATCTCTCTCTCTCTCTCTCTCTATCTCTCCCCCCCCCCCCTTTCTCTTTCTCTTTTCAGTAAATGTCTGAGTCCTCCAGTCAAGAAAAAAAAATAAAGGAACGAGAGAGACAAAGAGAAAAGGAAAAGGAAAGGCTAACTTAACATTGGTAAGAGGAGAAAGAAATATGGAATGGCTCACAGGCTCTCCATTTTTATTTTGCTAATTTTCCTGTGAGTCTCTGTTTGAAAAGTAAGGCTCAGTTCTCTCTGATAATTCCCAGCATAGTAATATTGTATGGGAATGTAAAAGGAAGATGTCTCAGTCCATTTGACCTTCTATAACAAAATACCTTAAGCTGGGTAATTTATAAACCAGAGTTTAGGAAGCTGGAAAGTCCCAGATCAAGGGCCAATAGATATGGCGTGCAGTGAGGTCTGGATCTCTGCTTCAAAAGTGGCATCATCATGCTGTGTTCTCACGTGGTCAAAGGGTTGAACAAGGCCCCTCAGCCTTTTATAAGGGCGCAAATCCTCGTCTTGAGAATGGAGTCCTCATGACCTAATCAACTCCCCAAGGCTCTACCTATTAACACTACCGCATAAGAGACTAGGTTTCAACATATGAATTTGGGGGGATGCAAACATTAAGCCCATAATAGAATCTGAGGAAAAAAAAATCCTTGTCAAAACCTTCTGAAGCCTCTCCCCTAAATTATCTCCCTGCTAGTGAGAGAATACATTAATTTTTGTCATCATAATTTCATCCTGCATCATCTCTCTTGCTGAAACCTTCAGGAAATGTTTACAGGATCTCTGTCAAAGATGAGAAACAAAGACTCTATACCAAAGAGATGAAAATCCTCCCTTCCCCTATTATACATCCAACCATCTAAGTTTAGAAACAGGAGAAATTTGACACATACCACCTGAAAGATATAGGCATGAGAAGTGGATGACTCAGTGGCTCTTTCGTGATGTTTTTTAATTGTGTATTTTTCATAGCACACCTATTATGTTACCTAAGTCAAACAAAGTATTGGACTTTGCAGGAAGTTGTCCATTGTCTTTGTGGGGAAACTTTAAAACAAGTACAAATTCACAGCCCTTTATTTAAAATGCATGGAACCAGAAGAATCTCGGATTTAAGGAGGATTTTGTTTCAGAATACATTATATTACATAATACTGATGTTATACAATATCCCCAGCAGGGTCTAAATTAGAACCCGTTATCAGGTGTATTTATATCTCTATGGAGAAACATGGACATATCCCAGAATATGAGATAAAGAAGACTAGGAATAGCCCCCTCTCAAGCAAGGCCCCATTTTAATGGCAACAGAATTTGAGGCATATTTATTTAAAACCTTAATTTTAGAGTTTTGGAGAATTTGGAGATTATATTGATTAAAAAAAGAATTGTGGACTTGTATCTCACTCTCATATCAGGTAGGTCTGAATAATTTTCAGCAAGTGGTACAGATAGGTGTCTAAATCAGCCCACTCTTAGAAATGCCTTTAAGCTGGGAAATTTGACAGGCCTATAGAAATACATATTTGTCTAGAGATTCTCATTAACCAACATTTGGAGAGGGGTAGAACTTTTTTGGGACCTGGTTGTAAATTCTGTGGTTCTGATCTTTGCCACAAGTTCTAGCTAACAGCATATCTGGACATTTTGCTCTGTAACTCAAATTTTCTGGAACGTTCTGGATCAGAGGGATAATTAAGGCTAATTCATCAAAGCTCCTATGTGGAATGGCCATAAAAACTAAAGTAAAATTAGTGTTTATGTAGGAAATAATTCAAGGGGAAGAAAAGAGGAATGAGTATTGGAGAGGAATAAATAATAGTAATAAATAACAAAATAGGAATATTGGTATGTGAGAAATTGATGCATCAAACAGGAGTAAATGAAGGATCTCTTTAACATATCTAATTACATTTGGCATTTAAGCACTTCTGAGTATATGTATAGGTGCCTATGTATATGTGTCACACATTTTCTCAAGTACTGTGCTCTAGGATTGCTAGTTCTTTAATGAACTCAGATTCCATAGGGGCAGCAAATGATACTCAAGAGGAACCCAGGTTTCTTTGCAATATGAAGTACTCTGACTGGCCACACTATCTCTTTTCATGGATATGTGTACGTTTGAGGCTAGTCCTTTCATTTTTGCTGAAAATGAATGGGTGCCCTGTGCACAAGACAGGGACCTATTAGATTATTCCGTAAGATGGTGTTCAACTGTCTCACTTCTTCTTAGTCTATCCTTTAAAAAACCCCACATTTCTGTTGAGGATTCTGTTAAGAT
Organism: Tupaia tana; assembly: GCA_026018925.1. Taxonomy (NCBI): domain Eukaryota; kingdom Metazoa; phylum Chordata; class Mammalia; order Scandentia; family Tupaiidae; genus Tupaia; species Tupaia tana. The sequence continues at coordinate 64,911,196 of JAKSZU010000004.1, forward strand.
CTGATACCAGTGGAATGTACTGTAACATAAATCTCTAAGACTGAGCATTCCCCCCACCTTTCTGGTGCATTTGAGAAAGTTGAAATATGGCATCTTCTTTCAGAATGCTCATATGATCATATCATTACCTTCTCATAGTCTGGTGTCTATGTTCACCAGGCACTGGCTAAAAGAAAACTGAGTTTGTGTAATTTTAAAATAGTCTTATCTCCAGATATTCCTAGAGATAGGCCGAACTGCAGTAAAGCTCCACTATCCTCTTTCTCTGCAGCCTTGAATGGACAGTAAGCAAATGGAAATTTCCTTTTCATTTTAGGTTCTGTCCATTTGATGGATTTCAACCTAGTGATTATATTTATTCATCTGATTCTCCAGGTCAGCTTTAACGTGGATACCTGAACTCATGGAATTATGGCAGGTTAAAGGGCAACAGGGAGTTGTTTCAAGAGCGTTTTTAGGAGAATGTCTCTAGGGGCCGTCTCCCTTCTCTGTTCTTTGCGCTCTGAATAGCTGCCTTATCAGACACCTGCTTGGTTGATGATACATATGTTATTAAGGAACAAGGGGGGAGAATTCGCTTCTTTTCAGAGTCTGGCTATTAATTTCTGCTCTCCTGGAAGGTAGGAGAACAATGGGTGGGCTGACAGGAATAATTAAGAGATAGAGCATAAATTCAAATACTGCATAATGCAATCCTTCAACAGTTCCAGCCAGTGATGGCTCTTTCCCTTGTTGCTTTCTTTATTTCCCCATTGTACTTCCTACCTTTACCTACAATGTTTGGAACCCCCCCCCCCCAAATACTCAGTTTTCTCTTTTTAACTCACGGGAATTTCATGTGTTACACAATATTGCTTGAAGCAAAATTGAGCAAATTTATTAAGAGCAAAAATGGGGTATAACTAGAACTTTTACCCTGCACTTTAATTGATCTTGCATGTATATTTTGTGAACCTGTGTAATATTGTCACATTATCTCAACACAAATTCTTTCCTGCTAAAGGAGTGCTTTTTAAGCATGCTAATTTTAGTGCCTAAATTGTTTTCTGTAATATTTGGAAGTAACGGACACAGTCATTCATCTGTATGTGGATTAATAAATATATATCTCATTGCATATTAACACTATCAAAATGGGAACTTTTGAAAACTGATATATAATTGCTAATTTTCATGTTCTACCAAGAGAAAATATTATGTTATGCCTATAAAGATAATAATCACGAAATCTCCCTGACTAAGCTTTGCATGCAGGAGGCACTTAATAAATGCAAGAGAGAATTATACATTCAGCAATAGAGCTCAGATATTTTAACTCTGGAAAATTATTTTATATGACTTTTTTTGTCCAGATATATTTAGACCGGCATATTGTACGTAGGTCCATGCTATATCCCTTCATTTTTCTCTGCAGTGATAATGAACATAGTATGGCTAGACTCAGCAGCAGCCATGTCTGTGCTTGGCCATTGGAATTCTTTTCTGAAATGCACACATTCTTTTCCTTTGGCTGCCCTTATTTCACGTGAGAATAATGTTTTTCATTTATAGGCATGAATACGCTGGCCAGTAGACGCGTACTGACTGTACAGATCTGCGAGAGCTGTAGTTAGATCCCAAAGCACATTTAGGGCAGTAGACCACAAACTTTAATGCACATAAGAATAAGTTTCCTTGCTAAAGAAAAAAAAGCCCCTCAGGCCCCACCTGGGCACAAACTGGGGCATATGGCAGAAATTTTGATTACTGGGTCTGTAGCCATCTAAGAGTTTGCATTTTAACAGATATCTCCAGATAATTCGGACGTAGCTTGTCTCTGAGTAACACCCTGAGAAAAGCTGTGTTAGAGCTCACATGTCACAAAGGATCCTTTCTGTATTTAACCTTTAAAATTTTTTTTTCATATTTATATTTGAATGTCTGTGTATCTCTATGTATATAATAAACACAACACATTCTCCTGTCATGGAATATGAGTGGGCTCTGGAACCAAAATTAATCAATCACCTTTACCCAGATGGTCCTTAGCTGCCTCCATGTCTAAACTGTTATATATGTTTTTGTTTTTAGAAATGAAAGACTGTTCACCCTACAAAAGGGATTTCTAAGCTACTGACACCATTTTTAGAAAGTAGACAACAGGAGTCAGTACTCACCAAAAAGAGTTCCTGTATTAGTTTTGCTTTCCTTGGGGGACAAGCACTCCACTTCCCTAGTCTTTGCTTGGGGATGGGCAATAATCTTGTTTGTGATTTAATAAAAACTGCCCTCAAATCAAAGCTTTAGAGGATGTAATCATGCATTTCACTTGATTCACTCATTAGTTTTTCACCTGAGAGCCTCAGGTTCTGTAATTCCCAAGGCAAAAGAGCTGTGTTCGTTTTGCCTTTTTTTTTTTTTTTTTTTTTTTTTTTTTTTCCCTTTCTGCATCTTCCTCCCTCCTTCAGCTTAGAAAGCTTGGAGTTTTATCAGCTCTGTCTGACTCAGAAGGAGCATTGTTTCTAAGGTGCATTGCAACATTACCCTTCTGGCTTTGATATATATCTTAACCCTTTTTCTTTTTCCTACTACCTTCTCTTCTTTTTCTCTTTTTCCTCACCATCCTCTCTACAAAAGCTGTATTTGAAAGATACACAGATGGAAAGATATAAATGAAAGTTTCCATAAATTCAACAACAGAGAATTCTCTTTCTCACAGCCAGTAGTTTTCTTAGGTGAAGTCTAGTATCCGTGCATATTTCTTTCTTTTTTATCATGAATGGAGATTTGCACACATCTAGCTTTGAGATATGAAATACAGTGAGTTTTGCAGAACTTGCTAGAAAGATGAAGAAAACGCTCAACAAAAAAGCCCTCTTCACAGGTACACCAAATAATTATGTTCAAATAAAAAGTTCAAGGTAGGGGGAAAATAAGTCTACTAATTAATGACATTGTTTTTCTGTTAAAATGAGAAGGTTCTTTACTAGAGGCTGTACTGTAACATGATTTGTTTCCATAGACAGCAACAACTGAGAAAGGATGGGAGAGAGAGAGAGACCACTTCGAAACAACAGAATTTGTTATCACAACTTTTTAAAAGCCCAACCATTCTCTTTGTAGTCACAAAGATTTTGCATTCCAGAGAGAAAATGCAAGATTTCCACAGCAGTCCCACTGCAGCAAGAACAAACTCAAGGTGCTAAAGGTTTTTGAGTTTTATTTTACTAATCTCACTTGTTCATGGATATTTTTTTGACTGTTCAATTTCTGGACTTCATTGTGTCTTTGGTCTCTAGAAAAAGTGCCTGAGTCCAAGCTTTGTCTAGGAACAAGAAAGTAACCTTAACAGCAATTAATAATAATCTTTTTTGTTTACTAAGAAGCTTAAAAAGTACAACTTCAAATTATGTTTTGCTAAAACTCTATGTCTTTAGCAAGCAAGTCAGCTCCTCTATGTAGATTTATCCATCCTCTAATCACTTCCTGTAACTGTCTTGTAATTCTTAAAACTATTGGATGAGGCTATTATTGCCATCCTTATTATAGATTTGAGGCAACTAAGGTTCAAAGAAGTTATTTGCCTGAGATTAGAAAATGAGGGACCAGCAGTTGGCAAAATGGCTGTGTCGCTGGATTCCCATGTAGTTGACCATGGTTCGAGTCCTGGACCCAGTGGCTTAAACTCACTCTGGGTGCGTGTTCGTGTGTGCCCAAGATCCCAAGAGGAGAATGGAGGAGAAGGGATTGAGGCGTGGCCATGCCTCCAGGGGGTGATTTCTCGCTTTCTGTCTCTCTGTCTTTCTGGTGAGCACACGCGCCCTATAGCAAAATCCTGTCCAAATAAAGAAAGAAAATGAAATTATGGGACCAGCAGATGGCATAATGGTTACATCACTGGACTCCCATGTAGTCGACCCTGGTTTGAGTCCCAGACCCGGAAACTTAAAACTTACACCAGGCATATGCGTGTGTGCGTGTGTGTGTGTGTGTGTGTGTGTGTGTGTGTGTATGTGTGTGCATGTGCCCAAAATACTGAGAAGAGAAGGGATGCAACATGGCCATTCCCCATGGGGGGAGTAATTTCTCACTTTCTGTCTCCGTCTCTCTTTGTCTTTCTAATGAGCACAATGCACCCTAGAACAAAAAATATCTTTCTAAAAAAAAAAACCTAAAACTATGACACAATCTAAGCCAGTCTTTCAATATTTAATCAAAAATTCTTCCCATGTCATAAGCAGCAAGGAAGAAAGGGATAAAGGGGAGAAGATTGTAAGTGCCGCAAATTGTACTTGCATAGGAACAAATAGGGAGACTATGTAATAAGAATAAAAACTACCAGCTGTCTCTCAATTTCATCAATGAATTTCTGAAAATTTGCTTCCATGTTGATGATTCAGAGTTGCAAAATACTCTTTTTTTTGAGAGAGAGGTTTTTAATTTTTAATTTTTTTTTTTTTTAGTTTTTGCTTGTTTTGTTTTGTTTTGCTACAGCTCACCTGACTCACCAAAGAGAGACAGAAAGTGAGAAGCCAGCCATGCTGTAATCCCTTCTCTTCCAATCTTGTCTTGGGATTTTGGGCATGCATGCACATGAGTTTTTGTTTGTTTGTTTTTAAAGAATTATTTTATCTAACTTTGTTAATTTACTTATTTAATTTGACCAGAGAGGGACAGAGAGAGAGAGAGACAGAAGAAAGTGAGAAAGCAAGTCACCAGGTCCAAGACTCAAACACAGGAGTCCAACGCCCCTTAACCACCACACCACCTGCCGGCCCCCCTGGTGTGAGTTTGAAGCCGCCGGGTTGGGTATTGAAACACATTGGGTCACATGGAAGAACAGGGCCTTAACCACTACACTACCTGCTGGCCCCACAAAACAGATTTTCTGTTGTAAGGTAGTGCTCTGTTCCCAGAGAGCCATACCATAATGTACAAAGTTGCAATTATGAAATACCTTCTTCGTTGCTAAACAATCAGACCAATTTAAAATTCCATGGGTTTCTAGGAATCCATGATCATGGCCTTCCAGTCATATTCTCACTAAACAGGGAAATTTCAGAGAGTTATGTTTACAAAAATTGGAGGACATTCCCAATTTTTTTAAAGAATTATTTATTTTATTTAAATTATTATTATTATTTTTCAATTTGCTATAGGACATGTGTGCTCACCAGAGAGAGATAGAAAGAGAAAGCAAGGCACCAGGTCTGGGACTCAAACCACAGTTGGCCATGTGGGAGTCCGGAGCCTTTAACCACCATGCCACCTGATGGCCTTACAATCCCAGTTTTTAAACCTCCAGGAGCTACCTTATCTGGAGCATAGGAGTAAGTAAACTTGAAATCCCTTCAAAATGTATTAACCTCCTCATGTATACCTCAGTCTTTTTGGCTCTGCTTGTGACTGGCTGCAGGAAACAGCACAATAAAGATTTTAGGGAGATCGGACCAGCATAGTGGTATCTGCTGGTGCTGAGATGGGACTGGACAGACAAGCTCATGGAGCCCAGCTACGCACAGACTTCTAGAAGTTCGTGATCATGGTTGTACCAGGTAGGGAGCTGCATTGTGAACATTCTCCTCTGTGGTAACCTTAAAAGTGTGAACCAGATGGCAACACCACGCTGTAGATAAGTATCATCAATGATCAGCTTTTTCACTCAAGAACTAATTTGAGTCATGGTTTAGGCACATTGCTTATTCTACTGCAATTGGGTTCCAGCCCATTCTTTTCATAGCCATTAGCCATTACTTCTGATGGAAAGTTCCTCTCCCAGATGTCACATAACCCCTCTTCCATTATTCCTTACTGTTAGGATTTTGGGGCCAGTGTGTTCCCGAGATAACAGGGCTGGAGCTCAGACAGTGGTCAGCCATATGGGACATGTCTCCCTTATCCACTCATCACAGGGCCATCCCTTATGCTAGGTTTAAAGAACATACTTGTTTAAAGATAGCAATTTCTCAAAAAGGGGATATGTAGATTAGAGCGAGTTTTCTACCTTAAGTCTTATTTCATCTTTAAATTTATATTTTATGTGTATATTTAAGGAGTACAAAATGATGTTTTGCTATACACATACATAGCGAAATGATTGCTGCAGCTAAGCAAATTAACATATCCATCTGTTTCCAGTTATCTCTCTTTTTTTTTGAGTAAACATACCTAAAATCTAATCACTTGGCAAATTTTTAATCAATAATACACTATTAACCATAGTCTCACTGTACATCAGAACTCTAAATTTATTCATTCTATGTAACTGCAAGATTATACCCTGTAACCTACATCTCTCTATCTGCTTTAAGTCTAAAGGACTCCCTGAATATCAGAGTATAGTGATTCTCAAACTGAATTTGTTCATTTAAGTACATAACCTAGCAGAGTCATATCAAGTAGGACCTACAAATCTGTGGTTTTAACACATTCAAAGATGTTCTGATGTCTCACAAATGTGGTAGTTTACACATCACCCAGAGTATTCTGTACAATCAATTCAATAGTTACTTTGATGTGGCCATTATTTTCTCATTCAGAAATTAGGGAAAGAATGCTAATATTTATGCAGTAGAGGCTTTATGTAAGAATATGTTCACAAAAGAAGAGTGTGCAACAAAATGTAGGCATTCCACAAAAGGTGTATTTGTGTTTCTAAAGCATGTGAGTCTGATCATATTTTAAGATATGGATTGCTTATATTTTACTTTTTCTTTTAGTGATTGATGAAAATTAATTTTAGACCCTTGGTTACATCTCCAGCTTACAGGAAAACTTTCTTTCTGTTGAAAAATCAGAATAAAACAGTAAGATTCTGGCTCAGAGCACCTTTTCCATGCTAGCTACTTGCTCCTAAATCCTTTGCATACGTAAAAATTCGTAATTTAATTTGACTTTAATATGGTCGATTAAAAAGTACTAAAATTTCATAGGTATTTATTATAGAAACTTTAGATGATGCATATAATTAAATAGAAGAAAGGATATATCATAAATAGTCTTATTCTTCAGAGATAATCACTGACACATTTGGATAAATCATTTCAGACTCTTTTCCATAAAATATTTATTTAATAGACATGTTTATTTTTTAAAGAGATTATAAATACTTATTTTAGAGAGAAGTGTTTTCTGCTTATGGTACATTAGACTACCTTTCTATGTGTGTTTATATCTCCCATGTTTATCATCATTTTTACTAGCTACATGATAATAAACTATACAGAAGCTCTAAAAAGTATCCAATTAATACCAAGTGTTGGAGATTTAGATTTTTTTTTTTTTTGGTAAACAATGCTAGTTGAACATTTGTATATCTGCATATTTGTATATTTGTCCAGTTATTTTCTTAGGCTAACAGATGAGAATAGTTAATGCTCAGCTATATAGTTATTTTCCTAAAGCTATGCCTATTCAGGGACCAACAGATGGTGTAATGGTTATGTCACTGGACTACCATGTAGTTAACCACATTTGAAGTCCTGGACCCAGTGGCTTGAAACTCTCACCTTTCATGTGTGTATGCATGCCCAAAATCCTGAGAGGAAAGTGGAGGAGAAGGGATTGCAACGTAACCATCCCCTCTTGGGGGTGATTTCTTGCTTTCCGTCTTTCTGGCAGCACGTGTACCCTGTATACGTAGTAAAAATCTCTTAAAAAAAAAAAGAATGTCTATTTAAATTTGAAATATGTGACCCGCATTGAGAATTGCTCTTTTTTTTTTGATGTGATAAACAACAAACGATATGACATTGTTCCAATTTTCATTTCTTTAGTCACTAGTGAAGCAATATTTTTCTTAATTCATCATTCTCAGATTTTCCTTTTTGTGAATTAATTCATGTCATGTACCTATTTAAAAACTTTGTTTCATTTCTTTCTTTTTGATTTCTAAGATAGTTTTATAAATTAAAATGCCTAAGCTTTATGGTGAGTGGAATACTCAGATAAAATTTAAGTATTGAGAACCCAAGCAAGATGTGGCCCAAGGACTTTTTCTTTAATTCATTGGTCTCTCAAGAAATCCCCATTGCTTACCTAGCTATAAATATGTTTTGGACATCCATTTCTCCTTAGACAGGAGGATCTACTTGTGTAATGCTTAACATGTGGTGAAAAGGGAACTCTCTTACACTGCTAATGGGAATGTAAATTGGTCCAACCACTGTGGAGAACAATTTGGAGATTCCTCAAAAATCTACAAATAGAACTACCATATGATCCAGCAATCCCACTCCTTGGTATCTACCCAAAGGACAGAAGAATACTTTATCAGAAAAGTGCTTGCACATCGATGTTTATTGCGGTACTTTTCACGATTGCTAAGTCATGGAAGCAACCCAAATGCCCACGAACTGATGAATGGTTAGAAAAACTGTGGCACATATATTCAATGGAATACTATTCATCCATAAAAAACAACAAAACCCTGGCTTTTGACAGGAAGTGGATGAATGTGGAAGACTTACTGCTGAGTGAAGCAAGCCATGCTATGAAGGAGAGGCATTGTATGTCCCCACTTAATATATACCGAGTGTCTGCACTCTATGACTGAAACTAATTGTCTAAAGGATATAGAAACGCAGTATATAGATGTAAATACCAGATAGAGTGTGTGTGAAAGAGGGGGGTGTGAGGAAGGACATTTGGGGGAGGGACAGGGAGGAAAAGCATTAATGGCACAAGAGGTGTGGTATTATCTGTTGAAGATACTTCGTAGTTTTATCAACAATACTAGGGAGAAATGTTCACCTGTTGAAATATCCATTTTGTAAGACAAATAATAATGTGATTGAATGTATGGAAGAAAATGAAATGAAAAAATAAAAAATAAAATGAAATAAAATAAAAAATAAAAAATAAAAATAAAAACATGTGGTTGGTTGGGTTTTCTTTGCATATCACCTGCATTTCACACTGAGAGAATTGAAAATGAGCTCCCTAATAAATAGCTTACAGGGAAAAGCTTACATAATGAAACAAAATTTATGTTTAAGACTATTTTCATGGGTTACAGTTTCTGATCTGATTAATAGACAAGCCAACCCTGAGGTTATTTGATCATTGCTGAAAATATAATTTGTTCTGATTGGTCGAGGGCTGCCAGAACAGTCATTTCTCCTGGGTAGTAGGTCCAGGGTCCCATGTTCCCACTGCATGATTTGGCAAGACAAATCTGACAGGATCAACTTCTCAGGAGTAATCCAATCTGACACAGATTCTAAGATTATATTTCAAGGTGAGAAGGTTTAAATTGACTTTGAACTAGACAATATTTTTAATCCAGTAGATATTAGCAGATGTGTCATGGAAAATTTATGTAGTATTTTTATCCCATTATTGGCTATTCATTTTCATTCAAGCATATTAATTAATCTTGCTGAGCCTTTGTTTGTTTGTTTGTTTCTTTGTCTCTTTCTTTTTTGAGAGATTTTTTGCTGTAGGGCACCTGTACTCACCAGAGATACAGAAAATGAGAAATCACCCCCAGTGAGGATGGACATGCCACAATCCCTTCTCCTCCATTGTCCTTTTAGGATCTTGGGCAAGCACACACATGTGCCCAGTGTGAGTTTTAAGCCACCGTTCTAGGACTCGAACCACAGTTGACTACGTGCGAGTCCAGCAATGTAACCACTATGCCATCTGCTGGGCCCGAACCCTAATTTCTTTATCTACAATATATAGGGATAATAAAATTTAACTGCAATAGCACTTTGTAATATTATATTGGATTGTATATTTAAAATATTTAAAGCCATCCCTAAGTTATATCTTTCTTCAGTAAATAGAAGCTGTCTCCTGTGAATATCAAGATCTAATACAAAACAGAAAATGAGTGATGTTCTCAGAGCTTTTTTTGATGTCTTTAGTAGAGATTGGGTATGTATCAAAAGTTCTTTAATATGTCTTCTATCACCTTTCTATGCAAGAACATTCTGTGTGGCTTTGTTAAAGAAAACAAAGTAGCCTTCCAAGTAACCCCATGGCTAGATAAGGTATGCAGGTCAACAGGAAAATCTAATATTTGTTTCTAGACGTTCTCTGACATATTCAACTTGTAGTGAATGAAATGAAGTTCATGATGTAGTGTTTCACCACATGAATAAAAAAAGGAGGGAGAGGGTGTTAAATAAATTTATTTCTGCTTAAATAAATGTTCTTTTATTCTTCTGATTGTTCTGTTCAAACATATGTAAAGATGGTCATGAAACTAAAATAAGATTAGTATACATTGCAAGTATAAACAATTTAAGAAGCATAGACTTACATGTTTAAGATGGCGTATGAGGTTGGACTAATGACTTGTTGTGCAATATAGAGTAGTATTTTAAATGAATGCTTTAAAATACAATCTTTATTTCATTGGAACTTATAGTTATGGCTATCTAGAAATTAGGAAACTCACCTTTAGTAAGTCACTTATTTGTTTACTTTATTGTTATTCATTTTAGCTCCTTATTTCAGCTTCCCCTTTCTTCCACACTGGTCATGTCTGTAGCTTATTCATCTTATGGTCGTTTTGGTGATTCAGCACTGTCCTCAGCAGTCCTTGCTACCAGTCATTGACTCCTCCATGGAAAAGCTGACCTGGTAGAAGATGAAAATGCTTCTTTAGGTGGTTAGCCTTGACTACACTATGGGGGTGGGGGGCCAAATCAATTAGAATATGTGCACAAAGCAAGAGGGAAGTAATGAACATTAAAGGCAGCCCAGAAAGAGAAAATGTACACTCTCGAGAGAAGGTATTTAATAAAAGAGGAGAATAAAACAAAAATAAAATTAGGCTAATGAAAGAACAAAAAAGAAGAAAGAAGAAATATTACACACAATGTTGTAAACTACCATAGAATGAGAGGATCCTTGGGTTTTTGAGGAGGTTGAAACTAGCATTCATGAGGCCTTTTCTTTTCTATGTAGAAATAAAGATATTGGAATGCTTCGCTAAGTCAAAATAGCACCAAAAGGTTGTAACCTCTTTGATCAATAGAAAACTAGTTTTCCATAAAACAGGTTTTCTATTGATTGGTGACATCATTCTCATTAATGAATAAACAGGGTGTACTCAATGTGCATCAGCATGTACTCACAATAGTTTTTCTGTCATGGTGGACATTCTTGGTCCCTGGATAAAAATGGAACCATAAAATATCTTATTCTCATTTGCCTTAATAAGTCCCGGAGGAAGACAATTGTCCAGTAAAGTTCCAGAATCTTGTTTGTGCTTAAGACTGTACATTAGTAATTACAGTCTAAATAAATCTTGTTTCCAATTTGGTTCAGGATAATTTACACTTAGGTATAATAATAATTGTCCTTTGTCCCCAACTTTCAGCCCAAAAAGTGTGAATAATTTTACAATAATTCACTGAACATCATGTCCAGGCTGTAAGAAAACATACATGTGCTTCTGTTTAGTTATATTTGTTGGTAAACAGTAACTGGTATCATATGGCAGAAAGGAAAAGAGTAACAATTGATAATGTGGACATTAGGTAAAATAGCAGTTTTCAATGATTTTGATAAAAAACTATAATACCATATTTCATGAACATTACCCACTTATTTAAGCATATTGCATAGTCAGGTAGATTTCTTTGTGAATCACTCCCCTACAAGTATATTACATAGAGCTTGGTGTATATGTGCTCAAGCGCTGTACCCTTTGTCTTTAAATAGCAATTTATTATGTGTTGTACATTTCTTTCTAAACTGCAAAGTTCTCTGCTGTCAGATTCTTTTAGATGAAGTGCACCAGTTCCCAAAGTCTCTTGCTGGGGGGGCTTAGCCTCAAATGCTATTAAACATATTGCATGGATCCAGTGCCTAGAGTTGGCAGCAAATATTTATTTGAAAATTTTAATAATATATCTGATTTACCAAACAACTTCATTACTCATAAATAGCTGGAGGAGAAGGCACCTAAGCAGTTTTCTTCTTTTTTTTTTTTTTTGGAGAGGTTTTTGCTACAGGGCATGTATGCTCACCAGAAAGAGAGACAGAGAGACATAAAGCGAGAAATCACTCCCCAGGGGGGATGACCATGCCACAATCCCTTCTCTTCCATTCTCCTCTCGGGATCTTGGGCATGCACGCACATGTGCCTGGTGTGAGTTTAAGCCACCAGGTCCAGGACTCAAACCGTGGTCGACTATATGGGAGTCCAGCGACATAGCCCTTATGCCATCTGCTGGTCCCCCTAAGCAGTTTTCTTTTTCTTTTCTTTTCTTTTTAATAATTTATTTAATTCCATTTGTTGCTATTGTTATTATTATTATTATTATTTTTTATTTGAACAGAGAGAGACAGAGAGAGGGCAAAAGCAAGGCACCAGGTCCGGGACTCGAACCATGGTCAGCCATGTGGGAATCCAGCACCCTTAACCACAACGCCACCTGCCGGCCCCCACCTAAGCAGTTTTCTAACGTGACTTTGGATCCCAACAGTATTGTGTGATGCTGCAGTATTGTTATGAAATTGTTACACCTGTTGTGCATGCAATCTTCAGTGTTGTCTTTTTTTTTTAAGGATTTTTTTTTTTTTTTATTGCTATAGGGCACGTGCATTCACCAGAAAGACAGAAAGAGACAGAGAGACAGAAGCGAGAAATCACCCCCCAGAGGAGATGGCCACACCACAATCCCATCTATTCTCCTCTCAGGATCTTAGGCACATACATACACATGCGCCTGGCATGAGTTTAAGCCACCGGCGTGAGTTTAAGCCACTGGGTCCGGGACTCGAACCACAGTCGACTACATGGGAGTTCAACGATGTAGCTATTACGCTAACTGCTGATCCCAGGTGTTTTCATTTTTAATCCTTGGCTAATGCTTGTAAAATAGTCCCCAGAGGGACCAGCAGAAGCTACATGCTTGAGTAGACTCAATGTAGAACTATCATTAATGATGAACTTGTCCTAAATGCTATTGTACCTTTAGTTATCTGTTTGTGACATTAATACATGGAAAAATTAGGAAATTCATATATCTATATTGGAGATTAAAAATCAAATTTTTGTACTGCTAGGAAAGTGTAATTAAAGAAAGCTGTGGAACTACTGAATAAAGGCCAAGTATTTTCCCGTAACAGATCTGGCCTTTAGCCTGCTTTTTCGGTCTCATCTTTGGTTACTACCTTCCTTATATGCATTAATGTTACCGAACTTCCTATAATTATCTGAAAATGCCAAGGCATTTTATACTTTTGTTACTTTACCACGGTATTTTTCTTTGCCTCAAATACCTTTTACTTTCTTATTTGCCTTGTAGTCATCCATTAATCATTGAAGATCCCAATTTTTGGAGCTTTCTGTTTTCTTCAGTTCTCAGGACAGAAATAATGGCTCTACCTGGTCCTTCTGTCCTTCATAGATTTCTAACTTTGCTGATATAGAAATCATTTATTTATGGGTCTATTCTTCACCTGCTCACTGAAAACTCCTTGAGGACTAGATCAGTATATTATTTACCAACTTCACCTGGAACAGAGTCAGGCATTTCAATATATGCTTATTGAATAGTTTCACTTGGGTAAAAGTGTTTGTAAAACAAATCTGTTCTCTCTCCCTCTGCCTGTGTCTTCACTTTAAAAACTAGGATCTGGATCCCTCAGTACCTGAGGGTAGAGAGAACTCATTCTTATGAACTTTCAGAGATTTGTTTCAGAGAGGTATCTGGCCTCAGTATTGACTGGATGGCATTTGGAGAGCTTTTGGCCATCATCCAATAAATTAGAATTACTGCAAATGCAAGATGAAGGCATTTGTAGCAAAGGGTATGACTTCCTCTTTTGTTTGATACTAGCAGATTTTAAGCCTTTACTTCTCCTTTCTTCCCCTCTAACCCACCTCTGGGCAAACTAGAAAGAAGCCTATGTTCTCCCTCCTTTGCTCAAGCCATATGCAGGAGCCCTCTGATTGGCCCATTCCTGAAATATCATAAAATCTCCAAAGCCAATCTCTTCCCTGCTTGGTATAATAATATTCTGAATTGCTTGTGAGCTGCCCAGCATTCTGCAGAAAGCTTCATTATGTGAGTAATAAAGCTTTTCATACCCTCGTGATGTGCTTGTGGTGTTATTAATCTTGACATCCAAACCAAATTTGGGGTAGGAGTCCATCCTGATTCTGCAGAGTGTCTACAACTGCATCCCTCTAGATTATGATAAATTTTAAGGGCAAAGTCCTTGGCAGATGATTCCAATTTCACGTATTACTTCGCATCGTCTTTTTCATTTCCTCCCTTTATGTTTCTGTTAAGTAGAATAATAGGGTTGTGTGCTTTAGATGCTGTTTGAAATACTGCCATGGATTATAACAACTTCCTGTCTGTCAAGAAGGGTCACACAATTGACCATATGCTCTTGGATTAAGTCATGTGGTCATGTCGCCACACATCCAACTTCCAATTACAGCTGCTAACTGTCTTTCATAATCATCTTTATTTCCAGAAAGAAGAAAAATATTATCATTGAATAAGCACCCTAAGAACATTTCTATGCTTAAATTTATGACCATTCATAAAATAATTAGATCTTTTGGTAAAATCCTAACATTTTCTATTAAAATAAATAAGCAAATAGTTCACTCATTTCCCACTCTTGCATTTTCCAGAGAGTGACCTACCTCCTTAAATACTTCAGGTAATATTTTATTTTTTTTCCTGAGGCTACTATTTTTCCCAAATTAAAATTCTTAATCTGATATTCAATTGCTTGGATTTGATTCAAATCTCATTTGCATTAATTTAGTGCATACCTTGTGCTCAGCTCTATCACACATGCATTATTTTATTAATTTTCATACTTGAAGTTGATTCATTGTGATGTGCATATTAAAGGGGGATAATATCCAGTCCCTTCATTCCTCTCTAAAATGTCCTTTCCTTCTATCCCACTCACCAAGATATAAATCTACAGGAGGATTCTCAGTGTACATGGGGACTTCAAAAAGTCCATGAAAATATTGAATTAATGTATGAATTTCTTTTGGTGCAAGAAAAAATGAAATCCACACATAGATTTTTTTTGTAATATGCATTTTCTAGGAACTTTCCAAACCCCTTTTTACATAATTTCTTTAAGAAGGAAATATTTAAAATTTAAATGATTCTTATGGCCAGAATTAAATTTTCATAAGGTCAAAGAATCCAGATAATTTGCAGGAAAAACACGTAGCCAAGAAACTGGATTTGGCTGTTCAAATTGTGAACTACCAATCTGTCTTACATCAAATTAGGAGACGGTCAGACTTAGTACGAATGAGCATCAATGAAGACCTGATACACAGCCAGAGCAGCAGGCATTGCTAGGAGCTTTCCACATAGAAAATTATAAACCAGCAGCAGAGAGCAGTATGGAGCCATTTTTAAAACTAGAAAACCAGGAAATCGAGCCAAAGAGCCCAGAAAGGACTGGAGGAGGGGAAAGAAAGGGTCCACAAGCTGTCCAGCAAGGTCTTGATTATATTTCCCTTTATATATGCTTCTTTCCTATATAGATAGTAGGTTTATGCTTTGGATAAAAGTATATGTGTGTGTGTGTGTGTGTGTGTGTGTGTATATATATATATATATATATATATATATATATATATCCATATCCCTCCTACTCTTCTTGCTTGCTTTTTCTTCAGCAGTATGTGTATTTTTAAAGAGATATATATGTAGACGTATATACATATATATTCTAACTAGCCCTCAACCCTGTTTAGAAAGAATAAATGTAGAACTCAGTTGTGTTTGCTGCAGTATGATTCCATGCAGGGTATATTAATCTACATTTCATATGCAGCCTGGATATCCACAGTGTTCACATTCTTAGACAAGCTCATAGATACACTGTATCTACGTTCTGATTTCCTCTAATATTTTCTCTTCAATTCCCCTTGGTAACTCTTTGAGTTAGAGGATGTTATTATATTGTTGATCTCAGTTTGGTTGAATTTCTATCCAATTTAAATCAGGATCAAATGCAGTGTTTGAAGAGTAAGCAGAGCATGTGAACACAGAAAGCACTCTCTCTGGCCCTGTCATATTGTCTGTAGAAGAATGTGCCTTCATTTAATTAAATTTTCTTCATATATATATATATATATACACACACATATATATATATATATACATATATATATATATATACACACACACACACACACACACATACACATAGATATATATACACACACATATATATACGTGTATATATATATATATATATATATATATATATATATAAACAGAAACATTTATTTATGCCAGTGCCTGTCTGCAAATGACACAATCTGCCGCTCTTGTTTCTCTACCATCATCATGAAATGCCAACCGTCGAGTCACATTAGCCTTGGGCATCCAATATAGGTGATCTTTTCAAAAAGTCAAGGCTTTTCTTTCTTGATTTCAAAGTCTGCCTGTAGGTTTGCAAATGTGCGAGTGTGTGTGTTTGTGGGGGGAGGGTCATGCATGCACACATACGTGCAGACAGGGAGGGTTAGTGTCAATAGAAATAGGGGCTCAGAGAAACTAGATTTAGCATTTTTCATAACAGAACGCTCCCGTCTGATTCTCCGTTTATTGCTCTCTTGATTGCTGGGCATTGTTTGGTAAGGATGGGTCAGGAGAGTTGCGAGGCTTGTCTTTTCCACAGGGAATCTTAAATAACAGTCTGCATTTCTCAGCAATGGGAGTGAATTAAAAGGTTATGCCACTCCTTAAGGCCACCTTCTGACCATGTATGCACTGGACAGCTTTTCCAACAAGTGAAATTTCAGAACCAAAACAGATCCTCTCCTAAGGCACATATACTTGGATTTTAAAGAAAGATGCCGTGGTATTTTCTATCAAAGAGGTTAAACTCCTAGGATTCTATGAAAACACTCATTTTACCCCTGCTAACCTGTAAAGATTTCGTTCTGCTTCATTTATCTTCTCTCTTCCCCTATGCTGAACCATCTCTGGCTTCGATGAAAGCATCATGTCTCCATTCATTTCCTATCTTGCTGAACTGCCTTCACGTTCCCTATCATCTGCACATAATCCTATTCTCCCCATTATTGTCTTAATACCAAGAACAGCACAAGATAATGGATAGGCACTGTAATAACAGCGTGGCCTGGAGGAGCCCCTCGAGGGAAATAGCTTTGATGCTGGTGGAATATTAATGCATCCGAGGTCCCTGATCTTCCTCTTTCACTTCATCTTCTGTTTTCTAAACTACATAATGACTTTCATATACATGACAAAAGCATTAGAACAGAAAAAGCCCCATTGATGAGCAGCAAGGCTGTGTGATATTAAGGAGTCCTATTCTTACTTCTTTGTACAATTTTTGACCACCATCTGAGACTGTATGTGCAGGTAATTTCCAATTTGAATAGATACTAGTGTAGAGAAGCATAATCATATTGTGTTAATGCAAATACCCATCCAAAGCACTGCATGAGAGTGAATTAAAATATAATTCTTCCATAATGCATTTGTCCATAGGATGATTTTGGACAGATTAAAAACAAACACCTTGATATCACTTAGACAAGAGAATAGATTATTTCCAGGGAGGCTAATCATCAACGAATTATGAATGGGACTGTAACTCAAAGCTGCCTGCATTAAACCTTGTAGATTGGCTTATAGTTGCAATTTGTTGTACATAATTTTTAAATAAAGGGGAAAGAATTGATTTTTCTTCTAAGCGTAATACTATAGCCTAGTAAAATTCAGTAACAGAAAGTAAAGAAATAGGAAGTTGGAGGAAAACAGTGTGTACACCTGCCACAGCCTTTGATTTCTTCGGGTGAGTTGAGCGTTCTCAGCAACCTGCAAGAAACACAGCCTTTGAGGCTTCACCTTTTTTTCCTCTTCCCATGTTGTTTACACTTTTCTTTTGGTGCTAATGGCCACTGTACCCTCAGCGAAAATGTTCATGAGTAAGTTGAGCTGCTTATAGAAAAGATGAACATCCAAGCTGTCTTGAAAAAGGATAAGCAGAAAATGTTCCTGACATTTCCCTGAGACTTCAAAAGACAGACCATAAGGCTTATGTTTCTGCAGAGTCAAAAATCAGAAAGTTTATTGTGAAGACTTTTTATTTTATAGATGATTTTTAATCTACTTAAATAACATAATAGAGGCTGATACCAAATTTCTGTCGGTTGACTATCCTATTTTTAGTAATTCTAGAGATGTGTAGATGGCCTAGTGGTTACATCACTGGACTCCCACATGGCTGACCGTGGTTCAAGTCCTGGACACAGTGGCTTCAAATTCATGGCAGGCATGTGGGCATGTGTGTCCAAGATCCTGGGAGGAGAATGGAGAAGAGATTGCAGCATAGCCAACCCCCTGTGGGAGGTGAGGGGGTGATATTTCACCTTTCCTATCACTGTCTCTGTCTCTCTCTTTGGAGAGTGCAAATGCCCGAAAGCAAAAATTTCTCTCAAAAAAGTAATTCTATAGAAAGGCCACCTGGTAGGGCTGCATTTGTTTTCTGGTTTTGCTTTGTTTTGAGTCAGTAACCATTGAGGAGCCATTGCTGTTTCAGGTACAGTGTGAGGCAGCTAGTTGAAAAGATGGTCAGTATAGCCATGTTTCCCCTGCTCTCAGGCAGCGCACAGTCTGGTATCTAAAAGGCAAAATGTTTGGGACCAGCAGGTGGCATGGTGGCGTGGTGGTTAAGGCGCTGGACACTCCCACATTGCCGACCAGGGTTCGAGTCCTGAACCTGGTGGCTTGCTTTCTCACTTCCTCTCTTTCTCACTCTCACCCTCTGACTCTCTCTGGTCAAATTAAAAATAATAATAATAAATGAATGAATAAATAAAAAATTAAAATAAGTAATTATCTTTTAAAAATCAAAGGCAAAATGTTTTCACTGGACAGGAAATATATTATGGGGCAGGAGCTGCTTTAGATACAGCAAAGGACATCAAGAAGCAAGACATGGTTCCTGCTCCCAAGGTATTTTTCAGTTAGTAAAAGGGGCACATGTGTTCACCTAGTATTAATATGACATTAAACATAAAAATGTGTAACAGAGCTGGCTCCATAGCCTAGTGGTTAAGGGGCTGTCCTATCCAACATGGTCAGCTGAGCAGTTTGAATCCTGGCCCTCATGGCTTAAAAAAACGCACTCGGTGCATGTGTGTGGGGATCCACATCCTGAGAGGATGGAGAGATGGAGAAGGGACTGTGCTATGACAATGACCCCTTGGGGGATGCTTTCTTCCTTTCTTTCTCTCTCTGTCTCCCTGTCTTTGGAGAGAGTGTGAGCCCTCTGGCAATTTAGAAAAAAAAATGTATTATAAAGAGATACACAAATAAAGTTCTAGGAGGTCCAGAGAAGAGAATAACTTCTAACTAGAGGAGTCAGGGGGTACGAAAAGTTCATGGAAAAGATGACAGAAGAATCTGTAGAACTGAACTCAAATGTCAAGTGAAGTGATGTAGGTGAAGGGAACCATAAACAAAAACATGAAATTCATGCTTCAGAAATTGATCTAAATGGATAAAGAAGGAGAAGATTGTTGGAGATATGATTGTTTTATGCCAGATGGTGGAACATTGAAGATTTGGTGTATTTTCCGTCAGTAAAGGGGAATCATTGAACGATTCTTTCCACTGGAGTGTGATTAGCAGATGATTAATCTGGCACGTCTGTGTAGCTTGCAGAGAGTAAAGGAGGGACCTGAGCCGGTCTCTCAGTAAGGAAGTCTCCCAGATTGCGCAGGTGAGGAACTTAAATAGCTCAGACAGTGCTCGGGTAGAAGAGGTAAATGCAATGATGCCAAAGTAGCAGCAAATACAATGCTTCACTATTTTATAATGAAAAAGTAGTGAATAAAAGAAAGGTCAACCAGGACTCTATGAAAATGATATTAAAAGCAAACGTTCTGGAATTTCTGTGTGAATTGCTCTTCAAAGTGTAAAAATCAGCGTCGGGATAGATGGGGTTTGAGCCTTTGGAGAGCACTAAGGCATATTTTCTCATCAGCAGGTTGTAAATCTCTTGGCAAAAGGGAGAGACTTTCCATGTTTCTTTTCCCAGGAGTGCTGGTTCTCAGAAAAGCTGTGTCTTAATTCAGTTTACAAGGCTGCATCGCAACCTGACTTGGTAGCCATGAAAGGAGCCCTATCTCCAGGGAGTAGCCAGAGTTCATCTGAAATTCTCAGCTCCGAGTGGAAAACGAGTTCGATATAAACCTCTTGCATAGCTCTCTATTTTACCTTCGTGTAAAAACCATGTCGTGGTGATTGCTGTTCTGCATGTTTAACAGTGTGGAAGAGGTTAATGATGAATTGGGAAAGTGAAGCTTTAAAACCCAGCTTAAAGAGGAGACATTACTTAACATGTAACTTAATGTAACTGAACTCTAGAAACTGGAGTTCATCGCTTTAAAATCCATTAGGGATGATATTATTGCATTTACTTGATATTTTTTCCCTTTACAAGTCCTGCCTTGTGACCTAGACAGTTATCATTGGTAATGGGAGTGATAATGGAACTAAATGCTTAAGATTATGTATGATATTTTTAACCTGTCTTGATGGCAAAAATTTCAAAAAATGTGTTTTATTTTCAATGCCTGATGCTTTTGCTTTTAGATAGCTTGGTCTCTTCTACTTCTATGGTGTCAGAATGGTAAGGAAGACTGGCCGGACTGCCCATAACCTCTTTTTTTTTTTTTTTTTTTTTTTTTTTTTTTTTTTTTTTTCAGACAGGGTCTCACTGTGTTGCAGTCTTCCTACTCAGTCTCCCAAGTAGCTGGGACTACCTACAGGTGCACAGCACTGTACTTGGCTGTCTCTTTTTTTATTCATGCATTCATTCATTTATTCATTCATTCATCTATTTTATTTGCCAGGGGATGTACACATTGGTCAGAAAGAGACAAAAAGACAGAGGCAAAGGGAGAGGGAGAAAGCACCACCAAGTGCGGCATGATCACATTGCAATCCATCTCTTCCATTTCTATATCCTGTCAGAATTTCAGGCATGCATGCACATGTGTCTGACACATTTTTCAAGCCACTAGACCTGGAGTTCAAATTGCAATTGGCCATCCAGCTCCATTAACCACGAGGCTTTGGGGCTGGCCCTGCACTTGACTAGGAATCAAATCCAGCCCTCCCATGTGGCCTCAGCCTGCCAGATAGCAGCATGTGCCAGCATACGGCTAGGCCTAGCCACCCTCTCTTGAGGTGAGAGGACACTCAACCTATTCTCCTCTTTCTTTCTCTCTCTTTTCCATCTGAACCTGAAGAAGTATAATATGGCCTGAATCCGTCTCCCTATGAGAAAAAGTCTGTTTTTCCTTTCTGTTTTTCTGAGGTAACTTCCTCACCCATAGGGCAGCTTGCTTTGGATGGCACACTGTTCAATGTTCAAGTATTAATCCTTAATCCTCTCTATAAGGCAAATACTATTATCAGGATCTTCACTTTAAAGATAAGCCTGAAGTGGGACCAATAGATGATGTAATAGTTATGTTTACTGGACTCCCACATAGTTGACTGTGGTTCAAGTTCCAGATCCAGTGGCTTAAAACTCATGCCAGGTGGATGTGCATGCATGCCTAAGATCCTGAGAGGAGAATGGATGAGAAGGGACTGTGGCATGGCCATCCCCCTGGGGGTGAGGGGGTCATTTTTTTTGCTTTCTTATCTCTCTCTGTCACTCTGGCAAGCACATGTACCCTATAGCAAAAATCTCTCTTAAAAAAAAAAAAAAAGAAAAAGATGAGCTGGGGTAACTTGAGGTAGTCACATATCCAAGGTAACACATTAATAAGTGACTAGACATCTATGATCCAATGGCCATCCTCTGAGCTACAGCACTATGCTACCTCCTCAAACTGAACCAATATATTTCTTTCATGATCCACCCTAAGGTCATGACCTACGTATGGAAAATAGCAAACTAGATGTATTCAGGGGAAGGTGACATAGTTGATGAATGAAGTTATCTGAATCTACATCATTTGGAAAATAACCAGATGAGCTGATAATATTTACACAAGGGTGACTTTTACCTTTCTTCAAATACTTGAAGTTTGAGAGGGAGGAGTAGAGATGTTTAGATTTCCTTTTTTGATTTACAAAATAAGATCAAATCTATAGAAAGAAAGGTCCCTTGAAAGAAGCAGGTTGGGACGAGCAGATGGCATAATGGTTATGTTGCTGGACTCCCATGTAGTTGACCAAGTTTCAAGTCCTGGACTTGGCAACTTAAAACACACCAGGTGCTTGTGCTTGCATGCCAAAAATCCCAAGAGAAGGGTGGAGGAGAAGGAATTACAGTACGGTCATCCCCCCTGGGGTGTGATTTCTCACTTTCTGTCTCTCTGTCTCTCTCTGTCTCTCTCTGTCTCTCCATCGAGTGCATGTGTCCCATAGCAAAAATCTCTCAAAGGAAAAAAAAAGAAGAAAAAGAAAAAGAAAAAGAAAAAGAATGAGGTTTACCTTAGTACAGAAAATATATTTTTAAAAATAATTCTTTTGTTTTGCAACTGCCAGTATGTATATGTTCTTACCAGTGGGACTGGGGTAAAAGTACCCTCCCCCCTTAAGGTGCACCCCCTTCTTTATTTCTTCACCCCATCACAATCTTGGGTATGCACACATGCTGGCATTTCTCTCAAGCCACTGGGGGGTGGGGGAACTTGAACTGTGGTAGGCCATGTGGGATCCAGCTTTCTATGCACAGCCCTTAATTTTTGTGCCACATGCCATGCAGCAAATCATTTTATAGCTATTAATTTGGTTCAAAAGTACAATTGTTGCCCATTCCCATGGCCAAGTAGTTAAGGGAGCTGGATCCTACATACCCAACCAAACAGTTTAAATTCCAGCACCGGAAGTTGAAAAACATGCTCTGTGTGTGTGTGTGTGTGTGTGTGTGTGTGTGTGTGTGTGTGTGTGTTTCTGTGTGTGTATGTGCATGCATGTGCTCTCATGCATGCCCAAAATCCCCTACCAGGTGGAGAAATGGAGAAGAGATTGCAGCATGACCACGAGTCACTGGGGTGTACTTTCTTTTTCTCCTTTCCACTCTGCCTCTGTCTCTCTCCAGTGCGCACGTGCACCCTCTGCTAAATTAAAACTTTAAAAAGTACAATGAGTTTATTCATGAGATAGTGAGTCTCCTTTATTCAGTCAGTAATTATTTAGCATCAAACCATATGTAAGGGACTTAGGAAGGATACGGTCAAGAATAAACAGAGCAGGCAAGTCCTGTGCCCTCAGAAAATCTTATACTAGTTTGGTAAGACATAATAAATACAATTAAGTATGTATATAATATAATGTAAATGTAAATAATATTACTACACTGTGGCAAATGCTATAAAGAAAAAGAGCAAAAGAGGATAGTGATTAATTTAAGGAGATTTTAATAAAAACTTCTTGATAAGGTGAAATTCAGATGACATTCTTAAAACACCTTGAAGGGGACCAGCAATTGGCATAATGGCTATGTTGCCGGACTCCCATGTAGTTGACCGTGGTTCGAGTCCCGGACCCAGTGACTTAGATTCATGTAGGGCGCGTGTGCATGCATGCCCAAGATCCCAAGAGGAGATCACCCCTGGGGGTGATTTCTCAGTTAAAACAAACAAACAAACAAACAAAAAACAAACAAAAAAACACCTTGATGTATGTGTGCTTGGTGGATTTGAGGAATATCAAGTGGCCAGTAGTGGAATTGGAGTAATGAAGAGGGGAAGTAGTAGAAGATGAGGTTAGGAGTCTTGGCAGATTATGTATGTAGGACCTTCTAGGTAAGGATTTGAGATTCCTTGAGAAAGAATAAAAAGAGTTTGAGCAGAGGAGTGACTTGATTTAAGTTACATTTTTTAAAAATCAGGACCAGCAGATGGCATAATGGTTACATCCCTGGACTACCACGTTGTTGACGGCAGTTCGAGTCTCGAAAACGGTAGCTTAAAATCATGTTGGTGCATGTGTATGAGGGCCCAAAATCCCAAGAGGAAATGGAGGAGAGGGGATTGTGGTGCGGCCATCCCCCCCAAGGGGGAGGGTGATTTCTTGCTTTCTGTCTCTCTTTCTCTGTTTCTCTGGCAAGCACAAATGCCCTATAGTGAAAATCTCTCTTTAAAAATAAACAAATAAAAATCACTTGGTCTGCTGTATAGAAAATTATAGAGGCATCAGACTAAGTTGCCTCATTGTGCCACCAAAGGTGTGCACAATATTGGATCACCTTGGATCTCCACTTATTTGAGATGTGACCAAAAAGACTCACTGTCTCATATAATACAAATTGAACTAGAGCACTTCTAAGATCTCTTCTGACTTTGGGATTTGTGATCTTTATTTCACTTTACATTTCAAATTCTTTCCAGTAGTAAAATACTGCATATTAGGAAAATAAATGTAGCCCTAATGGCAATTGAACACAAGGAAGCCTCTTAAAATAAGTTTTGTATATTGTATTCCATTGTGTGTAAATGGGCTAAAACTGAACTTGAAATAATTGGTCACTAATATGTAATTCAAAGGTTTCCAAGTCTCTGGAATCATTTAGATCCACCTCTTTAGTCACTGTGCCAAAGTCTATTGTCTATACTCTCTACTGAAAAAGGAAAAAGGCTAAAGTCTTTTGAGACTCTGGTTTAGAAGTAGCTTTGCATTCAAATGAAAAATTTTTTTCTAGAATTTTCAGTACGAAGCATTAGACAAATTAGGTATCTAATTAAGTCATTTTGAATTTATTTTTCCAAGTCCTTGTTCTTAGTGTATATATATATATATATATATATATATATATATATATGACCCTATTGATATATTTGATATAATTTGATGGTGTGTATATATCTATATATATAGATAGATGATATAATTGGATGGCAGATATCAGCTTCTATGTCAAATTGCTGGTACTCAGTAAATCTTATAAAAATGTGACATAATGTCAAAAAATATTTCCAAATGCATGGAATTTATGATTTTATGTTTTTCTTTTTTTTATGTCCATTTGATCTTCAGAATAATACTACTATACAGTATTATGTATGGCAGCTAACAGGACTGCCATTTTTAAAATAGTGTTAGACTCCATCTTAAAATAATTTTAAAGTTTTTTCCATATTATTATTTTTATTATAAATGTATGAGCTCCTTATGATCAAGAGCCATATCTATTTGGTCACCAGGAAAGTCATGATGTATTTTTCTATGCAAAAGTGTATCATGACTTTCCCAATGACCCAATATCTATTTCTTCTATAGCTTTCTTAGAGCATGTACTAGAGATTTAATAAATATTATTTAGCAGATGCCTAGGAAGTCTGAGATTCTCTCCTGGTGCCAACCTGCTGTTGTGCGATAACAGAAACTCATTACTCCACACTTGTTACCTTGTAGTGTCCTGGTTAGGATTCCTAAAAATCAGCAGTAAACGCATACAGAGGAAGGAAAGGGGAATCCTTTTCTTTCATATTTTTTAGAAGAGATTTATTTTTTTATAGAGCATGTGTGCTCACCAGAAAGACAGAAAGTGAGAAATGGTTCCCCCAATGGGGAATGGCCATATTGTAATCCCTTCTCCATTTTCCTCTTTGGGCATGTACGTTAAACATGCCTGGTGTGAATTTTTAGCCACTCAGTCCAGGATGTGAACCGCAGTAGACTTACATGGGAAACCAGTGATGTAACCATTACACCATCTGCTAGGCCCATCTTTTTCTAACTGAGATTGGGCAGATGAACTAGCCTACAGATGATCTCCCAGGTCAGAAAGCAGTGCACTATAATGAAAAGTAGTTTGCTTATCCTAATATTTGTGGATTCAATTGGGCATTTAAAGGCCAATGGTAAATTTAATTAATTAATTAATTATTTGTTTATTTAATTTGGAGGTGGAAAGGAATGGCAGGCAAAAACCACAAAGGCAAATGGTACAGTTCCTTCCTACTAAAGCTTACATTTGAGTTAGGGAAAGTCTGAGCACATGAAAGTTATGAATGCAACTTCAAGAAATTGGAGGAGGAAGAAGGAAGAATGGCCATGAGTTATGTAAAGATTGGTAAATCATTCAAGGATTTACAAACAGGAAGCAGACAACTAGAAAGGCTTCAGGGTTACATAACAGTTTTCAAAAGCCTGGAGATAATTGTGAATTTTGAAAGCAGAAGGATCCAGCAATCCCATTCCTTGGTATCTACCCAAAGGACAGAAGAATACTTAATCAGAAAAGTGCTTGCACATCGATGTTTATTGCGGCACTATTCACAATTGCTAAGTCATGGAAACAACCCAAATGCCCATGAACAGATGAATGGATAGAAAAACTGTGGCACTTACTTATACTCTATGGAATACTATTCAGCCATTAAAAAAAACCCTGACTTTTGACAGTAAGTGGATGAATATGGAAGATTTACTGCTGAGTGAAGCAAACCAGGCTATGAAGGAGAGGCATTGTATGTCCCCACTTAATATATACGAAGTGTCTGCACTCTATGACTGAATCTAATTGACTAAAGGATATAGAAACACAGTATATAGATGTAAATGCCAGATACAGTATGTGTGAAAGAGGAGGATCTGAGGAAGGATATTTAGAAGAAAAATAGAGAGGCAAAGCATTAATGGCACAAAGAAATGTGGTATTATCTGTTGAAGATATTTTGTAGTTCTATTAACTGTACTAGGGATAAATATTCACCTGTTGAAATATCCATTTTGTAAGCCAAATAATAATGTGATTGAATTTATAAAATAAATAAATAAATAAATAGTATGACAAAAAAAGAAAAGGAATAAGGGGTATTGGAGAAAAATATGAATATATGAGCAAAAGTTTTCAAAATGAAAAAGTACTTGAATCTATTTGACATTTTGCAGAGAATGAGTGCATTTTCTTCTGAGAAAGTGGACTGCAATGAAAAAAATGCATTACACTATGCCCAGATAATAATTGTCTCATTATCCCTTGAAAACACATAACATGAAGTTATGACTTCATACTGTACTCATTCCTTTATTATGCATATTGTCACATGACTTTAAATTATTTCTAATCTGACAGCAAAACAATTCTATTTACAACCCATACTTCTCGTATGTATTATTTTGCCATCCCCCTAAAAGAATCTGTATAAATAGGTGAGTCTCCCACTTTACTATTTACTGTAGTACAGTCTACTGCAGTTTATTTCCCCAGGAGATGTAAACTTGTTTACTGAACTTCAAAAATAAATGTAACCTCTGTAGATGGCTCCAACACATTCAAGCATAATTCGGTTGAGGCAGATGGGATGAGAAGGAAAGGACTCACCAGATAAAAGCTTGCCTCTCCCTCACATTTTCTTTCATCATTTTCTTTCTTTAATGAATCCTCAGAACCCCTGCTGTATTCAGAAAAACTTTTTAAAATACCATATGTTTCTGATAACCCTACTAAACTTCTTAGTACTTTTCACATATTTTCCTTTTAACTATTGCTGCAACACTTGAAGTTCACTGTCATTCTAGCTAGCCAACGTCCCTTGTGTCAATATCACAATCACGTCACAGTTCATCCTCAATGGAAATTCTTATGGACAAACAAAAGTTAAGATTATGGAATCCCTGTTTCAAGGTCATGAAAAAAGCTATTGGTGGAGTATCCTTTTTTTTTTTCTTCTAATATGCACATATTATTGCTGGAACTGGTGAGACAGCATGACGTGTCATATATATACTGGCTAAATAGAAACGTAGTATTGAAAGTTCGTCACCTTGCCTAGGTTGTCTTAAAATTACTTTCTGCTATTTCTGTAGGTAGGTCACACATTAACTCATTTTACTTTCAGATGTGTAAAAAATTATGCATGAACAAATTCTCTAGGTTATAGATAATGTAACATAACAATTGGAAGATAGTATATTTTAAACTGATAATAAAAAGTCTTCCTTTTAGAACAAGCTCTTCAACTATCCTGTTTCACACTGCTGATAGAAGACAATTCTAGACTAGAAAATATTCAAGTAAGAGGCCTTCTCTTGGCCTCCAATATTTCTTTCAACAAATATACAGTCTATCAAGAAGTGTTTTTTAAAAAATCTATTTATCACCCAGTATTGTGCTCAGTAGTCAGAAATATATCTAGGGCACTTAAAATCTAGCTGAAAAGACTACTGAATAATTCAAAATGGTATATAACCAAGCGGTTGGTGAGTGACACAAAAATCATGGATTTTCTAGAATTTAACAATTTCCTATTCACTGCCACTCCCCACCCCCAGCTCCCTGTTGATATAGAAGAAACTAAAGTTCCATGAGCTGAGATGACCTTCCCAAAGTCAAAGGTAATTAGAAGTGGGAGTAGAACTACAATGCATTTATTTCTTAAAAACCATTGTAAAATGTTTATCTCTAAAATTCAAAAAAAAAAAAAAAAAAGAAAAAGAAATAGATATGTTGTCCGAGTTAGCTGGAAATAGACCCATAAAAAAGCTGAGAGCCGAAATCAAGTACTTGTATTGAAACACCAGCCTAGAAAATATCAGATTCATGAGTACCTTTCAAGTTTTTGTGACATTATGCAAGGTATTTGACCATTAGTTCAGGTGATATCTTAATGCATATCTGTAATTTTATTTTCTTTCTTTTTTTTTTTTTTAAGGTTTTTGCCATAGGTCATGTGTGCTCACCAAAGAGAGGCAGTGAGAGGGAAAGTGAGAAATCACCTCCAAGGGGGGATGGCCACACCACCATCCCATCTCTTTCATTCTTCTCTAGGGACTTTAGGCACACACAAAAAATCGCATGTGCCCAACATGATTTTCAAGCTGACTTGAACCACATTTGGAAGTCCATGTGGGAGTCTAGCACCTTAACCACCACCCCACCTGCTGGTCCCATATCTGTAGTTTTTGAGCTGAATTTGTATAAAAGTGAGTAAGGAAACAGCTCATTGTCTTACAAATTTATCTCTGTGTCTTTGTTTCTCTTAACATTCAGAAAAATAATCTTTCATACCAGTTATCTATGTTCTAAGGAAATTTGTTCTCTTTTATTTTGTCTTTTCATTTCTATGTGGAATATTCAACTTCAGAGCAATCAGATAGTTCTCTAATAATATTCTTATGCTTCTGATGCTTGGATTTTAATTTTCATAGGAGAATATAATCCCCAAATTCTTTTTATGTAAAATGCTTTTCATTAACATGTTTAGTCTAACAACTGTTATGTTGATGCATGTTTACCATATTAATCATTACATGCTTAATTTAATAACTGCCTTTTTAAAAAATGTTTTTGTACAATTTAATAAATAATCTTTTGATAACTGCAGGCATGTAAAACTGGCTATATTAAGAAACATCACAGTCATGGTGGTTTTCCAGATTGGTGTATCATCTTCAAAAATTATGAGGAGTTACTTGTATGCTACTGCTGTCAAAACAGTCAGACAGCATTTATGTATCGATCATTTTCAGGATTGTTGGTAACTTGGGCATATTTCCCCAAATAGCCTTGCCTCCTTGTGTTGCAAGGCTCAACTCACTCATGTCCACCTCAATGACAGTACCTTTGGTGCTAGCACCCAAAGTTGTATATAGTGGGGATGAAGGCTTCTCCTTTTCACCAAGTATCCACAGGCAAAGGGTGGCTTTCAGTTCAGGATGTGTTACATGGTCCTTCTTGAAATGTAAGCCCATTGGCCTAATGAATCTTTTATACTGAGGTGGTTTTCTAGTAAAGCCATCTCCAACAAACCAGACTTTTGTAACCATCCTCTTCCATGCCTTCTTCTTTCTCTTTGCTGTTCAAATAACTTTTAATACTGTTTCTTCCTGGGCTCGAACTTTGGGGAGGAACTTCCCATTTTCCCACTTTCTCTTTCTTGCTTAATCCTATTGAAAAGTACTTTAGCTTGGGACTTTTCCTCTGTCCAACAGATAAGCAGGTACTGCTCCTTGTGGAGTCTTTACATCATTCTTTTGTTTGGTGTTCCTTTTTTCATGCAGCTTGGTAGTCTTTTTCATTTGTATTTTCTCAGTGTGGTGCTGTTTATGATAGAGCTTAGTTTTCAGACTAATCAGTTTTTTTTTTTTCTCCTTGATTGTTCATGAGCTTATCAACTTTCCTCTTTTCTATACTTCACATGGTAATCCAAATAATATAATTTACAATATAATTCAATATATTCATTTTGTGACATGGTGACAGCGGCAGAGTTGCCAGGCACACCTCCCAGGCACAAGGAAGCTGTCAACTTTCAGGTCTCAGGGACCCATGAGCAGACCTGGTGCAGTCCAGAATGGGAAAGGGTCACCATCTAATAACTACCTTTAAATACTAACTACTTTCTGGCCAGCTCCATGGTACAGCAATAATGTGCTGCTCCTGAGAACTCAGAGCCCACATGGCATTTGTGGTTTGAGCCCTCAACTTGGTAGGCCTGAAACCTACCAGGCACATGCAGGAGTGACCAGAATCTGACAGGTTGGAAGTCTGGAGGATGGAGATTGTGGCATGGCCAAACCCTGTGGAGAATACTTTTCTCTCTCTCCCTGTCTCTCTCACATGTATGCACATGCTCTATTGTGAATAAGAAAAAAAATATATATATACATATATATATGTATACACACACACACACACACACACACACTTTATGCTACATGTTCTTTACCCTTTTCTGGCCAGAAATCGAAGTTTACACTCTTATTAGTTTATTTAAATCAGACTTGTTAGATTGGGATTTATTTAGCATAAAAGTATATGTGAATTTATTATTGTCTACTTTGTGAAAATATATCAAAAGATCCTGCTCATAAAGTCTGTCATATTCAATTTTCTACCATGTTTTTGTGAATATATCTACACTATAAATATAGACATAGCCACACACATATTACATGACTATTGTTCACAAGAGTTTTATCATATTTTTTACATAGTATTGTACAGTCTTATGATTTTATTTAAATGGTTTCAGAAAAATTTCTTCTTGAATTAGCTAATACGCTAATAACTATTGGACTTTAATTATTTCAGCCTTTCCTCTGATATCATGCACAGATGCAGTTTTAAAGTCTGTGAGGCTAATTTGAAAACCAGGATATGGAACTAGAACTAGAAGGAGATGTCAAGCCTCTCAAAGACTGCTGTAAGCCATTACTGCTGCTGTTGGTTCGCATAGCTCCAGGGTACCCAAACTGCTGGTGCGTTGGAGTTGTCCTTGGTCCTGAACCACTTTTCTAAACTACTGCTTGACCCTTCCTTTTATCTTCATCTTCTTACCTTGCGATTCAGTTACCCTTTAAGACATTCTTTTGTTTCTACAACCTTTAGTCTTTCTCCCTAAGTTTACTTTCAATTATCTCTCACAGATCCTATTTAATTCAATTAGGTTTTGTTCCCGATGAGTGGTACTTAGTAGGGTTTACCCAATAATGAAAGAAAAGAATGACTCATCTAATGTAAATTTAAAACCTGGACGTGATCATGGTATCAGTTGAGTGCCACCGAATAAGATACTGGGATTGTTTTTACCTTTTACCTCTGGTTTGTTTTTTCTCACACTGAGAAAAAATTCTAGTACTGCCAAATGTTATATGTAATAACGAAATTATTCTCTGGAAAGAACTCTAGAATCAGGGTTTCTACATGTAGATGCCTGAGTTTTCTTGGAGGTGGTGAATTGTGGTATTTTATGCTTGTAATACTCCCATTAAAGGCATCCCAGAAATACAGAGATAAATTTGGAAGATGATAAAATAAAAGCACTCAAAAAAATTGATAAATAAAAAGTGGTTTGTAACTATTATTGTTCTTATTTGTTGACACACTTGCTGCAGAGAG
The DNA here is from genome assembly GCA_026018925.1 of Tupaia tana. Lineage (NCBI taxonomy): Eukaryota > Metazoa > Chordata > Mammalia > Scandentia > Tupaiidae > Tupaia > Tupaia tana. Next base: position 64,942,987 of record JAKSZU010000004.1, read on the forward strand.
AGAAAATCATTTTAAAAATAGTTGTGATGATATCTTGCAACCATAGCTGTACAGATGCCAAAATACTGCACAAGAATCTTAATTTAGCTGAAGAACATGGTCCAGCTAAAAGACATGTGAATAACCTGGGTTTCTGGTTTCTCTTCTCCCAAAATGTTGCACTTCTATTCTAACTACTGCCAGACTCATATAGGAAAATTAGTATCTACTTTGCAATGCTTCTCAACTTTATGAGATTGGTTAACCCTTCAGTAATTATGGTCAGTTAAAAAAAATGACTCATTGAGTCACGGTGGCCTGTCATACTCTGAAATTCACTTATTTTCTACAAAGTTCTTTTAATAATTCAGAGTCTATCAAATTATATAAGAAGGAACTAGAGTGTTGATAAAGTTTTTTGTTTTTGTTTTTTTGAGAGATATTTTTGCTATAGGACACATACATTTGCTAGAAAGACAGAGAGAAACAGAGAGGCAGAAAGTGAGAAATCATCCCCTGGAGGGATGGCCACACTACAATCCCTTCTCTTCCCTTCTCTCAAGATCTTGGGCATGCATGCACACATGCCTGGTGTGAGTTTTAAGCCACTGGGTCTGGGACTCAAACCATTGTTGACACATGGGAGTTCAGTGATGTAACCATTATGTCATCTGCTGGTCCAGTTTTATTGTTGTGTGTTGTTTGTTTGTTTGTTTGTTTGTTTGTTTGTTTTAAAATTATGTGCTGTAAGCTGTAAGGCAGTGGTGCATATACATTATAAAGCTATTGGACCGTCCTGGGTTCATGTCCCAAGACCTCCCTGAGCATGCCGGGAGCACATGTTCATGATCTGGACCAGCTGAGGCTGGGTGCAGGGGGTGGATTACAGAGTAAGGACCTTATAAGGGGTCTCTCTCTTTTGAAAGTCAAATACATTAAGTTTGTGCCTTGATTAAGTATTTTCATTTTTTTGGAGTATATATTTTATTTATGATAGATAATATGTGTGTGCATACCAGAGAGAGAGAGAGACAGAAAGACAGAGAAAAAGAGAAATGTTTTCAGCAGGTTTTCATCATGGTGCAATCTTCTTTCCCCAGCCTTTCAGCTTGACAGCCTCTTGGGCATCTGTGCCTACGTCCAACATGTTTCCAATCTGATCCAGGAATCTGAACCCCTAGTCAGCCGTGTGGCTTCCAGCATTGCAGTTTAATTTGCTGCCAACTGCACCACTCGACGGGGCCTTCATTTATTTTTGAGGAGAAAAATATAAAAGTCAAGCCACAATATTACTATGTAGAAACAGCCACTAAAATTTAGTACTTCATTCACATTTGGAAAGAAAACCAGAATTCTTAAAAAAAAAAATTCAGGCAGGCAAAAGTGGAGAAGTTGTTTTGTAACAAGCCAAGCACTGTTTACTGCGCACTCCTCTTAAGAACCCAAACTCTCATCTCTTTATTTGGTGCCCTGCTGTTTGAGGCTTCAGATCCTCTTGTAAACATGTGCTTGTGTGTTTTGCCCTCAAACCTTCAAACCTCGTTACTATTCTCTCCTCTCACAAATACTGCAGTCTAACTTTTCTCCTGTTTCCTCAGTAATATCTTCTTCCCTAAAAAATGAACTTTCCCCCCTCAGATAAGTACTTCCTTGGGTTGGATACAAATGTTACTTTTTTGCCACCATATTCCCCCAAATATTTTGCAATCCACCATAAATTTCTTTTTCTTTTTATAATAAAACACAGCAGTGGAGCACTCATCAATAGTTGATGTAGGTAGCAGTTACAGTATTATCATTTTTTTAAAAGAAAAAAAAGACATAAAATCAATCTGGTGCATTAGTTTAAAATAACAGGAAATCACTCAAATTCATACATGGTTTATTCCACGTTATCTTTGTCAAGTTTATCCCATTCGAATACTAGTTAAGCTCCTCATTTTATTTTGTTCTTACTAATTTTTAGCATGTTTTGACTGAATAAAACAATAGTTTCAAGCACTAAGAAGAACAGTTCTCCAGCAGTGAGATCTGATGATATATTCCTCAATTGCCCAATTGTAAAAACAGATTGACAAAAAGAGTATTATGCTGTAAGACAGAAAACAAACCTACAGACCTATAAAGTGAATTACAAGACAAGCTTTCTGCATTCCCAAAGGCAAATGATACTGGGGAATTTCACTCAGATCGAAATTACCCTTAAATAATTCACATTACCTGCTTTTAGGGGACTGCAGCTCAAATATAGAGTATTAATTTTTGATGTTTCAGGTTGTATTTCTGTATGTCATATTGTGTCATAAAATGTTGTTTTCTAGCATATGAGATGGACTCATGCTCTTGTTAAATATTTGTTTGAATGAAAAAATTTCTTTAGAGGTTTTCATTTTATAATAATAACATAGATTTTTTTATAGCCAGTAAAAGAAGTTTGTCCTGATAATTTCTGTAACCATCACCCAATGCATGAGTTCTAATTATCTATGTATGTCCTTCTTCTAGTTAGTGAGCTTTGTCACTTTCTTTCAAGGATATATTTAAGGGTCAGCATGATAATATACAAAAACCATTGAATGAAGTGTCAGAAAATCTGGTTTCTTGTCTAGATTCTTCCACTCATTAGACAAACCAAAAGCAAATTATTTAACATGTGTCTCCTCAGTTTATCATCTCAGATAAGAAAATCAAATCAAATATCCCTAAACATTGTTTAAAATTTTAAATTAATGTGACTCAAAGAGTATGTGCTACCTCACTGTACCTAAAAAGATACATCTTAACCAGCTTTTATGTCAGTTTATCTGTCACACTGATATCTACTTAGCCTCCAGATCCTATAATAATTTCCTAAGCATTGTATCTCAAATGTTGCCCATCCCCAAATTTCTTTTGCCAGATTTTTCTTCCTCTGCCAAATCCCTCTTCAATTCTTTCCAAAGGCAGAGGATTGGACTTTGGACCAAATATTAACTGCTCTTAAGGGAATATGTTTAATTTCAATTTTGTGATCAATCCAAACATGCATCTTATGCAAACCGTCCAATTTAATTAAGCCCAGATTTCCTGAGCTCTTTCCTTGAATATAAAACTACACCTTATAATTTACATTACCCTTTATTTTAAAACATGATCATATGCATTTTATTGTATTCAAATATCTATAAAACCTTTACTTTTCTGCATGATGGAGCTTCACCAATTTAGATGACTTGAACTTGATGACGGTGATACACATTTTTAAAATCTGGAAAACTCTAAATTGTAAAATACTGTCATTTTCCCATAGTCCTAGAATGAGGAAGAAAGTACTGGGCAGTTGGCAATTTTCCAGACAATCAGGAGGAACACGTCAGTAGCATTAAGCAGAAAAACTCCCAAGCCCATGAACATTCTTCTCTATTCTACAGACTGAGAAATTGCTTCTGGTAACTAAGGAAGAGACCTTAGCTCTCCCACATACTATTTCCCTTTAATCAAGTTTATTAAAGTCTATTTAGAATCAATACAATTGACTCATTTTAATTGTATAGTTTGATAAGTTTGACAAATATTACTCCCATGTATCCACCAACACATTAAAAGAATATTTTCATCACAGAAAAATATTCATTGATGCCTCTACAGAGCAGTCCTTTCTTCCCACCCCTGGCCCAGGCAGCCAATGAGCTACTTTTCATGGAACAGTTTAGATTGATCTTTCCTAGAATTTCTCATAAACAGCATCACACAGTATGTGCTTTTCATGTGCCTGGATTCTTTCATCACAAAGGTGTTTTTGATAGTCCCACCTTTTATTTGTTAGCAGTTTCTTCCTTTTGATGTTTAGTAGCATTTCATTGTATGGACATACCACAAATTTATTTTTTCATTTATGATTCATACTATGTTCCAATGTTTATACTATTATGAATAAAGTGGCTTGAGAATCATGTACAAATCTTTGTGTTGTCTAATCTGCTGTTGATAATTTTTTTAAAAGAAAGATTTTTGCTGTAGGGCGGGTATACTTACCCAAGAGACAGAGACAGACAGAGAGACAGAAAGTGAGAAATTACCCCTCAGGGGAGATGGCCATGCTGCAATCCTTTCTCTTCCATTCTCCTCTTGGGATTTTGGGAACACACACACATGCGCCCGACATGAATTTCAAGCCTCCAGGTCCAGGACTTGAAATGCAGTCTGCCACGTGGCTAGCCAGCGATCTAACCATTACAGCATCTGCTGGTCCCATGCTGTTGATAATTTTGAGAGAGGTTTTGATTTCCTACATTGTATTCTTTATTTCCAGAAGTTTCGTTGGATTATTTTTCATTGTGTCTGTCTCTTCATGGAGTTCCTACTTCAAGTCATGGGAGGATTTTCTCATCTCCTAGAATTGGCCATCTGTTTTTTCTTGCAGCTGAGTCTTTTTCAGTGAGTATTCTGAATTCTCTTTCTGATATTTCTGTGATCTCATGTGTTTTATCCGTTGTTGGTGAGTGGTTATTATGTTCCTGAGTTGGGGAAGTATTTCCTGGTTTTCTCTTATTTCTTAGGGCTCTGCTTTGATGTTTTTGGTCATCTCATGAAACACTCACTTTTTCCTACTACTTCAGAGTACATCTCTGCAGCAGTATGCTCATGCCCTTCCCAACGGTGTGTGTTAGCTCTGCACCAGTGTCACTCTACTGTGGGTGGGAGTGTGGATTTCATCGTAGGAGTTTTAGGGTCAGGTTTTCAGAGGAGAGTTTCTCTACCTTTTTTTTTTTTTTTAAAGGTTTGTTCCTTAAGACATGTGCACTCACCAGGGATAAAGAAACAGACAGTCAGAGGGAAAGCGAGAAATCACCACCACCCCCCCCCCCCCCAGGGGGATGGCCGTGCCACAATCCTCTCTCCTTCATTCTCCTCCCAGGATCTTGGGACGGCATGCACATGTGCCTAGCATGAATTTCAAGCTACTGGGTCCAGGACTTGAGCCACGGTCAGCCAAGTGGGAGTCCAGTAACATGACCACTACGTCATCTGTTGGCCCTGAGTTTCTTTTCTTTTACTGCTGGGGAGTTGGTGGGAAATAGTTCTTTCATAGTTTCCTGACTTCAGGTGTTTGGTTCCTATATACCCTAACTTTTCTGCTTCCAATGTGAATGGAGGCTGAGCTGGACAGGTCAGATGGAAGGTGGTAGATCACTTCATGTGGCCTGTGGAGGAGGAGCCAGAACAGTCCCTCTTCCCCCACAAAGGTTGGGTGGGGGGTCCCTGATGATAAGCTAAGGCTGAATGGCCTGAACCTCCCCGTTGCTCATCTGGATGGTGAGGGGCAGAATGGTGTCAGCATACATGAGGTAGCAGTTCCTACCAGCTATCTCTGGGACTGCAGGAACCAGTGGTGGTTCTTGAAGGCTGAGGCAGTCCCTCCTCCCCCACAGAAGGCTGTGTGGTGGGGCCCCTGCTGATGAGCCCAGCCCGAGAGGCCTGGGCCTCCCTGTTGCTCCTTCGATCTCTGAGAATTGTCATCTTAATAAGTCTTCTGGTTTCACTAATGTCATTTACATATTTTTCGATTTCTTTACATTGTCTTTCATGACTTCCCTGTGATTTTTCTACATGGCTGAGCAGTTATGTGCACAGGGAAAAGTTTTACTTCTTCCTTTTCTAATCTGCGTGCTTTAAGTTTTTCCTTTCTTGACTCTTTGCATGATCATTGGTTTCAGTAGAATTTTTAATAGAAGTGACAAGAACAGACATTTTGTCATATTCCTAGTCATGCCAGAAAGTATGATGTGAGGTATAGGCTTTACACACTTATCTCTGTGAGGTTGAAAAAGTTTGCTTCAAGTTTGTTGAGAGTTTTGTTTTGTTTTGTTTTATCATGAATCTATGTTGAATTTTATCAAATGCTTTTTTCTGCATGTATTGAAATGGTAATACAGCTTTATTCTGTTGCCAAGAATAATTACATTCATTAATCTTTGAAAACTGAACCAACCTTACAATCCTAAGATAGGCCTTACTTGGTCATGAGGCATTATTCTTTTCACATCTTAATGGATTTGAATTGCTAACATTTCGTTCACGATTTTTGTATCTATCTTTAGAAGGGATATTGATTTGTACTTAAATATTCATTAGAGTTTACCAGTGAATACATCTTGATCTGAAGTCTGTGTTGTTCATATATGTTTAAAAAGTTTTTAGCTATGACTTTCAGTTACACAATAGATACAGGTTTATTTAAAATTAGGTTACCAATTTCTCTTTGAGTGGGTTTTTGGTATTTGTGTCATTTAAGAAACTTGTCTATTTCTTCTAAGTTATCCAATTTCTTTTATAAACTTTAATGTTTTTAAGTTCTGTAATGATATTGTCTTTTTTATTCTTGGTATTATTAATTAATTCTCTTTTTTCTATGATCATTCTACTTAATGGTTTATAATTTTATTGATCTAATTTGAGAGTAATCTCTCAACTAAATAGTTGAAAACTGTCTCTAGGTTGTATAGATTTTTCTCAATGCTTTTTTCTGCAATCTATTTCTTTGATTTCTATACTTATGCTTATTATTTTTTTCTTCTGCCTTAGGCCTTAATTTTCTTTTTTGTTTGTTTGTTTCTCAAAGTGGAAATTTAGATCATTGATTTGAGAACTTTTTTTTTTTGTTATGTAATAATTTTGATGCTGAAAATTTCCTTCTATTCACTACTTAATCTGTACCCCAGAATTTTTGTTATGTTGTGACTTCACTTTCATTCAATTAAAAATATTTCATTATCGGGACCAGGAGATTGAATAATAGTTACGTTGCTGAACTCTCATGTAGTCCATTATGATTCAAGTCCCAGACCTGGTGGCTTAAAACTCATGCTGGGTATATGTGCATGCGTGCCCAAGATCCTGAGAGGAGAACGGAGGAGAAGGAATTGTGGCATGGCCATCCCCCCTGGGGGGTGATTTCTTGCTTTCTATCTCTCTGTCCTTTCTCTGTCTCCCTAGCAAGCACACGCACCCTATAGCAAAAATCTCTCTTAAAAAAAAAAAAATGTGTGTGTGATTTCCCTTTTGATTTCTTTTTTGAATCTTGGATTATTTGGAAGCATGTTGTTTAATTTATAAATGTTTGTGTTAAGAGGACAGACTTTCTGGGGCCAGCAGGTGGCGTGGTGATTGAGTCATTGGATTCCCACATGGCTAACTGCGGTTCTAGTCCTGGATCAGGAGGCTTGCTTTCTCACTTTCCCTTTCTCTCTCTCTCTCTGGTCAAATTAAATAATAATCATAACAGACGGAATTAAAGAAATAAATCTTAAGAGGACAGACTTTGTATGATTTTAATTCTTTTATATTTGTTGAAATTTATTTTATTGATTCAGTATACAGTTTATCCTGTTGAATGTTTCATGTACACTTGAAAGACTATGTATTCTGCTATACCTAAGTGGGGAAGTTCTATGGATGTCAATAAATCATGTAGATTGTCAGTGCTGCCCACATGTTTTCAGTTACCAAGATAGACCTGTTGGAGCCTTCGGTTGTAACTTTAGATTTATCTTATTGTATATTTTGTTCTATTAGTGTCTGAATTGAGTAAACTTAAAAATAAGCTTTATGTTTAGGTGCATACTAATTTAGGATATTTATGTCATTTGTATGAGTTCATCTATTTATCCATAAGAAATACCTCTTTTTATTACTGGTTCTGAAGTCTACTTTTTCTATGTTAATATAATTATACCAAGTTTCTTCTGATTAGCGCTTGCAGTAATGTTTACATAAGTGTTTCATGTCTATTTATAAGCTAACTTATTTGTATTTCCACATGACTGCAATATACTGTAACAGTAAAGATCCATAGACTCACAGTTAAACTAGCAAGTATGAGTCTTTAAATTAGAAAATACAAAAACAAAGTAAACACTTAAAAAGTTAATAATAGCATTAGTACTTATACTTGGCACAAAGTAAAAGAAATAAATACTCTCCTAAATGTATGTTTTGAAAAAAAGAAAAACTGTTCCCATTAAGTAATCAATAAATCACATTCTTGTTACGACATGCCCTAGAGAGAAGTACTAAGATTCCCTTTGTTTTAGGACTTGAGATACAAGATGTGTTTTTATATATGCTCATACTCTTGTTTTTTAAGTTGGTTTGTTTCTTGAGACAGGAGGAAGGGAGAGACAACCCACACCCCGTGTCTCATCACAGTCTCACGCTGCGGTTCCCTAACAGTCTTCCAGCAACCAGGGTTGTGGGTGTTCCCACTGGTATTCAGGCTGACCTGCAGTCCACACCTGGGGCCTTCCTATGTGGCCCCATGTCACACAGTGGTGCCCTGTGCCTGTACCACCATGGTTGGTCTTGCACTTTCACAGCTTAGCTAATGTAAGTGTTCTAATCTTTCTTAATAGCAAAAAAGGAAAAACATATTTAAAAATTCTACCTGGTCTTTTGTGGAAATGGAAAGCATCAAATAGGGAAGATATGATTTAATTATCAAAATAACCCACAAACATTTAAGACCTCAGTTCTATCTGGGACATTCATAGTCACCAGAAAAAAGAAAAGAAAAGAAAAAAAAAAGAAGACAGTAACATTCTATCTGTAAGAATGTATGTGACACAGGAAGGGACCTTCATGTTCTCTGCTTTGTCACTAGTGTCTGAGTATTTGATATATATCCAAAAAACTAGTCTTCCAACACTTATACAACAATCTACCAACAATATTTAATCAGTAATGTGCCAAACGCTATTTATCTAAGCCCTAGGGAACAGAGATTTTATATATTTAATGGACCTAATGTGTAGAAATTTCACACAGTGGTGGTCAGAGTGGAGGACACTAGAACTGGCCGCTGCCCTGCATTAGTTTCCTCTTCTAGTATATGGCTGGAACACCTCTACCTGCCACACGTTTCATTCTGCCGTGTAATAAGTATATGAAATATACACACGCACACACATATGTGCCATGGATCTTAAGTCTTAGTAATGAAAATATATAAAAATATATAGAAGGCAGTAAGTAATTTTTTTAAAAAGTTAACAGGAGGAAAAACTGTCAAGCATGGGTAGGGAAGAGGATTAAAAACAATGGTCAGTAAAGTTCTCTCTTTGAATACATGCTACCTTTGAGCAGAGATCTGAAGAAGAGGGAGGTCCTATGAAGATAAGGAAAGAAGGTGCCTTCCAGGCAAAGGCAACAGGCAGATAGGCATGATGTGGAGGTGCAGTTAGTAGATTCCACAAATGGCAAGAAGCCTGTGTGGCAGCCTGGGTGAAGGAGGTGAGTCAGAGAGCTAGTGAGGGCTCTTCTGATCTTGGGAGTGACTTTTACCCTGACTGGTTGGGATGCCTTTAGAAGTTATTGAGCAGAGGATGGAGATGATTGGCCCAAAGGAGTGGTATAATCTAAGTCGGTTTTTGTAAGACCTCAATTTTGGGTTATATGAATTTGAAAATCCACTTTAAAAAAATAGTACTTAAGACTCTTCAAAATGCTACAAAAACTATGTGAATACAATGTTTAGACTCAGACACTTGTTAGAGCTTTGAAAACAACCCATGTCAGCAGAAAAAGCTGGAAGCTTAAGTTTCATTAGTTTCACAATAAATCTGCTGCAAGACCTTACTTGTTTTAACAGGCTCCTTCTCTTCTGGTTTAAGAATAATTTGTAGGAAGGTCAGGATACAGGCAAGAAATCCAGTTAGAAAACTGTTGCAGTAATCTAGGCAAGAGCTAATGGTGGCCCAGGTCAGATGAGAATGGCAGGAGAGGATGTGTGAGAAGTAGTGTGTATGAAAAGTAGAGCTAATGGGATTTGCTGATAGAGTTAATGAAGAACAGGGGAGAAAAGGATGTTGAGGACACTGAAGTTTGGGCCTGAGTACTTAGAAAGTTGCTATTTACCTAGCAGGAGAGGAAAACAGCAAGGTCAAGTGGTAGGACTGCCAGATAATGCTAGGAGCTCACCTGAAGCTGATGGTCATACATTTTAAGTTAAAGTAGTCAATATCATTGTGGACTTTTTTTTTTTTCCTCCACTAATATTTAGCTTTCCCTGTGTGTGCTCAGAATTGGCAGATAGCTTTATGTAATCAGGCTTGGCCTATTTCTAGATCAGAATGAAGGAATGGAGCAATTTTTCTGATGACCTACACCATGTAAGTTTGTAACAGAGGAAAGTAAATATCAGGTGAAAAGGTGGTAAAGTGAGTGGATTGACAGTTTCAGTGAAGGCAAAGAAAGTTGTGAGTAAAGGAGTAAAATTTAAAACATAGGAGGAAGTAGTAGGAATGTGGTTAGAATTGTTAGAATTTAAATCATGGAAGAGGGGATATGTCAGTGATGAAGCCCATGCTCACTCCCTGGAATTGGCATCTCTCCTGCCTATACCTACACCATGGTCTGAAATGTGGCTGAATTAGGGTGGAGGACTAGGGTATTAGAGGACTTGTCATAGGAAATGAAAGACCAGGTCAAACCACCCTAAAAAGGCCAATTTCAGTCACCTAACTCCATATTTTTCCTAGATACGGTCTAAATCTGCAGAGATAGCACTAACCAAGTATTTGTTAGTCATCACATAGTTTGGTTTTGCACACAAAGAAAAAAGGAAACAATCAGAGGAAGAGTGGTAGTAAATGTGTGCTAATTATTTGTGGAAAAGAACAATAAAAGGAAAATCATGGACAACCACATCAATAATGTAAACACTTATTTTTGGAAAAAGGAAAAATGCACGATTTAACAGAAATATTTTAAGGTTAGGGAGAAGAAAGACTTGCCTATACTGGCCATATTTTTCTACATGATTTGCCTTCTTTAAACCTTAGACTGTTTCCAGCCATGTTACTTGAAGCCAGTATAGATGGGAGGTTTAATGCACAGCATTTCACAGCAGTGGTCAGCATAGGGCACATTAGAATTGGTCACTGCTAGGCGTTAGTTCATTCTTCCAGTACATGGATGGACCACCTCCTAGCTTCCAGGCTTTTAATCACATTTGTATAAATAAAATCCTGCCCTTGAGAAATTCCTCAGCCAATGGAACGGACAGATCTTTCCACACCAATCCTAGTTTAGTGAATGGCTGGAACAGAAGTATGGGCCAAGTGCTCTGGCGATCCAAAAGAGGGTGAGCCTAAGACTTTCCACAAGCAAGGAATGTGCTCGCAATGGAAGAGGGTAATCAAAACAGATCATAAAGGCGTAATGGTAGTTTTTCAGGCACAGAACATGGAGGACAAGGATCCTTTAAGAGAGTAACAACAACATGTTCCACGCAGAGGAGCATGGGAATGGAGGAGACGGAGTGTTGCTAGATAGTGAAGGGACAGATAAAATTACAAGCCAGATTGTGACACATCTATCGAAGCCTCAGATGCATTTTACTAAGTTTGTGAGTTTCAAGAAGGTATTTTTTGTTCAGTGTGGAGGAAATAAACAGACTATTGAAACAGGTTCTTCATTCCCTCCGTCCCTTTTTTATAATTTTCCCATTCCCTTCATTTAAGATGAAAATCTTATTTAAAACTAAAATGCCAATGCTGCCTCTTCTCAGATCAGTAATCAAGAAAGAGGCTCGAATTCTTTCTTTTATCTATGCCTTTTATTTGGAGAAATACTGCAGCCCACTGCTGCGGATGACACTGTCTGATCGATATTTGTTGATGCATCATGGAGTATAAAAATTTCAAGTCTACGCAGTAAAAGGGTGGCTATTACCAATCTAGATATTTTGGAGGCAAATGCTGATTGTGACAGCTATGCACTACTCTGCATATTATCCTGTCACTGTGTCCCTGGAATGGGAGATTTCTCTTTATTTAGACAAGCTGCCTTTGAAAGCTCCCTCTTTTTACTAAGAGTCATTTTCATGATGATGTTTGTTTCACTTAGGCATTTGTTTCACATCAGACTTGTTTCTCGGGCTGGAAGAAGTGTTCATTATGCTCTCTGGTAGGTCCTAAGCACTGTCAAACTTCATATATTATTCTTTAATAACAACTTTCCATCCCAGGAGAGTGCAACACAGAAAGACTCACTAGTATCAATGACCAGGTAATTGAACCGTCAGGAGCTCTCTGTTTTACATGATGCTCTGGCTTTGAGAATACTTGATAGTTAGCAAATTTGCTTTTGCTAGAAAAAAAAAAATGGGAGTGATTCATAAAATTAAATTCAAGGGGGTCATGCAAAGAGGCCAATGTGGTTTTGATTCCCTGTTTTTCCTCTTCCAAGTATATTAGCAAAGGTTGTTGACAAAGAGTGAACACTTAAACCAAAAAGGAAATCTAATATGAAGCTATCATAGGTGCAAAGGCACAATAGCTGAATAATATCTTGACAAACCCTAGGTCTTTTTATGCAGTCTTCTTTATTGAAAAGAATAAAATATTTTCCTGTAAGAATGTATGTGCAGCATGAATACTTTATTTTGTGGTGCATTTAGGTCATACCAGAATTACTGTTTTATTTTGAAAATGAAAACCAAATGAATAATCCCAGCTGGCCATTTGTGTAAGAAGAAAACAGAACACTATTTTTTTTTACCCTTTTAATGGAGAGCTTCCCACCATCAATTTGTCTGCAGAATATATGAAATGTTTTATTACTTGTGTCCTTCTGAGAGAAGACGAGTGAAAGTAAGACTTGATAATTCAACTTTATGTGAACCAATATGCCTTGGCTGGGCAGAGAGAAGCAGAGTTTTATAGGATTTTCCATGGGCTGCTACTGGCCAGAAACACTCAGGAGTTACATCTTGACCTATAATAATTTATGAAATTTATTGCTTCTGAAGCTCGTCTGGACAATTTTTGGCCATTAGAAGGCTAAATAATTTATTTAAAGATTATAGCAAGGTCATCTTAAATACTTCATCAGAAGAGCAGATGCAATCACATGATGCTCCCGGACCAAAGAGCACAGTCTCCAGAGCTGAGACAGAGGACTTTTTCAGAGTGGGGCTGCAGAACTGTGGCAGATTAGCATGAGTGATGCAATTCGAGCTGAGTGGACCAGGTTATGCTAGTAACTAGATGCTATCAATGACTCTGTTAGGACATAGCCTTCCTCTGTTGGGTAGTATAGCTTGAAATCGAAGTTGTCTGTTGAAGAAAAATTAGACTTGATCTGCATCAAAACTCAGCCTCTTCCATGACATGGCTTAAGGTAAATTTACAATATATATGGTGGAGAACAAAGCCTGGGAAAAGAACAACGAAATTTCTATAGGAGGGGCCAGAGAGTGGCTTATGTATAAAATGTGATGCTCTGTGAAGCTGATCCACATGGGAAAGTTCCAGATTCATGTTCCAAGACATCCCAAAGTACCCTGGACACATGCATGCTTGTGATCCTGGGGTAGATCACGCTTTGGGACTGTTGAGGGTGCTGTCTCTCTATATCTCTTTCTTTCTCTTGCTTTTTATTTCTCACTCATGGAAGAAATTAACAAATAAACTTAAAAAAAAAAGTCTATGACCAACTGGCGGAAGTTTCCTTCCAACAAGCAGAAAACAAATTGTGTATTAGAATCAAGGTTTCTGTCAACTGGGAAGTGAAACAGGAACTGCTTCAGAGATTCTGAGGCATGAAGGGGTACCAGCCTCTTTAAAATGAAAAGTACAAAGCAGCAGTTGGGAGGCAGCTGCAGTCTTTAGCAGCCCCCCAGACCCCACAAGCAATTATAAGCTGGTTTCAGCAAATACTGGTGATGGTCGGCTTTATTTCTTTTGAAAGTAACTGCATCTTTTGACATATCTTAAATCATGTGAGGAGTTTATGTCCAGCATTTTTTCTGTACCTCAGCAATTCCCTAATGCCAGTTCTAGATACAAAAATACTTGAGGCTCAGTGAAAGTGCGATTTACTTTTGATAACAAGGCATGGATTATTCTCCTGGTTCATAGATAAAACTTAATATTTTCTGTTGAACTTTTTTCCCCTTTTCTACTTTTATTAAAGTTATAGCCTATGTTTTAATTTTTATTATGGTCATTATAACCCTATTCTACACTTAATGTACTTAACAACAGATATCTTGAGTAAAGACTCAGAAAATACAAAAATCGTGTATTTTTAATCTAATTCTCTGCTATATATATTGAGTATATCCAGATTTAGTTACAATTTAAATGAAAATCAAGACACTTCTAGAAATATTTTGAGCTCAAAATAAATATATTTATATTTGGTCAAGAAATACAGGCATAAAAATTAGTTAATCATTCTTGAAACTAGTGACTGTAGTCACTAAACATGTTTAAATAAACTTGTATTCATTTTAATTCACTTATTGAACAAATATTTAAAACACCTACTATGTGCTTAGTACTTTGCTTAGGCACTGAAACATAATTTTTTATACAGACACACACATATACACACAATAATCCCTTTAAAAAACTTATAGTTTATTAGATGGTTGTAAGATAATTCTTTTTGAGACAAAATAGAAAGTAATGTATTTTAAGCAAGTACTGATAAGTTGACTTGAGAATCCAGGGAGAGACTATTTGCAGCTATGAAAAGTTTCATAGAATATATATATTTTTAAGTTTATATACTTATTTATTTCATGAGAAGAAGCAAAAGAGAAAGACAAGCACATTTTATGGACTGTCATGTTGCAATCCTCCTCTCAGCCTTTCCAGCCATTCAGGATCCTGAGCAGATGCACTGTGTGCTCAGCACAATTAGGTCACCCCAGGAACCAAATCACAATCTCCCATATGGCTTCCAGCATAGCATTGCACCACAGCCAAACCAACCGTGGTTAGGCTACTGACAGAACTTCTTTTTAAGTTTACATACTTATTTCTTCCATGAGTGAGAGAGCACAGAGACAAAGAGACAGAGGGAGAGTACCCCTGACAGAGTCCTAACCCTGCAATCCCTCCCCCACCAGCCTCAGCCAGCCTCAGATCACGGGAGCACTTGTGGCTGGCGTTCTTGGAGAGGTCTCCAGAGTTTGACCTGAGAACTTCCCACATGGGATTCCCTCACAGAGTGTTGTATTTTACCACTGTGTCATGTTCCAACGAGAGACAATTTTGAGTTGGACTTTAAAGGAAGAATAAGGGTAAAATCCTTTCAGTTGAAGAATGAGCACAAGCAAACACAGGAGTGGGAAGTGACAGGAAAGAAAGAGAACTGAGACTGATTCTAATACTTTGGATTTTTTGTTGTTTGTTTTTATAAAAATCACTGTCTTCCTTTCATAACTTTTAATGAAATTAAGATAAGGATGACTTTTATTTTATCTACTGGCTTTTGAGTTAAGTTGGCCAAATCAGAGAAAACTAGATTCAGAAATACTGAAGATTTCATTGTATTTACATTAAGAAGAAAGGCTTTTTAGACATTAATATTTTGTATAACAAGAATCACCAACATTTATTGTTTGTGCAGCATATTAGAACAGATAAATCAAAAATATGGGCATTTGTATTTCCACCAGGAAGGCAAAAATGACCACTGATAAAAATTCTTAAAGACAGGATAGCAGTGTAAAACGTGAGCAATAACTAGAAAATATCCAATTAAAATATGTTCTAAAGCCAAAGGGAAATCTGACTGCTCAGGATGAGGAAATGGAATTAATTACTTCCCTAACAAAATCTCAAAGAAGACTCTCAAAGAAAGATGTTTATTAATATCAGTATAATGTAGGGCATGGAATTGCAATAATTTCCTTCTATTGTTTATCCTCTAACCAAAAAAAAAAAGTCCTAAATTTAGAGACCAAAGTTGATAAATATATTTTTCCATGTGGTTCTAATTTAAGTTAGGAAAGTTGATTTTGGTTTTCACTTCCATTTCTGTGAATTTTCCCCTCTTTATTCATCCCTTTCTTCTCTTCTGCCCCCTCCTTCTTTTATATAAATGACCGAACTCATTTTTTCAGGTCTTTGCTATCACAAAAAATAATTAGATAAAGACCTATTTTATCTAATGTGTCTTAGTATTAATTTTAGGCATATTTGCATTTCATATGTATAATAATATCTGCCTAAACACAGACATGCATATGTTGGGGATGTTTAACCATTAAGGAGGCAGTAACTTATCTAGGGTAATCTTCCTTCTGTTTTCAGACCACCCGTATAGGCAGTGCCTTGTCTTTTTCATGTATAAGGCTGGTCATTCTAAGTGTGGCAACAATTTTGAAAAGGACTATTGAGTACAGGTAAAATATCAGCCATGCCTAGTTTTTCATCAGCATTATCTGAAAAACAAAAATAAAAACAAAAGTTCTGAATTTCTCATAGGCAAAAGGGATTCTCCATCCTATACCTATTCCCTAGAGACTTCCTCCCTAACAACTTTTTTTAGAAAAACACAAATTGGAGTACTTTCAACTCCAAAACGCATTGTCTCATTGGGTTTACGTCTTCTAAGTGCAAAAATCTGTTGCTTGCAGCAGTTTCAGAGTTGCACAGGTGGCCCGCCAGGGTGCCATTGTCTGAGCAGAAATGACAACAGCATCATTGTCACTGATGATGACACAATATCACGGGCCTTGTGTAGTCTGAGCTGTCACCCCTGTTTCAACTCAAGAATCTTTTGATAAAATATTTGTGTTATTACCTATGAGAATTTTAGCTTTGAAATGAAAGTTTTGGCATTAGACTTAGTTAGCATGTGTAGAACACTTGTTTCATGGATGATTAAAGAAAAGTAGAATAGAAAGAGAACAGAGCTGCCTCTCAATGCCAGACAATTGGGTCCTTGCTAGCAGTGAAAAGCTATGTGAGGTTATGAATAGGGACTATAATCCTACAGTTGAGTTCTCATTGCCACTTTTGAGTTGTTGACAGTCAGTAAGTAGTATTGCTATGAGGATTAAATTAGAGAATGTACATCAGAAAGTAAAATTTCTGGTACACAATAGGCATTCAAACTGTGGAGCTTTATTGTAATGTTCTTTCACATTTTGAAAATTGCTTTTTATGCAATATTGGTTACTACATCTTTGAAAAAAATCTCCTTTGAGAATCTGAAGGAAGTTCTAGTTTCTTGCCCCTTAAAATTAGTTGTCTACCCTAAGTCTGACATTTTTCAGTGGTTTTATAAATTTAAACATACCAAATGTGATAGTTATTTTTATGTGTTAACTTGGCCAGGCTATGATAATTAGTTGTCTGGTCACCAGTTTAGAGGTTCAGTAAAGGTATTTTTAGATGTGATTCACATTTAAATGAGAAGACTTTGAGTAAAGCAGATTATCCTTTATAACAATGTGGACCTCATCCAATCAATTGAAGAACATAAAAAGACCGAAGTCCATGAAGAGAAAAGAATGCCTTCATCAGACTCAAGACCGAAACATTGACTCATTAAGAAATATATTGTGTATATATATATATATATATAGCCAGAGTCAATGTTTATATATACACACACACATTCACTCCAGAAAGAAAGAGAAGACAGAGCTATATTTAGTTATATATAGTCAATGTTTGTATGTATAGATAGATAGATACACACATATCAATGTGTATCAATGTGTGTGTGTGTCTATCTATCTATCTATCTATCTATCTATATATATATATATATATATATGTTCATTCAATAGAGAAAGGGAAGACAAAGTTATAGTTACCTATTTATCTAACTAGAATGGAATTGAGAAACAGAACCAGTAAGAAAGAGAGAAATGTATCATATTGGTTGTGTTTTTCTGGAGAACCCGGACTAGTACACCTAAGAACTCTGTAGGACATTCATGAACATTTCTCCTTCAATCCCACTTGGGATCCTCTGGAAAAGCATTTTGAAAATAACTTGGTCCAATTGCTTGAATGTTAACACTTGCAAATGCTCTCATTGCTTACAGAATAATTCTATCAGCCTTCTAGTGGCAGCTTTAGGAACTTGAAAGCCCTATACATTGCTAAAGTACAAAGTAAACACTTCCTATAGATATTGAAATGAATGTTTCTCATTTTACTTTAAATCCATTTCAGGAGTGGTTAGAAAAGTCAATGATATACTTGGACATGCTTAATGATAAGGATCAAATATTTCTTGACCTACTGGTTGGAAACAGTTTCCTTTAGTTCTACTGCCTAAGGTCTGTCTCTGGACAATTACTATGCTAGCTTTAACCATCTTAGATATATAGGTGTGATCATGTCAGAGTCTTATAAAGAACACTTAGTAAAGGAAATATAAAAAATAAACTACTTCCCATCAACCATATACATTTTAAAAGAATTACTTATTTAATTTTATTTATTATTTTTTAATTTGACCAGAGAGACAGAGAAAGAAAGTAAGAAAGCAAGCCACCAGGTCCAGGACTCAAACCATGATCGGCCATGTGGGAGTCCATTGCTTGAACCACTATGTCACTGACTGACCCCCAACCATACACATTTTAAGGACTGCCTGCTTGAATTTTTCATTTTTTAAAAGTGTAACAAGGGGCCGGCAGATGATGTGGTGGTTAAAGGTGCTGGACTTCTACATGGCCAACCACAGTTTGAGTCCCAGAACTGGTGGCATACTCTCTCTCCGTCTCTCTGAAAAATAATGATAATAAATAATTACTTTTTAAAACCATTGTTATAAGGCATTTGTAGGTATCAGTTTACAAATCCTTAAGAGAAACTAAGCATGAGAAGTCCTAAGAATTTCAATAATAAGACAAAAATTAAAAGTCGAGAATTAATTATAGATGACACTGCTGAACATCTGTGAGGTACCTTAACAGTGACTTGGATATTTGTGCCAAAATATGGAAGACCTATCTAATCTCTAGCACAGGGACCTTTCTCAGAGGGAACTGTTGTTTCTACTCTAGAAGAATGCTAACTTGATGATTAAGCTATTGGTAAGACAACCTTTAGAGTTCTTTGGAAGAAGTATTCTACTGAAATTCATTGTGCAAAGAAGAGAGAAGGAGAGAAGGAGAATGAGAGAGATCTTACCAATACTGTGTTCATCAGAGAGCGATCTTACCAACAATGTGTGTCAAAGAAAAGAATGGCTGCCCCATGTGTACAATCCTTCCACTCATTGTCTATCACTGCTCTGTCTTACCTCATCACCAATTTGTGAATTTTTTTTTTTTTTAACCTATGAAGGAGCAATAATATCTTCTTTTTTCTCCCAGGAACATTGTGAGGATAAATAAGATAAATTATTTGAAGTGCTTTGGGCTCCGCTGATGATAAGTGCTATGTTATTTCAAAGCATTATTATTTACTTCACAAGTGACTCGTCACCATTCCTAATCTGTGTAAAGCACTTTGAATTCCTTAGAGAAAAACTTGATATTGAGTGAAATTTTAATGCAAGTGGATAATATGCACTGCATAGAATTCATTCTGTTATAGATCCTGTTACTATTGTGAGGGGGAAATAATGCACATTGTGGCATAAAAGATAAGACAAAATATTAGGGCATACTTGGTCTATAGATCTTGCTTTCTTTTAAGGCCTCCCAAACTGACCCAAGAAATTTATGTTAGAGACAGATCATATAAACACTTGGCTCATATCATATTGGTCCTCGAAATTTCCCAACTTACTTTACTAGTTCATTCAAAAATTAATTGACTTTGGGACCAGCCAGTGGTACAGTGCTTTAGGTGGCTGGATCCCACATGGCCAACAGTGTGGTTGAAGCCCTAGACCCATAGGCTTGAAAAACACACTGGGTACTTGTGCATGCATGCCCAAATACCCAAGTGAAGGAGGGAAAAGGACTGTGGTGTGGTCATCTTTCTGGGGGGTGATTTCTCACCTACACTCCTCCTTACCCCATCTTCCTCTGGTGAGCACACACACCTTATAGTAAACATATAAAAAAATTCATTGATTTAGAAACATGTGCTGAGCATTTACTATGTACCACTGGACTAGATTCTATGATCAAAGTGAGAAAAAGCTTAGTACAGTGAGATCACATGTAAATTAAAGTAGGTCATGGAAATCGAATCCGTTAAATTAGAAACACCAACATGACATCATAATCTTTAAATGACAATTTTTAAAAAGTTTGATGGTACTGGGACCAACAGTTAGCATAATGGCTACGTTGCTGGACTCCCATGTAGTCGACCCTGGTTCGTGTCCTGGACCCGGTGGCTTAAAACTCACACCGGGCACGTGTGCATGCGTGCCCAAGATCCCGAGAGGAGAATGGAGGAGAAGGGATTGTGGTCTGGCAATCCCCCCTGGGGGGTGATTTCTCGCTTTCTGTCTCGCTGTCTCTCTCTGTCTGTCTGGCGAGCACACACGCCCTATAGCAAAAACCTCTCCAAAAAAAAAAAAAAAGTTTGATGGTACTAAAATTTCCCAATAGTAGAAGGTGCAGTAGTAGTAAAACTTTACCCATTGACAGTTTTAAGGGCACCCCTGACATCATGACTTCGTGGCTTTCATGTTGTTCCACTGCAGAAATCTTGGGCTACTGGGAAGGGAGCTAATTCCATGCCTCAGATCAGGAGGAAATTAGAGTGGGCCTGAGTATTTTATTTTTGGCCTTTCATCAAGAAAGTTGTCAAGGATAACTGAGGCAATGTTATGAAGGGCAAAAGAACAAAATTTAAAGGAACTGCAGATGGCCATGTTGAAATAGTTGGATTCTATAATAAAAATTGTAGTAATATTACAGTTAATTAGAACAAATTAGATTTGTGAAAGACCAGAAATTCTTGTTTATATTCAAATTTTATATACATTGTACTTAATCTGTTCCTTTATCCAACTTTTATTTATTAAATACCTACTAAGGGTAGTCATTCAAGCTTATATTCTAGTGAAGGAAGAAAAATAAATGAATAAATAAGCAAAATATTTTACGTCCGTGGTGGTGAGTTCTATAGACAGAAAAAAATCAGGGAAAGGGACTAACAAATTCCAGAAAGGAGAAGCTACAAAGAGAAGATGAACCAGGAGGTGGTCTGTAACAAGAATGGTCTGGATAGAAGAATGAATGTTAAGAAGCAATCAGAGACATCTTGAAAATGCAATTGTATAGCACCTTGTAGGCCACTAGAGAGGGTTTTCAAGGAAAACAGTGAAATGAGCAGTTGTTTGTAGCTGTGAGGTCAACAGGCTGTGGATGGGGCAAGGGCAGGAGTGAGATCACCACCTGGAATGCTGCTACAGTAATCCATTGGATAAATTGTGTTGACTTGAGAAGGGATCTGACTGTGAATATATTTTCAAGCTAATACTAACAAGATAATCCGAAGGACTTGATGTGGGGTGGGAAAGATGTGGGAGCAAAATTGTCACTTGAAACACTGGAAGAATAGATGGGAAAGAATGTGAGACAAGTAGGTTTAGGGAATACCAGATGCTTGGTGCTGAGCATGTTAAGCTTGAGTTGACTCCTAGATATTCGAGAGGAGATAGAGAGTAGGCAGTGATTATATGAGACTAGAGATCTAGAAGCATGGAACTGGGCTGATGATAGAAATGTATGTTGTATGTGTGTGTACATATATGTGTGTGCACACGTGTGCAAATGTACCCTGGGTGTGCAAATGCAGATTAAAGAGATAAGGCAAAAAGTAGGATAGAACTGGCAGAAGAGATTAAGAGATGAGTAAGATGAATCATGAAAGTGTTATCCTGGAATTCAAGCTAAGATAATGTTTAAAAAGAAATTGTAGGGAGCAGCAGATAGAGTAATAGTTATGTCACTGAACTCCCACATAGTCACCCGCAGTTCAAGTCCTGGACCCAGGGGCTTAAAACTCACACTGGGTGTGTGTGCATGCATGCCCAAAATCCCCAAAGGAGAATGGAGGAGAAGGAATGGTGGCATGGCCCTTCCACCTGGAGAGTGATTTCCCACTTTCTGCTTCTCTGTCTCTGTCTCTCTGGTGAGCACACACACCCTATAACAAAAATCTCTCTCTCAAAAAAAAAAAAAAAAACAGTTATTGTAACAAAAAGGAGGGAAGAAAAACAAGAAGTATGTGACTATTAAAAATATTGACAAATTGTTGATATATTATTGTCAGAACTTTAAAAAATTATTATATGCGTGCTTATGAAGTTTCTGGAGAGTATAATTCAAATCATCCCAGAAAATGTAGCCACATAGCAAGAAGTAGAAAGGCGTGATGAACCCTAATGGTCTCTCCTAATAGCTATATATTAACTGGTTCCAACTATTTGTAGTATGTATGGCTAGCAACAAAATCCAAGCGGAAAAAAGACTCCACAATACTTCAAGTTGATTGCTTACCCAAAGAACTAAAGAAGAGAGCTAAAATGCAGCTTCAATTCCATACTTCTTGGGAGATAAAAATACTGGGTGGCCTTTTGAATTACAATAAAGTAACAGTGAGAAATACATGATATTGGGCCAGGTTACTATGCTGCAAATATAGTTAAGTATGGCAGGCTGTTTTCAACTTAATTTTTTGCAAAGAACAATTTATAGAAATAAGTAGATATATAGATACAGATATGCAAAAAAGAGACAAAGAGAGAGATTTAAATACATAGCAAGCACAATGTTATTATTAAAAGACACTCAGCTGGGAAGAGGGTGGGTGAAGAAGTAGAGTATGAGGAAGCTCATTAAGGAGAAAAGTAGAGAGGCAAGTCATTTATGGGACAAAGAAATGAATTATTATGTATTGAAGACAACTTTATAGTATTGTTAACTGGACTGGTGAGAAATGTACACATGTTGTAATATTTACTTTGCAAACTAAGTAACATGTGATTGAATGTATAAAAAAATTGAAATTTTTAAAAATTAAAAAAAAGACACTCAGCCAAATGTTATGTCAGTAGAGTTAAAGTCCTGAATTAAGGTTTAGGAAAAAGACTTTCCATAACTGAATGATAACCTGTATCTTTCAACATAGGCTATTCTGACAGAGAGGAGAATCTGGAAATATCAATAAAATTCCAGGAAGGAATCAATGTACTATTTTCTGAGGCTACAGGAAAATATCAAAATAAGTATTAAGAAAACCTAAAAGGGTAACAAATCTGATACATAAATAATAGTGAAAGTAAGTATGGAGTTGATTCTTTTAGACCAGGAGTTAAGTGTAAAATTTTGTATTACTGTATTTGTGTAGATTTCATGTGTTAAGATGTTTGGGGGCCAGATAGTACCACAGTGGTAACGCAGTGCTCCATGAGGCTGAACCATGTAGGAAGGTTCATTGCTTTGGTCTGGAGACTCCTCTGAACTTGCCAAGCATGTGCCTGCCCAAGACCCAGGGCTGGCTAAGGCTGAAGGTAGATTGCAGCACGATGACCCTGTTGAGGATGCTCTCTCTCTCTCTCTCTTCCCCACCCCTGTGCCTCTCATGTTCATGGAAGAAACAAACTTAAAGAATTATAATTTAGTTATTTGAGAGAAATTATTCTAAATTGCAACAGGAATACTCATGTTCCCCTTCCCTGTATCTCCTTAGATACTGAAGAATTAAATACAAAGATGAATAAAAGACAGCCCAGTTTCCAAAAATCTAAGTGCAGAATCGTAGAGTCATACAGACATAACAACATAAAAGGCCATGTATTACATAGTAACTGATGCATGCCTTAGGAAAGCAGTTTTTAAGCTTTGTAATTTCAGGAAAATATAAATATATATATATATATATATATATATATATATATAATTTACATATATTTATTTATTTATTTATTTATTTAAGAGAGAGAGATTTTTACTATAGGACACATGAGTTTGGCAGAGGCAGAGAGAGAGAAATGAAAAATCACCCCCGGGGGAATGGCTATGATACAATCCCCTCTCCTTCATTTTCTTCTTGGGATTTTGGGCACACATGCACAAGCACCTGGCATGAGTTTCAAGCTGCCAGATTCAGGACTCGAACCACAGTTTTAGTATGAGAGTCCAGTAACACAACCACATCCACATCTGCTAGCCCCAGAAATTCTGTAGTCTTAATGACTGAAGACTCTGGATAGCTTTTATTTATGTATGTTTAATCTATCAAACTTAACCTTATTAAAAATATTTAATAGTTCAATTTGTAAAACAATAAACTACTT
This sequence comes from Tupaia tana, assembly GCA_026018925.1. Lineage (NCBI taxonomy): Eukaryota > Metazoa > Chordata > Mammalia > Scandentia > Tupaiidae > Tupaia > Tupaia tana. The sequence continues at coordinate 64,966,972 of JAKSZU010000004.1, forward strand.
GTTAATGTAACAAATTTTTATAAAGTATAGCTAGATACCCTAACACACAAGTTTTAGTGTGAAGAATGGCAATGTTTTAAATTTTGGCAATCTATTATCTAGCTTAGTAGAAGACTGATTGTTTTTTAATCTGCTTCTGCTTTCAAGTTATTGTAGTATGTGGTTTTGGTGGTTGTATATGAAGAATATATGGCTTACCACAGGCATGTAGTTAGAAAAGGTAACGGAATTTTAATAGCGTCTTAAGATAATTCTTTTAAACTACACCAGAACTTAGCAGCTAGTTACTTAAAGGTTAGTATTAAAATGGAATCTGAAGTACTAATAAACTTTTCATATTTTATGTAACAATGAATTGACTTACCTTATATATTTAATGGATCTTTTAGCCATGCATAATTGTATAACATTAAAACTGAACATTTGAAAGTATTAGTTGACCTTGTTATATGAATCCTACAAATCTGATACATTTTATTATATGATATCACATTCACAGTGGATGATAAAAGCTTTTCAAAATTCTAAGTTCTACTGAAAAGCTCAAATTTTACCACAGTAACAAATGCTATAGCTGTTTTCTTTGTAGTGATGGGCTCATTTTATTCATTTTCAAGAAAATGTCTGCTAAATAATCAATGTTGGCACCAGCAGGTGGTGTATGGTTAAGGCGCGGTCCAGCAGACCACAGTTTGAGTCCTGACCTGGTGGCTTGCTTTCTCTCTTTCACTTTCTCTCTGTGTGTTTCTCTCTGATCAAATTAAAATAAGTGAATGAATAAATACAATTAAATAGATAATTCTTTAAAAAATAATAATCAATATCAACCCAGGCAACAGGCACATATGATTTTGGTATTATGATAAAATCATTTGATTTCATGGAACCTCTGAAAAGGTCTTGGGAGCCCCACGAAACCTGTGGACCACACTTCCACAGTATTCGACTACAAATAATAACAGAAAGATAACTGAAAAACCCCAAAATGAGATTAAATATACGTCTAAGCAATAAATCAAAGAAGAAATTTAAGTGGTATTTTGAAATATTTGATTTAATCAAAAGTATAATGAAAATACAACTTATCAAAATTTGTGGGATGTATCAGAAAAGTGCTTAGAGAGAAATTTATGAGAAATCTTAGCATCCACTTTAGAAAACTAGAAAGAGAAGAAAAAAATGGAATCCAAAATAAGCAGAAAAAAAGAAGTAATAGTATTAGAACAAAAAATGAATGAAACCCAAAACGGCAAATTAATAGATAATATTAGCAAAATAAAGAACTGGTCCTTTGAAAAGATTAATAACACTGGTAAGAGTTTTTAGTCATGCTTCAGAAAAAAATGAAAAGGATGCAAATTAGTAATGTCAGAAATGAAAGAATGGACATCACTACCAACCCCATTGACATTAAAAGGATAATAAAAGAGTTACTTTAGGTCCAACTTTGATAGCCTATATAAAATGGACAAATTCCTCAAAAGACACTATCTGCCGAAACTCACACAAGAATAAATAAATAATCAAAATAGGTCAATGTCTATTTAAAAATTGAATCCACTATTAATAACCTTCCAAAATAGGAAGCAAAGTGTCAGACTCAAATGAGTTTATTGGTGCATTATACCAAACATTTAAATAAGAAAGTACACTAATTCTATAAAATCTCTTTCAAATGACAAAGGCACAGGGAATACTTTCTAACTGATTCCAGAAGGCCATCATTACCTAATACCAAAGCCATATAAAGATATTACATGAAAATAAAACTGTCAACCAATATCTCTCATGAACAAAGATACAAAAATCTTTTAACAAAATATTAGCAAAGTAAATCCCACAACGTATAAAGAGCAATTATACACCAGCACTAAGTGGGATTTATCATAGGTGTGTAAGGCTAGGTCAACATTCAAAAATCAATTAATGTACTCAGTCACATTAACAGGCAGAAAAATTTACATCAGAAGAAAAATTACTTGAGCATATTAATGCAGAAAAAGCATTTGACAAACTCTATTATCTGTTTATGATCAAAGCAAACAAAATACCTTCAGCAGACTAGGAAAAGAGGGAAACATTCTCAACTTGGTTAAAAAAATAAATGTACAGAAGCAGCAGACTGGGGCCAGATGGCGACACTTTGAAAATCAACATAACCCACATGGGAAAGTCCTGGGTCATGTTCCAGGACCTTCCTGAGCATGCCAGTCTTATTATGCCCATGATATTTGCTGGTTGAGACTGAGTACGTTGGGATGTGAAGAACTTGGTAAGTATGTATATGTCCCTCTCTCCATCTCCCGCCTTGATTTCTTTCATAGAAAAAATAAATAAACTTAAAAAAGTCATATTTAAGGATGACAAAGTAGAACCTTTCCCAGTGACATCAGGAAAAAAGCAAGAATGTTCTCTCTGAGCATTCCTATTCAACAGTGAACTGGCAGTGCTGGCTAATTTATTAATGAAATAAAGCATGAACATATTGAAGGAGGAAGAAATGAAACTGTCTTCACTTACAAATGACATGATCTCCTATGTAGAAAACTTGAAAGAATTAAAAAAAAATACTTTCAGGAACTTGTAAGTGATTACAGCAAGGTTGCAGGGCATAAGGTGAATATACAAAAGTTAATGTCTTTCCTATATGCCAGCACTGAACAAGTGAAACTTGAAATGAAAAACAGATTTACATTAGCACTCCCAAAATGAAATACTTAAAGATAAATCAAACACAATGAGTAAGAATTATGCAAGGAAAACTAGAAAATTCTGTTGAAATCAAAGGACTAAGTAGATGGCAATACAGTCCATGTTCATCAATAGACTCAGTATTGTCAAGATGTCAGTTCTTCCCAACTTCATCTATAGATTCAATGCAGCCCCAGTCAAGATTTCAGTAAGTTATTCTGTGATAGCAACAAACTGATTCTAAAGTTTATATGAAGACACAAGATACATAAAATAGCCAATATATTATTGAAGAATAAATTTGGAGGACTGACATTACTTCAAGATATTATAAATCTACATTAATCAAGACAGCATGGTAATGACAAAAGAATAAGAAAATAGGTCAAAAGAATAGAGAATCTATGAACAGACACATATAAATGTAGTCAACTGACCTTGACAAAGGAGAAAAGTTATTGTAATGAACAAAAGATAGACTTTTCAACAAATGGTGCTAGGACAACTGAGCAACCATATGTTTTTAAAAAACAAATGATTCTAGACACAAATTTTCACCTTCAAAAAAATTAACTTATAATGGATCATAGACCTTCACAGAAAACACCTATAAAACTCTAAGAAGATAACATAAAAATCCAGTTGACTTTGGATATAACGACTTTTTACATGTATCCACCAAACACATTATCCATAAAATAATTAATAACCTAAACCACTAAAATGAAGAACTTCTCTGTAAATGACAATGGCAAGAGAATGAGAAGACAAGCAACAGATTAGGGGAAAAAGTATTTACAAAAGAAACAGCTGATAGAACACTGTTATCCAAAATATATGAAGAATTCTTAACATTCAACAGTAAAAACACAAATAGCTTCATTGAAAAGTGGGCATGAAAGGATTGCTTTCATGGCACAGCAGTAATGTTCTGCACCAAAAAAGCTGGATCCCATATGGTACCATGATTTGAACCCCCAGCACAGTTAGCCTGAAACATGTCAGGTATGCCACAAGTGCCTGTGCATGAGTGTCCAAGAACTGATTGGATGGAGGGTTGGAGGAAGGATGGCAGCCTGACCACTATGGAGGTTGATCCTCTCTCTTTCTCTGACATATTCACCCATGTTCTATCATACATAAAGGGGAAAAAATGTTTTAAAAATGGCCAGAAGGGACAAATGCAAAGTTGTTATGTCACTGGACTCCTATGTAGTAAATCACAGTCCAAGTCCCAGACCCTGTGGCCTAAAACTCATGCTGGCCACATATGCATGTGTGTCCAAAATCCCAAGAAGTGACTGGAAAAGAAGAGATTGCGGTGTGGCCATCCACCCTGGGAGGTGATTTCTTGCTTTCTGTATCTCTCTCTCTCTCTGGCAAGTGCATGCACCCTATAGCAAAAATTCCTCAAAAGAAAAAAAAAAAAAAAAAAAAAGCCAAAAAGCCTGAACTGGGCCACCCATTGGCCTCATGGTTAAAGAAACTAGATCCTACATGGCTGACTTCATAGTTGGAATACCAGCCCTAACCTGAAAAACACTGGTGTGTGCATGCATGCCCCGATTCCTGACATGAAAGCAAGATGGAGGAGAAGAAACTGTGACTTGACCACACCCCATTGGGGGATGTTGTCTTTCCTTCTCTCTATCTCTCTAGTGAATGCAAAAACTTTCAAGCAAAACTTAAAAAAAAGAAAAGACCTGAACAGACACTATACTAAAGGAGATATAAAATGGAAAGAAAGCATATAAACAGATGCCTAATACCTTTTTGTCATTTGTTATTAGAGAATTGCAAATCAAAATAGCAATTAGATACTACTACAATCCCATTGGAGTACTGAAAATTGAGAGCACTGACAGCACTACATGCTGGTTGGGATGTGAAGCAACAGGGATTCTCATTCATTGCTGGAGGAATACAAAACGGTATAGCCACTTTGAAATACAGTTTGACAGTTTCTCACAAAACTAAGCATACATGCACATCATAAAGTGAAATAAGCTCACTCCTTAAGATTTACCCAAACGTATTAAAAACTTCTATCTACACAAAAATCTATACACAGATGATTATACCAGCTTTACTAATAATTGCCAAAACTTAAAGGAAAACATGAGATCCTCCCTAGGTATATGGATAAACTGTGGGAGATTCAGATAGTGGAATATTATTTGGTATTAAAAGAAAAAATATATTAAAGGCATGGAAAGATATGGGAAAACCTGAAATGCACTAAGCATGGAAAGTCTACATGCTATATAATTCCAGCCTGGAAAAGGGAAAAATTATGGTGACAATCAAAAGATCAGTAGTTTCTAGGAGTTTTGGTGAGAAGAGAGGGATGACTAGTCAGAAAGTAGTATTTTAGGACAGTGAAATTATTTTGTGTGATACCATAATGGCCCATACATGCCATTACACATTTGGCCAAACCTGCAGCATGAAAGACCCCAAGCGTGAACTCTGATGTAAACAATGGTCTTTGGGAAAGAATGAGGTGTCAATGCAGGTTCAGCACTTGTGAGAGATGTGTGACTTTGGTGTAGAATGGTGATGGTGGGGGAAGCTGTGCTTGTGTGGGGACAGAGGGTAATAAAACTCTCTACTTTCTACTCAATTTTCTCTGTATACCTAATAATTGTCTTAAAATAAATTCTATAGTTTTAAAAAGTGATTTGTGAAGATCATCATGTATTAGTGTTAGGTGTGAAATTAAAAGTACTTATGAAAGGGATGGTATCAATATGTTACGTGCATAGCAAATCTAATGTTCTTGGTTTGTAAAACAGGAGTTGGAGGTAGGGAGAAAAAACAACTAAGTAAAGAGGAAAATTGGGACCAGCAGTTGGCGTAATGGCTATGTCACTGGACTCCCATGTAGTAAACCACAGTTTGAGTCCTGGACCCGGTGGCTTAAACTCACACCAGGTGCATGTGCATGCATCCAAGATCCTGTGGCGTGGCCATTACCCCGGTAGGGTGATTTCTCGCTTTCTGTCTGTCTGTCTCTCTGTCTTTCTGGCAAATGCATGCGCCCTATAGAAGAAACCTCTCCAAAAAAAAAGTAAAGAGGAAAAGTGAATGAAAATATGTTTTTTAGTACAATGAGATTGCTGGTTTTTCACTTAGGACAAGAAAGTCACAACTATTTTCTTTATTAACTACCAGTTATTTTTGTAGTCACTCAGTACAATGCCTTGTAATAGCCTGTGTTCTAGCTTTGCAGGGAATTCAAAGATTGTGCCACATTTAATAGAAAGCAACACAGCCTTGACTTAGGATTTGAACCTTCATGGGTGACTTTTTAATAAACATTCAACCGGGCTTTCCCAGTAAGTCTAGGGAGGGTTACTTCATACATGGTAAACATCTCCTTTAGCTGATTCCTGCTCTGCCTACCCACAGAGTATGATCAAAAGGCAAACTTTCCCACTTGCCTTTTCTTTAGTAGCTTTGCTAAGGGTGTCAGTGTTGGGAGTTGCTTATTTTTGGAGTGAGTGTTAATGATTTTAGACTTTTTCTGCATGCACTGTTCCAGCAGTGAACAGACTCTCAACAAATCTCCAAAATAAACTCATTTACCAAGGCTTTCTCATATTTGTCATTTTGAAAGACTGAATAAACATCAGTAAAAGAAGCAATCCAAGTTCCCATGCCAAATATGTCCAAGACCAGGATTTCTTCGTGTTTGAATGTGGATATGTAGCCTAAAGTACTAGATATTTTTAATTTTCTTTTTAACTTATTTTTGTTTCTCCTCCCTCACATGCTCTAGTTCTGATGCGGCTTAAAGGTAGGACTGCTTGCTACTTTCAGGAAGATCTGCTCTAGCAGACTGAAGGCTGAGCTGTGCTCTATTTTATTTGGAAGAAGTCTTCATTTCATACCAGAGAATTACTAATTGTGGCTAAGAGAATCCTTTCCAGATGGCTGTAGGTTGGTCCAAAACAGAAAAGGACCCAATTGGTCTAAAGCCTGGATGAGAGTCCCGGAGAGACTTGGATAAAGGTTGGAGGGGATTATTTCTGTTTCTGGAACTGCATCTATAGTATGTATAGAACTAGGCTAAACTGAGCAGGAGAGAGAACAGAATGTATCTTTGGTTCCTTCTCCCTTCTTTCCACCCTTATTATAAAGGCAAGCCATATAAGGATTCAAATTCTTTTTCACTATAACACTTTTAAAAATAAACTTTATTCTTTTTATTCATGAGAGAGTGCATACACAGACACATGAGAGAGTAAGCGAAAGAGAAAGAGAGAATCACCTGTCACAGGACCTGGAAGTGCCAAGATCCTCTTCCTCCAGTCCATTGGGTCCTGGGCACTTGTTTACATGCCCAGTTCATTTCTGGCTGACCAGGATGGGAATTCAAACTGTGACCATCACTGGGATATGGCTTCTCTGGATCAGTGCACTGCACCGCGGGGCCAGCCGCGCTATAGCATTTTACTCATCACGATATCAGGTTGGTTCAGGGCTGCTTCCCTATCACTTTCTTCTCGTCGATGTGCTTTTCTTTATTTCCTCCCTCTCTTCCCACTTTTTAGATTCTTGATTTCCATTTTTGTTTCCATCGCTTTCTCATTCCAATGTTTTTTTGCATTTTCTTTGTTCAAAACCCGAACACTTTCAGAGGCCAGACTAGCAATATGACTATACTAAGTGGAAAGACAGGGCCACAACGAGTGAACAGACTGATCACACTTAAATGCATGACCCACCCCAGGTATTCAAATTCTAACGTGAATTTATTGACTAATAGACAAAATCGAAGGGCTAGATTCCACGCACTAGAGGAACTGTCATTCTGTTCCTAACCGCTGCTCTATTCCATTCGTGTCTCCTTTTTATTCTTCTTCCAGGTTTCAGAACAATGTACAGGTTAAGGATGAGGCATATAATCTTCACACTCTCCTCTGCCAATTACTCATTCTGTGAACTGGGCAGATTCATATCTCTGTGCCTCAGTTTCTTCACCTGCAAAATGAGGTGATAAGGATACTTATCCATTGAGTTGTCAAAGAAAGTATCTGAATTCATACTTAGGAAGTGCTGAGACTGGTATCTAGAACACAGATGTACTACAGAAGTATTCCAAAATTAAGTTTTACACGTGGCTGCCAATCTCGGCCGTGGAGTACTCGCAATGCTGAGGTCACGCAGGAAGGTCTCAGGGTCACACCTACGGGACTGGCCAGCTGAGGCTGGGGATGGGTCATGATGTGGAGACACATCAGGGGCCTCTTTCTCTCTCACTTGGAAAAAATAAACTTAAAAGAAATATATATATATATATATATATATATATACACATAAATATATATATATATACACATATAAATATATATATATAAATAAATAAATATATATATATATATATATATATATATATATATATATATATATATATTAGATTTTGTTATTTTATTTGGGCAGGAGGTCTACCAAATCATTTTCTGAGTTTTATTTCTCACCCACTTCCTTCTTTTCCTCGACCTCTGCATTCCTGACAGAGACACATCCAAGGAATCAGTACATACCAGGAAGCGAATAAGTTGTCAGTTGCCAATTTACTAGGCCGGTGCTGATTCATCCATCTTTGGCTATCCGGTTGAAGCATACAGCTTAGGCTTGAGGACCAAACTACACTTAAGTTCAAGTTTAATGTTGATATCTTTTTACCAGATTCTGATATTAGGGCTTACAAGAGACCTAGCAGTATTTTTGTATTGTCTTATGGCTGATAAAATTTGCAAAAATGTAACTCTGGCAGTCACAGCCAGTCTTTTTCATTGCTGATGCCCCACCTCTCCTACTCCTTACCCCCAGCACCTTTCCGCAGGTGTAAGGAATCACTACTGTCTTTACAGGCATTTGGGAACTGACTATAGGAAATGGAGAGAAAATTTTGTTTGGGTTTGTGGAGATATGTTTATGAGGCTCATAGTCACCTCCTTGTATAGTTCAATTATTGCTAACTATTACAGGGTAGAAATGACTTATAAGAATGCATCTAATGCTCTTCAGTTCAAGTTTTAAATACTTATTTTAAATGCTTAAAAATATTTAAGACTAGTCATTCATTACTCAAGTATGTTTGAAATGCCCTAAAATCTTACAGTTCATATAGGAAAAGATTTGAAGGAAGTTGTCCAAAAATTGACAACCATCCTAAAAATGTATATGACCTTACAAATAACTGGTTGTGAATTTAATCTATTATACAATATATACAAACTGTTTTTAAACCATCTGTGAATCTTCTGTTCTTTTCCATCCCTAAACCAATTTCATTATAATATAATACTATGCTATTTTATGTTGTTGCTAAAATTGTCCTGTATTTACTTGTCATGTCTCTATGGTGACTTCTGGTCTGTAACAGATTCTCAGTGTTTCTTGTTTTTTTTCATGACCTTCACAGTTTGGAGGAGTATTATTTGGGTATTTTGTAAAATATCCCTGGGTTTTACATTATCTGCTGTTTTTCTCATGATTAGACTAGGTTATAGGTTCTTGAGAGACTGCCATAAAGGTCAGGCACCCTACTCATCACCCCATATGGACAGCTACTTGATATGCACATGAATCACTAGTTAATCTTTACCAGTTGGTTGAAGTAGTGCTTGCTAGACTTCTTTACTGTAACATTATTTTTTTTTTCTCATGCATACACTATTTGTTGGAGGTGAGTCACCAAGTCTAGCCCATTCCAGGAAAAGAACTTGTAGGAAAATTAAGTTCTATATTTTGATATAAAGTAATTATTTGGCATAATTAATTACTTGTAATTCTGTGTAAGAAAGATTTGTCTCATTTATGTAAGTCGGTGTAGACTCATGACTATATTATATTACATGGGTTATTTTGTTCCTTAAATTATTCCATGTTTTGTCATTGGGAACTTTTAGTTGCTCTTTATGTCCTTTTCAAATACCTCGATCTTTTTGTTTCTTGAGCACTTTGTTACTTTCTACCATTACAAAATATTCCATTCCGTGTTTTTCCTGTCTCAACCCTAGAATCAACCATTTCTCAAAATCGCCCTGGCTTCTCTGACAAGACTGGTATGTCAAAACTAAGATCCGGTGTACTAAGTGTGCTCATTGCTGCTGGAATATCACTCCTTTAAGGACCTCCCAACCCATAGAGCTAAGAAAGGCATATATATGTGTGTGTGTATATATATATACTCTCTCTCACACACACACACACACACACACACACGTATATACTATATATAAACATGTATATACTAACATATATCTATAGTTTCTCCGTATCTATAGTAACTAAACATAAATTCGCCCTTATGTTTGCAACTTTGATTCAGTACCATGGAGTTTATTTTAGTTGCCCCATCTTACTAATCTGTAACTATTTTTCTCTAACAGTGAGAAATATGATACCTGCCATCTACCTTTCTTTTATTTATCCAACCCCAGTATACATGTAAAGCCCTTTTAAAGGTCTAAATTGTACCTTCATGAGAAAAAAAAAAATTACCAACTAGAGTACAGTGTTTGTGTACAATTTCTTGTTGTCATTAGCACTATAGTTTCTTTGCTTTTGCTTTTAATTGAAATTTAAAGTTTAGTTTTATAGTAAGAGCATTGTTTTCCAAAATTACATACATTGGCTCACTTTACCTCTATCTCCTTCAGTGTAGATATATATTTGCTAACAGTTTAATTCATTCGCCCTTCAACATCCTGGTTGATGCTTTCTTTATCTTCATTTGCATATGTTAGAATTCACTCTTTTTTTGATGAACAATTCTGTGAGTTTTGAAAATGCATGGAATGTTCATCACCATTCATCACCCAGTTCTACTCCCTTGTGAACTCTGTAAGGGAAGTTCCGGTCCTGATCTTCACACCAGTGTTCTTCCATGGAGGGACATCTGCTCCTTGCCTCCTCTCCATGCTCCCAATGCTTCTGTTGTAACCCCTCAATGTTCCCCAAAGAACCAAAATGAAAGTGGTTCTTTTTTTTTTTTGTCAGTAAGTATTCCAACTACAAAGCTACTAAGCAGTTGTGCTACCAAGTCTTGCAGCTTTAGAGAAATTGGAAGAATAGAGAAGATTATGTATATCTGAAATCTTTTCATGTTATATAATATAAAAGAAAAAAGCAAGGACTTAACTTTAATACTGAGTACATTTATCCCATTTTATTTTCTTATTGTCATTATAACATGTATCAGATTATGATCAATAATAGATTCCAAATTGCTCCCATATTTATGATATGGGTTCTATCATTTATAGCCATTTTAACTATTAAAGTTTCCAATTCAAAAGAATTCTACTTTGCAAAAAAAATATATCATTACTAAGACATTCATTAGTATCTGTATAAACCACTTAAATATTTAATAGTATTGTCTAAACCAATCCTTTCAGTGTATATTCCCTTGTTAATTCAGCATATTTTTCAACACGTGTTGAAAAACATTAGTATTTTTCTAATTGTTTAATTTTGTCTTGGCTTCCAGGACATGTTTTGAATCTGAATAATTATCACCCTTCATTTAATTTTTTCCCTTGGAGATGTATGCTACATGATTGTAATACCTTATAAATCTCTTTCTAAATCGATAAAGTTTATCTCTTCTTTACTTTTTATGGAGATTAATAGAAGATGCTTGAAAATATTTTCTGAAAGCCAGTCTGGAACACAGAGCTCTCAGATCTACACATTCAAGTATTTTGCTTTGCATTTAAGGTTGTCAACATGATGTGTGAGCTTTTCCTTTTGCAATTATTTTAAATGTAGTTATTAAATCCCTTTAGGAAATTGTTCTCCACTTCTTATATTTTCTTATGTACCCCTTTTATTTAGTCAAGGTGCTAAGAATATGTTTCTTTTGAGAAATATACTTACTTTTCATTAAGAGTTGAAAAGAAATGGAGTGTCAGGAGGCTGGCAGAAGATAGAAAACAGTGCTCAGAGGAAAGAGAAACTATTATGGTTAGCTCAACCTTCCATTTTTGATGAAGGTTTGCACCTCAGAAGAAAAAAATTAGCATTTCACCCCAAAAGAAAATTTAAGATAATCACAACTTTAACTTAGAAAAAAATTGTTCATTTATTTGCATAATTATTTCCTAGTTTCAAAATGAAATTGAAATAAATATTTCCAAATGTTTTATTAGAAGAGGCAACTTAAAGCAGTTTAATGACCTGAATCAAGTTCTGCTGACAAAATGAAATATGCATATTTTTTCTTAATTATCAAATTAAGGGTATTGCCAATATGATTAAAGGCTTTTAATTGACTTGTCATTAAACTTATAAACCAAGGATGGCAAATATCTAGTACCAACAGTACCTCTCTGTGATGGCATGCCCATGGCAGACATTATTAATCAATCACAAGGCCTTTTCTCACTGTGTCCATGGATGTTCCCAGATCCTTTCCATCATAATTCTCCAATGCCAAGCACCTGAAGGCAAAGAAAGCTAAACTTATTTGCCACAACTACGTAACTGTAGACGTCTCACCTCTCTGAGCATTCAAATACACAGGAAATACTTTTCTTATAGTTGTTTGAGTTGCATTATTTATTTTTTTGTTAGTCCCAATAAAACTCTTATTAAATGCCATGAAATATCCCACGGTTTATCAAAGTGGTTATTATTTCCACATACATAATATTATGAATAAAGAAAAACTTCTTACTTAAGAACACAAAAACACTTATGAAAGATATGTTATATATACATTCTTTCCACATATAGAAGATGCCTATCACCACGCACATGGAGATTAAGTGATAATGTCACTTAACAAAATAGTCAAATAATAACATCTATTTTAATGAAAGTCAGAGAAGATGAAGATTATGAGTAGAATTAATACAGTAAAATAATGAGCAGGATTTACGTTTACTGGGAGCTATATAAAAAAACAACAAATCAATCTACACTAAGTTCATTTAGCTTCACTTTTACACCTCCTAGGACAGGAATCGTGGAGCCTACAAAACAATTTATATTTTATCTGTACCATCTAATTAATTAAATGGCCCCAGAGTACCAGACTCACAAATCTCGTTAATAGCTGAATACTGAAATAAAGGCTGTTCACCCCTACTAGAATAATATTTGCATATCCCCACCTGTGATGGGTAATAAGTACCTGCCACAAATCAGAATTATGAATTTTGTACGCCTAACAAAACCGCAGGGGAAATTATACCTCAGACATTCCATAATAATTGCAGCTAAGCTGTTTAGTGCCATCCACTTATTCTGCCTGAAGTGTTTAAAGCAGCAACAGTTGTAAATGAATTCAGGCACATATTCAAGGGAATGTTTTTTTTTTTTTTTTTTCAAAAAGTTTTTCTGTCTTGCCATATGTAATTATCTTTATGGAAGTATTCAGCTGCAAGTTATAAAGCATTCACATTTAAAGAAGCAAATCAGGAGGGGAAAAAAAGAGTTCTTTCTATCAGCCTATTAGGTGTACATTAAAATTCTGTTGTGGAAATTTTGGAATACTTAAGATGGCTTCAGAGATATAGACACTCTGGAACTTAACTCAGTGAGCTGGGGTGGAATTCTAATTGCTTATCTGTAAATTAGTAAAATGGTTTTCAGAATAGATTTCCTAGGACATTGTGACATTCTGATGGAACAAGTGCTGGGTTAGTAGCCCTCGGTTTCAAGATTACATGATGTGGCCCATCTCTATGATGGTTTGATGGAGCTTCAGGATTGGGTTGTGGGGTCCACAGGCCCCTGGGAGAAATCTAGCCTGGGACCACCGTTAGCTGGAACAAGAGTTACAAAGGGCATGTGTGTTCTTACTACTCATCATCTCCAGGGGAAGGATCATGACATTGAGTATTATACCAAAGGTAACAAAAATACCCTAGCTATAATATTCAGTAGTGATGACCATGTTCTGGTTAACTGTAGTACTGATTAAATGAGAAATAACTCTAATAGGGACAAGATATAATCTCTTTAGAAGGTACAGAAGTTACTTAATTTTGATAGCAGTTAAGTGTATTGGGGAGATAAGTTAATTAAGTTTGAGAAGACCCAATGTCAACTCTTATCAAGGATTAGCCTTGAGAGTTTGAGCAAGTCAATTTTTCTGTTTCTCTTCTCTCAGTGACAAAATATTATCAAAAGAGTTTCATCTGGAGGGCTGGTTGGTGGTGCAGTAGTAGGGTGGTGGTCTGCAAAACTGACCCTCACGTGAAGGTTCTGGGCTCACAGAGTCCAGAAACCTCTCTGAATACCCCAGGTACATGTGTGGCCATTATGTGAGACTGGCTGAGGTTGGGGATGGATTGTGGCATCAAGACTCTTTTAGGGGATCATGTCTCTCTATCTCTCACTCTCTGTCTTGCTCATGAAAGAAATAAACAAAAAAAAACTTTTAAAAAGTGTTATCTGGCTACTAACTGATGAACAAAATTACCTACAGGTAGGGATGGTTGTGTGCTCCACTATCTACACTGTACCTTAGCAGCACACTATAGCAACCGTCACTTATTTTCCCTACTGGGGATTTGGCTGACTGGGTGCCTGACTGAAGCAAGCTTCTCTATTACTATAAAGGGGAAGGAGGGACATGTACAAATATATGTATATGAAAGGAATCCATCTTTCGAGACCAGTAGATGGCATACGTTAGGTCACTGGACTCCCATATAGTCGACTATGGTTTGAGTCCTGGACCTGGTGGCTTAAAACTCACACTGGGCACATGTGCATGCATGCCCAAGATTCTGAGAGAATGGAGGTGAAGGGATTATGGCATGGCCATCCCCCAGGGGGTTGATTTCTTTCTTTCTCTGTCTCTCTATCAAGCACACATACCCAATAGCAAAAATCTCTCAAAAAAAACAGGATCCATCTTTCAAACATAAAGTATCTTTTCCTCTCTATTTTGTGCATGTGTCTGCCAATGTGTATGAGTCTATGCTTACCTATATACAAAAAAGTCAACCTCATTTTCTAAAAAAGGTCTTTAAAATAATTAGGATTTATGTATTTTTGAAGAAACGAGAGTAGGGAGCTGCAAGTCACCAAGAGGTGATGAAGGCAGGTAGTTTGAGGCTCCCTAAGGTGACAAGATGGTCTGTAGGCTTTAGGAAGAAAACGTTTGTTGCCTATTACTGTGATGAAGTGAAATTTTAGATTACATTGTATATTTGTAAAGGACTAATAGGCAAGGTCCCTATGGATTGTCAAATACTCCATAAAATGCTATAAAAACCAGACCATAATCTCTCACTAACTTACACATTAGCCTCAGGCCATAAAGATGGTTTTTATTGGAACCAGATTTTGTGAAGGGGAAAAAAAAAAAAATGTTATGCACAGTTTATCCAGGCTTTTCAGGCACTTTGCTTCTTCCTCGAGTTAACATGACATATTCCAAGTGATTAAATAAACTTGTCTAGCAGTTCTTCTCGTGCACTTGAAAGGAGGCGAAGTAAAGAAGGATTTACTCTGAAGAGAAGCCTTAATTCTATCACTGAAAAGTTTCCCTGTTTTATTTTAATCATTACTGCAGAAACCAAAAAAAGGCAAGAAAAATTAAAGCTTCTAAGAAAGTCTTTTGTAGAGCCCTGCTTGTACTCCATGTATTATTTCACTTACCACTTCATACCACTGAAAATCAAAAGGAAGAATGTGGGAAGAATTCAGAAAACTAGAAAGATATCTTTGTCAGCACCATGAGAGTACAGGACACAGGAAAATAAAAATTTAAATCTAGTCCATTTAGTATCATTGAGGTGCTGAGTGAGGCTGGTCCAACACTCTGATGCACTGATAATATTTTTTCACCTTCAAGAATCACAAACATTGAACCACGTACAATCAGGCTTAGTACATGTGGCAGACTTATAAGTGATCCCAAGATTCACTAGTCAGACAGTGAGCACGTTAGTGTGTTCCCCTTGTGCACCTGACAAGAGTTAGGGATTTACAGTAACTTGGAAACCAGGTCTAAGCTTTTATGAAGAGACAAACTGCTGCTCATTTCTATTAAGATGGTTTAACTCTTAATTTAATATCTACAAATTTGGGTTATTTCCAGAGCTAGCTTGTGTACAAGTTCAAAGTTCTGATCTACCCTGTTTAGGTTGAGTCAGTGGAGGACTAACCTCCATGACATACATAGTTCATATGTAGAAGGTGGTGGTCAGCCTGAGTTCTGAGAATCTCCTTGAAGTGGCCATGTCTAGTCATATACTGTAGGAACTACTGAAAATTTGGTATGATAGAGAGTATGTGGACATTTTGCTATCAAACTGCTTTTTTTTTCCAATCCTATATCCATCACTTAGTAGCTCTATAACTAGGTAAGTAAATTACCTCTTTGGAGCTTCGGAAATATTTTTTCTGTCTTTTTTTCTTCATCTATAAAATCATATCTGTCTTTAAAAAAGACAAAAACAAAAACAAAACTTAGTGACTGGACCTATGGCCTGGTAGTTAAGGAAGTCAGATCCCATGCCCAATATGCAGTTTGAATCATAGCCCTGTTGGTTTGAAAAACACACTGGATGCATGCCCCAAATCCCAACAAGTTGGAGCAATGGAGAAGGAATTATGGCATAACCACAGTCTACTGGGGGTAATTTCTTCCTCTTCTTTCTCTCTCTCTCTCTCTCTGATGAGCTCACACATCCTATGGCAAAATGAAAAGAAAATTATAAGAAGATTAATAAAATCTCATGTACAGTAGGGTTAATTTATCTTATGGGAGCATGGATTCAAGGTATCCCAGAACCCTAAACTTTAAAGAATAAGCAGCAAGAGACCAGCAGTTGGTATAATGCTGTGTCACTGGACTCCCAAATAGTCGACCGCAGTTCGAGTCCCAGACCCGGTGGCTTAAACTCATGTCGGGCATGTGTACGTGCATGCTCAAGATCCAGAGAAGAGAATGGAGGAGAAGGGATTGCTATGTGGCCATCTCCCCTGGGAGATGATTTCTTGCTCTCTGTCTCTCTTCTCTCTCTGTCTTTCTGAGGAGTGCATGTGCCCTGTGCAAAAACCTCTAAAAAAATAAAATAAAATAAAATAAAAAGAATAAGGAGCAAAAGATAAGTCCTCAGAATTTGGGCAGGGTTAAAAAAAGAAAAGTTTTTTAAAAAGAAAGAAAAGATTAAGTGTTTATTGTTATACAAAGATTAATAAAATAAGAATGACAGCAAGCTCATCTCCAACTTTGTTCCCTTTCTAAGCACTGTTTCTGTTTGTTACTTCACTAGCATTTTTCTACACTATATTCAACTCTTCTCATTAAGATTACCAGTGAAACCCTTATTGTTAAAGCCAAAGATGACTTTCTGGTCCTCATTTTATTAGATTTAAAACGAACACCATTGGAGAGTTGGAAAAGAAGAGTTATACAGGTGAAAATTAACATGCTTTAACATTTTTGGTTTAGAGTGAGAGTTTGAACAGCAAAACATCATCTTAGTAAATGCCTATAATGGGAAAAGCTATTTGATTATCCTAAGCTCATTTTCCTTCCCTCAATCTGATAATATTCAGGTATCTAATACCTTGTTTGGAATATGAGAGGTGCCCAAAGAAAGTTATTTTGCTTTTCCTTTCCCCTGATATGAAATGATACATACCATCAAGCAGCTCTCTTCATTTTCTTTTATCCTCTAACTGTGCAAGCTTCTCCATGTTAGGAAATGTATTTTAGTTATCTGTATATCCATAGTACCTAGTATAGCGTCTGAAACAGTGTATGTTCCATAAATGCTTATTGGTTGAAAGACATGAAAAAGAGTTAAACCATATGAGGAGTTCCCACAGAGGCAGGGTTTGGTGGTAGTGGCACCAGTTTTCTCTTAACTGATGTTCCTTCTTGAGGGCCTATGAGAAATACATTTGTGAATTACGGTTTTTAGATGAGTCATGGAAGGCCTATGACACCAGATCAGTACAGGTTGAGTACCCATTTTCTATTGGGATCAGAAATGCTTTGGATTCCAGATTTATTTTTCAGAGTTTGGAATACTTGCACACACATAAGGAGATATCTTGGGAATTGGAACTAAGTCTAAACACAGAAATTATTTATGTTTTATATACATCGCCTGTGTATTGCCTAAAGGTAATTTTTAGCAGCATTTTTGCAATGCAATGTTTTGACTGTGATCCATCACATGAAGTCAGTTGTGGAATTTTCCAATTGTAGCATCATGTCAACACTGAAAAAGTTTCAAATTTTTGAGTGTTTCATATTTGGGATTTTTAGATGAGGGATGCTGGATCTGTGTAATAAGTGTTACATGATGCTAATCAGTAACATATTTAAGCATTTATTATGCATTTTACTAGTAGTACTTTTTGCATTACCTTACTTAATAACCTTATAGCCTTTAAGAAAGCTAATATGTGTCCATTTGACAAAACAAATTTATACTTACATAATTTGGTAGTTGATCAAGATCCCCCCACTATCTCAGAGGGAATCTGGGTTTTGAACCTAGATCTAGCTGGTTTCCAGAATCTTTGATCTTACCACTATATTATATGCCTGGCCCTGTATCAAATGCATGGTCTGAACACATGACTTATCAGGGCCTTCATGTCCAGGCTGATGCCAACCTTTCCATCCTCCTCCTCCTTTTTTCTAACCATACTACATTCTTTTGTTTTTTGAACATTCTATGAAAGACCCTGGCCTTTCTCTACCCAAAATATTTTGTGCATGTTAGTTCTCCTTAAAATGGAACCACCCCTGATTATTATACTTTTGATGGGAGTCAAAGTGATGATGGTTTTTGTTTTGTTTTAAGTTTTTGTCATAGGGTATGTGTGTTCGCTGGAGAGAGAGGTGGAGAGAGATAGTGAGGGAAAGTGAAAAATCACCCTCTCCCCAGGATGATAGCCATGCCACAATGCCTTCTCCTTCACTCTCCTTTTGGGATTTTGGGCACACACACACATGCTAGGCTTGATTTTCAAGCTCCTGGGTACAGGACTTGAACCATGGTTGGCCATGTGGAAGTTCAGAAACTTAACCACTATGCCACCTGCTGGTCCCCATGGTGATGGTTTTAATGGAGTATTACCTTGAAGCTAGATGAAACCTGGTTATCATACATATATGATTTGGGGCAACTTAGCCTTTTGGATGAGGTATTAACAATTATGTAATTAATAGATTATTTTATTAGCTGAGATAATGCATGCAAAGTTCTTAATAGCATTGATTTTAAAAAAATGGATACTTATTTTCATCTCGAGATTCTTTACTAAAATTACAGTATAAAGGTTTTATAAGTCTTTTAACGTTCATTTCGATGACACCTAACATAAATGTTTATTTTTTAAAGAATTATTTTATTTAACTTTTTAATTTATTATTATTATCATTATTATTTTCCAGTTTGATCAGAGAGAGACAGAGGGAGAGAGAGAGAGAGGAAGTGAGAAAGCAAGGCACCAGGTCCGAGACTTGAACCGTGGTCAGCCATGTGGTAGTCCAGCACCTTTAACCACCATGCCACTTGCCGGCCCCATAAATGTTTATTAATATATTTCCTTAGGTATTACATCTTTCCTTAGGTATTGCATCAAGGTGGGGACTAGCCAATTGGATAATGGTTATGTTGCTGAACTCTCATGTAGTCGACCACAGTTTGAGTCCCAGGCCCAGTGGCTTAAAACTCAGGCTGGGTAAGTTGTGTGTAAGTGCCCAAGATCTAGAGAGGAGAATGGAGGAGAAGGGATAGTTGAGTGACCTCCCTCTTGGGGTGGGGGAGGTGTGATTTCTCATTTTCTGTTTCTCTGTCTTTCTGGTGAGCACATGCAGCCTATAGAAAAAAAAAATCTCTTAAAAAATTTAAAGAATTTAAAGAAAATAAAAGAGAGAGAAAATCAAGGCATGAGAATGAGTCATTGAATTTGGTGAATGAGGAAAAATTTTGTAGGGATCTCTTTTTTTTTTTTTTGGAGAGGTTTTTGCTATAGGGCACGTGCGCTTGCCAGACAGACAGAGACAGAGAGACAGAAAGCGAGAAATCACTCTCCCAGGGGGGATGGCCATGCCGCAATCCCTTCTCCTCCATTCTCCTCTCCAGATCTTGGGCATGCACGCACACGCGCCCGGCGTGAGTCTAAGCCACCGGGTCTGGGACTCGAACCACAGTCTACTACGTGGAAGTCCAGCGACATAGCCATTACGCTAACTGCTGGTCCCAGGGATCTCTTAAAGGAAAGGCCCGGTATGAAAAATTGATTTATCAGAGCTTGTGAAAGACCAGAGAAACAAAGCATTTTTTTTTTAAGTTTATTTATTCCTTTCCTGAATGGAAGAGAGACATATACAGAGACACCTCAGAGAGACTTCCTGCTGCAGTCCACCCCCAGTGTCAGACAATCTACACCATGGGCGTACACATGCCAGGAATGTTCAGAAAAGTCTGTAGATGTGAACCCGGAACCTTACCATGTGGGTCAGTCTCTAAGACCATTTCATTAGCACTGCACCACCATCCATCATCCCCCCAAACCCAGTTCTCTCCCATTTCTGGCAATTTAATTCTCCAGTCCTTTGAGATCCCTTCACACTGCCCTCAACTCAAATGCTCTCTGATACCCTTCAATCCATGGTGATATGGCCTTGAACTTGGCTCAAAATTCTTTTATATAGGCCATATACAGACTTGAAACAAAGCCATTCTCTTACTGACTTCTGCATTTTTCTGGGGCCCCTAACAGTACATGACACACAGTAGGCACTCCACAAAATATCCAAATATCCATGACATGGAAAGTCTGGTCTATTATTCAGACACGTTGTAAATGGCAAAATTATCTCCTGCTACAAAGAAGGCTGTTGACCTTTATTTAGATTCTGTTTTGTGCATTATTTTTTTACTGTTCAAAGACACAGCTTTATACTTCTTTTTATTATACAACGAGAGTACTAGCTCTCCCTCGACGGTAAGACAGGCAGAAAGTGGATGCTGGTCGGTTTTTTCTTTTCTCCAAACCATTATGCAGAGAATAAGCCCTGAGTGATGAGGTCATATCTATGTGTCTCACAAAGAAAATAGGTTGCTTCTCAGAGTTAAACATGTCAGATCATTCTCTGTATTCAGGCTACAATTTCTGCTTGATTAAAATGTACACAATTTTCCATTCGCTTAATTTTGTAATAAAAAAATCAGGATCAAACTATCTAAGAATTTTTCATCTCTCCCTCCTTTTCTTCAGAAACATTTTTCCATCATCGATGAACCTGTAATTGGAATTGAAATGGTCCTTTCCCAATGATAAATACTCTCTGCGAGGATGTGAAAGCAAAGGTAACACACATTTCCTACTATCCCTTCCTCCTGATGATGAAGGAGGCTTCACAGATCCAATGGCAGTTGGCAGGTGAAGAGATCTGGTTGAATCATTTCAAAGCCCTGGAGTTTCAGGCCTTTGGCTATGATGGCTGAGCAGCTACGACTATGCAGAAATTGGTGCTTTGTTTGCCCTGAATCCCTGCGCCATCTGCACCACACAGAAAGCACTGCAAATTCAGTCATTCAAATGAATATTTAAAAGTTTACTTTTGACACGCATTTTCTTCATTTAAATTTTATTTTTTTCGTTGTTTTTATTTGTAACTTCTCAAATCTTTTAACCCCCGTTGTCCTAGTTCTTTTGCTGTCACCATCATTTTGTACTCCCCTTCATAAGACTAGAGATAGTAAACTATGAAGTAAGAACCCTTGTTTAACCTTTGGATGATTTTCAGTGTAAACAATCAGAATAGTACTAAATTCCACTAAGATCTGCTCATTTATGTTCACAAAAAATTACTGGGGGCCTGAGGGGGGAGCAATAGGAAAACTTGATGTCCTGTAAGGCGGACTCACAGGGGAAGGTTACAGGTTTGTGTCCAGGAACCACTCTGGGACGCTCCCAGAGATCTTTTATAATTCCCTGCCTATGCCATGTCCATCAGTCAGAATTTAGAGCAATCAACAAGAAGTTTTTAGGTGTTTAACAGAAAGGAATTCAGGGTTTCCTACACCATAAGAAGGAGTAGAGATGGGTTCAGCAGAGTCCCATTAGACTAGACTTTTAAGGGCTTGCCACCACAGACTGTGAGCCAGAGTAAGGAAGTTCCTACTACCTCACACCTGTGAGACTTCTGACTAGTCGGAGGAATTCAGAGCACATCTTTCTTCCCACCTTAATTATCAGAACCAGAAAAAGCAACAATATGCCCAACCATGCTTTATTCTTCTCAGCCTCCCACACCTATCTATCTTCATCAGCTGAACCTAATTCACAAACAGACTTCTAGCTGGAAGGAAGTTTAGGAAATGAGAAATGGTGTTTATTATTTTCTAGCCTTTTCAATATTTGTAGAAGATAAAAATAGGAGTAACAATTGATGCTGTGGACCAAAATACTGTACAAACATTCCATGCCATGCACATCTTGCTTTGGGCTTATTGTGCCCTCTGCTGAGATACATTCATTACATACATTGCATTTCATTCATTAAATCATTTATTCAATTATCAGTCAGTCAGTCTTTCAACAAGTATTTATTTAATATGGTGTTAGAACTCTTCCAGGTGCCAATAACCTGAATTAGTTTATTAAACATGTAGGAGGGAATGAGCAGTTAGCGTAATGGCTATGTCGCTGGACTCCCACGTAGTCGACCGTGGTTCACGTCCCAGACCCGGTGGCTTAAAACTCACGCCGGGTGCGTGTGCGTGCATGCCCAAGATCCCAGGAGGAGAATGGAGGAGAAGTGATTGCGGTGTGACCATTCCCCCTGGGGGGTGATTTCTCGCTTTCTGTCTCTATGTCTCTCTCTGTCTGTCTGGCGAGCGCATGTGCCCTATAGCGAAAACCTCTCAAAAAAAAAAAAAAAAAAAAAAAAACATGTAGGAAAGACAAGACATTGAGTTTTATGACTGGGTTCATAAAAGCCACTTGGGACTCTCTTTCTTCTCTTTTCTCTCTTTCTTCCTTCATATTTTTTCTCTACTTCCCAACATCCTTTTTCTGTAATGGACTTTTTGTATGAAATCTGCAACCTAATTACTGCAAGTTCCAGATTTACTCCCTAACAGCCTCACAAATATACGATTCTTTTCAATAGATGTTTTGTTTTGTTTTGCTTAGGTCATATACTTCTTAGACTAAACACTGTGGCCAGGGGATAGGGTATTATTATTGGGCCAGTAGGGGTCAAATGTCTCATTACTTAGGTTATTCAGCTAAAGAGAGAAGGTAACGGAAGTCAAAGTAGGAGGATTGTGACATGACTATCAAGGGAATCTTTGTGAGGCAGAAATCCGCCATATTTGTGTTGACTACAACTGGCTGCTATGTCCTAGGGAAGCTCTGCATTTAGGGCTCAGGATACTGCAGTGAATAACACAATGTCCTGAGGAAGGCTTTTCTATGAAACCTAATCCATCAAAGCAAACCACTCGCTTTTCTGGGCTACCAGTAGTTTTCATACGTTACTAATATTGTTTTTATTTGTATCTGTGTTCCTCAATAGACTGTGAAAATCTTGAAATTGAAGCCTCTGACATCTTACTTTAGAATTGTGCCTGGAAAGTAGATGTGATTCTTTGAATGTTTGTTGGCTAATGGTGAATGTGTGAAGGAACAAATGCTTGCTTGATTAAATGAATGTATAAATGTCTTTTTTTCATACTGAGACAACTATACATTAGGGCCTACCTTTCTCTTTTCCAAAAACAACCTTATTTAAGAAGAAATCTGGCTCATGTGAAGGGTGATGGAGGGGCATCTGATCTACTCTGACATGTTTCAATTTAAGCTGATCCCTCCCTTGCTCCTTTGCTGTAAGTCTGTCTTCTCAGTTATGGGATTTTTATTGAATTTCTGATATGTGAATGAATCACCATATAAAATGTAAGCTCCCTTTTGAATAAAATTATAAAAACAAAATACTACTGGAAACATGAAGTAAATAAGTCTCTTCAGTGGTGTCTATTTATAAGAATTCTCTCTCCACCTTTAAAATACTCTCACTTCAATAGCCTTAAGTGTTTTTAGTTGAAATTTTAGTGAAAAAGACATATGATCTGGGAGAAGTGGCACTTTATCTTGGTTGGCTATTAAAGCAGTATAAAACTTATAATGACTGAAAGTATTGTATTTTAAGTCATATGAAATGCCTTCAGATTTCTTTTATCTTTTTATTGGGTGGGGGGAGAACTCACAGGGGAGAGGGAGGTGGGTATGAGTGTGATTAAAATCAATGAAAACCATTGCTGGTTTTAACACATGATGACAATATTGTACACCACAGTGGCACATAAAATGATATCATTCATATATCCTTTGCCCTTTCTGACACTTCTAAGAAAATACATGAAATCATTTTGACTGATTAACAAGGCTATGCTCTGCAGGCACTACTGACCCTGATGTTATTGGGATTACCTCAAGTATCTGAAGCTATAAATCAGGAACAGTTTGCATTATTAGGACCATTATTAGATTATGAAACATCTTCCTAGGGAGAAAAGAAAGACAACAATTACTTAGGCTTGTTTGTGGTGTGTTTCTACAGTCTTGTGGCCTACAGAATCCAAGAAAATCTGTGATATTCAATTCTTGCAAATGGGGCAAAATTAACTGAGGCATCTCAGATTCAGAGGAAGGCCAACAACTCTCCATTGGTTAGGTTTTACCTTTTGGAAGGTCTGTTTGTATTCATTTAGCTGGAACAGGTGAGACCAAATTAGACTATACTTCCCTATACTTCCTATTCTCACTTACTTGGTGTCTAAATTACTCATATCCTCGAAGTACAAGGGTCAACTCTTGACTATGGATTTGTGGATATGGTGCAGTACAGGGAAAAAACTGAGAAAGATTAAATAGTTTGTGAAATAAACATGAAAAAAATACATTTCTCAAAATAAAATAGGTATGGCTGCCCCATGACTTAGTGGTTAAGGAAACCTGATCTCAAATAGTCAAATGCCAGGTTCGAATCCTGGACCCTATGGCTTGAAAAACATACCAGGAGCCTATGTGTGAGTACCCAAAATCCTGACAGGGTGGAGAAATGGAGAAGGGATTGCAGTGTGACCACTCTACTGTGAGATGTTTCTCTGTCTCTCTGTCTATGTCTCTCTCTGGTAAGCACATGCATTCTCTGGCAAAGTAGTAATAAATGAATAAATAAAATGGATAAAAAAAATCAATGAAAAGTCTGCACATTAGGTGATAGCTATTGTTTAGATTCATTTAACAACCAACTTGTGTGCTGTTTATTGGCAAATACAAAGTCCTTCCTTATCAACAATCACACACATACCTTTGCAGATTAATTTTCATTACTCTATCAAAACCCTCTCCTGAGAAGAACCAAACACAGCTACAGCGTGACATAAAGAGAAATCTGGGCTGTGGCTTCCAACACTACAGTTTATGTGATGTCGAACATTACTAAATTAGTACATTGGCATCATTTTGGGTAACGTCTGTAGTTGATAAACATGCTAATAAATATTAAATCCAAGTTTACTAACAAGCTGTTTCATATCTCTACCTGGTATTATTTTATTTTATTTTATTATTGGAAAATCTTTTTTGTTGCAAATAATAGAAATGGATTCAGATTAATTAAAATAATGGGTTTTTGACATTGTCTGAGGTGGACTCAATGATGTGTATCTCTTTTAAATTCCATTTTATTATTTTTATTTTAAAAAAAACATTCAATCACTATACATCATTTGGCTTTTAAAGAGAATTTACCCAACAAGCTTTTTAATCTATTTTCTTAACTTTCTATCAGCTTTCTAAACCAGCTGCTTTGATTTGACCCAGGGACCACTGAGCCAGTTTTCTACCTTAGGCTCTGCAGTTTATTAGGCATGTTGTTATTGTTATTTTAAGTAAATCCATTTATTCATCTGTAGAATGAAAGCAATAATACCTGAATCTCACGATATTCCTGAAAGAATCTAGAAGTGTTGTAAAAATACTCTGTGAGCTGAAGGACATTGAACAAATCTAAGAGATCTGTGTTTCCTTACTTTCAATTTCATAATCCTAATAAATACATTTTGGAACTTCTAAGTGGATTTTAGATAGACACTAGATGAGAGAATCAAAGGAAGAAAAGGACTTCAGGAAGGGAGGAATCAAGGTGGCTAAGAGGACTTAAGATGAAAGAGTGATTAGAACTTTACAAGAGTGAAAAATATTAATAAAAAAGAACTTTACTTTTTTTTTTTCAAAAAAAAAAAGAAAGAAAGAAAGAAATACTTCAAAAAGTATACATATAATTTTTTTTTTTTTTTTGGAGAGGTTTTTCGCTATAGGGCGCGTGCACTCGCCAGACAGAGAAAGAGAGACATAGAGACAGAAAGCGAGAAATCACCCCCCAGGGGGGATGGTCACGCCACAGTCCCTTCTCCTCCATTCTCCTCTCGGGATCTTGGGCACGCACGCACACGCGCCCAGCGTGAATTTTAAGCCACCGGGTCCGGGACACGAACCGCGGTCGACTACGTGGGAGTCCAGCGACATAGCCATTACGCTAACTGCTGGTTCCCAAAAAGTATACATATAATTTTTATGTATAAATAAAATTCACAGAACAGAGTTAAAGTATGAATTTATTTTGGTGTAAAAAATCTGAAATCCATGCATAGTTTTTCATAATATGCATTTTCTATGAGTTTTTGAACAATATGTATAAATATACACAGATATATAGATATATAGATATATATATATAGAGAGAGTCCTCCCCTTAGCCATCATTTCATTCTTCATAGTTTCAATTACCTGTGGTCTCATGTGATCTGAAAACACATGAGTGATGCATAGGGCAATAAAATATTTTGAGAGAGAGAAAAAGAGATCACATTCATAAACTTTTTATTGCAGTAAGTTGTTATAATTGTTGCATTTTATTATGTTATTGTTGTTCATCTCTTTCTGTGCCTAAATTAAGAATTAAAATCTATTACAGGTACATTTTTATAGGAAAAGGCATATCATATATAGGGTTTGGTGCTATTCACAGTTTCAGGCATCCACTGGAAGTCTGGAAACCTATCTCCCATAGATAATAGAAGACAACTGTATAATGATCGATCAACCAATCTATCTATTCCTATAAAGTATAAAAGTATAAAGGATGCCAGCCTTTTGTGTGGTGGTTAAGGCAGTTATATGGCTGACTGTGAAATTCAAGTCCTGGATCCAGCAGCTTAAAAAACACACCAGGTGTGTGTGCATGTGTGCCATAGAACCCAAGAAGAGAATGGAGGAAAAAGAACTGTGGTGTGGCCATCCCCCTGGGGTGTGCTTTCTCATTTTCTGTCTCTCTCTCTCTGGTGAGCACAGGCACCCCATAGGGGGAAAAATGTTTTCCAAGTATAAAGAAGTTCAAAGAATTTTAATTTTTCTTATTACTACCTTCATAGCTTCGGGGAGGAAGTACGAAAATTTCAAATAATGTTTTGGTGGATTTTGATGTGTAATATCACAAAATGTTTGCCAGTTTTCACTACCTCTGCTTTGCTGGTACTCTAAACAGATGCTTAGTCTATCACTAAACACTGCCGTTAGTGTGACACAATTCCACTGACTTCCAGATTCTTTTTCCTCTGCCTTCATGTTTCAGATGTACCACAGAGTGGATCCAAATTGCCCATCTTGCACCCTTTGCCCATCCTTACATGTCAGGAAGCACAACACCAAGCAGCAGAGGCTCGGCTACTGAGAATACCACCTGTAAACAAGACCATTTCCTGAGTGTATCATTGCAAGCTGGAAATTCTACCTATAGTCCCCTCTAGTTAGTTTACACATTAATACTTTATGCCTTATCTCAAGTTGAGGCATTTAGTGGCCTCATCCCCTGCTACTTGGTACCTCATTATTCCCAGATGACAGAGAGTTCTTCATGGGGTAGCTTCCTGCTTAAAACTGAAATCATAGGATATGGAGTAGTACAATGAATGAAGTAACAATTTATCACACATTCTCTCATGGTGAGATGAAGTCAGTGGAAAAGTTCATTGGAACATTTCACAGAAGAAAGAGGAAGTAATTTTACTCAGGAGATTTCCTCATCTTTAAAATGGGTGTAACTTCTACTCCATTGTTAATTCAGGACCTCTTTTCCCACAAAAGGGGATCTTGAGATGTCATTTCACATGTACTCGAAAATGAGCTTTGTCCACTTTATGGGAGAGCTGCCACTTTTTCCTCTTCGTTTTCTAGAATAGCTCCTGTGATGTCTGTGGTGAATGCCTCTGATATGGTGCAGTAGGAAATCTTCTCTGGCACTCTTTCACTCTTTCGGCTTTATCTGCTATGCACTATCTCCTGTTTGTTCCTGACAACCCACCCCCTCCCCGACAAGCTGCTATTGCAGATGTGGTAACACTCTTCCGAGACCAAAGGTAGCAGAGATCATACTGAAGCCTTCAATGCCCAAGTCACTACTTTCTGCACAGGGAAAAAAAAAAAAAAAAAAAAGGCATTTCTTCCCACTTTTTAATATTGCACATTCCCAGGTGAATTTGAGAATAACGTTGCTGTGTCTCCATGCCTTTTCACCTGCCCTTTCTATTTCTCTTACACTTGAACTGCAGATAGCTAGATTAGGAGACTCAAAGTGCTGCATTCAAAGAGCTCACCTTCCACTGGCCACTGTCCTTTGTCCATGTGATGACAGGAACAAGAGGATGGGAAGGGAACTCTTGCTCCCATGAGAGGAAAGAAGCCCATTTGCTGAGGATGGCTGATTGTAGAAGTAGGAACAATCTGGGTTCTTGAAGATATTAATAGCCTTAGAATTCACGAAGCCTGGAAACTTCCTACTTAATGAATTTCTTTGTTTTGAGGTGTTACCTATCTTCTTTTTTTAAATAAAATGCCATTGAAATGTCATGGTTTGTCACATAAAACTGAAAAGATTGGGGAGAGCAGGTGATGTGGTAGTTAAGGCACTAGACTCCCACATGGCCAACTGTGGTTCAAGATCTGGACCTGGCAGCATGCTTTCTCGCTTTCCTGCTGGCTTGCTCTCTTTCTCTCTCTGGAGAGCACACAGGCCCTATAGAAAACTTAAAAATAAAAATAATAATAATTTTTTAAAATTTGATAAAACTGAAAAGATCTTATGCAATGGTCACATAGAAATGTACAATGTAGATGGGAATTAGGAAGTTTCATTTATTAATTTGTTTTTCTCTCTAATGCTTTTATCTGAGCAGAATCAGCTTGTCATTAGACAATTTAAAATCTTTTAATAGTTTCTATTTTTTTGATACAATTCTAATTTTGTTTGAATGAATTATATACACACACACACACACACACACACACACACACATATATACACACACACGTACTTGAGTTATGGTACTATCATTTCTAAGTTTTTAACATTTTTCATTGGAACACTTAAGATTTTTTTATGTCTAATGCATTCAAATATTTAGAGGGAAATGAAAAGAGAAAGCACCACTCAAGCAAATTTCATTTTGTCTTCCCAGACCCAAAGTAAGTGGGTGGAATTGTTTTCCTATAGTTCTTTAATTAGAAAGGTTTCTGAACTGATTTTTCTCCTCTCTTGCTCGTGAAGAGCAGAATAGCGACTATGGCCAACATGCAACTCTATCATTATAGCCTAGTTGCATTAATAAAGAAAACATTTTTTAAAGAAAAAAACTTCTCCTTCAAGATGACTAAGCGAGTGTATGTTTCTCCTTCTCACAGATAATTTCAAATAAAACAAAATAGATACATAAAAGTATAAATCAAAAAACAAAGGTGGGGAGATGGGAGCAGAGTACATCACAGTAGTTGTTCTCTAGAGTCATTTCTTCTGAAAAGCCAAACAAAAAAACATACTAGGAGGTGGAGACCAAAAAAAAATCAGAAATGAGGATAAAGTAAAAGATATTTGAGTTTTTCAGGCAAGAATAAAACAGATTTTCTTTGAAGAAACAAAGTCAGGTTTAGAAGTTGGAAACGCTATGTCTCGGGGGAGTAAGAATGAGCTCTCATAAAATGTCTATGGAAGAAACAGCCGACTTCTTTGCCTGTGTCTGCACACAGACTGCCTTAAGTACAGAGTAAACCCACATGCAAAACAGCAAAATGGCAACGATTTAAGCAAGGCTGTTCAAATAACCTGACCTCTTTGCGGGAAGACCATGGTAGAGAGTTTAGGAGGTTGTCCCAGCCCGAGGGAGAGTCGAACAGGTTCCCTGGGAGAGGGAGTGAGAGATGGGACAAACACACAGACACACAGAGTGGAGACAAGACGAGGTGCCGATCAAGTCTCGTTTATTAAGGAAGAACAGCGAGCTTATATACAAGCTGGTGGGCATTGATTGATTGCCCAAAATGCAAATGAGATAAAACAGCATGAACCAATCATTGGTGTGGGTGGATCTCTCTTGTTGCCTAGAAACCCAACCACTTCTGGGGAGAACAGTTGGTCATATGATTTCTGAGAAACGGTTTGCTCAGTGAGGAATTGAAGCCTAATGGTTTCCAAGATGGCGGATAGCTCAAGATGGCTTCCGTATGCAGTGCCCTCCACAGGAGGTGAGACCCCAGCATCTCTGTCTGCATATTCTGTCATGTAGGGACCTGAAAACTTACCCAACAGCTCTGTGTCCATTCACATTAAGGAGGCTACCAAGACCTATGCAGTGTTCAGGGTCAGATTTGTTGTAGTCTCTTAATTAAAAGAACAATGAGGGACCAGCAGTTACCGTAATGGCTATGTCGCTGGACTCCCACATGGTCGACCGCGGTTCGAGTCCCGGACCCGGCGGCTTAAACTCATGCCGGGCGCGTGTGCGTGCGTGCCCAGGATCCCGAGGGGAGAATGGAGGAGAAGGGATTGCGGAGTGGCCATCCCCCCTGGGGGGTGATTTCCTGCTTTCTATCTCTCTGTCTCTGTCTGTCTGGCGAGCGCACGCGCCCTATAGCAAAAACCTCTCCAAAAAAAGAAAAAGGAAAAAAAAAAAAAAAAAAAAGAACAATGAATCTCTCTGGACATTGGGAAAACCCTCAATTCAAAGGATAATCATCTAAATATGTATTTTTAAGAAGAGAAAAGAGTATTTAGAAAATATACCAATTAATGTCTCTAGAAAGATTTAGAAGATACTGCTTTGATAAAAACAAGTGCAGATTTATTTGAAGAAGAAATACCAAATACAATTAAGACAGCATTCTTGAGTTTAAGTTTTCAAGAATATATTTTTATATATTTGCATAAATTATACATTCACAAACACATGTATACATGTATATGAGAAAGTAAAGAAAATATTCTGAAATAGTTCAGAAATACCAAAAACAAACTAAATGAAATATAAGGTAAAAGCCACAGATTCTCTTGTGGGTGCAGGGTCATAGACTTTCAGAAGACCATGGTAAATTTTGGAATTATAGCTGGAAACTGAACTAAAAATGTAGTTAGAGTAGAAAAATTCAGGGGAAATATTATAAAATAAGATATCCATTAAAAAATATGGAAGACACAGTAAATTAATTTTGTGGAGTATAAAAGCCCCCTTGAACTTAACTCTAGTAATATGTACCATGAGAAGAAAAATGGATATGATACTAAATTCCAAGAGAAGAAAATATAATCCTAGCATATTTCATGATTCTCTAGAATAATTGTTACATGGTCATAATATGAATGCAGCTTATTGGCTTTTAATTGATAGAAGTCATATATAATTGAATCATATAAGACTTTACTGAACTCTCAAAACATAATGTTAGGGCTTCCAGCTTTAGTTGGGATATAGAAATTTCCAACATACCTGCCGTAGTACTTCTGCAACCACAAGGAAAACAGAAAATTTTAATGATCTATTTTTAATACTATTTGAGAATGGTAGGCATAAAGAAGTCTAAAGGAACTATATCCCAAAGACATTTATTTTTAAAAAATTAATTTTGTTATTATGATTTATTTGTTTATTTGGCCAGAGAGAGACAGAGAAAGGGAAAGTGAGAAAGCAAGCTACCAGGTCTGAGACACAAACCACAGTCAGCCATGTGGAAGTCCAGTATGTCAGTCACCATATCACTCTCAAAGACATTTCTAAGTAAACTGGAATATACTGCCACTATCTGCATATCTCCTCTCTGTATGGTCTGCCAGGTCAAGGCAGAAAATCAAGTAGGCTGAAAATTACAGGTAGGTCGAAAATTACAGGTGGGCTGAAAATCAGATTTGCCAAAGCAGAGGCACCTTTCTACAGTAAGGAGAAACAGTTATGATGGGGTGCTGGCTGACGTATTAGAGCCTCAGTATCCCCAAACACAAAGCTGGTTCTCTCTGCTTGCTGATTTTCTCCCATAGGACTTTTACTGAGTGTTTGGCTGTGGCAGCGTAGAAGACAGGAGTATGGGTAGGATCCCAAAAAGAATTCTCTGAAATATCATAGATAGTTCTTAAGTCTTGCAAGAGGAAAGAGATTGCAAAGCATATGGAAAAGATCTTACCCTGAAAATACTTGTTATAGTTGAAACTAACTAAAGCTGCAATCTAGCCCCAACCCAGTTCAACTGTTTAGAATGAAGTGCTCATTTTTGTATACCAATTGCCAGCTGCTTGGTTCCTATCTGATCAAAATTTACTTAAATTTTTAAGGTTTTTTAAAATACTATGTCTGGTGTACCATAAATAATTAAGAGTTATTCAAGGAAGCAAGATAAGTAAATTCTAAGCAACAGAAAAAGTAGTCATAGACATAGCCAAGGATAGTAAAATAGCTATCGAATATGTTAGAAAAGTATATAAAAAATGGACAAGGGGCAAGCCTGTGGCCTGGTAGTTAAGGTAGCTGGATCCCCCATGGCCAACTGTGTGGTTTGAGTCCTGGACCTTATAGCTTGAGAAACATACTTGGCACGTGTGGTTATGTGCCAAAAATCCTGAAAGGAAGGAGAAACGGAGGAGAAAGAATTATGTGTGACCATGCCCCATGGCAGTGAGGAGTGTTATCTCTCTCTGTCTCTCTTCAGTGTGCACATGCATCCTCTGGCAAGAAAAAGAAAAAGACAAAAATATGGAGAATTTAAAATATAATCTAAAAAAGGAAAATATGGGCAATTTAGAAGTATAAAACCCCAATCAAAAATTAATTGGATAGTTCAAGTTCTAGGAAAATGGAATTATTGTACTTATCCATTTTCTTCTCACTAAACTGAAAATACTAGACTTTAGGTAAAAAAAAAAAAAAAAATAGAAGATTTGGAATGGTGGAGCTAAAAGGGAAGTCTGGCTTAGTGACCTCAGGATCTGAAGGAAAACGCAGTGATTTTCTTTTCATTTCTGGCATTCTATATTTGGAACTAAAGATGCTAGCATCAGAGGATCACAATGGGTGCAGAACAAAGGCCCCACTAAAGGTGTTTATTTTTTTTTTTTTCAAAGAACCAGGAAACGGGCAGCCTAGCAAGATAATATCATCCTACTGTAGCCAAACACCACAGAAAGAAACTGTGTAGACCCTCTGGTAAGCTGGAGTTCCTAACCTCACCCAGCACAAAAACCCACCCTTGAGAGTGTAAGCTGAGGCGCAATAGAGAGTGTCAACCTAGGCCCATTGAGGTGGAGGTGGAAATTATGAAAACATTTGAAGCAAATGAAAAAACAGAAAGCCTCAGCAACAAAATTTCAGGAAAGAAATGGAAGATAAAAAGAACCAGGCCAAGGATCCACAGTTGGCGTAATGGCTATGTCGTTGGACTCCCATCTAGTTGACAGCAGTTCGAGTCCCAGACCCAGTGGTTTAAACTTATGCAGGGAGCGTGTGCATACATGCCCAAGATCCCAAGAGGAGAATGGAGGAGAAGGGATTGCAGAGTGGCCATCCCCCCAGGGGGGGTGATTTCTCACTTTCTGTCTCTCTGTCTCTCTGTCTCTCTGGAGAACACACGCCCTACAGCAAAAAAAAAAAAAAAAAAAAAAAACTCTCTCTCAAAAAAAGAAAAAAAAGGCCAGCCATGTCGATGCATCAGTAATGTAACATGCTAAAGCATGCTAAAGGCATCTTGGAAAGTCCTTGGTCCACATACATGTTGGCTGAATATGGGGATGGATCATGGTGTGAAGACCCTGTTTGTCTATTTCTTCCCTCTCTCTTTTGCCCCCCCATCGGAAGAAATAAACTTTAAAAAAAGAAAGAACTAAAAGGATATTTTAAAACCAGAAAAATTAAATTAAATTAAAAGTCCAGTAAATGGACTCAATAGGAGAAAGAAGGGAACTGAGGGGGAAAAATAGGGAACTAATGATAGAATAATAGAAATGATCTAACTGAACACAGAGAAAATAGACTGAGGAAAACAATGAATAGAGCATTGAAGATGTGCAGAAGTATAACAGAAGATCTAAATGTTGTGTTATTGGAGCACTGGGAGAAGATTAAAAGCGTGGAACTGCAAAAATACAGTACTTGCAGAAATAATAGCGAAAAGCTTTGCACAGCTGGCAGGAGCTGTAAACCTACAGGTTTGAGAAGCTGAATGAATCTCAACAGAATGAACCCAAAGATATGCATGTCAAGACACATAATTAAAGTTGAAAACAAAAGACAAAGAGAATATCTTGATAGCAGCCAGAGAAAAATGACACCTTATCCATGAGGAAAAAATAATGTGAATGACAATGGGTTCTCTCAGAAATCATGCATGTCAGAAAGAAGTGGCTCCACACTTTTCAAGGGCCAAAAGAAAAGACCATCACCCAGAATCTTATACCTATCAAAAATATTCTTTAGAAATAAAGAGGAAATCAAGATATTCTCAGAAGAAGGAAAATGGAGAATTTGTCACCAGTAGATCACCCTGAAAAATTGGCCACAGAAAGTTATCTAAAAAGAAAGCAATGAGGGCCAGCAGATGTTATAATGATTATGTCTCTGGACACCCATGTAGTCGACCAAAGTTTGAGTCCCTGACCTGCCGGATCGGGACCGGCAGTGTAATGGCTATGTCGCTGGACTCCCATGTAGTTGACCACGGTTCCAGTCTTGGAACCAGTGGCTTAAACTCACGCCGGGCGCGTGTGTGTGTGTGTGCCCAAAATCCCGAGAGGAGAATGGAGGAGAAGGGATTGCAGAGTGGCCATCCCCCCTGGGGGGTGATTTCTCGCTTTTTCTCTGTCTCTCTCTATTTGTCTGGTGAACGCATGCGCCCTATAGCAAAAACCTCTCAAAAAAAAAAAAACAAAACAAAACAAAAAAAACTCACGACGTGCATGTGTGCATGCATGCCCAAAATCCTGAGGAGAATGGAGGAGAAGAGATTATGGTGTGGTTATCCCTTGCCTCCCACCCAGGGGGGTGATTTCTCACTTTCTGTCTCTCTGTCTCTCCAGAGAGTGCATGGGCCCTATTTTTGCATGGGCAAAAATCTCTCTCTAAAAAAAAAAAAAAAAAAAAAAAGAAGAAGAAGAAGAAGCAGAAGGAGAAGAAGAAGAAAAAACAAGAGGGGCAGCAGGTGGCATGGTGGTTGAGGGCGCTGGACTCCCACATGGCTGACCACAGTTCAAGTCCTGGACCTAGCAACTTACTTTCTCACTTTCCCTCTCCCTCTCTTGCTATCTTGCTCTGTCCCTCTCTGGTCAAATTAAAAAAATAAGTAAATAAATAAATAAAGTTAAATAAAAAATAATTCTAAAAAATAAAAAAGGAACATTACACTATCCAGAAAGAAGAATAAACTCTGTGTGCAAAAACAGCAGTAAACACTCTAGCTTTTCTTTCTTTTTGATTTTCTAAATTATACTTTATGATTGAAGCAAAAATTGTTGTGCTAATGTGTCTCTAACTGTACATAGAGGAAATATTTTAGGCAATTTTCTTATGAATAGGGGACTATAACTCTCAGTAGATGGACTCAACAGAGAAATGAAGGGAACAGACTTCACTCAAACTGGTACAATGACAACACATGTAGCCTGAGAAATGCTACAGAATGTGGAACCACCTCTAAGAAAGCTGTATAAGATACATACAAAGTTCACTATAGAAAACTAGAATCCTAAAATGTGTATAGGTAACCCACAGGAAGACGGGAGCAACATACTAACATGACTTTACTAGTTAGTTCTACAATACATTAAAAAAAGAAATATTCACACATTTATGAAGTCTCTCTGACAAAAGAAGCCACATAAACCTGATGCCCAATCACAATAATGACATTACAGAAAAACTGAATTCCAGAACAGCATCCTCATGACCATAGTCACCAAAACACCAAATATGTTAGCCAATTTCCATACTGTGTCAAATGGGTAAATTAATTTGCCCATATGGGGTTTTTCTATGAATGCAAAGTAAGTTAAGCATTTAAAGAACTCAATAAGTATAATTCACTAAAATATAAGAAAAAATATTTATTATTTGTATTATGATGATCTTAGTTGATGCAGGAAAAAAGTAATATTCACCACCATGAAAATAAAGCAGAATTTATGCAACTTAAATTTTGCAGTGTGTACTATAGATTCTACAGCCAATAGCATATTTAGTGATAAACTATTAGGGGACTCTCCTTAAGCATCGTAAACATAAACACTCCCACCATCACTATTTCAGCCAACCGCTGTACTGGAGATCTTAGCCAGTTTTTCTGCAAGCAAAAAAAAAAAAAAAAAAAAAAAAAAAAGGCACAAACATTGGAAAGGAAGAAGGAGATGTGTATTTACAAATGATATGATTCTATACAAAGAAAATTCAAAGGATCCACAAACTAGAATTCAGCAGGCTCACAGGTACCAGATCGAGATACAAAAATCATTTATACCCCTGTCTCCTAGCAGCAAACAATTAAAAAATAAAATTAATACATGCCTTCTACAATAGCATAAAAATGATCAGATTCCTAAGAATAAATTTGTCAAAAGACATACAATAGCCTTATCCTGAGTTTTATAAAAACATTTTTGAGAAAATGGATCCATTCAGTCAAAGCAACCCAGCATGCTGTACCTGCAGAAATTGATAGTTGCTTCTAAAATTTACATGAAAATGCAAAAGATCTAGAAAAGCCCAAACAAACTGAAACCCAGAATGTCAGTATTACTGATTTTAACAACATAAAGGCAAAAGCACAGTTGGCAGATACCATAAAAATTGAAGTAGATAAGAAAAGAAAAAAGGAAATACTGCTTTTGAATTGGTTCAAGTGTTGTGTGAATACTGAATAAGATTAAAGAACATATATGCTCTTAATTATGCCATCTGACCAGTAGAAAAACTAATAATAATTGTAAAATTATATAGGTAGGTGATAAATTAGTAAAGAAAAGGTAATATATATGAATTATTTTCTGTATGAGAGTAAACCAATAAATAATGTCTAAAGAGGGAGGGTTAAAAATCCCAGAAAATGGGACCAGCAGATGGCATAGAGGTTACGTCGCTGGATTCCCATATGGCCAAGCACAGTTTGAGTCCCCACCCAGTGGCTTGAAAATCACACCAGGCACTTGTGCAAGTGTGTCCAAGATCCTGGGAGGAGAATGGTGGAGAAAGGATTGTGACATGGCCTTTCCCCTTGGAGGGGTGATTTCTCACTTTCCCTCTCACTGTGTCTGTCTCTCTCTCTCTCTCTCCAGTGAGCACATCAACCCTAAGGTAAAAACCTCTTAAAAAAAATAATAATAGAAAGAAATTCCAGAAGATAAAGGCTGAGAAGAATTGCTCTGGGCTCCAAAACTGGAAGTGGGATGAGGTGAGGTGAGAGACTGTTGCTTTTTATTATATAATTTTAATTCCTTTGGATAGCTCACTATGATAAAACATTTTTTGAAAAAAAATATTTAATAAATTAAAATCCAATATTCTTAAATTCAAAATATTATTCCCAATGGATGATGTGCACTAAGTGAGCTATATTATAAAGGAGGAAAGTAACTTCAATATTCGGGAACTGTGACATGGGTCCACCTATATATAATTAAATATATATATGTGTGTGTCCATATATATATATATATATATGTGTATATATATATATATATATATATATATATATATATATAGCTAAGTAGGTATGTATTTAGTTTGTTTAAGGGCTCATGGGCTCACTGGAGAAAGAGAGAGAGAGAAACTGATGAATCTCCCTTGAAAGGGGAGGGCCATGCTGCAATCTCTCCTCCTCTGTTATCCTCTCATGATTTTTAAGCCACTAGGTCTAGGACTCAAACTATGTGGTTGGACATGTGAAATCCAGCCACCTTAACCTCCATATGACCTGCTGGCCTGTAATTCTTTATATTTTTTTAAATTTTCTTCTTTTTCAGCTTAATGATTACATAGGTTGTGTCAGTAAATATGATATGTGTTTATTACAAAAGTTCAGTAGAAAATTACAGAGGAATAAGTAAATTATTTCTTCTAATTCCATCTTTGATCATTGTAGTGTCAGTCAATCCCTGCTACAAGAGATGATATTAACATTTTATACTTGCACCCAGCTTCTGACTCAACTTTCAATTTTTTAATTAGCTATACATCATAACTTTTAATATATGTATTAAAAATGGGGCCAGCTCAGGGCTGGTGGTTAAGGGAGCTGAATCTGACATAGCTGATGACACCAGTTTCAATCCACTAGACTCTCTAGATTGAAAAATAAGCTAGGGGAGCTGGCAAGTGCAGGATGGTTAAGGGCACTGGACTCCCACATGGCCAACCATGGTTCAAGTCCTGGACCTGGCGGCTTGCTTTCTGACTTTTCCTCTCACTCTGGTCAAATCAAATAATAATAAGAAAAATAATCAAATTAAATAAATAATTCTTTTAAAAAGAAAGAAAGAAAAATTAGTTAGATATATGTGTATTTCTGTGCCCAACATCCCCAAAGGATGGAGAAATGGAGAAGTGATTGCCACATGACTATCTGCTAATGAGGGAGGGGGTACTTTCTCCCTCTCCTCCTCTCTTTGTCTTACTCTAGAGAATACACACACCCTCTGGCAAAAAAAAAATGTTTTAAAGGAAAAAAATATGTATTAAGATTATTGTAATTTTATTGTTAACCTTACATTTATATTTATATTCTTACCATAATTATTGCAGAGAATAATCTTGGGTTTCTTCAACAGCTTTTGTTCCAGTTCTTTTACTGTGGCTCCTTCATTCTGAGGTGTCTATTTTTTTAAAAGAATTATTTATTTAATTTTATTTATTCATTCATTTATTTCAATTTGATCAGAGAGACATGGGCGGGGAGAGGGGGTGGTTAGAAAGCAAGCCACCAGTTCTGGGACTCAAACCATGGTCAGCCATGTGGGAGTGTCCAGCGCCTTAACCACCATGCCACCTGCTGGCCCCCATGAGGTGCCTATTTTTACTCTTGAGTTTCAAATTATTTTTGTGAGAAATGTTTATCCAATCTGTATGGAAGTTCTGATTTTTGTTTCTATATTTTATAAATAATACAGAAGCATGTTCGAGAACACTTTTGGTTGCCATTTTACTTGACTGATACCAAGTCTATGTCTAATAGATTTGGTTATGTATTCACTTAGAATCTTATAGAAATTGTTCCACTGCCTTCTAACGTTGAATGTGGCTTTGGAGAAGTCTGAAGTGGGTCTAAACTTATTCCTGCTGGGATTTTGTCTTGTCCACTTTTCATTGGTAACAGAAATGCCTGAGACTAGGTGATTTACAAAGAAATAGAGGTTTACTCAGCTCATAGTCTGGAGGTCTGTGATCCAGAAACCAACTTCTGGTGGGGTTACAACACAGCGGATGGCAGGATGTGGAGGAGTGACTGTCCAGAAGTTTCTCCTTGTTCTAATCTGTACCCAGGGAGCCTCCATCTTCCGCATTTCCTTTTCCTATAAATCTACCAGGATTCCATCATGAGGGTCTTTCCCTAAAATAACACATAAATCAGTGACTGCTTTTCCCTACAATGGCCTTTGCAAAAACACAATCTCTGTGGCATTGTATCTGAGATATGCAAGAAGCTTGTCTAATTTTGAGATGTACTGTTGCCTCTATTATCTAGCAGTCAAGAAAAATTTTAATAATGAATTAAGCCTAATCTATTCAGAATTCTTAAAGAGAAAAAGTACAAGTCTCTCACAATGTACTGGTGGTTTATTTAACCATTTGTTTTAGCCATTGAAATTAATGAAGCCAGTCTTTTGTTTAAGAAAACTTCTTTAATGTTTATGATTTAACATCTTATCCTACATTGACCAGGCATTGGCTGACATAAATTTAGTGCAAAATTGCCGGTTATTTTAATTTATGAATTGCTAGTACTAGCAGAATGTGTAGCACAGCTGTTACTCAATATTAGAAGGACATTTTTAACATAATTTTTCTACATGATTAAAGACCATTGTAGAAGCAGACACTTAAAAATCAGTTCCACAAGCTATTTTTGCATCCTTATTGTTTCATTATGATATCGGAAAAAAGGATGAAGGTGTGAGATACATATTGGTCCTTAACTTCCCTTCTTAAAAGCAATATTGCACTCTGTGATGCTGGGAACATTGTTTACCTTTTTCTTATTGAAAGATTTGTTGTAGATTCAGTGCGGTAACAAAATTATATTACACATTCTATCCTGGAACTAGACTGGGCACCAGTATCACAGACAAAGCCATCACTTTGAAATTCATTTGTTTGGAGAGAGAATGCAGTGATTTTTAAGAGAATTCATGAAGCCACAGAAACTATTTAGATGTAAAAGATGAATTTAATATAATCTCCTTATTTCCCAAAATATTTTTCTTGATGCTATGGAAAGCATAATACAATTTTTTTAATAGGGCAAAAGCAATGACTTAGTGCATCCTTTTCTCAATAAGTAGAAAACAGAAAGGAATTGGGATTACAATAGGATGGTAAGTTACCTCCTTAACCAAGTGTTTTTTTACTTTACACTTAAGTTTCTTCATCTATAGATTATCAGAAGCTTGATAAAACTGGAGTTTTAACAAGTGATTCCAAAATTGTTCATTGTAGGGCAATGGTAGGCAACCATTGTTTCTATGTAATGTATTTTATCAGAAAGTTCATCATCAACTCTTAGCAGTTTGAGGAAGAGGCCGGATATGAGCTCAGTTTCTTCATTTACTGAAATTTTCATAAAAATGTCTGTTCCAGAAATGAGTCAAAGAAACGATTTCCTACTGCTCTTCGTTTTTGTTTTTTTTTTTTAAAGAAAGAGAGAATGTACTTCCTAGGATTCTGAAATGACCAAAATATGATATCAGTGGTTTCCTCTGGGGCCTTAATTCTGTTTGTTTTAGTTTGGGTGAAAAGAAGGGTCCGGACTCTACCACTGGGAAATATATATATTTTGTTTCTACGTGAAACTTGTATGTTGACAGCTAAACATGAGCAGACCAGTCCCATTTGAACCGCAAGCTTTATAGAGACTGGAAGAGAATCTTCACTTTGCAAAGCAATAAAGTGATAGTTAAAGATAATAAGCATTTGGCAAAACATCAATGTCGACAAGCTCTCCAAACCACATTTTCCATGAGCTTGTTAAAATATCTCAAGGGTAAAGAAATGGTTTTTCTCAGATGCATCTTTGTCCATAGTCTCTTAAAACTGTTTCTATAACTGAGCAAAGGCGTCCAAGTTTTTTCTTTCTTTTTTGGAGAGGTTTTTACTATAGAGCTCCTGAGTTCACCAGAAAGACAGAGAGAGAGAGAGACAGAAAGCGAGAAATCATCCCCCAGGGGGGATGGTCAAGCTGCAATCCTTTCTTCTCCATTCGTCTCTAGGGATCTTGCATGCACACACACACGCCCAACATAAGTTTAAGCCACCAGGTCTAGGACTTGAACCACAGTCGACTACAATGGGAGTCCAGGGACATAGCCATTATGCCAACTGCTGATCCCAAGTGTCCAAGTTGTTTTTTGTTTGTTTGTTTGTTTTTTTACAAAACAGTTAAGAGCTAACATGTATACTAATCCCTCTTCCCCTCTTTCAGTCTTGTACTTCTAATATCTTCAGCTGAAGTATTAACTTGGGGGGATAAGGAAAGAGGTGGTGATGTATATTCATTCATTAAGTCTTTGCTCTTGCAATACGTATTTATTAAATGCCTACTATTCACCAGGCACATTTTATACAAATGAGTTAAGACATTTTTCCTGTACTCAGGTAGCACACAGGCCACTATCAAACAGAGTACATTATTTAATTCAAAATACAAGCACAAAGGCAATGCTTTTTAAAATTATTCTTTACCTTAACTTTGGATGATCTTTAGTGTATGAAGGCCCAAGATAGTGAAACCTTTTGAACTGATCAAGAGAAGGATATGATGTGGTCAGAAGGTAGAGGGTTGGTTAAGGCACTGGACTCCCACATGGCTGACTGTGGTTCAAGTCCTGTACCTGGTAGCTTGCTTTCTCACCCTCCTCACCCTTCTGTCTCTTCCTGGTGAGTGCCCTTGCCCTATAGAAAAT
Source organism: Tupaia tana (assembly GCA_026018925.1). Classification (NCBI taxonomy): domain Eukaryota; kingdom Metazoa; phylum Chordata; class Mammalia; order Scandentia; family Tupaiidae; genus Tupaia; species Tupaia tana. The sequence goes on from JAKSZU010000004.1 coordinate 65,009,156, forward strand.
TAAATAATGGGATGGGACCAGCAGATGGCGTAATGGTTGTATTGCTGGATTCCCACATAGTAAACCACAGTTCGAATCTTGGACCTAATGACTTAAAACACATCAGGCACAGGTGTGTGAGCACTCAAGATCCCAGAGGAAAATGGAGGAAAAGGAAATGTCATATGACCACCACCCCAGGGGGTGATTTTTCACTTTCTGTCTCTCTGTCTCTCCAAAGAATGCACATACCCTATAGCAAAAATCTCTCTTAAAAAAAAAGAAAAATAAATAATAATAATAAATAAAATTAAATACATAATTCTTTAAAGAAAAAGAGAGAGAAGGACATAGAAGTTGTTTATCCATTCAAGTTCTCTAAGATACTGGATCATTCACAGATTAGGTATATTCTAAATGATGAATGACCATATACAGAAGTTCATTCAGCTTGCAATATTGTCTAGCTGGCTCCACCAGGAATGGGGCTTACATAATGGGAGGCATCTATGAGAACGAGGTTTCTCACAAAAAGACTCTATGCAAATGTTCAATTGCAAACTTGTAAAGTTAAGAGAGAAAGTTGTCTTGGTCAGTGTGGTCAGGGCATCCTCCACTGGGTTCTGGCAAGAACTCAGAAAACCCATTCAGCAACTTAATCAAGCCCTCACAGGAGAGCACATCCAAATTAGGCAATTTCCAGATAGTGAGATTTCTTTCCCTGTTGGGTTCTAACGCACATCAATATCTTAGGCGACTTCAGTTGCAGAAGGATGAAAATTTGGTACTTTTGGCCCCATTTAAGTGTTTTAGGCAGACAGCAAAGTAAGGTAACTATTTTTAAAAAAAATCATTTCCAGAACACACAAGAGAGAAATTGTCACTTCTCAAAAGTCTAAAAGGAAGTCTGCTAACAACGAGATTTTGAGACAGCAAGAAACGAAATCAATGAGAAGAAGAAATCCTGAGATTCCTGTTGAGTGAAATGTTCTGATTAACACTGAAAATGTAATTCACCAGGCAGTGACATTTCAGGCTAACGGGTGATTTTAGCAGAAAGGTTCCTAAAGCTTGCCGTAAGGAATGCAATCACTATTTTTTAAGTTCTCTAAATATGAAGAGAAATTTAATCTGGAAGTTTATTATCTCCCAGAATTTCACAACGCAACAGAAACCACATGTGCTTAGAGGGTTGAGATGTAGTTACGACATGAGTGAAATTTTATCATCTTTCCAGACTGCCCATGAACCCCCCAACACCCTAAATGCAGACCAGCCGGTGTTTGCATGCAGCTTCTTTATTTAGCAATTTCCGTGCTGGTCTTTGTTTTGTTTTGCTGTCAAGCATTCCACTGTGGCGTCTTCACTGTAGTATTTCCACATTATGTTGCCCAGGACAAAGCTATTTTGTATGCGTAGGAACTCGCTTCAGGACTTTAAACCATTTTCCATTCTACAGTGGTTAATTTTTCATTTATGCGGCACCTTCCTGAAGAGTAGTCAACATAGTTAACAATACATTGTGCAACAATAAATATTTTACTGGATATATAATCTCCACAATTTAAAAGTTTTATTTTCTGTGTGGATCTGTATAAAGCTAGAATTGTTAACGTTTTGTGGAGGCACATTTTTAATAATATGCTCTATAATCACAATCAAACAAATGACCTGAGCTTTAATAGGCGCTCCAGACATTAGCTGCCATTTCTGCTAAACTCGGTAAACTCTAATAAAGGTGTTTTATGGGCAGAAGGTTTATTTTTTTTTAAGAAGATGTATTACATAGATTTCATCAGCACATAAAAATGTTATCTTGGGAACACTGGAAGATTCATATATTTCTAAATTATAGCACATTCCTGTCACTTTCACCATGAGATCATTCTAATTTTTTAAAAACTATATAATAGTTGGGATCGGGTCATGTTTCACACTTTATTCCACTTGAATTAATGATGTTATTTACTTGGGACTTGATTGTATATTTGCCTCACATTCTATGAGGTAGTTCATAAGAGGCAGCAACATAATAAAGAAGGAAAATGTTATTTACTCTCTTTCCCAATTCTCAGGAGCTTGGTGTAAATTCTACCCAATAAAACGTGTTTAGTTTGTGTCTGTATTCCTTCAAGGCTCAATATACAGGAGCAGGCAGCAGGAGTGCTCAGAGTCACAGCCTTTGTAGGGTTTTACTCCTGTGCACCTGCAGTGCTTGCCCTTGATCTGGGAAACAAACGTATTCTCAGCTCTGGAGCTCCTTGATCCAAGAAACAAAACTGTCTCCTGCCATGGAACTTCAGCTTCAGGAATTCAGCTTTTGCCTTCTGAGCCCCAGGAGAGGCCAATAGTATCAGATAGCAGAGACTCAAGTGAGTTGTGCACCATAAATATTGTTTCAGAGCAACTATATGCATTAAATGAGAAGTGTGTACCAAATGAAAACCTCTTATAATTCTAGAAATATTTCATTTGGCATGGATTAACTAAATGTATTCCTAAATGTGAGCCTAGTACAAAGCCAGAGCATCCACAGCACTTGGTCAATATGATATGAAGGGTCAGGATTCTTTGTCATCACTGAAGACACTGTGTGAGCTCTGCAACAAGGCTAGCATGCCAGCTACCTTTGACTATAGTCATTTAAAATGTTGATTACAGGGACCAGTAGATAGTATAATAGTTTCATCGCTGGACACTCACGTAGTTGACTGTGATATGAGTCCTGGACCTAGTGGCTTGAAACTCACGCCAGGCATGTGTGCGTGCATGCCCGAGATCCCGAGAGGAGAATGGAGGAGAAGGAATTGCATCATGGTCATCCCCCCGGGGGAGGTGATTTCTTGCTTTCTGTCTCTCTGGAGAGCACAAGCACCCTATAGCAAAAATCTCTCTTAAAAAAAAAAAAAAAGAAAAAAGAAAAAAGTCAATTACCTGTGGATGTATGGTTGTCCTGGTTCATGAGATGAAGGAAGGCATTCTAGCACAATCTGGCTTTGTCTCAGTTCTGGGACTCCAATAACATTTTAAGCTAGCGTTTCAAATACAGCACTTACGGGCCACACATGGGAAACCATGCTCCAGAGACTACAACAGATGAATAGAAGGTTACAAATTAGTTTCTGAGGGCCAATAGGTGGCATGAGATTAAGGGAACTGGTTTCCCACATGGTTGACTACACAGTTCGAGTCCCGGACCCAGAGGCTTGAAAAATAGTGAATGTGTTTGTGTGCATGCCAAAGATCCCAAGAGGAAAATGGATGATAAGGGATTGCTGCTCTCCCCGAGAGTGCCTTTTCTTCCTTTCTCTCCGTCTTTCTCCAGTGAGTCCACACACCTTAGAGCAAATGAAAGAAAGAGAAAAAAAGAAAGAAAAAGAAAGAAAGAAGGGAAAAGAAGGAAAGAAAGAAAAAGAGAGAAAAAGAAAGGGGGAAAGAAAGAAAGAAAGAAAGAAAGAAAGAAAGAAAGAAAGAAATTAGTTTTTTGTTTGTTTGTTTTTGGAGAGGTTTTTGCTGTAGGGTGCATGTGCTCACCAGAGAGACAGAGAGAGACAGACAGAAAGCGAGAAATCACCCCCCAGGGAAGATGGCCACGACGCAATACCTTCGCCTCCACTCTCCTCTCAGGATCTTGGGCACGCACGCACACACGCCCAGCGTGAGTTTAAGCCACCAGGTCCAGGACTCGAACCGCGGTCGACTACATGGGAGTCCAGCAACATAGCCATTCCACTAACTGCTGGTCCCAAGAAATTAGCTTTTGAGGACATGAAAAACTATGAGAATCTGCTAACTCTGAATTGTGAAGGAGACATAATTAGAGTGGACCATTTATTCCCTATTGTGCTAGCTGATGCTTTTGATATTTAAACAATAATAACAAAAATATCAGCTAGATTTTACTCAGCATAAACTACTAGTTGTCTAAATCAGTATGTTTTTACACTAACAGATCATCATATAAAGACTTCACTGGTTTAATCCAGGTATGATTAGTCTTGAGCACTTCTCCCACTTTACAAAAAGTAAAAATGAAAAAGAGCACCTAGTCATTCCAGATCATATTCTGGAGAATTGCCACGGGATATTAAGCCCCTCCGAACCTCTAACAATTAGATATATAAGGGAATACTGCTTAGAAAATGCCCCTTAAATATAACTCACAGAACCTTAAACACATGCCACTTGCTGCCTTTTCATCATGATGTGTTGGCCCCTTTTGGGAAATTCTGAATTCAAAATACACCGAACAGTGACATAGCATATGCTACTGACATTTAGTCTTATCAGTGTAACAGGAAATTTTTCAAGAAAATGTTTAACTTTGCCTGACCCTATAATTCTGGAAAACAGAGTTATAGAAACTTAAATATAAATTAATTAAATATAAATCTTCCCTACCTCTGTATTCTGGGAAATGACTTGCTCCCCACCCCCCCCCCAAAAAAAAAAAACCATTTTCATAAAACATAGATACATTCTATGTATAATCTCTTTGTTTATTTAGTTCCAGCCCAGAACTAGACTCTAGATTTCCAATTTTTGCCTTATAAATGACAACTAGAACTTTTGTCCTATCCAATCAGTTACAACAAAGTACTTGTTAACCCGACTGGATCAAACATTAGTTAAACTTCTCTCTTCCCCATTGGACATTGAACTTTAGTTTATCCTCAGCTTGGACCAGTTGAGCAGGAAACAGTCCCTCTTCGACAGCCCCTTCCTAAAACTGGCTGACCATGGAGAGCTATATTAGCTGACCAGCTGCCCGATTCAGGATTTCTAGTGTGTTTGCTTCTCCCTGTGAAAGAAAGTCCCTTTTCTGCTTGGCTTTCAAGAGACTTGCAAACCTTGTGGTCATAGCCTACTCCCTCTTGCTCTTGTCTTTCCAATAGAACTTCCCTTTCTCAAGTCTGGATCTGTCTTTATTTGGCAACACATTTGTCTTTAATTGAATGAAACACATAACATTTTATGAGATTTCTGTCAAATTTGATGAGCTTTATTTGATGATATAGTTCATGTATCAATTGCATTAAGAAATATTTCCCAGATACAGTTAATTTGATTATTCCAAGAATTCAACTTGTTTAAAACGTACAATGAATAATTCTAGATGTCAATTTAAAATGCGCAAGAAGGTACAGAGTTTCCCAAAATTATCGTCAGAGGTACAGGAGCAAAAGAGTTTCAGGACCTCTGCTCTATCACACAAAATCAAAGGAAGTAAATCGCTCAGATGGTATGGTTCTATTTCTGGGTGGTTTGCTGAAAGTTTGGTTTATGACTTCTGAGAAAGGAGAAAGACAACTATAGTCATGTCTTTTGAAAAGATATCTTATAATGGGTTGTCTGAGTTTGCCGTCCTGGTGAGTGGGTAGGGTGTAAGTGTCACTGGGGGAGAGGGTACCATGCGTGCTGCTGAAGTGAAGCTCTGGGGGCTAGGACTAAGTCCGGGTTACAGCTTCAGAGTGTGAGGGAAAATACAACTCATAGCAGAGACCTGCCCCAGCATGGCCCTGGTGAGCCAGGAGTAGCCTCAAGAGGACAGAACACACAATCCCTTGACAGAGATGCAAACCAATGATACTGACAGCAAGAGAAAGGGATTCCTGGGGGCGGGGAGCCCAGGGTCTTATCCAAAGGCACAGAGGAATGTATTAAAGGCCTTTGTGCTGATTAGGATGTGCCAGAGAACAAAAGATAGAATGAAATGTTTAGAAATTGGTTCTACATATCAGCTCTTACATTTCAGTGATTCTTCTTGCTTATCTAAACCCTACAGCTTCACTTTACCAAAGAGAGAAACACACAAAAAAGTTTATTATTTCCTGGGTTTCTTTCTTTCATTTTTGTTTCCCAATTAAATAACCTCCTCAAATGAATATTTTGCAGCATATTAGCATGGCATATGTTGAAGAAATGCGAAACACCTTCCTTCCTCCAAATTTGACTTTCGCTAAAATATTGGTACCCTTAAGGAGTCTTTCTTGTGTCAATCACGGTCAGGTGTTGGTGAAAGGCCATGGCAGAGGTTGGCCAGGGTAAGGGACAAACAAGCAGTCACAAGCAATGCTGAGTGCAGAGGCAGCCTGCAGTGGGAAGCAGTTACTGTCCCTAAGCATGGGGGACAGGGCTGAGGACTGCAGGGCCAGTGCCTAGGATGGAGGGGCCTGTGAGGGCTGGAGCTGCTGAGGGGCACAGGCTCAGAGACAGGCCCCCAAACAGGTGCAGCAGGGAGGAAACTGTGCTCCCTCTCTCCTCCCACATTTTGACTCCCTTCTGCTGTTTCCCACTGCCCAACAAATCGGGAACCAGCAGGCAGGGGAGCCTAGGAAAGCGACCCAGGGATGCAGGCCTCCCAGGCCCCATAGCAGGACAGACAAGAATAGAGACTGTTTGGGAAGGCAGACAGACAGAGTCTCCTTCAAGGTATTTATTACACTTGAGTGCCTCATATATTGTACTAATTTACTTTTTTTAAAAATGTAAGCTTGACAGGAAATAAGAATAACTCTCATTTAGAAATCCCAAACCTTCTTCACCTAATGTAATTTGACTAGTCTCTTCTTGTTTCCCTTTTATGCAGCAAGCCTTTGTCTATACTGATTTTATTAATTTGGTTAGCCATAATGCAGAATATAAATAATGAAATGTTAAATTTTTATTAACATCAAGATAGAAATTGATTCAGTAGACCTACTTATCAACTAATCTTTTAACTTTATTAAATACTCAAAAATTTTGGCATCGATTTATTCTTTTAAAAATTGTATTTATTACTTCTGATTGAATTAACCTATTGGTATTTCAATTTTCTTCAGCATGATACATTTGTAGAATTGCCTTTGTTTACTGCTATGGAATTAAGCACTAGCTTTTTCTGTTTCCTATCTTCCCTTTCATATATATATATATATATATATATATATATATATATATTCTTTTTCTTTTTTTTTTAAGAGAGAGTTTTGCTATAGGGCATGGTGTGCTCACCAGGGAGACAGAGAGATGTAGAAAGTGAGAAATCACCCCTGGGGGGCATGGCCATGCTGCAATCCCTTCTCCTCCATTCTCTTCTTGGGATCTTGGGCACGCACACACATGTGCCTGGCATGAGGTTTAAGCTGCCAGACCTGGGACTTGAAACATGGTTAACTATGTGGGAATCCAGTGATGTAACCATTACACCATCTGCTGGTACCACCCTTTTATATCTATATTCTTTATTTTTTCCAAGATGTTTTATGTTGTTAAAGATGATGAATCACTTCAAACTTCTGTACATATTTGTAGTTATATCTTTTACTAACTGATATTTCTATAACATTTTATATTTAATTTTCAAGTAACAGCATATCCATTAAAGACAAACTTAAAATATGAATTATATTTAACCATATATATATTTAACAAATATCTATCTGTTGAGTACTCACAGTATGCAAGATTTTAATGGGTGGCATTTTCTGAGTTTTTTTTTTTTTTTTTTTTTTTTAAAGAGAGATTTTTGATGTAGGGTGTGTGTACTCACTGGAGACACAGAAAGAGACAGACAGACAGCAAGAAATCACCCCCCAGGGAGGGATGGCCATGTTGCAATCCCTTCTCCTCCATCCTCCTGTTGGGATCTAGGGCACACATGGACAAGCGTCCAGTGTTTGTTTTAAGCTCCCAGGTCTGGAATTCGAACCATGGTTGACTATGTGGAAGTCCAGTGACGTAACCGTTACACCATCTACTGGTCCCCATTTCCTGAGTTTCTAACATGTGTCAGACACTACGCTTAATGCATTCAAGCCTCACAATAACTCTGAAGCAGGTTTCATTACGATCAAATTTTTTCTTGAAGATATTAAAGCAGAGAGAAGTTAAATGAGTTGCCTGGGTCCCCAAAATAGTTAGTGATAGTTGGTATTTAAACCTACAGAGTCTGAATCTGGAAGCCATGTTTTCAATCAGTATACACCTGATGTGGCTGATGAAGAGTAATAAAGAATAGTTCTGTCCTCAATGAGCTGAGAGCCTATTGGCATAGATCAAAAATCAATAACCTACAGCCCAAATCCATCTCTCTACCTGGTTTCATAAATAAAGTTTTATTGGAACACAGCCACACTTACTTGTTTATGTACTATCTCTGATTGCTTTTATGCTATAAAGGCATTGAGTATAATAGTTATGACAAATATTGTTTATCCACAAGGGTATTTACTACATGACCCTTTACAGAAAAAGTTTGAGAACTGGTGAAATAGATGTCTACAGAATTAAATATAAAAGATGGCAGCATGTTTCCAGCAGTATGAAAAACAAAACTATGGTTGAACTACAATGAAGAAATGATTAATTATAGCTTGAAAACATGAAGAGTGGGATGTTTTTATGAGGAGATCATATTAGTCCAGGTTATCCAGAGAAATAGACCTGATAGGATAGAGATATGAGAAGGTTTTTATTATGAGTATTGGCCAAGAAATCCCCCAGTGTGCTGTCTATAGCTGGAGGACCACAGCAACTGGTGATGTAGTTCAGTCTGAGTCCAAAGGCCTAGAATAAGGAGGGCTGCAAGTATAAGTCCAAGAATGTTCTCATGTCCAAGACCAAGAGATGATGTTCCAGCTTAAGAAGAGAGGGCTAATTCACCCTTCTTCCACTTTTCTGATCTATCCAGATCCCCATTCGATTGGTTGATGCTGGCCCACATTAATGAGAGAGGATCTTTATTCAGTTTACTAACTCACATGCTAGTCTCTTCCAGAAAAACAAATGATGTTTAGTCAGCTATCTGGGTATTCCTTACCCTAGTCAACTTGACACATCAAAAATTAACCACCACAGTGACATTATCTCTGGAACCTTTAAAAGGGAGTGGAGAGGCCAACAGGTGGTATGGTGGTTAAGGTGCTGGACTCTCACATAGCTGACCATGGTTCTAGTCCTGGACCTGGCGCTTCCTTTCTCACTTTCTCATTCTCTCTTTCTCTCTGTATCTCTCTCTGGTGAGCTCCCATGCCCTGCAGCAAATTTAAAAATGTTAATGATGATAGAAAAAATTAAATGGATATTTTTAAAAAGATGAGGGAGTGGTAGAAACATTTGAGCATTTATATTTATCCTAAATCAATGTCCTGGCATAAAAATCAGGTACTGTTATTTTCTTCCCTCATCTTAAGAAACTTTGGGGAACTGTGTTTTCACTTCTTACCCATCACCAACCTTGCCAACAGTTCCAAAGTATTTCTAACCCTCTCTTGCAAAAGACCAAGAAATTCTACCAGTAACATGCCTCACTGTCTTCACCAAGGTCTCACATAGATCTATTAGGTAGTCATGAAAGTAATGACTTATTTATCTGTTTTTCTCTGCGAAACTGTGCTGTGACTTTACTGACAACCTAATATAAAGAGGACTCTTCTCTACCGAGATCCCAAAAATTTCAACATGGGCTTGGAACAATCCTGCTATTCCCAACGTCATGTTTTTCTCCAATTCTATATTGTCTGTTATTCTGTTGATGCATAACATCAGCTTCCGATTGTGTTACAGCTTATTACCTTTTTAACTCCTGAGCCTCAAAATGATCTCCCCTCTTCTCGAAACCATCATTACAAGAATCATTCCAGGGACTGACAGGTGGCATGGTGGTTAGGGACACTGGACTCCCACATGGCCGACTGCAGTTTCAGTCCCAGACCTGCTTTCTCGCTTTCTCTCTCTCTGTCCCTCTGTTCAAATTTAAATAAGTAAATATAGATAAAATCATTCTTTAGAAAAAAAAAAAAAAGAATCAGATCAAGTATTTTCATTGGCAGAAAAGTCTTTTTTATATTTGGATTATATCAGAAGGTATACCACTCTGGAAAAATTTCAAACGTAAAAAACATACAAAGCAAGGTAAAGTGGCAGAGGGCATACTCAAAGCGTCATTATTGGAGCCACTCACACTGAGTCACATTAAGATCCTAAAGAATCGAATGTCATAATAAGGAGGAGACAAAAAACAAAGTGGGAGACCACAGGAGCCAGAAGAGGAATGACTTTGTTATCCCCATCAGCTCTCACTTGGTGTTCAGCTGGTCAGCGAATGCTTTACTTACACAGCTTGGACCTCCATTTGTTTTACTTCCTGTGTATTTCCAATGCACCAGAGGCTAGTAAATATGTAACACAGCCCACATTTCCTTAAAAGATATACTACTTTTGTATTAAACTAGAGCTATGTGAAATCCAAAAGGAGCAGCTCTATTGAGCAGGAATGAGAGTAGGCAAGAACTAGAAGGTGAAAGAGAAAGCATTACAGCGGGTAGGAGGGTACTTTGGCTCTAAGTCCAAGCAAATCCAATCGTACGCCTCAAAAAAAATGAAGGGCTGGCAGGAAGGTGGTTTCAATTATGACTAAAGCTTGGAAAAGTGTGATATAAACTTGGATCCCTGCCATGACACAAAATATTTGGAGAATTAGAACACATTTTCTTGACTTATATAGATTCGGTCCGTAAATCGGGTAAACCTAAGTGCCTGATTGACACTATGGAAGTGTAAATAGAATTGTAATGCTCAAATTTATTACCTGTTAGTTCATACTATAGGCCTAGTTTTGATCTTTAGTCATTAATTATATACAAGTCAATGAAAGATGACTTTCATTGCAGGCATCAGAGTTTAAATCAAAAAGGAATAAAAGAGAAAGAACCAGATGCCTGAGAAGTGGGGCTGAGAACCCATTCGAGACCCAGAACGGTAGACCCCAGACGTTCTCTTTTGACTTCCAACCTAACTGTGGGGAGCGGAGACGAGGACGTGAGGGATGTGCAGGATGTGACTGTGGCCGGGGTGAATATGTGGACATGGCCTTGGGCAATGAGCAGAATGTCCTGGGATTGTTCCGAACTGAATGTCCCAAAGTATTGTCATAACAACCTGATAAGTTCAGTGAGGACTTAAAACCTGACATCACAGAAGTCTCTGGAGTGTGTATAAATATCAGCAATAAAGCACACTCAGGGCCGACCAGTATTGAATGGCAGTCCTCCTGTTTCTATCCTGTCTTCTTGCCTTTCTTTAATCCTCACCTCTCAACTCAGGAACTGTTCGCCGTCGGCAGGTCCGACACATAACCTCTGATAAAGCAGTGGATAGTAAAATAGATTGGCTTCTCTCAATTGTCTTTCTGTTCCATCTCTATTTTTCTCTACCACTTTCTAAGTTAGGTCTGAAAAAGCTGGGAAAAGAGAAAAAGCAAAAAACTGGATTGTCCCAAAATGTGGGATTGCAAATTTACATTGACATTTTTAATTGCTATATTTTACTGGAATTTTTTGAAAGTTATGTTGGAGGGCAAATGCTTCATTATAATTTGGCTTCCTATACCTGTGGACACTCAGAACTATAAAATGCCATTCTCTCCAACTTCTGTGGCAGTAGAATCGTAGCTGGGTCTTTGGTTACCCAATGACAGACTGAATTTATCAACCCCCCCCCCTTGCTTCTCAGGGGGCAATGAAACTCGTGAAATGTCCACCAGTGAGATGTGTGCACACTGATCTTTTTGCCTCATTTCTCTCTCTGGTCCTAAGCTTCAACACTTTGTAGCCTCTCCCGGCTAACTGAATAGTGATGACTAGACACACATGATATGACAATTACGCATCGACGGTGGGAAAAACAGCCGGTTTTTGAATGAGTACATGGATCAAAGCCATCTTCCACATGAGGCATTTGACTCAGCCTGCCAGGGGGAGAGAATAAACAAACAAATGTCTTTTTTTTTTTTTTAGAAAGAGTTTTTGCTATAGGGCATATGCACTCGCTGAAGAGACAGAGAAACAGAGAAACAGAAAGCGAGAAATCACCCCTCAGAAGGGATGGCCATGCCGCCATCCCTTCTCCTCTATTCTCCTCTCCAGATTTTGGGTACACACACACACACACATACGCACGTGCACGCGCATATACACACACGCGCGTGCACATATGCACACACACACATGTGCACCCAGCATGAGTTTTTTAAGCAACCAGTCTGGAGCTCGAACTGTGGTCAACTACATGAGATTCCAGCAACATAACCATTACGCCATCTGCTGGTCCCAACAAATATCAAGTCATCTATTTGTTAGGTCTTATGAGGCAACACTTGAACATTTTACCTTAAGATATTCATTCCCACTCACATTTTAAAAAGTTACAAAAGAACTCTTTTTTACAATTTATAGTAAAATCATTTCTTTCTCTTAACTGAAACATGCAGTTAACTATTACTGAGTGAAACAAACATTTCAGAACAACAGAATATAAGACAAAGTACCTTCTCTCCTGAAATTTAGTGTTTTTCTTAGCCTTTCCAAAAACTAATTTTTTTTTTTTTTTTGAGAGGTTTTTGCTATAGGGCACATGCGCTCGCCAGAAAGACAGAGAGATAGAAAGACAGCAAGAAATCACCCCCCAGGGGGGATGGCCATGCCACAATCCCTTCTCCTCCATTCTCCTCTTGGAATCTTGGGCATGCATGCACACGCACCCCGTGTGAGTTTAAGCCACCGGGTATGGGACTCAAACCATAGTCAACTACATGGGAGTTCAGCAACACAGTCATTACACCAACTGCTGGTCCCACAAAACCTAAATTCTGTACTGAGGTTTTTGCTGTTGATTTTAATTTTTTTTTTTCATTGCCAGAAGGCATGTGCACTTGTCAGAGTGAATTAGAAAAGAGGCAGAGAGGGAGAAAGCACCCCCTAATAGGACATAGTCATGCCACAATCCTTTCTCCTCCGCTATGTAGGGATTTGGGGTGTGTGTGCACCTGCACCTGGAGTGATTTTTTAAGCCACTGGGCCAGAATTTGAACCATGGTTGGTCATATAGGATCCAGCTTCCTTAACCACAAGGCTATGAGACCAGCCCATATACCTAGTTCTAATAAGATCTTTGTCTATCATTATTTAAATTTCCCTCAAATTTACTGGGACATCAAAATGGCCTCCCTGTTTTGGTCTCCTGTTTGAGGATCTGTAGAAATAGCCATAGCTTGTGTTTACCTTAACTCCTACCTGATCCTTTCCCTAGTCACTGAGCCTAGAAATCTGCATTAGTCATCTGTCCAAGTGACCTTCCTCAAGACCTTTTATTAAATTCTTTTTTTTTTAGAGATTTTTTTCTATTAGGCATGTGCTCTCACCAGAGAGACAGAGACAGAGAGACAGAAAGTGAGAAATCACACCCCCCCCAAGTGGGGGGACAGCCACACAGCAATCCCCTCTCCATTCTCCTCTCAAGATTTTGGGCACACACACACAAACACACACCCAGCATGAGTTTCAAGTTGCCAGGTCTGGGACTTGAACCACAGTCAACTATGTGGAAGTCCAGCAACATAATCATGATGCCATCTGCTGATCCCTACATTATTAAATTCCTAACAAGGAACAGAAATAGGCTCTTCTTTTTTTTTTTTTTTTTTTTTTTTTTTAATGGTTTTTGCCATACGGCATGTGCTTATGTTGGAGAGAGACAGAGATAGTGAGAGGGAAAGTGTGAAATCCCCCCCTCCCCAGGAGGGATGACCACATTGTAATCCCTTCTCCTCCATTCTCTTCCAGAGATTTTGGACACACATGCACATGTACTGGCATGAGTTTCAAATAACCATAAGCACCTTAACCACTATGTCACCTGCTGGCCTAAGTAATAGCCTACTTTTTAAGAAAATTTTAAAAAAAGAGAGAGAAAATTTTGGGGTCAGCAGGTGGCATGGTGATCAAGGTCCTGGACTCCCACATGGCCAACCATAGTTCAAGTCTTGGAACAGCAGTTTAAAAATCATGCTGGTACAGCAGCTTAAAAATCATCCATGTCCCAAATCTTTTGAGGATAGAGGAGAAAGGACTGTGGGGTGGCCATCCTCCCTGAGGGGTGATTATCACTTTCCCTTTTTCTGTCTCTTTCTATCTCCTGCAGGTGTGTGTGCCCTATGGCAAAAATCTAAAAAAATTAAAAATACAAATCCAGAAAACAGAGTTTTGTGAAAGTGTTTCATTTTTATAGTTGAATTGGATCACAGAAATAGATTATAACTTTTATCAACAACATTTGTATATTAAATCACCAAAGTAAGTCATTTTTCTTTCTTTTGCCAGAGGGTTCATATACTTGCCAGAGATACAGGATAGGGAGAAAGCAACCCCCAGTGGGGTGTGGTCATGAGGCAGTCTTTCTCCATTTCCCAGTCCTGTGTGATTTGGGGCCCACATGCACATACGCGGGTTTTTTTTTTTTTTTTTTTTTTTTTTTTTTAAGCTTCCAGGGCTGGGATTTGAACCACAGTCAGCCATGAGGAATATGACTCCCTTAACTACTAGGCTACAGGACCAGCCCCAAAGTAAATAATTTTCTATAATCATTTGTCTTCCATGATAAACCACCTGAAACTAGAACTAGGTCCATCTTATTTACCAGTTTTTTCTCAAGGATTTAGCAGAGAGGCTGGCCACTCACAAAATGTTTATTATTTTATTGACTGAATAAATGCTGGTTTTCCTTTTTCTCAATTCTCAGGCTCAGAATCCAGGCTTATTAATGTGGAGTCCTCATGAAGGCACTCAGTAGATATGTCCTGATAGTGACAACAAACAGGCGTATGACAATGGGTGTGGTATGAATGTAGAGTGTGCTTTGCACTGTTTATTTATACATGAATGCTTACAATCGATTACTTGTTTCAAAGGTTCCTAAATTGAGGCAGCGAGAATCACAGATGAAGCTCCTATCACCTCTTCCTGGGCTTATTTTTTTTGTTTGTTTGTTTCTTTATTAGATACCAGTTACTCTGGTTTGAATATTTGTGTCCTCCAAATATTGAAATCCATATGTGAAACTTAATCATGAGTGTGATAATGTTAGGCTGTGGGGCTTTAGGGAAGTAATTCCATCACAAGGGCTCTGCCTTCATGGATGAATTAGTGCCTTTATAAAAGAGATTTTAGGCAGCTCACTTGAATCTGCCAGCACCTTGATCTTGGGCTTCCCTGTATCCAGAACTGTGAGAAATAAGTAAGTGTTGTCTACAAGCCATAGTAGCTTATGGTATTTTGCTTTGAATGGACTATGACAATATAATAGTCATGGTTTTGAGTTGTTGGAAAAGTCATGATGTCTTTTTCTATGCAAAAATGCATCATAACTTTTCCTACAACCCAATATACTTGCCTCTTTCGCATCTGTTATCTGGCCTGATAGGCCTGAGTGTTCAGGCTTAGCAGAGATAGTTAGCACACGAAAAGAAAGTTCAGAGTTGACATTAGGGCCTCTTGAAGTTATCAACTAACCATTTTTCTTCCTAACCACTTTGCCAAATGTGACCCAGTGATTTACATGACATTGTTTCCACAGGGAACTTGACCAGTTATAAAACTAGATTAACTGGTATCAGGATAATAGTGACTCCAATGAATTCTATTTTGCTTCCTATCTCTCTACTTTCCCTTGCCTCTCAGACATACTTAAAGGTCCACAGCTTAAAAATAAAAAAAATTTAAAGAGATTGAAACAAACAAACAGAAAGTGGAGATCAGGCAAGGGCACTGACTGGCAGACAAGACTGCAGTACCAATGGCCAGTTGCTGGGCTGGGCTTGTGGACCTGGGTTTCTCTGTTCATTTCCGGCAGTTATGCTGTTACCTGCCATCGAGTGCACACCCAATCATGTTGGCGGTGTGTGATTCGTCTCCACTCACCAACACCTTGGATGTTTCTGCTACCACCTTATAACCATGGCAAGGAACTATGGTTTGAAAACGTCCAATCTTATCAAACCCAGTAAAATAGAAAACTAATGAGAGGCAAGGAGGAATAGTGGGAAATCAAAACTTATGAATCCCACAGCCTATGTTGTGTTAAACTAAATTATTAGGTCATCTGGAAAATCATGACGCATTTTTCTATGTTTTTGTATGCAAAAATGTGTCATGACTTTGCTGACAACCCAATATATTGGCCTCAGAACGTCTCTGTACTCACATACTTGAGTTCCTACAAACAAACCACAACCGCATTTGGAAGTCTGCTTCCTTAACAAATGGCTGAGTTACAGCCAATCACAGTAACCACAATAAGTCACAAACAGCCCACCTTTTAAACATGGAGTTGTTAACCAATCTAGTCATTTCTCTGCCTCATCCCCTCACTGCTGTCTTTTGTACTTTCCTTTTCCTGTACGTAAGTGTTATCCCACCACAGAGCTGCCCGGAGTTCCTAGGAAGTAATTCTTGGGACTGCCTGATTCAAATCGTCCTTTGTTCGATTAAACGCTGTTAAATTTTGGTTTGTCTAAATTTTTATTTTTACAGCTGGAACAGTTCTGTCAGCAGTGAGCAGGTGGTGGGGTCTCCTCTAGCTCATTTCTAGAAGGCAAACAATCAGAGTGTTCAACAGTCTTGTAGTTCTAACGCGTTTTATCCCTCCTCCTCTCAAATTTACATTGCCATCAAATTTGCCCCAAGCCTGGAGCTACTGTTTCCTCTCTAAATGAGATTATTGGGAAACATCTTAAAATAGTGTGGCATACATAGTAGTCATCAACAAATGTTGGCTATTATCGTAATACTGTTATTTTAGCCAGGTTTTTACCCTCCTGTATTGAGAGGAAGCAATTTGGGACTAAGATTCAAGTACCAAGTATAGGTATCATCAAACATAAAATATCAATTTCAGTTTGTGTACAAGATAAACCTTCAAAAGAGGTAAGCCTAATATTTTTAAGTCTGTTACCTGATTTCTAGAAAACAGCCTAATTTCTTTTTAGCCAATAGAGGAGAAAATTATCATTGGGTTTATAAGAATCTCATGTTTCCATTTAATAATAAAAGAAAATGTATGGTTTTGAAAGGCCTGGTAGTTCTTACATATTTTAGGGTTTTTATTTATCTTCCATCTACATTTTCTTAAAATCCATCTTCACAAAATCAGATGTTTCAAAAACTGCATTCAGGAGCGGGGTAAGAGGAAAGAAAATAAGTTGAAGGGTGTAACAAGTAGACACTCAACTCATTAGCAAGTAATATCCAGATAAGACAGTTACCATATGGACTGCTGTTACTGAAAACTTCTTGCTCCCATCAAGGGGAGGGGCTGCTGAGAGACTCAAGGATGGATGTTAGAAAGAAATCTCCTGTTTACTGCTTCTCTCTGGAGCAAGTTTTTTCCCCCTGGCTGACAGAGGCTGTTTCCTTTAAGGCTTCATTTTCTTTGTGAACCTTTTTGAATGTTAATGTCTTTGCGACTCATTAACCTGGGGTAGTTGTTTTGCACTCTGAGCACCAAGACATCTCATCAGGATGAACTGGGGCAAGGCAGCCTTCAGA
The DNA here is from genome assembly GCA_026018925.1 of Tupaia tana. Classification (NCBI taxonomy): domain Eukaryota; kingdom Metazoa; phylum Chordata; class Mammalia; order Scandentia; family Tupaiidae; genus Tupaia; species Tupaia tana. Next base: position 65,026,498 of record JAKSZU010000004.1, read on the forward strand.
AACACACCTGGGTCTCTGGGCAGTCATCTGCAGGCGATTGCCTCCAGGTGTTTGCCAGTGGGAACCCATTGAAAGTCAATGCAATTTAGAGCAATTTCTCTGGCAGTGGAAATTAACCTGCAGGAATCTGCCGGCAACAGGTGTATTTTAGGGCAGGCATACCAGCGTCCTGCACTGCGGAGACAGGACCTGGACTACCAGGTGTAGTGCAGGAGGCTGGATAATTGAAGGAGGCAGGAAATCAGTATAGAGAAGATGGCCAAATTGTGGGTCAGCATGTGTTGGTATAATTATTGGTTAACCCTCTGCTGCCTGTTAACCAAAAACTATTTGAATGCTTGAGGAACTGGGAAATCTTCACTGAAGGGGAAAGAATTATCACTCAGTGCTCAAGCAAACTGGATTTTTTGATAGCTGAGGTTTTCAGCAAATTGTTTTTGGTTTAGTGTTTGATACTCAGAATAGATGATTGCTAGAAATCTACAGATCTTCGGGAAGGCACAACGAGAAGTGAATTTTAAGTGCTTGAAAGCCTTCTGCCTCAGAAACGAATGTAATTTTACCTAGTGTGTTTGGCCCTTTGCACCTCTTGACAAGACATAAAGAGAGAGAAACATACAGATTCAGGATAAAGGGATTCTATGCTCTATCCCTCTATTTCTTCTGGGTATGTATTTCTATCTTCTTTCTTTCTTACGGTTTCATATTTTGACTCCTCGATATAATTCTTTTCCTACATTTCTTACTATTTTTTCTTCCATGTAACTTAGTTGGGTTAAATAACTTTGAAAAAGCAAATCCTGGGAACCAGCAGTTAGCGTAATGGCTATGTCGCTGGACTCCCACATAGTCGACCACGGTTCGTGTCCCGGACCCGGTGGCTTAAACTCACGCCTGGCATGTGTGCGTGCATGCCCAAGATCCTGAGAGGAGAATGGAGGAGAAGGGATTGCAGCGTGACCATCCCCCCTGGGGGGTGATTTCTCGCTTTCTGTCTCTATGTCTCTCTCTGTCTGTCTGGTGAACGCACGCACCCTATAGCAAAAACCTCTCAAGAAAAAAAAAAAAAAAAGAAAAAGAAAAAGCAAATCCAAAGTCCTGAACTAGTCAAATTTCTAACTACAGCCTACTTGTCACCCAAATATCCTAATATTGAGGTAATAGCCAGGATATACTCCAATGGAATTTGCATCCCACAGGCATTTGGTTTTTCTTTTTTTTTTTTTTCTTTTTAAGAGAGGTTTCTGCTATAAGGTACAAGTGCTTGGTAGAGAGACAGACAGAAAGTGAAAAATCACCCCCCAAGGGGATGGCCATACTGCAATCCCTTCTCCATTCTTCTCTTGGGATTTTAGGCACACACACACATGCACCCAGCACGCGTTTTAAGCCACCACGTCTGGGATTTGATCTGTGGTCAACTACATGGAAGCCCAGTTACATAACCATCATGCTATCTGCTGGTGCCAGGCATTTGTTTTTTCTAATTTAAAGTTTATGATATTCTTAAGAAAAAAAAAAATAGAAATATGCATTTATTATTGCCAAAGTAAAGTGCTGTTAGAATTAATAATTATTGTGAAAGTAGTTAATTTTATCTACAAAAGCAATTATTTGGCATTTTCATAGAATCAAACAGAAATAGATTGATCATCCTTATAAATATCAATAAAGTATTGGTGAAACTTTAGGAAGACTATCCTTTTTGAGCTAACTTTATAAAGTATGTTTATAAAATTTAAGTAATAAAAGACAGAATCATTATGATTGAAATACATTCTAATTTTATCTTTGCAAAATTATTTGACATCATAGTATTTATAACATTAAAACCTTGTACATAAGTATTTTATATTCTATTTAGCTCCCTGATTTTATTGGCCAAGAATAATTTCTATTATATTTGGAATGTTTTTTACAATTTTTGAGATGAATTACAAGCAAATGTGGAGTTTGTCACCTCAAAAGTTTCATGAGGAGGAGAATATCCCAAGTTATTTCAATAGTATCCAGAATAAATATTTGATCCATACCTTTAGAAAACAACATAAAGGAAATAAAGTACTTCACACATCTTATTCTGACTAATCAAACTTCAAGGCAACAGACATTGTAAGACACTTTTAAGTAAACACTTACATGTAATTTTGAGTCGATGGTGTGTGAATTTTGTCAAACTGAATGTTCCCATTCAGTGATTCACAGAGTGTGGTCCCTGAACCAGCAGGCAGCACCACCTTAGTGAGAGTACCTCAGGGAGGTGCTACTTAGAGCCCTCTAGTGACCCAGAGGGTTGCCAACTATGAGACTTACTGCTCTAGATTCTGAATCATTTTCAGTAGTTGACAGAGAAGGATTTTTGAAAGTTGATCCAACTATGAATCTTAGGCACAAAGTTTTTGCTGGAAAGGAAATTGCTGGGAAACCTGTTTCTCAATGTCTTTCTGCTGAATGCAAAAATGGTTATTGGTCTTAGCAAATGTGTCCTTTGAAAGTCCGCATATTTTGTGTTATAAATAAATCAGTGATAGGATGGAGTACAATCTAGCAGCTGACAGTCTCAAAAATCACTTCTCTCGCACAATATTTCAAACTGTTAAAGCTTAACTATCAAAGTGTAGTAAAGTTGTCACTTTAAGTAAATTTTTTTTTTTTTATAATTTCAACTTTATTCTTTCCTTCCACGAGTTCCCTTCAGAATGCTGACATTCACTTTCAGTTGACTATTGGTTTTAACAACTGGGCTTTCTCCATTAGACCTAAAGGTATATTTGACGCATCTATAGTATGAAATTATAATTTCCTTTAAAAATGTAATCCAGGACGATATCTCTTGTTTTTCTTTCTCTAACTTATCTTTTTGACTTTGTTCCTGCATAGCATGCTTTGCAATTTAAGTAATTTATTTGTTCAATGGATTGTCTCTTTTACATCCTTGTCAACCCTATAAGACAGAGACATGTTTGCTATTTTGTCCCTACTGTCTGGAGCAGTATTTGGTTCAAAGTCAGCACTCACTATTTGTTGAAGGAATTAATGCGCATCTCAATGCAATCTCCTGAATGCTTGATGTACCATTCAAATGCCCAAGTAGAACACATGGTAAGTGCTCAAGCACTGCTCCTGCAGAATGGCTTCTAGCTCTTAACATCTATTGGGTTGTGGGAAAAGTCATGATGCATTTTTGCATAGAAAAAATATGTCATGACTTTTCCAACAAATAAAACCCAATAAAATAAGGAATTAAACTATCTCTGCAATTTACAAGTTAAGGGATTCCTACATGCAATTTCCCAAACATGCATTCATTTGTGGATTATGTAAACATTTAAAAAATGCTACTTAATGTGTGATTGCTTTAATTCTTATCTTAATTGCTCTTTCATTATCTTGAAACTGTATAAGAAAAACTCAAAAATAACCTTTGTTTATATCCTTTCTCAGTTAATATATCATACAGCCTTACAGTATATCTGAGTTATTGACCAACCATCTCCTACATAGCTAAAGGATAAGCTCCCTGAGGGCAGTGCTACTTTACTTATGTTGCTTCTTCTGGGGTCATGCTGTATACATCGAGATGGAGAATTGAACTGGCAACTTTGGGACTCTGTGCCAGCTTTATTTCTCTTCTGCCTTTAACCCCATTGTTGTTGGCTATGGTGAGCACAGTGACCCATACAGCGAAGACATCAGAGATGGCGAGAAACTGGTATTCTGACAACTGGGAGAGACATGGAGAATGAGATTTCACAATCCCCAGACATAGAGGAATTAGTAATCCTGAATAGGTGAAGTAATAAGTGAACCTCTTTGGAGATCAGGGAAAAGTCTGACTAAAGCTACCAACCTGTCATTCGAAAATATCCACAGCTTTGCAGCTGTAAAACTAAAAGCCTGCAAACCGCCAGGAAAAGAGAAAGAAGAATGGTGTGCAGTTTGAAGACCCCTTGGTATATTTTCCTTCTAATCTGCGGTGGGGACATTGGAAGGCAAGGTTTCTATACTCTCACACTCATTAGCTGGGAGATTTTACTCAATATGATTAAGACACAAAGTGAAAGTCCTTAAATAACATATTACCAATTGTCCTCCTTTGACTTCCTTAGGGCCCAGTTTTTTGAATGGTAGACTCGAAGTTTACTTTTTAAAATGTATTTGTCAAATTTTTTTGAACCCCTATGAAAGACATTATAATCTAGTTGGGTGGTTATGATCTCTGGTATTAGAGATTTTAATTTTTAAAAAAATTTTGTCAGAGGGCAAGTGTACTTACCAGAGAGAGATGGCGCATTGGGCGGTGCAAGAAAGCACGACCCCCACGAGGCGTGGTCATGCTACAATCCCTTCTCCTTCATTTCCCCTCCTTTTAGGAATTTGGGCACAAATATACTCATGTTTGGCATGTTTCTCAAGGCTGCTGGGTCTAGGACTCAAACCATAGTCAACCATGTGGATCTACCTGTCTTAACTACCAGACCGTGGGCTGACCCAGAGGGTTCGAATCTTGACCCCATCTTTATTAGTTATGTGACCTTAAGCAATTTACTTTCTGTCCTCAGGGCCTACACCTATGAACTGAGTAATAAAAGCTCTGATGGTTAACCTGAGGATTAAAAAGTTGGATCATGAAAAGTGCCTAAAATAGTGTTTATAATGCAGTAAGAGATTAGTAAGTGTCTGTTGCTGTTACTTATTTGGGAGAAAATTGCAGAGTATATGTTTTGTGGCTTACAATCAAGAGAGGAATAAGTCACTGCCCATCTTGCAAGTGTGAACAGAGAGATTATTGACAGAGAGCTCAAATAAGAAAATTAACAGTTACAAAATAGGATAATAGTACTATACACAGTGTGTCAAAGAAAAAAAAAACTAATTAGGGGCACCAGATTCTCTTTTATAAGGGTCAATTTTTATTTACTTATTTATATATTTATTTAATTTTAAAAGTAGCGGCCTCTTAGCTCTTAAAGGACACATGATCTAATACTGACATGAGGGAGGGAAGGAAATTACTGACAGGAACTGGCTTCAGTAAGGCAGATCTAGAGGTTTTAAAGCTGTTCAGCCTTTAGGGGACTGCACTAACATTGTTTCAGTGTGAATGTGTACTACAATCTCCAACCTTTAAAAAGAACTTTATAGCTTAAGTCACTGGGACTTTTTAATATTGGTGAGAAAAGTGTAAGTAAGCAATAATTAAGTCATCTTTTAGAACAAATAGGAGCTTAAGTATTAGATTGAGCTCAGCTCAAATTAGGGCTCCATATCTATAATTGAGCTAGCCGTCTAACCTCCCAGGACTTCATTCTCCATTGATAAAATCAGACACAACAATATCTACCTTGTGAATTACCTCCAGTCATCTGCGAGAACATATCTAGCATATAGTGGCCGCTTTGCTATAGGTGGCCTTATTGTTTTTTCCATTGAAGACTTGTTTTTTTTTTTTTGGAGAGGTTTTATTTTCGCTATGGGGCGCGTGCACTCGCCAGACAGACAGAGAGAGACATAGAGACAGAAAGTGAGAAATCACCCCCCCGGGGGGATGGTCACGCCACAATCCCTTCTCCTCCATTCTCCTCTCGGGATCTTGGGCACACACGCACACGCGCCTAGCGTGAGTTTTAAGCCACCGGGTCCGGGACGCAAACTACGGCTGACTACATGGGAGTCCAGCGACATAGCCATTACGCTAACTGCTGGTTCCTCCATTGAAGACTTTTAAAAGGAAGATCATTTCAAATACAAAAGAGAAAGATTGTTAATCAGTGCAATCATTTATCTCATCTTGGTAATAACTATTTGAAAATTTGACTCCCGGAAACCTTGTATAATAGTATTTTAATCACAGAGGTTAGAATTTAATAGTAGAGAAGTTAAAAACAGGAAATAGGAGGAGAAAGAAGAATGAGGAGAAGGAAGAAGGGGAAAGAAAGAAAAAGGAGCAGGAGAAACGGAGGAGGAGAAGGAAAAGGAGGCGAAAGAAGAGAAGACAGAAATATTCTGAATCAATAAACATATCTTGAACAGCTGCTGCTTTTTTTTATTATTATTTTACTCAACCTTCTCTCTTTCTTTCCTTCCTTCCTTCTTTCTTTCTTTCTTTACTTATTTATCTTAATTTGACCAGAGAAGGGCAGAGGAGAGAGAAAGAGAGAGAGAGAAAGTGAGAAAGCAAGCTGCCAGGTCCAGGACTCGAACCGCAGTTGCCATGAGGGAGTACAACACCCTTAACCACCATAGCCCTTGCTGGCCCAGAACAACTGTTGTTTTAAGTAATAACTTTACCATTTCATTACATTGTGATTATATAAATTGTTTCAGGTTCTTTAGAATCCTCCAAATCTACATTGACTCCAGTCATAATAGATCATGTCTTCCTTTTGATCATTTCCTCCTTAATTTCAGACAGATTTAAAACCAAGATTTGACAAAATCAAGCACGGGACTCTTTGACAAATACATATTTCCATTGAAAGGAAAAGGCCAGCTGTCCTACCCTATATTTTTGGCACCCTAACGCATAATGTCTTCCAGGGCTAACCATATTTCTTGGAATGTTGAAGCAGAACAGATCTCTCTGTGTCCTTCAAGTATTATTCTCATTATAATGAAGTTAATGTCTGGAAAAAAGTGGCCAACAGTCCAGTTGTAATCTGCTATCTTACTAAAGAAAGCCAGTGGGAGCACTACCTCTCAGTAGCTTAAACGTTATATTTCATTTCTCCCCTTCTCTCCAGTTCACAGTCATTTTCCCCAGCTATGCCAGGAGCCTCTGGTATCGCAAGATTGCAGGCTAAGCTATAAGAACCTGCTACAATACCTTCATTTTTATCATAGCAGTGATTTTTACAGCCTCTCCTTTTTTCCTGGAAGTACATTCACATTCTCAGCGCTGTGCTCAGTTAAAAATAATTGTGGGATGAGCTAACGTGAAGAAAGTAAAAGGTGTGATTTGCATGCACAGAATCTTCTAGGAAGTATCAAAACTTGTAGATGAAGAATGTTCTCCCTCCATCAAGTGTCTCCCTTCTTACCAGTGCAAGAAATTGGAAAATACAAAAATCTCACTTTCAAAAGTAATAATAGTGATAACAAGAAGTATAGGTTTCTTTTAAATGAGAAAAGCTCTGACTCAATCTCTCTCCGTGGAATTTCCCTTCTTTGGTCACATTTGTCAGTTTTCTGACTAGTCTCAGTGGCAGACAATTAGCACAAAGTCCTTTCTATTTGGATGAGATATCACTGCGGTGCGGTGGAAAACACAGGGCGAGGTGAAGAGTGTTAGACAGTGTTGGGCTAGTAGAGAGAATTAGTGCAGAGAGAGCTGCTCAGGCAGCTCATTATTATGAAATGTCCCCGGATGCAATGGAATAGTCAAACAAAAGATATTCCTTTCTTTCTTAATTAACAACTTGAAGATAAATAATTTTCCTCTTTAGCTCAAATCAGGATCAAGCAAAAACCCCTGTGTCCTTTGACTTCCCAAAGGTGCTGCATGAAGCATCACAAACAACCATTAAAAAAAAAAAAGAAAAAAAAAAAAAAAACCTCCCTCTGATTTATTAACTTAAGATAAATGGCTTTGCTATCATAACCTGTCAGTGCCATGCAATGAAAAGGAAATCAGTGCGGTAACTGCGTGCAGAGCTGCTCAGTGTAGCCAGCCTTAGACACTGGAGTCAAACCTTCAATAACTCCACCACCTCCCCCTGCAGAAAACAACCCACCAGCACGTTTCTCATTCATTAACTTCCTAAAGACATCTGTCTTTGCAGAATCTCCAACGCAGCTGAACATGATGGATGAAATCCTGCCCACATCATGCACAAATAGCAAGAAAAAAGGTGTTTGGTGGAGACAGCAGTATTGTACATGGAAACTTCAGCAGACTCCACTGGCAAGGCTGCCCATTCCTGAAGATTCAAGGGAAAGGCTTTCTTTTTCCCTCTTTTACAGTACTTTAAATTTGGCTAATTTCCCTTGATCATGAGTTACCTTCTGAGGCAGCCAATGAGGCACAACCTGTTAGTAGTAGCAATAATAAAAAATAAACAAGTCCTCTCTATTATAATAAACACTTTATTCCTGAGATAACGCTTTACGTCAGGCTTTATCATCTTTTGTCAATAAACCTGGAATGCATTTACACACAGTGACTCCTCAGTACACCTCCAAATTCCTTTTTGGATTCAGCAGGGAAAAAAAAAAACGGAAGGGCATGGAGGCAAAAAGAGATGATTTTGTTGGGATTTTTATTCAGGTGTGTTGATTTTCCATTAAGCCTATGGATGTGATTTGCCTCATATATAATGACATTTATAGTAATGCAATCTCAATATACTGCATATGGAGAGTTGTTTTTTTTTTAATTTACTGTGAAATTTGCTCCCTTTTCTTATTTTGTGCATAACTAGATACCATGATGTGCTATCTATAAAAGTGGACTGCCAGACTGAACAAGACTTTATTCTTTTCATTTATCATCTGTTGTTCAGAGAAGGAAGTTTGCCAGAGGCTTAACTTACCCAAAGGAAGTATGTAAAGGGGCCATATGTTCCCTTTTAAGAAAGATATCCCTTTTGCAGAGAAATGGCTGCCACCAACATCCAATGCCTTCATAGTGAATGCCAATATGTTTTGTAGTCTGTGCTCACTTCTGGCAATCCCAAAATCTGTCACCAAAATGATCCAGATAGTGAACTCAGAGAGAAACAACCCTGGCTTGTCTAACCTGCCTGACAGTCTACGAACAGTATTGACCCCATCTCAGTCCCGCAGATGCTATTCTTCGGATCCTGACGATATTGTCATTTGTAGCATTTGTTCTAAGACAGCAAAAGCAGAAGTAAAGACTAATTTTACCTGCAGCAATGGTTTCCAGAGATGTCTTGATTTTATTTATGTTGATGGAATGAATATTCTCCAGGTTTGTAATATGGTTTTGATGTTGAGAATAATCTTTGTCTTTGGCTCCTAGTTGGGTCAACAGTCTGACACCACTGGTATGCCTTCTTTGATGTTTTCATGGTTGACCAGGGCAGTGAAGTAAGAGTTAGAAGCTCTATCAACACTTTTCTCTTGAATCTATCCTCATTGGTAGCTTAGTCAATGCCAAGTTACTTGTCTCCTCTGAGGGCCACATCCCTCTTCTGTTAAACATGGGAAGGCATTTGTGTAAACTTAATGAAGCAATGTATGAGAAAGTATTTTGAAAACCGTACAATACTTTACAAGTGGCAGGTAGCATATGCTTATTTGAGAAAAATTAATGCATTCCTCAAAATTAGACTGACCACAATACTGATTAGAATGCTTGGAACAGTATGATTAGCTCAGATTAAGAGTACTGCTTCTGGAGTCAGGTTGCCTGGATTCAAATCCTGGCTTCTCCTCTTCAGCTGGGTGACCTTGAACAATTTTCTTAACCTCCTTGTGTGTCAGTCTTCTCAACTGTAAAGTGGTGCTAATTAAAGTCCCTATCCTCAAAGGGCAGACGAGAGGATTTAATAATTGATATATCTACAGTACTTAGAGCATTCTCTGGCATAGAGTAAGTGCTCATTAAATGTCAGCTATTATCATTCTCATCATCTAGGGTGACATTTGAAGTGTGAAAGTAAATGATAAAGCTTAAGAGAGCTTGCTTTCACCTTGGGGGTTACTCCTATCTACTTTCTGGAACAGAGTAACTGCACATATTATTACATTACTACAACATTTATTATCTATTAATTATTATCCCCACATGAGACCCCTAAGGCTTAGATATGAATGTAATCAATTTAAACACAATTCCAGAATACCTTTAATACCTTTTCTTGTATCTCTTTTTTGTCTTTCCAAACTAACGCAAATAGGACTTTCTAGAAGCAACCCTGCATTTTCAAATTCTCTAGCTCAACAGGACTAACCTGTAAAGAGTTTAGGCATATGGAATACCCATTTCTGACTTAGTACTTTCTGGTTAAAACAATGTGTCTTCCTTTGGCCTTAAAATCTTGATAGTTGGCGGCGGCAGGTGGCATGGTGGTTAAGGGCACTGGACTCCCACATGGCCAACTATGGTTCGAGTCTCAGACCTGACAGCTTGCTTTCTCACTCCTCTTGATGGTTGTTCTAGTCCATTTTGTATTGCTATAACAAAATACCTGGATTGGGTGATTTATAAACAATAGAAGCTTACCTGGCTCTTGGCTCTGGAGGCTGGGAAGTCCAAGACCACAGAGCTGTTGCCTGGCAGAGGCCTTTGTTTTGTGTCATCTCAGAGCAGAAGACAAAGAGAAGAGCAGGAGGGGGCTAAACTCAATTTTATGACAAGCCCAGTATTACTATGACTAATCCATTCCTGCCATAACAATGTTAATCCATTCATGAGGGGCAGAGCCCTCATGACTGAATCACTTCTTATTGTATCCTACCTCCGAACACTGTTACATTGGGGATTAAGTTCTCAACACATGAACTTTGGAAGACACGTTCAAACCATAGCAATAATGATCAGTAAATATTATCTCGGAATAATTATGTGGTTTCTTTTAACAGCTATAATCACCCAATCTGGGAATAAATTAAGAATTCTCTTCAGCCCAAGTTGACCCTTAAACTGAACAAAACTATACGTATCTTTTCTTCATTTCACTCTGATTCAATTAAGACAGTTTGGGGAAGCTATCTGGTGGATGTTTGTATTCCTCCTATACATGACTAAGAGAAAACCAAGCTGACTTTAAAAGTCATGTTTTCGAAGACTACTTACAGCTCTAAGAAATATCCAGGATGTGGCATTAAAGAAAAGCACTCAAGTAAAATATATTATTTTTAAAATTTTCATTAAAAAAAGTTTTTGTAAGGGCCGGCAGGTAACTTGGTGGTTTAGGGTGCTGGACTTCCACATGGCCGACTGCAGTTTGAGTCCCAGACCTGGCGGCTTGCTTTCTCTCTCTCTCTTTCCATCTCTGGTCAAATTGAAATAAATAAAATTAATTAATAAATAAAGTTAAATAAAATAATTTTTTAAGAAATTCTTATAATAGAAATTAAAATAATAGCAGTGATCAATGAACTCTAAATATGGATCACTTTTATCCTTTTCTCTACACATAACAATAATTCCAAAATTTTCCTTAAGCCATATGAATTACCATTATTATCTAGAATAGGAAACATATGTGACAATAGCAATAAAATATTGCCGAGATTTGATTCAAATAAGGAGAAAATATGAATATATAAATTTTCACACTTTTTTAAAGAGGTTTTTACAAAAACCTCTTAGGGTGCATACACTCACCAGAGAGAGAGAGAGAGAAACAGTGAGAGATCACCCCCCCCCCCCCCCCCAGGAGAGATGGCCATGCTGCAATCCCTACTTCTCCATTTTTCTCTTGGGATCTTGGGCATGCATGCACACACACCCAACATGATTTTCAAGACATTGGATCCAGTACTCGAATCATAGTCGACTATGTGGAAGTCCAGCAATATAACCACTATGCCATCTACTGGCCCCCAAATTTCACATTTCTAATCCTATTGGCCAATTGTTTTGGTAACTGATGACAAATATTTGGTGTATGCACTATTTAATCATTCTCTGACATTAACAATTTAGTTTAGGCTTTTCTGATTAACCAGGCAGTTATGTCAAATTGCTTCCCAAAAATTAAAAAAAAAAAAAAAAAGTAAAAGAAAAAAAGTTATATGAAGCTCTGGAAGTAAACAAAAGCAGTGACTTTTGGAGGGGAGACAAAGCAAAGAAACAAAAAAAGGTACAGCACAGAGTGTGTACCTAGAGCTTTGGACTGAGTGTGGTGTGCAGCAGGGTGTGGTGGCTGGAGGTCCCAACGTTCCAGCAGAACGAGCAGAGCTAGGGCATCCTCACCTGCTGGTGCATGGGGGAGTGTCCTAAAAGGGAGAGAGCTGAGCAGGGCGATGCCTCAGCTTTGTATGTAAAATCTGCCAAACTCCCTGACCCAACCTTGGGCCCTGCATGGAAGAGCAGAATGAGGACAGCCCAGCTAAGGACAAAATAACAAAAGAACGAAACTGAAATTTGAGCTGCAAGCCACCTTAGTGAAGAGAGTGTTAGTGGTAAGAGAAACAGAGGAAGTAGCTTTCCCCTTCCCATCTTGGTGTGGGAGGGGAGGAAGATGCTTCCTTTCTCCCTCCAAGGGAGGGGCTTGGATCCAAGAGGTCCAGAGGCTGGGGTGCAGCAGGCAGCTTTAAGGGAAAAGTGGCACTACCTCTCCCAGTTGAATGTCTGCTCACATAGCGAATTTTCTCATCTGCTGTCTGTATGTATTTAAATAAGGGAAAAGAGATTGGGCAGAAAGACCAGGCAAAGACACAGGGCAGTGGCAGGGAAACCTGCACACCTCTGCTTGGCTTATAGTGAACTGTGTATTTCCTGAGGACCAATAGGCAGAGGCCATGTTTCTGGGTACAAATTGGGAACCAGGTACAAAAAGGAGACTGTTGGGCCAGAGGCCGAGGTGGGTACATTGAGCAGCAAGGACTAAGGGGGATGTTGAGAAAAGGTCATATTGGGACACATCTTATGCCCCTGTGTGCAGCCAGCATTAAATGGTAGCCACTCACCAGCCAGGGGAGGTCTTAGAGCAAGATCAGTGAAGAAAAAAAGACTTTTCAATTTCTTTATTCATCCTCACCTCTCAAGCTTCAGCCAAGCTGGGAATTGAAGGCCTAAAATAGAGTCAAAGGAGTGTGAGGACAGCCTGTACCCCATTCTGAAGTACAGAGTGTTAAGCTGGGAGTCAGTTTCACGAGCTAGGCCTGGATTATGGTGTCAAGACCCTGCTGAAGGTGCTCTCTCTGTCTTCCTCTTTCTCTTTCTCTAAACTCTCTTGCCTATGGAAGAAATAAACATTTTTTTTTAATGTGCTTTAGAATTTATCCTTTTTGAAAAAGAAAACTGCAACTTCTCATAGAACCAGGGTCCCTAAGGTCTCCAGGTGTGAATAGCTGGCATTTCTCAGCATTCCCCTAAACGCCTGGTAGCTAAACTGAGAATACTTGGCCTCTGAACCCCAAATGTCATGCAAAGCCACTTGCATACTATTCCTATAAAAGGAAGAGCAACAGTCCCACAGAGCATCTAGCAATGTCCTGGCTCCAACACACCTCATTTTTGCAAGATGCTAAAAAAGAGAAGGACCCATACATCTGCTGAAAGCTCTATCTCTGGGCCTCTAACTGAGCTAAGTGACATGGTTACTTTCTGTGAATCCCAACCACATTAAAATAAATATGATGTCCAAATTTCAGATTGGAATATATTATAATGAATTATATTTGACTGAGTTTTTTTTAAAAAAAGATAAAATAACAAAAAGTGACTAGAAAGCTTATGGGATCTACCCAAGATGTTACGAATTGGAACAGGGAGACCCAACGTAGCACAATAGCAAAACAAATAGTTGGAGACAAAATAAACCATTTCACGTTTGTGCCCTACTGTGTTCAGGCTGTTCGACACACTGATTTCACATAGATGATGTTCTTTCATGCCAAAAACAACCCTAGGAAGTAGGTACTATTATTAGATACGTTTTGCATATAAAGCAATTTAAAATGAAAGAATATGGAATGTAGTTTTTTTACTTTTTGGCTGGCCACCATCTAAAGCCCCTTTTTATGTTTGCAGAATGTTCTGCCTTATGAGAGAGTCCTGCTGGGAGACAGACCAACTTCCAATACACAAGCTGAAAATACCTAATACTGGTTCTTCTCATATTCCCTGAGAGTGATCACACTGACATTGGAAGAGCCTCTACCAACAGATGTGCCCATGTTGGAGTGAGACTCAGCCTCTAAAAATTCAGAGAAAGAATTTTGAAGAATCCCGAAGAAGTGGATTTTGGTGGGCAGACTTGTGGGAGACAAGTCTAGAAAAAGAGCTGTGGTAAGAACCCTACACGGCACTCCTTTCCAGAGACAGGAATCCCATGCAATATTGAGTGGAGACAAAGGAGTCGGCAGCGATCAGAAACACACACAAAGCGCTCGACCACTGGAGATGGGAGAGGTGGTTTGGTGTGTTCAGTTCTGTGTCTTGTTATATAAAATGATGTTTCACTAGGTAACTTCTACTCTGGTTCTCTGGCCCTTTTGAAATTTCTGTTGGCCACTGATAGCTTTAATCAATGTCTTTGCTAAGTTAGAGTTCATGTCTATTGCCAGGACCTGAGAACTCTGACTGACTCAGAATGTTCAGTAACTGCTCGCTAATCATACATCGAGCAGATGGAGGAGCTGGCATTGCAGTCTTCACTAGGCCCTGTTGAATGATGGGGTAGCCTCAGGAGCTGAAGGCATATCTTAGAGTCCTAACCCCTTGTACTTCAGAAAATATTTGAAAGAGTCACTAAAGAGGTAATGAAGTTAGATTGAGGTTAGTAGTAAGGTGACTCTTGTTCAGTAGAACTGTTACCACTAAAAGAACAAGAAATTTGGGGGCTGGCAGGTGGCATGGTGGTTAAGGGCACTAGACTCCCACATGGCCGAACACAGTTCAAGTCCTGGACCTGGCGGCTTGCTTTCTCACTTTCCCTCTCTCTCTCTTGCTCTGTCCTTCTCTGGTCAAATTAAAAATAAATAAATAAATAAATAAATAAATAAATAAAGTTAAAATTTAAAAAATTCTTTAAAAAAAAGAAAAAGAAATTTGGACACAGGCATGTAGATAGGAAAAACAATGTAAAGATATAGGGAGAAAAATAGCCATCTATAAACTCAGGAGATGCCGCAGAAGAAACCAACCCTGCTGACTCCTTGTACTGGACTTACAGTCTCCAGAACTGTGAAAGGGCAAGCTTCTGTGGTTGAAGTTACCCAGTTTATGGTAGTTGTTATTTCAGCCCTAGCTGACCAGCAGAGGGAGTAAGGAATATGAGAGGATTCAAGGTGATTTCAAGGTTGCTCAGTTAGGTGACTTGAGGAAAGGGGAAGGACATGGGAAAGCAAAGAAATCCATTCAGTTTAGAATATTGTGAGTTTGAGATTTCCATAGGAAAAAACTGAGACAGCTTTCAAGGAAGGAGGGTTAGGCTCAGAATTGACCCACTGAGGGGCAACATGCCTATGTTGGTAGCTGGAGGAACCTTAGCCATGGCAGTGAAGGGAAATTCACTAGAGAGAGGTGTCACCTTATTTGGAAGACACAGTTTGCACTCGTGAGCACATGGCTGTAATTCAGGGATGAGGCAAGGGTGTCTGCACTTTCTGGCAAGGAGGTAAACAAATCAAACTCCCTGAGGGCAGAATTTCAGTTAAAATGATGTCTGGTATTCAAACGTCCTTTGCGACCTTTCCTAACCTTCAACTGAAGTGCCTATGCAGACTTCTCTCATCTAGCCAATGAATAACTTAAGTACCTACTCTGCCCAGATTCTGCCAGGGACTGCATGGTCAACATAGCTCAACCCGATCCTGACTTGGACAGCTTACTGTTTACATGGGAGGAGAAAGAATGAATGAGGAAAAATAGCATGTCCACCTGAAGAAGTGGATTTTGGTGGGCAGGCTTGCAGGTTACTCCACGCCTACCTGGTTGGAGCTCACCTGACTGGGTGCTTATGAAATTACCATGAATGGTTTCAGGAATAAAGAAGTCCTGATCCTAGAAATAGAAACCTTCAAAATATAAATTTACAGGTGAGGTATTGGAACCAACACCTAAATGACTTTAAGTAAAAACAGCAAATAAAGGAATGATTTCTGTACCAATATTCAGGCTGGTGGCAATGGGAATTCAAGGGCAGGAGAGTCAGGCCAAAGAGAATAGCTGTAACAATAAAATGATTTTAAAGCTGGGAGTTTGAATAGATGACTCCTGATGAGAGAGCAAAGGGGAGAAGGTTTGGGGACCAAGGCCCACCTGGGTTAACTCCACATAGCTCTGCCCTGTCCATCCGCACCCAACCTCGCCACCAGCCCCAGACTATAAACGCTGGAAGCAGAAATTTTTTCTGCCTTCTATGTCCCTAATATTCCATTTTTAAATGATTACCACAATCGCAACAAAAGAACTTACTTAACTGTATTAGTAGCATCTTAAATGATGCAATTTTATCTTGTTTGTGAAATAGCTGCAATTAAAACAAATTATCTCTTTCCATTCATAGCTTAATTTAGATAGCACATCTGATAGGTTCTTTTAAAATGTTCACTTTTATTGGTCTTTTCTTATTTCAAAATTAATTCATGTTTGTAGTATAGCATTTAGAAAATTCCAATACAGGCAAGACTATGTTTGTGTAGCTCCCTGCGGAGTCTCCGGTACCCAAGGCAGTGCCAACCAGCACAGAAGAGATTGAGCTCTGAATGCAGGAAATTAAACCACCCCAGAACCCACCCGTGACCTCATTTCCAAAGCATTAATGTCTTAACTTTTTTATATACCTATTTTTCTAGACACATGTATATAAGCATTACATACACAAACAAGTGTGTTTGTAAAAATGTGAGTTTGTAGAGTTTGTTTTACAAAGCAAAGAGTCATATAGCTGTTATTAAGCATCTGTGCAAAATGCCCTATGGGGATCAAACTGAAACATTGCAACCACTCTTCTTGTTTTTTTTTTTTTTCTTTTTAAAGAATTATTTATTCAATTTTATTAATTAATTCATTGATTTTAATTTGACCAGACACACACACACACACACAGAGAGAGAGAGAGAGAGAGAGAGAGAGAGAGAGAGAGAGAGAGAGAGAAAGCCACCAGGTCCGGGACTCAAACTGTGATCAGCCACATGGGAGTGTCCAGCACCTTAACTACAGTGCCACCTACTGGTCACAAGGATCACTCTTCTTAATTGTGCTTATCTTTGACCTTTTCACAGGTGTCCTAAATAGAATAAATGACTTCTGCAAAACACCCAACTCTTCCCTCTCTTGCCCTTCTATATGTGTATAAATTTGGGAGAAACATCCTTTATGTCAGGCACAAGATTAAAAGTTGTCTTATTACGTTTCACCATGTTTCCTGATTTTTCCCACCTGGAAAATATAGGGGGAAATGAAAATGCCTTCTGCATGTGAGATCTCTCTCTACCATACATCTCTCAATCACCAAGTGAGAAAACAGTACTCTGAGGTCCAAGAATGTTCAAGCAACTGGAGGTTTCCACTTGCAAGTTCACCAATCCGAGTGTCCAGGGAAATAACGGAGAATTATGGTATAATATCTCTACAATAGAATACTCCAATTTTTGAAAAATCAAACCCTCAAGCTACATGTAGGATACATAGGTGTTCACATACTCAAAGCTTTTTTTTGGTGCCTTGGAATACTTCATATTTTTTTTTAAACTAGATGGTAAGATCAGCATCTTCAGATGCTTGAATATGAAGCATATTGGTGGTAGAAAGCATCCCATGACTAACAGTTCAAGCTATGATGAAGGCAAATTTCAGGCCAGTCTTTAAAACAAAACAAACAAAACCTATCTAAGAGGGCTGTCTAAAATTGAGCAGTGTTTCCTACAGGGCTAAGGAGTCAAATGGAGTTAGAGTCTTCAGGAGGAAGTGGAAATCACAGTGGAAACAGAGTTCTCTTGGCTTCATCATATAACCAAATTTCTCCTGCAAATTCCTGGGACATATCCTGATAAAGCTGTACCTCTCAGCAGTATCACTCTAATTACTCTTCCTTCAGTTTGTGTCTCTGGAAGCCCCTAAGCCTTATTTACCTTCAGCCTCA
This sequence comes from Tupaia tana, assembly GCA_026018925.1. Classification (NCBI taxonomy): domain Eukaryota; kingdom Metazoa; phylum Chordata; class Mammalia; order Scandentia; family Tupaiidae; genus Tupaia; species Tupaia tana. The sequence goes on from JAKSZU010000004.1 coordinate 65,044,224, forward strand.
TCAGCTGGCACTTCCTACCACTTCCGTGTTTGACATGGCAGTGCCCAGGCTGGATGGAACTGCTACCTGGTTCTGCTCTCCATTCCCAGCTGCATTCTTATCACTCCTTCTGTGGCCGTAAAGACTCACTGGCACCCCTGTGGGTTAGGAGATCTTCATGGCTGAAAATATTGAAAAGGAGATAGATGGTCAGGGATGCTGTAGAAGGGATGCCAGGAGTTTGGTAGGTGGGAACAGATCATCTCTGAGTATGTTTTCCCAGAAAGAATGTGTATTTGCTTTGTGCTAGGCACCTGGCTTGCTCAGTTTCTATAGCTCTTGGATTTGTCTGTGCAAAGACATGTCTTTTTTCATGAAAATGAACCTGAGACGCAGGGGAGAAGACACTCAAGTGAGCAGTAAGGCAATCAGGCAGGTGGCGCGGTTTGCAGACCCACCACTTTTAGCTTTATTGCCAGGAGCACTGCGAGAGTCACAGGACTGTTTTGGAATAATGGTTAAACTCACAGGCCCATAGACATGTCACCGTGGAAGGGATCCTAGAGATCAACTAATTCAAACGCTTCATTTTACGGATGAGGAAACAAAAGCCTAGGGAGGTTTGATGGCTACCTGATGGCAGAATCTATTCTCCAATATGGTATTTCTTCCCCAAACTTGATGGATATATTCCTAAGAATCCCTATGGTAAGGAGAAATTACGACCTTAAGAAGAAAAGAGTTTGAGAAGATAGTGAGCCATTCCGAGGCAGTTATCATTTTATTTACTAACATAAAGTAATGCAGATGCCATTGTATCCGCTTTATTTAATGCCACACAGACTTGTAATGAGATCTGTACAACTGATTTTTGTGGATTGATTGATTTGTACGTGTGTATGTTTTGCTATAGGGCACAGGTACTAGCTAGGGAGAGAGAGAGAAAAGGAGAAATCACTCCCCAAGGGAGATGATCATGCCACAGTCTTTTCTCCTGCATTCTGCTCTTGGGATTTTGGGCATGCACACATGCCAGTTGTGTTTTCAAGCCGCCAGATCTGGGACGTGAACCACATGGCCCAATGGAATTCCTCTGCCTTAACCTCCACACCATTTGCTGGCCCATATAAAATTAATTTCTATTTACTTAGAATTCCTTATTATCAGTTTTCTAGGCTCTCCGTCTGAATGATATGTAGAGTCTTCAAAAGTTTATGATGGGCCAGCCTGCCGCTCAGGAGTTAACCCACATCCCACATGACTGTCCATGGGTTTATATCCTGGCCCTGGCTTCTTGAAAAGCACATCAGGTGCATGTGTATGTGTCTTCAAAATCCTAATGGGAAGAAGAAAGGAAGGAAGAGGGATGGTAGCATGATCGTGTCCCTTTGGGGAGTGCTCTCTCTCTTTCTCTCTCCTCTCTCTCTCACATGCCCTCTGACAATAAAAAAAAAGTTTATGAAAAATGTGTATGATAAAAAAGCATGGGTTTAAAATGGTTTACACCAAAATAAACTCATATTTAAGTTCCATTTCCTACAAACTTTTTGAAGTCCCTTGTGTTAAAAGAAAAAACAGTTTTCCTTTCTTATAAATACTAGTTACAATGGATACTTTTCTGTTGCAAGTTGTTATCTTTTCCTTTTGTGATTTTTACATGATCATTCTTACTAATAATTTTTTCTTACCTTGACTCTGTGACAACTTATTTTCTTTTCTAAATCTTCTTCCACCTTTCCAACTGTTCCTTCTCTGTGCTGCACTTAAATTGTAGATATTCACCAGGATTACCCTCTAAACTTTCACCTCCTCTCACCATTTACTCTCTCTATAATTACCACTATTTGATAACTAAGTCCTGTCCAATAAACTCTTTTACTATCTTTCCAGTCTGTGGTTTCCAATTCCTGCAGGTACTATCTTAATTCAGGTCACTACCATCTCTCACTTGCACACAGCTGTAATCTCCGTAATTGTCACTAATTTTATATCCCTCAAATCTATTATTTGCATTAGGGTCTGAGTGACATTTTCAGATCAGTGCTTAGTTTCCACAGCTCATATTGCCAGTAAAACTACCTAATAGGGGCTACTAGGTGGCATAGTGGTTGTGGCACTGGACTCTCACATGGCCAACCACAGTTCAAGTCCTGGACCCAGCCACTTGAAACTCATGCCAGGTGCATGTGTGTGCATGTCCAAAATCCCAAGAGGGTAATGGAGGAGAAGGGATTGCGGTGAGGCCATCCCTCCCTGGGGGGGGGAGGGTGATTTCTCATTTTCTCTCTCTCTGTCTCTCTCTGTGTCTCTGGCAAGCACACACACCATATAGCAAAAATATCTCTAAAACAAAACACAACAAAACAAACAAAAATACTATCTAAATCCCTAAGCATTTCATCCAAGGACTTTCATCTTAGCTCTTGTACCTGCTGCTCCAGCCATAATAATCTTTTTAATGTTGCCTAATGCTCCAGGCTATTTGGATTCTTTGAACCTTTGTCAACTGATTCTTGCTTATCAGGATTGTCCTTTAATGTGCCCATTTCTCTCTTCCCTTTTTCCCTCCTGCATGTCTTCACCTTCCTGGAGAACATCTGCTTTCCTTTAAAGGTGCTCAACCATCCCCTCTTGAAGGTATCACCTCGTACTCCCACATTCTGCTTCCCCCACACTTTATTGAAGAGAGCAGGAGTTTTCTGTATCTGAAAGTTTCCTTGCATGGTGCCTCTCCTCCTTCCCTCTTTACAACTGAGTGTGTCATTTTTCAGTCAAAGGCTCATCACTCCATTCAAGCGAGGGATCCATCTCTCTCACTTTTCCAATACTTTGATGCTTCTGCACACTTTCTTCAGTGAATTATTCCCACAACATAGAAGCCTAATCTAGAATTACTACCTAGCAAAAAATACTGCCTATTGATCCAGCTACCATCCCATTCGCAGCTAGCAGCCCTGTTCTTAAACGTCCACTCTCCCTGATGTGCTCATAAAAGACTCATTCGTCCTTCAGATCTGGCCTCAAACATCATCTTTTCACAGAAATCTTCCCTGGCAGCCTAACTTTGTAGTCACTCTCCCCATTTATTCTTGATCTTTTTATCCTGTTTGTTTCCATAATTTGTAACTCTGTATTTATTTGCTTACTTTGTTGTTGCCTGTTCTTGCTATTTCTTTCACCTCTCTGCATAATTCACCAAACAATATCTAGCATTTATCAGAGTGTTTGTCACCTGATAGCACGAAATGATTACTTGTTGAATAACCCATTGCTTTTTGTAGTCATATAAGTGGTTTTATTTTGTTTGTTTGTTTGTTTGTTTTTGAGTAAAGATAGATTGCCCTGAGAAGACATGAGGGAACAAAAAGTGTGGAATAAGAGATAGCACCACTGGGCCAACAGGTGGCATGGTGGTTGGGATGCCCGACTTCTCCCTGGTCAACAACAGTTCAAGTCCTAGACCTGGCGGTTTCTCTCTCACTTTCCTGCTCTCTCTCTCTAGTGAGCATATATGCCCTGTAGCAAATTAAAAAACAGTAATAATGATATATAAAGTTAAATAAATAATTCTTTAAAAAGGAAAAAAATAGCGCCACTTTGGGATAAAATTTCACTTCAAAGTCAGCAACAGCTCAAGACAGTCAGGAGCATTCCTGAGACCATTATGCTATTATCTACTTTAGCCTACTCTGGCGTGTTAACATCTCTACTTACTGACCTTTTGCATAAGAATAAAATAGAAAGTGACTGGGAACCATGAATAACTGAAGTTTGACATTTAAAAATTCATCCTTAGAGGAAATAATATCCTGGTTATCTTTGATTGTGCTAAAAGATTCTTTTATAACATAGCATTTTCTTTGGCTATGTAACACATTGGCAATGAAAGCATGAGGTTTAAAATTAAAACTCTATAAAAAGGTAAAAGATATACCATGAAATATTTTATAATTACAACTGCCACTATCTTTATTGTTTCCCATAGTAAATTGTATTTATTAAAGCTGTAAAGATTCCTCTGGTTATCTATTTGGATAAATACAAGCAAATGCACATATAGAGTTAGATATCCTTTCTTATTCAAAATATAATACCTCATATACACTATTTAATGTCTTATAATTTTCACTTAATACATACTGGAGAGCTATAGAGATTATTCTCATTTTTTCACACTGGCATAGTATTTCAGCATGTGACTATGTTAAAGTTTATTTAACCAGCAACCTATAAATGAATATTTAGATTTTTTTCATTTTTTTAAGGAATGATTCTAAAAAAAAGGGGGGCAAGAAAATGATACATACATATGGATGTATGTGTATGTGTATATATGTATAGATAGATAGATATAGATAGATGGTTTTATTGGGATTACATTGAATGTGTAAATTAACTCAGAAATAATATATTGAGTTCTTAGAAATGTTGAGTCTTTCTATCTAGAACTTGGTAAGTATTTACATTTGTTCAAGTCTACATTGTGTATTTACATGAGTTTTAAGGTTTTTCTCCTATCAGATGCCTACATTTTTTGTTAATTTTCCATAAATATTTTATAATTATAAACATAGTTTTTATCCTTCTAATATTTTCTGTCTGGTTGTCATTTGTATATTAAAAAGCAAAAAAAGGAGGGAATAACTTAATTTTATCTAATTCACCTAAAATAATAAGTTCTTTTGTTGCCGTTCGTAATTGATTCTCTTGCAGTTGTGGCTAAATACTCATATGCAAATGATAGATTTACCTCTTTCTAACTTTATCTGTTCCTTCTTTCCTTCCATTCCTTCCTCCCTTTCTTCTTTCTTTCCTTATTTCTAGTTCATGATAGCGTGCATACTCACATGAGAGAGAAAGAGAGGCACCTTTCGCAGTGTTCAGTCATTCTGTGATCCCCTTTCTCCAACTTGCCAGAATCCTGGCATGTACACATATGCCCAACTTGTTCATACCAACTAGGCCAGGAATCTGCACCTCCGTTGCCATGTGGCTTCCAGCTCTGCAGTCTGGTACACTGCTGACTGCTCCACAGAGAGTGGGCCTCCAATGTCTACTTTACAAATTCATTAGTTAGTACTCCTTGTGTGATAATAAATAGTGAGGAAGGCTTAAAAGACATACTATAAACCTAACTTAGACTGAAATGGTTCTGGAGATTGCCAATAACTAACATACCTGTATATAATTATCACAGAGGTGAGTCTCAGCAAGGGTAGAATGCATTGTGATAAAAAGCAACCTTAAAGTCAGAAGGCGGTTCCACAGCAGTAAAATGTGATGCTCTGTGAAGCAATTCACATGAGAAGGGGTCTTGGTTCAAGTCTGGAAACCTCACTGAGTACACCAGACACAAGATCTGGCTGAAGGCTGGAGGTGCATCATGGAGCTGAAATCCTATTAGAGGTTCTGTCTCTCTTTCATGAAAAAAATAAGTGGACTTTAAGAAAAAAAATACAAAACAGAAAGTCCCAGTTCAGTGATATGAACAAATTTTCTTCTACCTGTTTAATTATGTTCTTTGGGTTCTATCTACCCTTTCTTAGTTTTTGTTCACTTCATCTATCTTGGGCAGAAAGTGGTAAACTGAAGCCCCCTGCAGGTACTAGGTACTATCTTATTTCTGCACACATTTCCAAAAAACTCTGCTTTATTATTGTTGCTACCATTTATATATGTATATATATATTCCTATAATTATCATTTTATCACCCTCCCTTAACATTATAAATTTTCTTCTTTATTTTGTTTAGCTTATAGGCCAAAACCCAACTTTGATACTAAGGCTACAAGCCCTACATTAGGCTATTTATCATTGTTGACCATTTTTAGCCAGTTTCTCTGTTGCCCTTGAATCATACAAACTCAAGTCTTCTTCCAGTACAGGAAATATTTCTTAAATTATATATTTTTTAAATTTTGTTTTCAACTTTATTGTTTTGGTTTTCTATAGAAAAAATTTACTGACGTATGTATTTCATCTCTCGTCTTTTTTAATTTTGTTATAGGACATGTGTACTCACCAGTGAGAGACAGAAGGACAAAGACAAGAAATAAAGGAAAGTGAGAAAGCACCCCCCATCCCCCACCCCCGTGATCATGCCACAATCTCTTTTCCTCCATTTTCTTCTTGAGATTTTGGGCATGCAGGGATATGCATCTGGCCTGTTTTTCTAGCTTCCAGGTCTAGGGCTCAAACTGTGCAGTTGGCCATGTGGGATCCAGACTCCTCAACCACCATACCACTAGGCTGGCCCTTACCTCCCTTTTATTCATAAGTCTCTTTCTTTCTTCCATAAAGAGAGAGAGAAATAAGGAGAGAGAAACAAGAATGCACCCCAATAGGGTCCTGATTCCATGACCTCCATCCCCATTCTTCTGTCAGCTCTCATGATAGGTGTACACATATCTAACATACTCACGGATTTCTCTGCACTTGAACTGGAGGCCTTCTTATGTGGATTGCCTCACAGAGCATCATGCATCACCACTGTGCCACTGTCTGGGCCTCAGAGCTCCTTGGGCTGTCTTCCATAGTCTCCATTTTTCTTCATGATTATTCTTAAATTTCTTTATTTTTATTTCACTTTTCCAGTTTCTATCCTCTTTTATTCTCTGTGGTGTCTGGTCTCACATGTGCTAATACATATTCTTCATTTCTGAAATAATTGTATCTTAGTCATCTTCTTCTTTACTGAAATCAACCAGTAACTACTTCACCTCTTCCCATTTTTGACACCTTTCATCTAAGTAGCACTTTCTCGATTTCTTCTATCTCTGTTTTATAGTTTTCTTTTATTACAATAATTTCTGAGCATTATTTTAATATTAGGTTGTCAGTTTCAATTGCTTTTTTGGATATTTTTTTCTTGTTGATTTTTCTTCATTTTTAGAAATGTTTCTAATTATTTTTTTTTCTTTTAGTGTCTTTGTATATGTGCTATGCCTATTCTTTGCTTGGTACCCATATTGAATAATCTGGCTTTTTCAGGACTTGGTAATAGCCACAGTTGGTTGGAGGGACAGAGGAGGATGAAAGACAAATGCATTCTTTGAGCCTCTATAAGTCAGAGACACCACTTTTGTTATTACCAAGACATGTCTCTTAAAATATAGCATCTCTTTCTCCCCAAATCTCACTTAATTCTAGGTCTTATTCAGCCATTTCTTCACTTGCCTGATTCCTTTACCAGCTGCCAACTCTGATGACCACAGGCCTTGCTTCCAATACCATCTATTGAACTACTTACGATGTATTAACTTGTTCCTGCAGCAGCATTCTGAGACCTGCCTCTGTGCCCTCCTGAGCATTTTCTTGGGCTCTCACTCTGCCCCTTCTCCATCTTGTTCTTCCTGATCTCAGCCTAGCTCCCAGCCATTCCTGCATTGGGTGGAGTTCTTTTTGTTGTAGTTTTTTCTGAATCTACATCCACTGGGCCCTGAGCCTACTCATACCCTCTCACTATTGTCTCAGTGTTCTACTAGGTGGCTCACATGCTCTGCTGATCTCAGATACTTCAGTTTACCGATATTTTTCTGCTTCCTTGTTTCCGTGAATATAGAACTTATGGCTATTTTTGTACATTCTCTTGTTGTTCTATTTTCCAGCAGGAAACATAGAAATATTCAGAATTAAATGGCTGCTGTTTTCCTGCAGAAAGCCCTATGGGAAAGGTTCTTTGTTGCCATCAGGCTTGTCTCAAGCATTGGCAGCTCCAGCAGCAAAAGTGCACATGTTGATCAGCGCACCACAGGCCAAAACCTTTATAGGTTAGAACTCACACTAACAAATCAGTAAGTACAGCATGTTCTGTTCTCCTTCCTCACCAAATACACCTTCAGGATGATGGGCCACATGTACATCCTGAATTATCAGACTCTGCTGAATCCCACTCCTATCCTCATCCTTCTGCCCACCTTCCTTCTCTTACCACCTCCCAGGGAAGGCTTTGTGAGCACCTTAAGAGGGCACCAGGTCAGACGGTCCCACCATATCATCTACAATCAGTTGCCACCTGGCTAGTCTGCAGACCTGAAGGTAACCCAGCAGCAAAACAGCCCACCCTTGGGCTGTGGCCATCAGAGTTGGCAGCTGGTAAAGGAATCAGGCAAGTGAAGAAATGGCTGAATAAGACCTAGAATGTGGAGGCCCTGGGCACTGAGTTGTGTGCCCTGGTTCCTGAAACCTTGTTTTACAAATCGGCTGGGAACAGTTTCCCTTGGCTGTGTGAACTTATTACCCTGTGGAAAAGATTTCTGGCCAAGGAGGGCCAGAAGATGGCTGTCAAAATGTGGACACTAGACCAGCAGGTGGCACAGTGGTTAAGGCACTGAATCCCACACGACTGCCCAGACAGTGAGTCCCAGACCTTGCAGCTTGAAAAATCACCAGGCATGTGAGTGTGCCCAAAACCCTAAGAGGAGAATGGAGAAAAAGGGAAAAGGGAGTGGCTATCCTTCCTAGCGGGTGTTTATTCACTTTTCCTTTCGGTCTTTCCGATAAGCACATGCATCCTATGGCAAGAACTGAAAATAAAAAATGGATACCATTTTTTCCTAGTGCTGTTTGTTTTTACCATTACTATTTGTCATTTAAAAAAAAAAAAAAAGATTTTTAAGGGGAAGGATTTAAATGGATCAACAATCAACACTTTTTTTTTTTTTTTTTTTTTTTTTTTTTAGAGAGAGATTCCCTATAGGGCACCAATGCTCACCGGAGAGACAGAGAGACAGAAAGGGAGAAATCACACCCCTCCCAGGGGAGATGGCCACACTGAAATCCTTTCTCCTCCATTCTCCTCTCAGGATTTTGGGGACACGCGCACATGTACCCGGTGTGAGTTTTAAGCTGCTGAGTCCAGGACTTGAACTGCAGTTGCCTACGTGGGAGTCCAGCAATATAACCATTATGCCATCTGCTGGTCCCATAAATCCACACTGTTTGTTTATGTTAGAATATCTTTTACAGCTTGTATGTGTGTGTGTCTGTATGTGTGTGTGTGTAGGCTTCAGTGGATATTTCAAAAAGAAAATTTATGATAGAGCACATGCACAGGCCTGAGATAGAAAGAGAGAGAGAGGCGTAACCTCAGCAGAATCTGTCAAGCTGCGATCCACTTCCTCTATCCTCCACTCTTCAGATCCTGGGCACACACATATGTCCAGCTAACTGGGCCAGAGATTCGAACCACAGTCACCATGTAGGGTCTAGCTGCTCTTGAGCAGTACATTACTACTGTACCATGGAGTCAGCCCTATCTTACAGTTTTTCTATGGTAAACCTAAAATCTAAGGGAGTGGAAAGTAGAGTTAGAGATCATTTCATTTTCTTCTTTGTTCTTTACTGTAGTCTATGAGGTTTGTACTCTCAATGTATACTCTTTTCATAATCAGAAAAGAAATGTATTTAAAATATAAAAAGGAAGCCTTTGAAATAGCAAACCTCAGGAAAGAAAATCTAATACTAATATTTATAGAGGAGAAAGAGTTTCCATCTTTCTCTGAGTCCAGAGCATGTTTTCCAAATATTTTTCTCTTTAATTCCAATGCACATACACACACGCACACATGCAAATGTTTTCAGATCTTAAGAAATGAATATTAGTCAAAATGTTCTCTTGCCAAGACTGATTTGGCTTTAGTTCTTCGGACACAGCCGTGAGATGTGCATACGTCTGTGCCTGGACAGCTGCAGCTATGGCACTTCTGCACTGTCCTCTCTGAAGTGCAGGTCCATGATCAGCACACAGAAAACCCTGGGTGGCTAACTGTTCCCCTGGAGCCTTCTTCCACTTGCGAGGGTACCTCCATACTCAGCTCTGTTCCAGTGGGCCTGAAGTATGTTCCAGACAGAAAGCACAATAAATAAGAATGCCAGTGTCAGTAGAGCATTAGGTCTAGAATTTCCCACTGTTAGTTCCAAAGTAGACAGTTTTCCAGGACATTTAGCCCTCTGTGTCTATGGGTCCTGCTTTCACAGAATCAAACCAGCCATGAATTCAAAATCATACTCAGGGGGAGGCACTAAAAAATCACAATACAATGGACCAGCCCTGTAGCCTGGTAGTTGGGGGAGCCAGATCCACATGCCTGGCCACCTAGTTTGAATTGCAGCTCCAGCAGTTAGAAAATCATACCTGTTGCAAGTGTGTATGTGCCCCAAATTCCAACAGGGTGGAGAAATGGAGGAGAACAGATTACAATGTGACCTGACACATAGGGGGGTGCTTCTCCCCCACTTTTTCTCTCTTTCTGGTGAATGCATGTGCACTCTGATAAATTTTTTAAAATAATAATAACATAAAACAATACAGAAAAACTATTTAGGTAGCATTTACATTCTATTAGGTATGGTCAGTAATCTAGAGATGACAGTATATGAGAGGCAGTAGAAAGGTTGTATGCAATATATGCTATTTTATAGAAGGGACTGAAACATTCTGAATTTGGTGGTGGTTGTGAGGATGAGGGTTCCTGCACCCAATCCATCTCAGATACTGAGGGAAGACTATAACTGATTCATGTTCATTAGTCCCTTGGGTCCCAGGATCCTCCTTTTGAAAAGCTTAAAATTTTTCCTCACTCCACCCTTAAGATGATAATGTGTATAGTAATACCTTTGACAGGTCTAATATACAATGTGTTCATGTTGGGAAAATTTTTATGCTATAAAGATGTCTAGTGATTGAATGTAAACAAAATAAATAAGAAAATAATAGAATTTTTAAAAAAATTCTTAATTGGTTAAAAGTATTAGTATTATTGAATTTTTATTTTTTTAACTCCCAATATTTGTTCATAATACAAACAAGCCTTCTTCTGTCTCTAATATTAAATCTGACTAGAGTAATATTTCAATTCTTTTTTTTTCTTGGCTAAGAACAATTAATAGCAGTAGGACACCAATTTAATTCAAATTCATATTTCTCAATTTCTCTAATTCACCACATGTTCTTCATCTGTAATTAAAATTTCTTAAGTTCTTTGGGGACTCATTAGCAAAAGAGCTAGATGAGAATATCTATGGTTTTAAATAATTCGTATAGGCCTTGTATGGTAAAGTTCTGGCAAGGTGGTCATTTCTCCCTTCTGTAAAGAGCACCTCCATATTTTAAGTTTCTTTCTTTCTTTCAAGAGATTGAGAGAGAACAGGAAGAGGTAGGTACCCCCAGTGGGATCTTCACACCCTGATTGACCCACAGCTTCAGCCTGCACCAATCATGGGAATGCACAGGATACAAATCGAACACCAGGACCAGCAGAGGGCATAATGGTTACATCACTGGACTCCCATGTAGTCAAACACAGTTCGAGTCCCAGACCTGGCAGTTTAAAACTCACCCGGGCATGTGTGTGTACCCAAAATCTCTAGAGGAAAATGGAGGAGAAGGGATTGCAGTGTGGCCATCCTCCCCGCCACTGCCCACCGCTCCCCGCCCACCCCTTGGGAGGGTGATTACTCACTTTCTGTTTCATTGTCTTTCTGGCTAGCACACAAGCCCTAAAGCAAAAATCTCTCTTAAACAAACAAACAAGGAAACAAAAAACCAGCACCTTGCCATGTGGGTTCAGCATTGCAGGATGTTGTGTTACCACTGGTTGGCTCAGCAACGCCATACTTAACACTGTACCCTGTGGTCTGCAGCTTTATTTCACCAATAGTAAGACAGCACAGTCATTCTCATGACCAGATGGTTTCTAAGTATCCCACAGGTGTGTCTTCTACTCTGCTAAGTACTCTGCAAAGCATTTTGAAAGTTCATTTTACATATTAGTGTATTTTGCGTGTATTCTCCATAGTTCTTTCAGAAAATGAATCTTAGTTTTATATTTTTTTTTACTTTTTTTGCTTGATATGGTTTTTAAATACACATTATTTGAAAATTGACAGGATTATTTGAGTAAAACAAAAATAAATAAACATCAGGAAAGAAGGAAAGGAAAGAATCTGTAATTCAACAAAGATAATCATTGTTACTATCCTCGTTTTTGTACACAATGAAAAAATGGGAGGTTTTTTCCTTTCTCCTTTCCAAATACACTGCTACATAATGGAAGCCTCTCCAAGGATAACCCTATTCACGAGCAAATATTGTAGTGTTTCGTTTCTAAATATAGAATCTAGAATCTGAAAATTTACCGGGGTGACATCATACAAACCGATACCAAAACCTCTATGCCATATTCATGAAAGTGCTCATTTCTGTGTTTGAAGATGTGTGGGTCTTATCTTTTTATACCATGTTTTGCCTGAATTTTGTTTCTCCTTTTTACACGATCCAGCCAGCCATACTGCCTGTGTAAATACAACTCAGGCTTTTTTTTTTTCCTTTTGATACTCAGAAATCCATCTTCAACATTTTTGATCAGTGTGCAGTGCATTAAATACTACAGCAGATGGTGCTTTTTGATGATGTGTTTCTACATGAAGCAACATTTTGTCTTGTATGCTGCATTATCAAAAAATCAAACATGTAATTATGCAAATATGTATGCCTTTATAATAATCAAGTTTTATTGTAAATGGTTGATGCACATCAATTTGATCCTGTAGTGCTGTTTTAAGTGCGGTTTAAGTGGCTTTTCAGTGTACCCAGAGGCAACACAAATGCATCTCTGGAATATTAATAAAATCCTGAATCTTTGAGACCCCAACTGGAATCTCATTGCTCGTACTGATTGAAACGAAATGCTAATCCTTTCCTTTAAAAAAATCCCCTTTGTTATTTAAAACACTGATATTAGTATGATATGAAGGGCCATTTTATTTTAAATTGTATTTTAATGTAGTTGTTAAAATAATGCCTAATCATACTATATTCAGTCTTCACAATGTAAATTTGATGAGACATGAATCCAATCATTTTGCAACAATGAGTGCAGTCATGTATTTTAACCAGTCCGGTTTTTCTAATTCCATAAATTTCTACTGCCAGTGGCTGTTTACAGGTTTCCCTTTTGGATGCATTAGCTGTCCTTTGTGGGGACATGTATTGTGAATATTCATTCCAGAAACAATGGACTTCTTAAAAAGAAGAAGAAGAAAAAGAAGAGGGGGGATCTGTTAAGTTGGATTCCTGGGAGCGTTCTTAAGCAGGATTATAACATAGTGGCATTTTTTCTTGAACTGAAACTGAGTTTCATACTTTGGATTCTTTCATTAGTGCATAATACTGCCCACCCGTCTCTCCCCAAATACAAACACCCTCACACATTCTGTTGTGGTTAAACTAAACAGATGGACTGTGGGTACAGATAATCTATGATTGTAAATTATTTTTGCTTGTTTGTTCCTCTTGAAGAGAAGTAAAAGGATGAAAAAGGCAGAATACAAAAGGAAGCGCAATGTCGCTTTAAAGGGAAGAAAATAACCACGTAATTTCCTTTTTCTATTTCCAGTTCTCCTGCTCTTTATATTTACTTTGTTTATTGGGTTTGCAATAATTATGGGTTGTGTTTTCAGTGGGCACTACTCCCTCTCAAAATGCAACATGCACTTGTTGTGCTTTGCTCTCATGCCCAGCTTCCCCTACGCTGGCCTTCATCATACCAAAGAGCATTCTTTCTTGCGAAAATGTGGATTCATTTGATGTTTCCTTTCTTTCTCACCTATTGTTCATATGCTGCTATTAAATCTCAGGCTCTTTTTATTTGTCTGGAGCACAGCTCTCTGATCCACAGTCCCCAGTACACCACGGCCCATATTCACTGTGTCATCCTTGTTTCAGTCACTTAGAATGGTCACTTGTTTGTTGTCCTATCTGTGGTGTTCATTGCTTTTGTAGAAAGTTCCTTTTTTTCATCTCCTTCAAATTTAATTTTTATATCTCCATTTACCCCTTTGTCTGACTCATCAAGATGAAGATACATAGATTTCTTGATCTATCAGTAGGTAATAGGGTTTCTTTGGCAGGGGTGGAAGGTATGATGAACTGAAGGGTCTTTGATTGCTTAGATATCCGACTATTGTATAATCACATGTCAAAATGAAACCACAAGGATCTATGTCAGAGTAGTTAACAATAATTTTAATGCACGGTCACTTCCTGAGAACCCATAAGAATTTAAAACTTCTCTGTAATTACCTTCATAGATATCAATTATCGATGTGCATTTTACTTCTGTAGGCCACATTGGTGCTATTCTTGATGGTTGAAATTTGGCTGATTGGATAAGCCATTAAAAAATGCTGTGGGTTTTGTTACTTGTTCCTGTAGTGGGAGTTTCACTGTAAATGGCATGATCCCGGGGCTGTTTAAATCACACACACACAGAGACATCTACATTAATGTAGCTGTTAAATAATGTTAGTGGCCAACCGTAAAGGTCAAGGCAAGCTCTGGACGGTTTTCAGATTCCATTCTATGTGGTTTCCTTCTCTGTCCATTAATTAGAGCTCTAAGGATGGCTCCTGGAATCAAGAGGAACTGAACCTGAATTTATCTTTGCATCCCATTAGATCAGTGACTTTACTAATTACCATGTTGGAAGTGGGTTAGGGCTGACCTAAAGATTCCTAGAAAAACTAGATCCTCAAATTATGTTAGAATAAAAAGTTATTTTATTTTGACTTCATAACCTTATAAGGTACATTATAACCTTATAAGAACAAGACCAACTAGGTTGTTACCTTTTTCCTTAATTGCTGCCTTTGTTTTTGTAAGAAGGGTTTCACGTATGATTTGAAACATGTGTAGATGTTTCCATCAGTCCTCTTAATCTTTACCAGGAAAATCAATAGTATCCCTGGCCTTTTGATTGCTTTTTAAATATGCAAATATAATGCAATCTCTTTTTTTTTTAGCCTTTGAATTTAACTTTAGATGACATGACATTTCAAGCTCAGTTTAGAGATAAAAACACGACAGTAACATACACAACTGTAGCCCTGATTTTAATAGAGTAACAAGAAATGTAGTCACATATCCTGCTTAAGTTTCCCCAGCAGAAATTGCTTCTGCATCAGAGCCTATTACAAATGCAATTCACTAAGGTCTTATGGGTGACAAAGCTTTAATTAGCATCACATTGTTTTCTAATGTGATTTTGCACTTGTAAAAACAGGATTAGAAATCAAAATATACTTTTATAAATGCCAATTTTAATTGCATTACTGATGGTGTGCAAGTCTTTAAGCACCCGACTCAGTGTCTCACATAATACCTCTCTATTTCGTGGATTAAATGTGAAACATAAAGAAAAGATGGCATATATTGTCTAATAAAACACCTTGAAGTCAGAAGAGGAAATACAGTCACTTACGGTGTACAATACTTCATCCAACAGCATCACCTTTTGAAGCCTGCCTCCCCACAGCAGTTAAGCTCATAAAATAGGCAATACTTAGAAAGTGTCCGCTGTTTTATTCCACAGTAGGTAAATTAGAGCAACAGTGCCCGATGGGAATGTCTGCTTGCAGACAAGCCTTGGGACACGCTAACTTCATTCTAGGTCCTCAGTGAAAAGCTATCTGCATTTTTTTCCATTTAACCTTCTTGCCATCTCCTTATAGCTTTTGTATTTTGGGTTGTGTGTGATCTTCCCTCCTATGGAAGGAGCCATTGAAAGAAGGGGCCATCTTTTGTTCAGGAAATTTTTTCTTGAAGATAGTGAATAGCAGACTTAGACCTTGAAGTAAATATTTGCTTTATGAAAATCACAGAATTTCATCATTACATTATATCTCTATTCTAGGTGCTTTAAAGACTTGTGCTCACTCACCTGCAGCAGACACTTCCCATAGGTAAGCAACAACTTTTCTTCACCTTTTACACAGAGGTGGATCCAGTGACACAGTGGGGGTTAAGCAATTTATCAAAGGTTAGCCAACATTTCAGTGGGAAAAATAAGACCAAAGTGTGTATTTCTATTTCCCAGATTGCAGCTATAATGACTAGACCTGAAAAAGATAAAAACTGGATACCATAGGAAGGAATTTTGTTTTGTTTTGTTTTGTTTTAAATATCTGTTTTGTTTTTTTGGATGAAGTAAATAAATAGCACATTTAAGCTTTGGTTATTTAAAAAAGGGTAGGGACCAGCAGTTAGCATAATGGCTATGTCGCTGGACTCCCACGTAGTCTACCGAGGTTCTATTCCTGGACCCGGTGGCTTAAACTCACACGGAGCGCGTGTAAATGCATGCCCAAGATCCCGAGAGGAGAATGGAGGAGAAGGGATTGCGGTGTGGCCATCCCCCTGGGGGGTGATTTCTCACTTTCTGTCTCTCTGTCTCTCTTCCTGGTGAACGCAGGTGCCCTGTAACGAAAAACCTCTCAAAAAAAAAAAGGTTGGAAATGAAATTATTTTAGTGGAAAGTGAGTTTTAATTTTGAAGTGTTGTAGTACTGAAGTTTCAGTACTACAAATGAAATGATTATTTGGAGAACTGATTCTCATTCTATAGCAGCTCTCTATAGTCACAGCTATTTCTGTAAAACTGTGTTTGTGTCCGCGTAGTTGTTTGCTTAAATCAGTAGGAAGGAAAGACGTTTTATATTCCAATGTAAATGTAATTATGTCATTTGAGTTTTAAAACTTAAAATTTTTATATATTTGCTGTAGCTTTTTATTTAAATTTTTTTTTCTTATAAACAGCAAGAGTACAAGAACAGTATAATGATTTCAATTGTTTTTAAATCTTGTTTTCTGGGAGGAAGACAACCTTACTGCCAGGTCAATGTAAATTTTTAAGTTATTTTGTTTCTCTTTAATTGCTTCTTAATTTCTTATTGATCCACTAACTAAAGGATTATTGTTTGATTCACTGAGTGAGCTGGCGAGATTGGGTGAAATTAAATCAGTTGACCCAGCTTGAAAAAAAATGCTTGAAATTGGGCTGTGCAATTTTAATAGCTCTATGCACTCAATAAGGCAAAGTGAGAAAGGACAGCACATCTGGAAAATTCTATAACATGCCTCCTGTTTTGGTTCATTATCACACATTTGCTGTACCCATTAGGCAGAGGGACTTGCAGGACAAATCTGGTTTTGTAGGAGAAACTCAATAGGGCTCAGTTACCTAGGTTTTCTTTTATTTTGTTCTTAGATTATGATATGGAAAGAACAAAGAAATCCTGTCATTAATCTGCTTTAGATACCTGGTCCAACTTTAACCCATTCTTTTCCATGTCAATTTTGAGGTTGACCTCAGTCGCCTCCTTTCTGTTCTTTCTCTCGCTGCTTTCCATGCTCAGTCTTATCTTTGTGCCCTCATTTCGATTGTTTCTCTCACTTATATTTCGTTCAACTAATGCAGCAAGCACCTACCTCTTTCCTGCCTGGCTAAAAACCTTAGACACTTTCAAATATAGGTTCAAGTCCTATGGCCTCTAATGAGCCCATTCTGACCCACAGTTACTACGGTCCCTGTAATCTGCTATTGCTCTTGTGCCATCTCGTGCAGCTGAATACCTCGTGAAGTCTGGATGGTTATCCAGTTGTTTCTTGCACATCTACTTTTTATATGCTCCATTTTAGTAGGTCCTGTGTTTCTATATCTCTTTGTGTCACCTTCTGCCTACTTGGTATAAAATAGTTCTTATTACAAAGGCAGATGGAAAAGCAGGGACTGGTATGAACATCGTTAGATAGAGGCAATGAGTTAGAGAGGCCAAGTCCTGAAAAGGAAGGCATTCCAGGAGGATAAAGAGCAACTATCCAGGACCCAAGCTAAAAGTATGTGAGGAGAGGGACCAGCAGTTGGCATAATGGCTGTGTCACTGGACTCCCATGTAGTTGACCGCGGTTCGAGTTCTGGACCCCATGGCTTAAACTCAAGCTGGGTATGTGTGTGTGTGTGCCCAAGATCCCAAGAGGAGAATGGAGGAGAAGGGACTGCAGTGTGGCCAACCCCCGTGGGGGATGATTTCTTGCTTTCTGTCTCTCTGTCTCTCTCTGTCTTTCTGGTGATCGGACATGCCCTAGCCAAAAACCTCTCCAAAAAAAAAAAAAAAAAAAGTACATGAGGAGAGTCAGGATCTAGAGACATTCTGCATCTAAAAAATAAATGGGTTTAAGTATTTAGGTATGCCTGGACTCTCTATGGTGATCAGCAGTTGAAGACCAATCTCCACACTCATCTCAGAGTATGGGAAAGTCTCTACAGCTATTTAGAATCAAATGGGAACATCCGCAAGGCATGGGAAAGTGAGGAACCAGGAGCCTGACAGTTCTTGACAGATACATAAATAGTGCTTAATAAATGCTTTCTCGTTAATTAAGTCCATTCAAAAGAGCACTAATGAGGCTCTTCTACCCCTGGATGCTAGCTCAAGCTATGACAAGTGGATAATATTCAAGTAAAAATCTACTAGCATGAATTTCCCTGAAGTCTAGCTAAAGATTTTTCTACCTGCCAAGTTTTAAGACATTGCATACCAAGGACAACTGACTATTTTCGGGGAAAGGAATCAAAATTTTACTTGAATCTTCTTTTAACAGATTATCTCAGCTTATATATATATATATATATATATATATATATATATATATATATGAGCACCCCATGCAACTTTGCACATAATATATCTCTATTTGGAGATATGATCTTCATGTATTATAATTATATATAGATACATATATATATATGTATTTTATTCATGATAGAGAGCACATGCACATGCAAGAAAGAGAGAAAGGAGATACCTATGGAATGGTCTCATCACACTTCTATCTCCTTCCCCAGCCTTCCAGTTTGTCAGAATAATCTTGGGAACTCACACACAAGTTGGGCATGTTTTCAAGCTGACTGGTACATCAGATCTCTTTTAATTGTCAGAATTCTCTTCACAAACAACCCTCAGCTATCTTCTTTTGAGGACTGGAAGTATATTCTGGTAGCCTCAGGCAGCTCATAGTCACAATAAGGAAGTGCCTCTTTATTACTTTCATGAGCTATGGCCCAGTTGGTGTATTTTGGGCCCCTCCAATGCCTTCCATCCAAGTATTCTGGAGCGTTCCTCCTGACGCCTGTGTGGCAACCATCTCACACGTGTCACCCAATGTGGAACTTTCACCAATGCAACTGACATGCTAAGACCTCTGGCTCTGACATGAAGACAAGTTTTGGGGCTCCTTTTTTCCTCACCCATGAGAATAATGGTAGATGTAAGTACAGATGCTCCTTGACTCACAATGAGGTTATGTCCTGATCGACTCATCATAGGTTGAAAATATCATGAGTTGGGACCAGCAGTTAGCATAATGGCTGTGTCGCTGGACTCCCATGTAGTCGACCATGGTTCGCATCCCGGACCCGGTGGCTTAAAACTCACGCCGGGCGCGTGTGCGTGCGTGCCCAAGATCCCGAGAGGAGAATGGAGGAGAAGGGATTGCAGCATGGCCATCCCCCCTGGGGGGTGATTTCTCGCTTTCTGTCTCTCCGTCTCTGTCTGTCTGGCGAGCGCACGCACCCTATAGCAAAAACCTCTCCAAAAAAAAAAAAAGAAAAGAAAATATCATGAGTTAATAATGCATTTAACACACTTAACCTACCAAATATCAGTGCCTAGCCTTGCGTACCTTAAATGTGCTCAGGCATTTACTTTAACCAACAGTTGGGTGACATTGTCTAAGGCAAAGCTTGTTTTACTATAAAATTTTGAATATTTTATGTCTTTGTTAAATACTATTCTAAAATAAAAAAACAGAATGGTTGTATGAGTACATGAGATAAGGATTCTACTGAATGTGTATCACTTTTGCGTCACCCTAAAGTTGAAAAATCATTAAACTGAGCCATCAATACATTGGGAAACATCTGTAGTAAAAGAATATTAACGTGGTTGCTAAGAGACCTCAGTTTTAATTCTCCCTCTGTTGCCAGTTTTCCACTGGGTTTTGAACATGTTGCTGCTTCTTCAGTAACCTCTCTGGGCCTCACTTTTCTTACTTGTAGGACAGGTAGTCAAATCTGTGTTGACTAAGATTCCATGTATTAGACAGTATGCTTTTCATTCAGGAGCAAATCCAAAATGTCAGGTATTATACAGTTTATGTAAATATGTTAATTCCTGGGGACAAATTCAAGTGCAAATGTTGTAGATCCAAAGCAACCTTATAAAGTACTTGATATGTCTTCATAATTTTGTGACAGTTTTAAATTGAATAGACCCTTTTTCTCATATATCAATATTTAAGTGATCTGTTGTCTAGATTCCTCCATCATGGGGCACTCATTTTTGCCTATTTCACTTTTCATGGATTGAGATTATGCCTAGTAAGTTTTAATTATTATTCTCAGAACTTAAAGATAGTATAGACTCATAGTTAATATTTGGGAGTACCTTTTATGTGTCAAGCAGTATTCTGAATGCTTTAAATCTGTTCATCTCTTTGGTCCTGAAAACAACTCATTACACAAATTTCTACTATTGTCTCCATCTCCCGACCAGGGTATGGAGGCAGATCGACCTTAAAATCTTTGCTGAGGGAACCAGCAGTTAGCGTAATGGCTATGTCGCTGGACTCCCACGTAGTCGACCTCGGTTTGCGTCCCGGACCCGGTGACTTAAAACTCATGCCAGGCACGTGTGCGTGCGTGCCCAAGATCCCGAGAGGAGAATGGAGGAGAAGGGATTGTGGTGTGACCATCCCCCCGGGGGTGATTTCTCGCTTTCTGTCTCTATGTCTCTCTCTGTCTGTCTGGTGAGTGCACGCACCCTATAATGAAAAAAAAAAAAAAAAAAAAAAAAAAAAAAACCTCTCCAAAAAAAAAAATCTTTGCTGAGATCACCTAGGTAGAAGTCAAGGATTTTCAGTTGAAAACCAGGTAACATACGTTCAACCTCCGTGATTATTAGTTGTTAATCATATTGAATCATATTGTTTGAAGTGCCCAAAGAGAAAGTACAACCTTGACTAATATTTCCAGGGTAGGTGGAAACTTTTCACATGAACTGTATCACTACAATTTACTTGTTGAGTAGCTGTCAACACTACAAAACAGTTGGTTAAATTTTTTTGCAATGCATACCAACCAGCAGGAACTCTGAATATAGATGCTGATGCTCTGAGGATGCCACTCCATTTGGAATGCGAAGGAATAAGCCCTAACAATCAACAGGGACACAGAACATCCCCACATCAAAGAGGTGAAGTTAGTCACAAGTGACAATCCAGTGTTAAATAATTAAATTGTTTTAGCTGTTAACTGTAAGTGAATGTTGTTTTTAATTGCACTTTAATAATGCCATGCCCTTTATAACCAAAATTAATGTTTTCTGTCGCTCTGTTTTTGAAGTATGTGTCAGTTTAATTAAACTATTAATGGTAGACAGATTTTAAGTACTTTATATTCTTCATTAAATTGTATCTGTTCAACAAGCATAAGCAGGAAGATGGAGTCAGTGAGGGGCAGATTTACGTCCTGCCTGATAAATCACTCCTCATCAAATAAGATGATGTCTTGTGTTTGTTTTGGTGCTCACTCCCCAAGATACACAAATCCACTTCCGGGTTATCATATTCACTGAGTTCATTTAAAATGAAAGGTGACTGCTTGTTTGAAAAAATGGAGACTGAGCAAGAAGATTTTCCGAGTTTTTGTGAAACAGACAACCGAACTGCAGAACCTGAAGGAGTGTGGTGGTAACGGCTTCAGTTCATCTGAAAACTTGCGTCTTTCTGCTGTCCAACTCTTGACAATTCAGAGCAGAGAACCCGCTAGAGGCATCAGCTTCCCCACCTTTATCCTTCCTAGATTGCCTGCCTAATTATAGCTGAGTCTCCTGCAAAACACATGAAACTAACCTAACACAAAGCAGCCATTTGTTTTTATTGCCAGAAATGACAATTGATAAAGTAAACACTGTGCACACCCCAAGCCTCTCCTGGATTCAATTCAAGAGAATCGATTTAGTCTTGGTTAAAGATCAGGAGGGAGCTAGAGGAGGATAATTTCTTGTCTCCTCAGCCCATTGATGACATATGCAAATAGAAAGAGGATCCTAATTGGCAAACACTTAAAGAAGCAGGACAGTGTCGAAATTACACTGCTCGAGCAAGAGGAATGGCTGGGCTACATCTGCTGCAAGTAGTCAAAGATGTAACATGTTATAATAGAGACAAGTGTGTCCTTCCTTTGTGTGGCAGATCAATCAATAGCTTTTCATGTGATCTTGTTCACTATTATGTTAGTAATGAAACCCTCGTGTGATGTGACAACTGTGGAATAACATTTGGTCACAAAGCTGGTGTTAACAAGCACAACTGGCACTGTGGTAATTAGACTGATTTCTGGTCTCTTCTTTCACAAATTGTCGATAAGTGCAGTAAACAGGCCGTTCATTCCTTTCTGAACAGCTATATAAAGCATCATCATATTCTTACAAACTTATCTGCTAGGTTTGTCTGTGGGAGTGAAACCACAGGAGAGAAAGATTACACAAGGTCCTTTCGTTCTTAGTCTGTGCATGTGTAAACTCGTGTATGTATGTGTGTAAGATGCATGCATGTATGTTTGTATCTATCTCCACTATAGAATTTTATCCTTAAAATGCAAAGCTGTTTTAGCACATTTAGCATATCTTTCCTTTTTTAAAAAGTTATCATTTTTTATTTTTTTACTATTAATCATCTTTTTACTTTGCTGTAGCGCCCATGTGCTCACTAGAGAGAGAGAGAGAGAGAGAGACAGAGAGAGAGAGACAGAGAGAGAGGAAAAGTGTAAAAGCAAGTCTCTAGATCCAGGACTCAAACCACAGTTAGCCATGATTGAATCCAGCACCTTAACCACCATGCCACCTGCTGGCTCCAGCACATTTAGTTTAAATTAACAGGCAGTTGGCTGAGAATAGACTGGAACCCCATGTAGACCCCTGGGTTTAGGATTCACTAAAAGAAGCAGAGGGACATACACATTAAATTGAAAGTGGAAAAACATAAAAAACTCTCTTTCACACTTTTGTATAAAAGGAACTCTATTTGAAACTATGACTAATTTATAGTCTTAATCTGGGAAGGAAAGTTAAATTTATGAATCTAATCTCTTCATTGTTTACTGAGAGTCCACTGAGGTTTATCCAGTGGGACCTCTGCTTTCTGGACACTGATCTGAGCAGGCAATTCTAAGAAGGCCTGTCACGCCTTCGGCCATTCAAAAGGCAACTTTGTTGATGGAGATCACCATTAGATGATAGCCGAAAGCATTTGGAGGCCAAAATGAAATCCTGATAGAATCAGGTTCTTTGTGCCCCTTTATGATTCAGTCCATCTTTTCATTTCAGAAATTTGTTTGCTGCTTGGTACATAGATGCTTAGAGACAAAAACATGTTTTGTCATATGATTTTATTTTTGTCTTCTTTTCCCCTCAGACTTGAATTTTCATTCTCTGACAGGTTATTAGATATTTTTGTTGTTGAGTTCCAGTCAATATTTAAGTATTTTAATGTACAATATCATTCTCCATCTACAAACATAATTTTTTTTTTTTTAATTCATGATAGAGCACTTTTGTGTGCATAAGAGAAAGAAAGAAGGAGAGCTGAGTACTATTCACAGGGTCTGGTCTTGGATCGATCCCCTTCCTCCAGTCCTCCAGCCTATAGCATCCTGGGCACTTGTGTGTAAGCCCCACATGTTTTTGGCTGACAGGGCCAGAGACTCAAACCACAGCTGCTACTTGGAATCAGATTTCTCTAGAACAGCACGTTACCACTGTGCCACAAAGCCAGTCCCACAAAGATGATTCTTGCAGTAGTTCCATAGATACTTCTTCTGGTTTACTACTTCTAAGGTAGTAACTCAGGGTTTGGAGTCCATCTGTGGTTATACACATGACAAGCTAAAAGGTCTTTTTGGCAGTTAAGTTCAAGTCCTCAGACTCATGAATGTAGTTTTCTTTTCTTTTTTTTTAAGTCTATTTATCTCTTCCATGAGAGAGATATACAAAGAGAGAAAGAGAGCAAGAGACAGCACCTTTAATAAGGTCCTTCACCAAGATCCACTTCCAGCCTCCACCAACCAGGATCATAGACATGTACATACACTCCCAGCCTATATAAGCAGACCTTGGGATGCAAACCCTGGACCATTCCATATGGCCTTGGCATTGAGGACCATTACATTACTGTTGTGCCACCAGGGCTGGTCATAAATATGATTTTTCTGATCACGTATACTCTCAAGATTTAGTTCCCTTCAGTCTTACTCAAAACACTTCAACAAATATATACTGATTGGCTGGTCAACAGCCAATGAGGATACAGAGATGACAGGACATAACTTCTGTCCATTCACAGACAAATGGAAGAGATAGATAAGTAAGCTAGCAATTTTAAGAAAGGAAGCTAAGTGTGAAAACATAGAGTGATGAAGAAGTACAAAGGATGGGAATAAGACTCAGTCTGGGGAAAAGGAAAACCTTCCCAATGTGGTGGCACTTCAATCTTAAATTAACAGAGACTAGTCTGTTGGACAAAAGAAGGTCAAAATGTTCCGAGAAGGAACAACATATACAAAGGCATGCAGGCTTGAGGTAATGTGACACATACAGGGAACCTAAGGCACTGGCAGAGGAGAATACATCCATAAGAAATAGGTAGAGGGACCTGAAGGTAGCATGGTGGTTGAGGTGCAGGACTCACACATGGTTGACCACAGTCTGAGTCCTGGACCTGAAGGCCTGCTTTCGCACTCTCTCTCTCTTTCTCATGAGCACATGTGCCCTGTAGCAAAATTTTAAAATAATAATAATAAATTAAATTAAATTAATAATTCTTTAAAAAAAGAAATAGAAATAATCATAGTTTTGTTTTTTTTTTCTTTTTCTTTTCTGTTTTGTTTTGTATTTAGAGAGATTGTTGCTCTAGAGTGTGTGCACTCACTGGAGAAACAGAGAGAGACAGAAAGCATGAAATCACCACTCCCCTCCCAGGAGGAATGGTCACGGGACAATCTCTTCTCCTCCATTCTTCTTTCTGGATTATGGGCACGCAAGCCCACAGACCTAGCATGAGGTTTTAAACTGCCAGGGTCAGGACTTGAACTGCAGTCTACTGTGGGAGTCCAACGACATAACCTTTACTCCATTTGCTGGTCCCAATCCTAGAACTTCTCTGTAAGTCATCCTAAGAAATGTGTGATGAAGGGATGAAGAAGATGAAGAAGTACAAATGATGGGAATAAGACTCAGCCTGGGGAAAAGGAAAAATCTCCTAATGTGGTGGCAGAAAGCAATAGTGAGCCATTGCAGGAATTAAATCAGGAGAAATATATGAGTTTGAAAGATACCTCAGTGGGGAAATCACAATATTAGACAGCTAGTTGATTGATTAATTAGACAAAAATTTTTAAAGTCCTTTCTTTCTATGGTTCCCATCATTGTAAACAGTGGGGGTAGCAGAAATAAAACAAGGCCTTACTCCAAAAAGTGTAGCTGGTATGATCTAACACAAAGGAAGACAAAGACCATATTACAAGGCAACAGAGGCGCTGAAGATACAGGGATCAGAGTTCAACAAGTACAGAGGGTGGATTTCCTACCTAACCCTTGAATGTCAGTGTCTTTGGATACCCTGAATTCATTCCCTGGTAAGATGACTTACACATAGTTCTAGGGACTGAATGGTGGTGCAGAGATAAAATGTGACACTCTGCAAGGCTGATTCACACAAGGTTCTGAGTTCACATCTCCAGTCTTTCCTAAATATGCTGGTCACGTGAGTGCCCGTGATCCGGGCCTGGCTAAAACTGGAAGTGGATGGCAACATCAGAACCCTATTGGGAGTGCTGTGTCCTGTCGCTTTCTTTTGTCTCTCTCTCTTTCATTTGTGGAAGAAAGAAAAAGGCTTTAAAAAAAATGTAGCACTACACAAAATCTTATTTAACCTCCCTAATAATAGTATGAGACAGTTGTCCTGTTTCCACTTTACGTATAAAAAGAACTGAAGCTCAGAGAAGGTAACCAACTCATCCGGAAATGTACAATAAGATTATACCAAAAGCCTGCTGGCAAAGCCCAAAGGAGTTTTCTACTACACCAGACTGTTCAGGGACTCATAGGCTTGCAATTGGACAAGGGTCACTTACTCAGGATCCTCAGGACACAGCTAAGCCACCACCTTCCATATTTCAATTATGTAAGTTGTAGAGGTTGGTCCTCAGTTGGTATGCTGGGCAGCAGGAGATTTCAGAACTTTGCATGTCTGCTTAACTAGCCCTGGACATAGGGTAAATTTATAAATGGTAAATACAGAGCTCACACAGCCAGTCATATGTCTCACTTGAAAGCTTAGACCTGGTTACCATCCAGGTTACTTCAAATCCCTAACTCTTTTTTTTTTTTGAGAGGTTTTTGCTATAGGGCACATGCAATCGCCAAAAAGACAGAAAGAGACAGAGAGACAGAAAGTGAGAAATCACCCCCCAGGGGGGGGGGGGGGATGGCCACGCCGCAATCCCTTCTCCTCCATTCTCCTCTCGGGATCTTGGGCACGCACACACATGCGCCCGGCGTGAGTTTAAGCCACCGGGTCCAGGACTCGAGCCGCGGTTGACTACATGGGAGTCCAGCGACATAGCCATTATGCTAACTGCTGGTCCCTCAAATCCCTAACTCTTAAAAGGAAAATGAAGCAAAAGACACCAATAAGCTCGCTGTTTGACTATTGCATCTAGAGATTGTTTGCAAATCTGCCATAGTTTGTAAATCCAGCTATAAGGACACTGTGTCAAAGAGTTGGGATTTTACCATGGAATATATGGGTGATTTTTGTCCACATCATTCACTCTCCTTCTCATGCTTTTTCCCTAGTCATTAATAATATAATGTCAATGTACTTTATG
Organism: Tupaia tana; assembly: GCA_026018925.1. Classification (NCBI taxonomy): domain Eukaryota; kingdom Metazoa; phylum Chordata; class Mammalia; order Scandentia; family Tupaiidae; genus Tupaia; species Tupaia tana. The sequence continues at coordinate 65,070,986 of JAKSZU010000004.1, forward strand.
TTAGGCAGTGTACATTACCTCATTTATTTTCAATAACTACCATATGAATTTAAGAAAGGGAAAGGTGAACTTTTCTATGCTCTAGGTTGTGTTGCTGTGTGTATGAGAGCCAGAATTCAAAGCCAGGTCTTCTCACTCCGCTATTCACCCTCTTACGAATGAGAAAAGCTAGTGAAGGGTAACAGATGTGATCCCAGGATGTTTGCCAGAAATGCTCCGTACATCCTTTCCGTTGCTGTTCAGTGCTCATCCCTGCTGTTCCCTGATCTCTGGCTTAGGACATCTGCTCATGGTCCTTGAATTTGGTGAGCACATAGATGTCCCTTGGAGGTTTCCCATTTTCATTTGCTTTCTATACACTCTGATATTATCATCTACTCGCTCTAACACTACCTTTCTGAGACTCCAGCACACAGAGATTTATGCACACTTTTTGCAAAGGGAGAAAATTTTAAAAGCCATGTAAGGATGATGATAAAGGAAGGATGAATATGAAGATGAATTTTTGAAAGAACTACGGTTGCAGGATGGAGAATGATTTGTAGGGAGGCAAACACAGACACAGAGAGACCAATTAAAAGACTATTGTAATAATGCAGGTGAAGAAATGGTCTCAGCTCACACCAGGGCAGCTCCCGCAGAGGGCGATGACTGAACGCATAGACTCCGGAGCCGGAGAGCCCAGGTCTGACTCCTAGCTTCACCATCCTCTTACGACGTAGCCTTGGGCAAGTTACCTAGCCTTTCTGTGTCTCAGTTCTGTCACTTGAAAAAGGAGGATACTACATAATAATACCTCTGCCTCCTAAGATTATTAATGCTAAATGAATATATATATATATATATATACATATATATATATATATATAGTTGGCCTATACTCTGTAATGTGTTAGCTATTACCAAAGGTAGTAGAAATGGAGTGAAAAGAGATCAAAAGTAAGGATATAAAGTATATAAGACATTTGGGTGACTTGCTGTGGAAGAGGGAAATTAGCTAAGATGATTCCTAGGTTTCTGCCTTGTTGTGAAACCTTGCTTTCTGGTGTTGCGATCCCAATTACTGAAGCCATTGCAGGGAGGGACGCTGGGAGTAGAAAGCACCCTTGCGGGTGGGTACATTGGTGGCACATATTTACATATGGGTTAGCTAGACTCACTCACCAGTGACAGTATCCACTGGAGCATGTATGGCTGAGGCCTTCAGGACAGTTATCCTTCATAACAGAACCATGAGTTTAAATTGCTGGATTCCCTGTATTTACTGTACCATTTTTATCTAAAGCTGAGATTCAGAGAAACAGCTTTCCAAGTTCCAAGAAAGTGAAGGCACACACCACTTCCTTTTCTAGAGTGTGTGAAGGCACACTCCTTCCCCACTCAGCAGAGTGACACCCAGATCTAGGATTAGGGGTCTAAGGAGAGTGAAGAGAGGAGAAGCATTAGGTTAGGGCTGCAGGATGAGTAACAGATGATGAATGATGATCAACTTAGTCCAGAGCATGCATTTTAATGGTGTAACGTATAAAAGCCTGGTAGGGCACAGTGGTATTTGGGGCATTTGATTATTTATTTTGTTCTTATTTGTATGTGTCCTAATTGTAGAGATAATACTTACTAGAATTAGCCTATCCTCAAAATGACTTATATATCATCTGCCGTATGAGAGTTTGTTTTAATCCCCAGAGGGCGTTCTCACTCACTAGAGAGAGTTGACCATGTGGAATCTAGTTACCTTAGCTAGTTAGGCTACAGGACCAGCTCCCATGGGTTTTATGGGGCTTTTTTGGTTTGGTTTGGCATAGGGCACATATACTTGCCAGAGAGAGACAGAGAGAGGGGGAAGCGAGAAAACACGGCCAAGAGGATGGCCATGCCACATCTCTTCTATACTCTCCTCTAGGGATTTTTTTTTTTTAAAGAGTTTTTTGCTATAGCGAATGTGTGCTGGCCAGAGAGACAGAGACAGAAAGTGAGAAATCACTCCCCAGGAGTAATGGCCACTCCGCAGTCTCTTCTTTCTTCTCGGGATCTTGGGCACATATGCACATGTACCCAGCATGAGTTTCAAGAGGCTCGTCTGGACTCAAACTGTAGTCAGGCACATAGGAATCCAGTGCCTCAACCACTACGCCACCTGCTGGCCTCATTCTCCTTTAGAAATTTTGAGCACATAAGGGCACATGCACCTGGTATGTTTTTCAAATCACCAGATCTGGGATTCAAACTACACTGTTGGCCATGTGGGATCCAGCTGCCTTAATCACCATGTCACCTGACTGACCTGAGTTTTATTGTTTTTTTAATTATGTAGTATTTTAAATTAAAAGTTAAGTGGTCTGATTGTTCCTCCACAAATATGTAATGGAGGTTTAGAAAACCAAAGTTAACTATATTCAAAGATATTAAACCATTTTAATAAAATCTATAAAGCTAAGATATACAAAAGATAGGAAACATCACAAACAGAAAGTAAATTCTAAGTATGTACTGGACAGCTTATTTATTAAGAGTTTTAAAATGGTCCACTAATTGTAATCCTCTAGGTAATCACTTGTTATATCCTATCTTGACACATCTACCTGCCATATTGTAAGTATCTTCCATATTATAGAAATAGATGATACTATTCTTTTATTTATTCTTAGAATACTCACTATGTTCCAAGCACTGTTCTGGACATTGGGATGCAAAAGTCAACAAATTCAAGTCCTTGCCCTTATTAAGCTTTGGTTCTAGTGAGGACACAAGTTATAAATTACCAAATAAGTGAGTAATACAATGCCATGATATTTCTATATGTGTTAGAGTAAGGCCCCCACAATAATGCCCTCCTCCCAACAAGTGACTTAAATCTTGTCTTTCTATTTCAGCAGTCTATAGTATCTGGCTGGTGAGCAGCTCCCTGTGCATATTAAGGGACTGGGATTCCTTGCAGCTATCTGCCCCATCATTTCTTATGGCACTGTTGGCTGGTTAAGCAAGGTCACTTTCACATCCAAGTGGTGGTTGGCCTGAAGGTCTTAAGTCACTAGCTGCTTCCCCAAACATTCTGTTGGAAAGCACTTAGAAAGGAAGGAAATCGGACAAACACGTGGCTGGATAACCATGTGGTCAGATTCAATTTTATTATTCTAGAAGGAGAAGAGAGGATTTTGATGGTTATCTCATAGTCTGCATCATTGTATATCTTTTTTTTTTACTTGACAAAGGGCACATGAGCTTGCTGGAGAGAGATAGGGGGGAGTAAGAAAGCACCCCCTTCTTCTTCTTCACTTCTCCCTCCTTTTAGGATGTTGGTCATGCATGCACATGTGCTTGATGTGTTTTTCAAGTTGCAAGGTCTAGGACTTGAACTGCACAGTCATCCATGAGGAATCCAGTCACCTTAACCCTCAGGCCATAGGCTGCTTCTTATACATTTTTTCAACTCGATGTAGAAGATGGTTATGTAAATCGTCATAAAAGTTTCTATGCAAGCAGTGATTGACCATTCTCTGAAGAATATGTTTTCTTTCTAAAATTTTATTATTATAGAAGAAGAAAAATGAAACAATAGTCCATGGTTAAATTTTTAAAATGTTCTCCTTAAGATATATTTCTAGAAATGTAATTTCTTGTAATATTTGGAAAATTTTATTCATTGGCAATTATTTTTTGAAAGAAGTATATACATGTCTTATTTATCCATAGAATTTATTCACATTCTAGCTGAAAATTTATTTGAACCTTGTTGTTTGTTTGCTATAAGACATGTGTGCTTGCTGGAGACAGGCAGAGACAGAGACAGAAAGGGTGAGAGGAAAGTAAGAAAGCACTCCCCAGGGTGGATGGCAATGCTGCAATCCTTTCTTCTTCATTCCCTTCTTGGGACTTTGGGTATGTATGTACACGTGCCCAGCACGTTTTTCAAACCTAAAGGTCTGGTACTTGAACTATGCATTTACCAAGAGGAGTCCAACCACCTTAATCTGCTAGCTCCTAGACCTTGTTATTTGTTAATATCAGGGACACAGTATCTTACTGTTTTAATGTGTATTTTTTCCCAAATTTTTTAAGTTAATTACATTTCTTTCACTTACCTCTTAGAATATTTGAATTATATGGCATAAGTTTTTATATGTTAAATATGAACATTTTGTCCTATTTATTACCAGTATGTGTTTTTCTGAGTTATTAAGTATCCCTATCAGAAGATATATTGAAAGTATAAAATTACATTCCAGTGAAAACACTAGCACGTTGAGCATTTCTGGTCAATTGTATTCAGCAATCACCCCTCTATTACTTGGATTTGAAACTTTCAGTCATACAACTTAACATAAGCCAAGTAATTTCTTTTCTTATTTTTAAGATCTTTTTTTTTTTTTGCCATCGGGTGTGCGTGCTCTCTGGAGAAAGAGAGAAAGAGACAGAGAGAAGGAAATTGAGAAATCACTTGGCCATGCCACGATCCCTTCTTCTCCATTCTCTTTTCAGGATTTTGGGCACACATGTACACATTCCTGGTGTCATTTTCAAGCCACCAGGTTTGGAACTCGAACTGTGGTCAGCCATGTGGAAGTCCAGCACCTTAACCACCATGCCACCTGCTTCCCCCAGACCGGCTCATTTCACATTATCCATTCTCAGACTGAAATGGTTTTTTAAAATGTGTTATCCAGGTGTGGGAAAAGATGTCCCCTGCTTTCTATTATTTCTTCAAAATATAACATGAAGTATGTGATCTTAGACAATGCTGTCCCATCCTTTTCTCTTTATTTGCCCTTTGAGAAAATTTGAAGAAAAAGGTGATAATTAGTAAGCAGTATCTTTTCATTGTTGAACCTCTTTCACATGCTTCGATGTTTCATTCATTCTCACCATGATATCCCAGGTGGCTCATTCTCAAACAACTTTCTGTTAACCAGTCCTGTGTCTTAAGGATGTGTTCTTAGGAATTAATATATTTTCTTAGGTTCACAGTCGACATTTACACATGAAAATGACCTTTCTCAAAAATATAAATGATTACATTTTGAAGAAGTATTTAATGACTCTCAATGAACTAGTCAGCTCTTGCTAAGTTATGCTATGGTAACAAATAACCCTACATCTCAGTATTTTTTTCAGAAATTCCAGAACAAAGACGTTTTTTTGTTTTGGTTTGGTTTGGGTTTTTTTTTTTTTTTTTTTTTTTTTGGTTAGGAAGAAAGAGAAATAAAGATAATTTTAAGAATTAAAAAAATGTCATCTTTCAGTAAGACTTAACTTGACTATCCTGATTTTTATTACTTTGTTCACTGGTGTAGTTCCAATGTCTAGAACAGTGCCTGGCTCATAGTAGGCATGCAAAAGATAATCACTAGGACCAATAACAGTGGCCTAGCAGTCATGCAGTGTTCTACAATCCTGGCAGGCTGGGAAGGCTTATGGGAGGAGCATGGAACCATTATCTGTTGAGGCCTCTCTCTCTCATGAAAACAAGAAATAAAAGAATAAAACTTAAGGGCCAACTCTGCAGCTTAGTGGTTAAGGAAGCCAGATCCCATGTGATCAACTACGGTTCAAATCTCAGCCCCAGCACCTTGAGAAAGATGCTGGGCACATGTGCATACGTGCCCAAAGTCCCGACTGGATGAGAAATTGGAGAACAGATTGTGATGTGACCATGCTCTATTGGGAGGTGCGTTCTCTCTCTCTATCTCTCTGTCTCTCTCTGGCAAGTAAACATGTCCTCTGGCAATAAAAATAAAATACTAAAACTTTAAAAATAATGGGGCCAGCTAAGTGGTGTAGAAGTTAAAAGTGGTTTGATCTCACATATGGTTCAAGTCCTGGACCCAGCAACTTAAAAATCATGCCAGGCTTGTGTGCGTTCATGCTCAAAATCCCAAGAGGAGAATGGAGCAGAAAGGACTGTGGCCTGGTCACCCCCTCAGGGGATGATTTCTCACATTCTCTCTTGCTCTCTTCTTGTCTCTCTCCAGCAAGCACAAGTGCCCTATAGAAAAAAATAATAATAATTAACTAAATAAATAGGTAGGAAAAATTCCAGTGACTTGCAACAGAAATTTTGCATATTCACATAACGTGTCTTTTAAGGATTGGAGGCATCTCTCTCCATAGCCTTGCCATTCTGAGAACCAGCTAACAGAAGAGCCAAAATCTGGGAAACATGAGCGTCACTGCAGAGGAAGAAGCTCTTATACTTCAGTTTGAAGCACAGGTCACTTTCTCTCACATTCCCAAGACCAAGGCAATTAACTTGGCCCAATAATATGTGAATGAGGTAGTTATTCACAAGAATAGACAGTGGACATTTGAGACAATTATATAGCCTACATTAGTGTTCTCCTCCCTTTCTTTCCTTAGATTACATAGGAAGAAAGTTACCTGAAAGCCGAGAAAAATCTTCAGTACATTTACGTTCTCTTGAAAGACTGACTAGTGTGCAAAAGGAAGTGGTAATGAGACCTAATCTATAGTTTGGGGGTAACTAGGTGAGAATAATTGCTCTGAAAGAGATCACAATCAGAAGCAAATGTGAGTTCTTCTCACTGTGCATTCCTATGGGCCCCTTTTTCCTTTCTCTCTTGTTATTATAAGACATTCCATCCAAAGGTAGTAACTTTTTGAAGATACCATAACCATAACAGTGCCTGTTTTAGATGCTAAGCAGAATTCCCAGTGCAATATGTAAAATGAAGATTAGTTATACATGTAAGCATTCTACGAGGCTTAAGAAACCCCAAACCAAACATCCTGCAAAACTTAATTGGAAAAAAAAATTATTGTGACAAAGATAAAAATTATAACTCGGTAACAGTGTAGACATATGATGGGACCAAAAAGGTATGATCTGTTAGTAAGAGACAGCGTGGGGAAACCCAGCAAGGCCTGTCTGTTCAGATTCTTCTTGCTTTTTCTGTGGAGCACCTCCTTCCTTCCAAATATGGTGCAGGACCCTTCTCGAAGGGAGGATTTTATAGCCTATAATTAAGCAAGGTAGGTCAGAGAATTTTTATGCCCAACTTTTATGCAGCAAGACAAGAGAAAGAGTAGTATTTTTAGGCTTCATGCTCACTTTGGGAAAAAAAGCATTCTGGTTTCTATGACTCACCTGGAGAAGAGGAATTCTAGTTTCTGTGGCTTCTCTCAGAGAATGAAGGGTGAGGGACAAGAGAGCGAACATTAAGTCAGAGAGAAAACTTGCTTCTGAGACCTTCACTTTGGAGTATCATTTTCTGAGCCTTAACATTCATAATGGATCAAATCAGTGAATTCGTCCTGAATTTAATAGATTAGTTGAATTGGTTTCTTGGAATTCTAAATGAATTGTGCTGCTTTGTGGTGACACAGAATAAAGCCACCAGGATCAGTGGACCCCCTTAGATTTTATCCTTCAATCTTACCTTCTTTCCTAGCATTTATGTTTGAGTTTCTCTTTCTTTCTGGGAGGGAAAAAGTCTTTTTTCCAGCAATATATAAAAAAACCATAAAATCCATTTTAAGGAGTCTGGTTGCTCCAAGATCAACAAAAACACTCCTTGTCTCCCAAATGAGATACATTACTATTTATAGGGTTTTGTCTAAAGTTATGACACATGTCAAATGCACAAATGAACAAATAAATTACACTAAAGTACAATTTAAAAAAATTCTAATTATTCTAGAGTTTTACAAAAACCACAGTTGACCCACTTAATGCTAAAGTGGTCTGTTCAATAAGTAAAACTACTTCAAGTTTCATTTGTTCATATAGAGCTGTTTTATTATTTCACTTAAAAATCAGACTATGGGGAGACTAGCAGTTAGCATAATGGCTATGTCACTGGACTCCCATGTAGTCGACCATGGTTCGAGTCCCGGACCCGGTGGTTTAAACTCACGCCAGGTGCATGGGCATGTGTACCCAAGATCCCGAGTGGAGAATGGAGGAGAAGGGATTGCGGCGTGGCTATCCCCTCTGGGGGGTGTGATTTCTCGCTTTCTGTGTCTCTCTCTCTATATATATGCCCTATAGCAAAAACTTCTAAAAAAATAAATCATCAGACTATGGGTGTTACATAATACATAGAACAAACATGTTTATATTTTATTATAAAATTTTACAATGACATATATAATAAAGCAAAGGTAGTGGAAATTTTCTTATCAGCATCTGTATCCTGTTTATTTTTTAAATGAACATCGAAAACTCTGGCCCATGTTAGGTCATCTGAAATAATTTAGTTTGTACACATGCCCTCCTTTGGCTCAGCTTTGATTTCTTTCTTTTCTATTGAAACTCAGGATGAAGACGATGTATACAATTACATATGCCGCTTTTCAGTGTAATTACAATTACATATGCTACAATTACAAATACACAGCTTTTCTGTGTAATTTTTGCCGGATAGTAAAAGAAAATCTTGTTTGCCAAACCTTCTATTGGAATTGGTTGAATTTACCCCCAATTGTTGTTTGTGGTTCCCCGATTAGTTTTGCTAATGAATTAACTAGTGCAACCGACCACTTGCAGAGCTATTCTCAGTATAATGAATGTAATTATTTAGCACTAAACCAGGACAGCATCTTTCTTTTTCTGTGACAAGCATAATTCTTTATTCTCCCATTAGCCAGGTGCCCTGGTCTCTGTAAACTAGTTATTGACCTGCTCATTCTAAATGCTCCTTCCCTTATTTAACTCAAGCCAGCGCCTATAATTTCTCCTCCCCATACGGGGTTAGCATGTAAAGAGTTCATTGTTCATTTATTGTGAGTAAAGCCAGGCGTCAGGGAGCTATTCTTAGACAGATGCTCAGACTCCTGAGCCCTGCTTACTTGTCCCTGGTTATAATGGATACAAAACCGTATGGGGCTGAGCGAGCATCATGTAAGCTCCATAGGAAATCTGAGGCAATGAATCACCGAGCTGGACTCCTGCTGAGGACTGTGTGTCTGAACAGACTACAAATAGAAACGGAGCTTAAGCAAGTAGCTTTCATATGACAGGAATGCATGCATTAGACATAAGAGGAGACTATCTGGATAAGGCTGTTTATATATAAAGGACAATAATAATTCTTCTAGCCAGATTCTGAGAGTGCAAACTGTTAGTAAAGAACAATGCCCCTTGGGCCCACACTGACGTGTTTCAGGAGTATCTTCTGCCGCCGTTTAATATCCTTTTTTAAAAAAAAAAATGTCACACGATATTGGATCACCTTGGCCATGATGTATTGTGTCAGGACACCTCCGAAGAGACATAGTGAGATGTGACTGGCGAAGCCTACAGTAAAGATTAGATGTCACAAATTAAAGAAAACGCCACGGCCATCATTCATGAGTGAACTACCCTCTGAAACTGGAAAAAATTAAGAGTTTAAAATTACATTGGAGACAAGTTGTGGTATAATGTTTGGGGAATGGTATTCTTTCTCTCATATTCTCTTTATATAGTAAGTGCAGTGTGTCATACCTGACCTCTATCTGTACAAATGTAATTGTGCTGGTTTAAAAAATAAATAAATAAAGTAAGCAATAAACACCCCCACCTTGGGGAAACCTTGTTAACATTTTTATTAAATTTTTATGTTTGAATAATGATCCTTTAATATATCTTTTTCTTGACGGCAATTCCCAGAGTCCTTTTAAGAGTAACTTGGCTTGACAGCCTAGGAATTTTAAGATAAAGAAAAGACAAATTAGGACCAGGTCTATAGGGGAAAACAGGATTATAGTGGAAAGTTTATAGTGTGAGGAGAGCAGGAACAGATTCTATTGGTTTTCTTCCAAGGCTGTTTATGTATATGTATGGTAAGTGAAAACAGTCATGGAAACATATACATAAACATGTTTACATTTGTCCTCATACATGCTCCCTTGGCTTTTTAAGCTAACCGTACATGTATAAACATGGATGGAAGTAATCTGTTTCTCTTAGAATAATGGATAGGACTCAAGCAAGAGTTAGCCCGATGAAATAAACTCTCCATTAAGAACATTGCCACGGAGAAAATGAGCTAGCCCAAAACAAAAGGTTGGGTAAAACCACAGCGAATTACAGTGGTGGTGTTTCGAATGTTTTCAGACAGTTGTGTTATGGGTTTGGCGAGGATGTGGCATTACCAGGCACTCAAAATAAATACTTCTGTCAAGTAAAAGCTAAGCAGCATCTCATCACACTCTTCAGTCACACACTGAACTGCAAAATCCCAAGGATCTGAAATCAAAACGCCCTTACTAAAGTCTTTAATAAAGAATTTAGGGGACAGGCAATGGCAGAGCAGTAGTGCAACTGGAGCCACATGGGAAAGTCCTGGGCACACCAGGACACCAGGCATGCTTGCACACGTGATCAAGGCAACCCGAGCCTGGGAGTGAGAATATTGCCCATGAAAACCTGTTGGGGTGTTCTCTCTGCCTCTCTCTATCTCACTCATGAAAGAATGAAACTAAATAACTTTGCAAAAAATATTTATAGCTTCAGAAACAACATATATATCCTTGATGATGTTACTTATAAACACCAAAGGCAAGAAGGTAGCACAGAGAAGTACAAATAAAGTTTGTTAGTGCACTGCTGTGTGTCACAAAATCTTTGGTATGGAATATGCTCAATTAGCATTTTTTTTTTCTTTTTGTAAGAGAGACTGTTGCTATAGAGCACATGCGCTTGCCAGGAAGACAGAGACAGAGAGAAGGAAAGTGAGAAATCGCCCCCTAGAGGGATGGCCACATCACAATCCCTTCACTTCCATTCTCCTCTCAGGATCTTGGCACGTATGCACACATGCCCAGTGTGAGTTTAAGCTGTCAGGTTGATTCGGGATTTGAACCGTGGACTACATGGGAGGCCAGCTATATAGCCATTATGCCATCTGCTAGTCCCCTCAATAAGTATTTTTTAATAGAATTTAAATGAAGTTATATACTATGTTAGCTGATCTGTGTTGTTGATTTGGTAGTAAAAATAAAAAGAACGAAAGAAGTTACAATTCACGATTTCTCAGATAAATAGTAGAAGCTAAATAGCACTAATTTTTTTGAGAGAGAGATTTTCACTGTAATGCACATGCACTCCCTGGAGAGAGAGACAAACAGAAAGTGAGAAATCACCCTCTAGTGGAGATGGCCACACCGCAATCATTTCTCCTCTAGTCTCTTCTCAGGATTTTAGGCATGCACAAACACACATGCCCAGCATGAGTTTCAATCCATGGGGTCTGGGACTTGAACCATGTCGACCCTGTCTAGAGCCTAAACCTCTATGCCACCTGCTGGTCCCTTAATACCACATTTTTAAACTAAGTTTTTAATATCATTTAATACATAGATAGTTTTAATTTAGATGTGATCAGATTTGTTATTTATCCTCATCAATGGTTTATGCTTTTTTTTTAAAGAATTATTTTATTTAACTTTATTTATTATTATATCATTATTATTTTTCAGTTTGATCAGAGAGAGAGAGAGAGAGAGAGAAAGTGAGAAAGCAAGCCACCAGGTCCGAGACTTGAACCGTGGTCGGCCATGTGGGAGTCCAGCGCCTTTAACCACCACGCCACTTGCCAGCCCCAATGGTTTATGCTTTTGTGCCTTACTCAAAGTTCAAGTTCACTAAGCTCTTTTCCTATATTTTCTTCTTTCTTTTTCTTTTTTTTTTTTTTTCAATTTTTGCCATAGGGCACATGCATGCATTCACCGGAGAGAGACAGAAAGTGAGAAATCACACCTAGGGGTTTGGCCATGTCCCAGTCCCTTTTCTATTCTCCTCTTGGGATTCTGGGCATGCACACACATATACCCAGTGTGACTTTCAAATTGCAAGGTCCAGGACTCAAACCACAGTTGGCCATGTGGGAATCTAGTGCCTTAACTACCACACCACCCTCTGGCCCCACCAAAAATGCTTTTCTACACCATATTACAATCTTTGATCATTATAGTTTTACGAGAATTCTGGAAGCTTGATACAGCAAATCTTCCCACCTGTACTTTCTCAAAATTTTCTTGGCTAATATTGGACTTTCCGTCTCCATCTGACTTTTAGGATAAACTTGTCAAATTCCATGAGAAATACCATTTTTAAATTAAATTTGTATTTAATTAATACATCGATTTGAGAAAACTAAATGTTTTAACAGTGTCAAAACTTGCCATGCACGAACACCTTGAATTGCTTCATTTGGTGTGTCTTCATTATATTTTTCCATATAGTTGTCTTATTTTCCACATGAAGGTTGAATACCTTTGTGACTGTTAAGTAAGTATGGAATGCTTCTTTTAAATGACAATTTTTGGCACTGAAATTTATAAATTGAATTTGTGTACAGACTACTTGCTTAATGATCTTATTGAACCTAGTAGTTTGCCTTTAAATTATCTTGAGTTATCTATGCAAATAATCATATTGTCTCTGAGAAAAAATGAGATTTTGATTTTTTCTCTTTCCATCTACATATATTTTGTTTCTTGTACAAAAAATTCTTTGTGTTAGCCAGGCTGCCGAGAACACTATGAATTAAAAGCAATGATAGTAAGACATGGGTTTGATTCTGACTTTCAGAATAAAAACTTCTAATATTTTACCATTAGGTCTGCTGTTTGCTATAGCTTTAGTTAGTACCATTCTGTTGGGCTACAAATTATCCTTCTATACCTTTTTCTTTTTCTTTTTTTTTTTTAAGTTTTGCAATAGGATGTATATGTTTGCCAAAAAGAGACAGAGTGAGGAAAAGTGAGAAAGAACCCCCCAGGGTGATGGCCAGGCTGCAATCCTTTCTCCTCCATTCAGGGTTTTGGGCACGTTTATGCATACACAAACCTGGAATAATTTTCAGAGTCTGGAATATGAATCACGCAGTCAGCCATGTGAGAGCCAGCTGCTAAAGCACCATGCCACTGGCTGGCCCTCTACTTTTGTTTTGAAGATAATTTAGTATTTTAAAAATCATTGTTGTATTTGCATTTTGTCGATTTTGTTGTATTTTTCTACATAAAATTCTTTTCTTCTAGTAGCCTTTTTAAAATAGTTGAAATTTTTTCTCCTTTTTTATTTTTTGGAATATTATATAAAATTAGGAATGTCTGTATTTAAAGCACTAATAGAATTATTTAAAGTGCCTATGTCTGGAATAGGTGAATATGTAAACAGAGTATTTTTTAAATAGTGATTAATTTTACTTAACAATTGGGGTTCTATTTATATCTTTAAGCTTTTTGTAAGTCAGTTTTGACAAGTTATAGCTTTTGAAAAATTGTTTATATAAGTTTCAAATTTATAACCATAAAATTGTTATAACATTGCAATGTTCTTTTAATCTCTATCTGTAGTTACGTTTTGACATTTCAAATGTTATTTTTCCTTCCTTTTTCTTTACTTTAGTCAAATATATTAGTCTTTTCCTAGAATTGTTAAAATTTAGATTATTTTAATATTTTTCCCTAAAACAACTTATTTTGTTTTCCATTAATATTTTTTTATATTTTCTACCAATAGTTTCTACTCTTATTCTTATTATGTTCTGTATTATATTTCCTAAGTTTAAATTATTTTTTAATTTTAAAATTAATATATCAATTCAAAGATTTTAAATCATTCTGTTTGTTTTCTAACAAACATTAAAAAATAAGAATCTGTCTTAATCATTTTAGTGGTATCCCACAAGTTTTGATATGTAATCTTTTCATTTTCAGTAAATTTCTAGAGTTATTTATTTAATTTTATTTATTCATTCATTTTATTTAATTTGACCAGAGAGAGAAAGAGGGAAAGTAAGAAAGCAAGCCACCATGTTCAGAACTCAAACCATGGTTGACCATGTGGGAGTGCCCAGTGCCTTAACCACTACACCACTTGCTGGTCCCTGTTTTTCAGTACATTTTTAAATGAGTAAAAGTAAATTGGTTTATTTTTATTTTTATTTTTTGGACCCACAGGTTACTTAAATGTTTGTGTTCAAATTTCTATGGGGTTGCTTCAGTGATAATTGTTAGTGATTTAAATGATGATGCAATGGCTTTTGTACCCTTTTTGTTACTGACTTCAATGATGATGCAATGATTCTGGTGTGTTTTAGTTAGAGAACATGGTCTATATTATATTGACGTTCTCCCATCAGAGATACTTGCTTTGAGGTCTCTTATGTCAGTTTTCATAAATGTTCTATTTGTGCTTGAGAATAACACCCAATGCTACTTATAAATCTATCAGAATATGCTTGATAACTAGGCTAGTCAGATATTCCATACACTTACTAATATATGCTCTCTGTATTCTACCAATTACTGAGAATTGTGTTAAACTCAATCAGGTTGTAGACTAATCAATCTGTCCTTGTAATTCTAACATATTTTAAGGCTACCTTATTAGGTACTGAAAATTTCATAATTTTTCTGTATCCTTGGTGAATTGGTTCATACTTTTTTTCATTATGTTGTGACTGCTAATCCTTAATAATATCAAGTCTATATGAAACTAATGGTGTTATCACAGCTTTTATTTTCATTAGGATTTGCCAGCAGCAATTTTTCCATCTTTTAATTTTTTTATACATTTTTTTAATGTGTGTGAGCACAAAAAAAGAGTGAGAAAGAGAAAGAAAAAGCATCCCCCCCCCCCCCCCCCAGTCATCATGCCACAACCTTTTGCCTCTAATGCTCTCTTCTGTCAGGATCCTGAACATACGTACACTTCAAGCTTCTGAAGCTGAGATTCAAACCCTAGTCGGCCATGTGGATCACAGCTTCTGGTCTGCAGAGCCCAACCACTGCTCCTGGAGCAAGCCTTATGATTATATCTTTCAAGTGCGTCTTCTGCAAATATCCAGAAGTTTCTTTTTTAATCTCTTAAAAATCTTTATTTTTTATTGCTAGATTTATCTTATTTTCACTTATTTTTTTACTGACATTTAGACATAATTCTATCATCTTATTTTTGCTTCTTACTTATCTTGTCTTTTGGGAAGGGTCAAAATCTGTTTTCTTGTTTCCTGGACTCTGGTTACCATGGATTTATGCTTTGACCGCTCTCTCCTCTACTTATGCAAAAGTAGCACATTGTATTTCTATTTGTTTAGTGGTTACCCTTCAGTTTTTACTATATCCTGATGAGTAGATATTCTAAATTTAATCACAATCTTTATCCACTCTCAAACAATGCTATGGTCTTAATGCATTAGCTGAGAATGTTTTCAACTTTACCTATTGTTGCTTGATATTTATTTCCACAACAAACAGTCATCATTCTTACTAACTTTGTATATATTTATTTTTTGAAAGGTCTTTGCTACAGAGTGCGTGCGCTTGCCAGAGAGACAGAGAGAGACAGAGAGACAGGAAGTGAGAAATCACCCCCCAGGGGGGATGGCCACGCCGCAATCCCTTCTCCTCCATTCTCCTCTTGGGATCTTGGGCATGCACGCACACGCGCCTGGCGTGAGTTTAAGCTGCCGGGTCTGGAACTTGAACCGTGGTCGACTACATGAGAGTCCAGCAACATAGCCATTACGCTAACTGCTGGTCCCAACTAACTTTATACTATTAATAATTATTTAGATGTGCCTGTGTTTTACCAGCTGACTTACCAGTTACCGTTTCTTACATTCAAGTCTTTTATCTCCATAGAGTTTTTTTCTTCCTTTTTGTGTACCTCACTCCTTTCTTTTCCGTTTCATCTTCCCAAGATACAGTTTCTTTTAGATTTTATTTCTGTGAGGATCCATGAGTGAAATTGTACCTAAGAGTCTTTACCAATGAATGTTTATGCTATGCTAATTCTTAAATGAGAACTTTTTCATATAAGGTTTATATTGACAGTTTTTTTCTCTCTTGGAAATGTAGTTATTCCAACATCTTCTGACTATAAATGTAACCTTTTATTTAGTGCATTATAGTTTGATTATAACAGATAACTGTATGTAGATTTACTTATTAATTATACTTATTAGTTTATTTCATTGAATTCAGGGCTTATTCATCATTGCATTCAATTAAATCTGAAAAATTCTTCACTACTACTCCTTGTGGTCGGTTAGACTGAGTAGTGACCCTTAATCTCTAGAATCTGTGAATGTTACTTTTTATGACAAAGGCACTTTCTTCACATCTATTTTCCATTTCTCTGCTTTTTCTTTAGAGGTATGTAATATGTTTGTAAATATTCTGTTGAGTTTTTAATTTCACTGACTACATTTTTTCTATGTGTTCTGTTTTGATCTTCGTTATATTTGCTTCTTTTTCCTTTTTGATAGTGTCTTATAAGTTATTTTACATTTCAGTAAACCTTAAATATATTTGTAAGTTTTCATAGCAGCTTAATGTAAATGTATACTATGAAGGCTGTTCTTCCTCATAATGAATTGTCTCCGTCTT
Source organism: Tupaia tana (assembly GCA_026018925.1). Taxonomy (NCBI): domain Eukaryota; kingdom Metazoa; phylum Chordata; class Mammalia; order Scandentia; family Tupaiidae; genus Tupaia; species Tupaia tana. Next base: position 65,087,324 of record JAKSZU010000004.1, read on the forward strand.
TGCTTATGGTGTTCAATGTTAATGTTAGAGTCAGCTGGACTTTATCTGGGAGTCTTGTGTTTCCAGATTGAAATCCATGTCCCTCTAAAGTGGATTTGAATATGTATATTACAGATGCCACAGAGATGTCTCCAGTCTGAAAATAATATTGATTAATCCCTTCCCAAATGTGTGAATTCCTAAACTCCCCAGCGTAGTCTAAATTTAAATTCCAAAACTTAAAGAGGGTAGATGCTAAAGTAGAAATCCCAGAGGAGATTCTTTCTGTTCAGATCCAAGCCCCAGATGGGCAGTTTTCAAGTTTCCTTATACATTTTTTAGGCTGGTAACAGATTTCCTTCTGATACCCCTCATTTTCTCATATTTTTTCATTAAATACCCTCAAAGACCCTAAGTTTCGGGTAGGACTCAGGTCCCACTCTCTACCTTGAATGGATTTGTAATCTAGTCTATTTCCACTCAGATATTAACCTAATAATTTATAAATTACTTAACAGAAAAAAAAGAAGAGATAAAAACTCTTAGTGTAGTTTTAGTAATACCTCATTTGCTTTCTACCCTGCTGCTTGTTTTCATCTTTATTTCCTGTCCCTAGAGATTTTCCCCGCTTTCTGAAGAATTTAGCTTTTACAAGGCTAAGTGTTAACATTTTATCATACGCTTGTGGGGTTTTGTAGTGAGAAGGAATTTCGTGTTATCTTATTTACAATTTTGTTGGAATTGAAAGACAGCAGAGATTTTTAAGGTGATATTTTAAACCAAATCCATCTGAAACAAAGCTTCTCTTTTCTTACCTACCTTAGTGGTATTCACACAGAGTTAGATGTGCCCTCGGTGTAAATGCCCAGAAAGCTTCTGCTTTCAGGAAGAAGATGAGGGAGAGCCTTTGTAAGATCATCTAAAATCTGGGATTTAGCTCTCACAGTCAACCACTAATCCTGAAATTTCTATTTCCTTTTATAAGTATTCTTGATTTTATTTAAAGGACAAATTTTCCTTAATGAAGAAGATGCCTTGTTACTATAATTTCTCCTTAATGTTGTCAATATACTAATAAGCCTAGGTCTCTTATTTGGGAAATAATCATCTAAAATATAGTTAGCAGTTCATGGGTTGAATATAAATTATGATATTCAATATATCTTGATTTGGTCTCTGAGCTACATAAGCTTATTTTTTCCTCTGTTATTTTTGTTCCTATTTCCTAATAAAAGGATTAGGGTTTTGATTATAATTCACATGGATATTAAAGGAAAAATGATAATAATCATATAATTTGCTACTGCCTATTAAGTGATTGCCATGACCAGATATTGCAATAAATATTGCATATACATTATCTAATGCAATACTTAGAATAATCCTATAATATTAGTATAACTTCACATATTTTTTTAGATAAGAAAATTAAGGCTTGGTAAGGTACCCAAGGTCACATTGCAAGTTTTTAGTGGATGTAGGACTGAATACAGATCTCTGACTTCAAACCATGTGCCGTCAGTCTTCAGTGAACATATACCTTACAGAGAAAAGACATGTAAACAAATAATAATAATTTATAATAAGTAGATAATAGTGTATAGAAAAGAATTTACCTTTGTCTTAAAAGAGATATGACCTTTGTCTTTGACTTCTGGGAGGTAATCGCTGAACTCCTGAAATGTCATACTTGATAGAGATGTCCTTGTTTGAAGTCATATTGTACAGTGTAACGATATGACTTGGGACCATGTTAAATAGTATTTAGGGTGAGGACTGATCATCCCAGAAAGACCAATGATGTGATTTACAGTAAGGGTTTTGAGTCAATAGGGTATCAATTGACCTGGAACCTGAGATCTACAACATGGGAATAAATTAATACATCATGTTTGCATTTTGAAGCCCCAATAAAAACTCTGGACACTATAGCTCAGGGCAGCTTCCTGGGCTAGCAATACTCCATGCATATTGTCAACAACCAATGCTAGTGTTTTATACGTTATTGCTCTATGCTCTTCTTCCTTGGCTTATTTTAATCTTAATCTTTTCCCTGTAATAAACCATAACCATAAATGCAACAGCCTTCAGTGAGTTCTGTAAGTCTTTCTGGAGATATTATTGAAACCGAGAGTGGTTGAGGACCCACTAGAACTTAGAGTTGGTGTCAGAAGTGAGTGGTTTTTATGGACTGTGTTCCCTCTTATTGTCTAGGTAGCTAACTTAAGGCAAATAAAGTTATAAAAAAATGTGCCGTATTGGGCTAGTTGGTGATACAGTGGTAGTAAAAACCCACATGGGAAAGGTCCTGCATGTGTGTCACAGGACCTCTATGAGCACCCAGGCAGGCACACCTACCCCTATTATCTGGACTGGCTGAGACTGGGGGTGGATCATGGTGTGAGGACCCTGCTGAGGTGCCCATCTCCCCGTTTCTCTCTTCACTCTCCCTTCTTCTCTGCCTCCCTCTTCCACGGAAGAAATAAATAAATAAGCGTTTTTGTTTGTTTGTTTGTTTGTTTTTATTGGGCTGTAGAGGGCCAGCCTTTGGAGTAGTGGTTAAGATGACTAGATCTACATGGCTGACTTCATGATTCAAGTCCTGGATCTAGCAACTTGAAAGACATGCCAAGTACATATGCATGCATGCGCAAAATCCTGAGAGGAGAATGGAGAAGAAGGGATTGTGATGTGACCATCCCCACTGGGGGGGGGGGGTGATTTCTAACCTACTCTTTCTGTCTCTAATGAGTGCACATGCCTACAGCAAAAACAAAACAAAACAATCAAGTGAGCTGTAGAAAACTGAGGAAAATGGGCAAATTGGAAAAGTCCAAGAGTTCACCTAGAAATAAAGGAAAGAAAGTTATTCTAGGAAAAATTTACAGGATATGCAAAAGCAAGGAAACAAGATACAAGTAACATATTCAACTTAATCAAATGCATCATATTCAAGTGCTACCAAAAAACAAACAAAACAAAGCTACCAGTTAAACTATAATACGCCATTAATTGTAAGATACACCCTCATATTAGAGACACTAAAGGTATCTTAGGATCAATAAAGATATAAGGGAGACTACCGAGGGACTGATACTAAAATAAGAATGGCCAATACATTTTATATTTCAAAATCAGGAATGAAGGAAAAAATATTGATAAATGGGTTAGCAAGAATGGTATTGGGAAGGTAAGTGATACTGGGTTAGCAAGAATGATATTGTGCACTTTAAGTGAAACATATTAAATATCTACAATGTGCCAGTCTCTTTCAACCCTCAGAATTACTTGAAAGTCCAAGCTCAGAGAATCTATAAAATTTCTCAAGGTTGGAAACCTTCCATTAAGTAGAGAGACTAAGAAGTCAAAGCTGTTTTTTTTCTGATTCTAATATGCACATTAAAGAGTTTAGATTTTAACTGAAAAAAAAGGACAAATTAAAAGACAAAACAAATGAAAGAAAAAAGGAGAAAAAGCAAAAATAAAAACACAAGTGTTTAGACTTCATCTGTAACAGAGGCCTTAAGGAGGACACTGGCATGGTAGGAATTCTCCTTAGAAATAAAACTCTAGTAGTTCTGGGAAAGAAAAAAGTGGTTGCAAAGAGACTGGCAGGCATTTGCAATGGTCTGAGCTGATGTTCTGTGGTCATAAGCTAGGGAAAATGGCAGTTAAGATGTAGAAAGGAAGATCTAAAGAAGCAACAAGGATGACTCTGAGGTCCCTAGAATGGAAATTTATGACTATTTCAGTCATAAAATACTTGGAAGAAAGATAAATTATGACTTAAAATTCTAAGTATCTCAAGTGTTTGTTGGGTATCCCAGTTGAGCTGCTCCATGTATCTGACAGAGCTAATTCATACGTATTTAGATGCTATCAGTATAAGTTGAATTCAATCAAGTGAATGAAACCATCCAAGAACAGCATATAGACGTGGAGGAAATTATTGAATCTGAATCCCTAAAGGAAGCACTAAATTTACTGGCAAAACAAAACAAAAAAGCCACAGAAATGTCAACATACACACAGGAAGGAAGCTGTCCTGCTGGCATTTAGGAAAAGAGAAGTCAAAACAACAATAGTGCTACAGAGAAGGGAATTACAATTAAGTCATTAAAATTGGTGATAGCAGTCACTAGTTAGTGTCCTAATAAAATCAGTTGATTGATGAAGACCAAAACTGCATTGTAATGAGTTAAAAGTAAGCATCAATAAGCATTCGTTTTTGCTGTGTATTAAAACAACAGTTTAGTTAGTTCACAATACCATGGGTCAGTACTTTAGGCCAAGCTCACGTAAGTGACTTTTGAGGACTCAGTTGGACTTAATGCATGTTCTTTTTAGTCAGCTGCCACTCAGCTTCAGGTGGTAGTAGCTGTCAGCTGGGGTAATAATGCTGGCTGGACTATGTGTCTCTTTTTAGTCAGCAAGCGAACCCAGGCTTCCTCAGGTGGCAGCTCTGCAGGGATGTGAGTGAGGCATGCAAAGACTCCTGAGATCTGGCCTTGGGACTGGCACACTAACACCAATGTCTACTCTGTTAGAGCCAAGCCCAAGGGCAGCCAGATATAAGAGGATGGAAAATTGCCATTTACTTTTTTTTTTAATTTAGTTTATTTTATTTACAGCTTTTTTATTATTTTTTTTTAACATTTCAGTGCATCACACAATTACATTTTCTCATCTTCTGACCTGTGAACAGATACCTTAAACACGAATGATTTTTTTTAAATGATCAAATTAGATACATCCAAAATGGAACAATTACACAAATAACAATTAATTCACAAAGTGTAATTTACTAGGACGTACCCTAAGAATTTAGGAACAGCCAGTCGGGAGAAATTTGACCAAATTTAGCGATCTTGAAGAGAGGAATGGCAAGCAAACATCTCCATCCCCATTAAAATTCTGCAGTATTACCTCATCACGTCTTCATTAACAACGGCAGGCAATCATGCATGTTTTCACCTCTTCATCTCCTTCTCTGTGGTAACTGGAAAAAATGGCGGTACTATCTTACCAACCTCTGATCCTCCTGCGATAGTTTGCTATCCTTTTCAGGTTCTTACCTCTTCAGGTTCTGTTGGTGCTCATGCCCTTCGTGAGCATTCACCTTTTAGTTATAAGTCATCGCAGATATGATCCATTCCTGAGTTTGGAAATGCCTGGACATGAATATTGATTGGAAGACATACATCAGAATAAAGCATTTTTATCTGATCTGGTAAGGTATGTTTCTGTCAAATCCCATTTTCCAATTAACCACTGGAGTAATCTTTTAAAACTTCATTTTCTACCGTGTTGGTTCAGATCCTTAGACACCAAAATAGAATGATAAATGCAGGAGAATTATCAGGAAAACTCTCACCTCACACATTCTACATGTAATTTAATTAATGATAACAGGTGCATAAACCAGCTTTCAGTAACATTTCAATTTGATCACTGTAGACACTTAAACTAGCTGATTTGCACCAAAACCATTTGCTCCATGTCTTGAATTTCTGAGACCACTACTCTGCAAACTGGCCACTGATGCGGTCCGGATGCTTAAAACAAGAATCTAGTTCTCTCTTCATCTAGTTCTCTTTTCATTCGTGTACAACGTTTTTGTTCATGATGTCATTATAAAGCAACACGTTCTTGTAGGAGATATTTGTTAAGAAACAAATTGAATGATACTGAGAACGGAGAAATCAGTATCATCGAGCAGGTGAGATTGTTCCGACTAACCAACATCATGAAACAGCTAATCAAAATAACAACAATAATAACAACAAAGGAAAACAGTTACCAGTGTTGTAAGTGAATGCGACGTGCTCTTCTAAACTCATCAAGCTGAAGGGAGAGTTGGTCTCGGCCTGCTCTAAGATGATTGATATTTTTTAAGTGTTAATATATATTAGTGACAGATGAGTAGCTTTAAGAATCTTATAAATAATAAATAAACTAGTGGGTGTCTGGCGTCTCTCACAAATGTATATTCAAGACCAATGGAGCTGCCTTTTATCTGGCTTTGGAGACCTTGCATGCACCAGCGAAGGCAGAATGTACCTCCAGGAATTGAGGACGACTTTTCACATTTTAGCACTAAAAACAGTAGGGGAATTCTTGGCACTTCCTCAAGCCTCTGAGATTCTACTGAAGTCATGAGATGAAGGCAAGTTCATCTCAGATGTTTTAGCAAATGGAAAACTGCTAGAAAATGTTTCTCTTGTTCCTGGGCCCTGTTGAATTCATAACACTTAAACACCTGTGTCCATCAAATAGAACACACAGGATCACAGCTAGAGCTGTTCTTGACTTTGCAATTTCATTGACTGACAGTTTAATATCTATTTATTTTCACATCTGACACCAGTAAAGACAGGCTGGCATCATGAATGTCAAGACATTATGCTGACAACTGTATTTTTTTTTTCCATCTTTTAGGTTGGGATGGGGGGGAGTGGAGAAAGTTTCAACATTCTCAAGGAAAGAGTTCTTTTTAAGCAGTGCAGCTCCAATACAGACCAAATTATAGTTCAGATATAATTGGTGGTAACTATTGATAGGTTACCTGTACATATTTATATAGGAGCGGGTACATTCAATTTGAGATTTACTAGTAAACTAACTATTACTGTTATACTCTGGAATGAAATGTGTAATTATACTATTTAAATAGCTGGAACAGCTGCCATTACTGTGGACTGTGTAAACAGTGTTTTCCATGCTGAAATTGAATGTTTGGAATGGGGTCCCTTATTTTCTGCAGCTCTTGTTTGGTCTCTGAAACACAAACAAGAGGTCTAACTCCATCCCAGCTCCATAATCTCAGAACAGCACTCTAGATAAGAAGCATTCACACGATGAAAATGAGTTGGATTTTTAAAATCTCAAGCAAGATCACAATTTGCTCAAAATCAGCCGCAAAGAGAGAGAGCACATAACATTGATGTGAGGCATCATGTACAATACATTTAGTTCCCATATGCTGGAGCAGATCAGGAGAAAAGCCCTTTGTCTCTCTCATTTACACCTGCTATCTAAACAGAAAATAATTCAATTTTACTGTACTGCTATGTATGGCTGGGGAAATATTATTATGATGCTGAGATCAGTGAACTTTTCAGTCTGCTATCTTGAGAATTTTCTCGTGGCTAGAGGTAAGGTCTAGTAATTCACAGAACCAGTTTCATTGTGCAACCATTAAGGAGCTGCCGTATAATCAGGCAGCATTGAATGGACTGACTTTATTGCCTTTATAGTTGAGGATTGAAGTATCCTATTACATCTTACAATTCTCCTCCCCAATGTCATTTTGCCAAGTACTCTAAGAATGAAATATGCTCTCTAAACTGAAATTTTGTTCAGAGTGCATTCATTCACAGAAATTAGGCCGGAGATTGATTGTGGATTTCCACAAAATCACATTAATTTCAGTTCTTGGCAATTACAGTATAATTAGCGTTATTGATGTAGCAGCCTCATAAATAAATATTTTGTAGCTATATAGGGGGTTTTGGTTTTTTTTGTGCTTTTTGTTGTTGTTGTTACTTGTTTGTTTAGACTTTCTTTATGGTAGAGCTCAGACCTGGGTGTCTTAGCTCTTTCTGCACAGAAATCATCCAGGGAGGGGACAAAGAGGGAATAAATCAGGATTTTTCCTCCAGTGTACTGAGTCCAGCTCAGTGGCACATTCCTGCAAGCTAAATCTTGACTCCTCCTGCCCTGAGTTCTACGGTTTCCACATTCCTTAGCAACAGTCGATTTCTCTGTCCTTATCACCATGAACTTTCTTCACTGGCCTCTGCAAAATTGTGACCTGAGATGCCTGTTCTTAGGCCTTCTCTCCAGTGCCCGCAGTAGTTTCCTACACCTGCTTTTGTTCCATATCAGCTTTTCATAACTTGCAAATCAAACTGTCTTGATTTGCAGTGTGCACTGGATTTGGAACCAGAAGCCCTGGGCTCAAGTCCAGATTTTGCCACTAATTTGTGTGCCTTGGGCAAATATTCATCTCTAAATTAAGATGATACTCATTTGTTCACTTGCCCAATGTTTATCAAACAGCTACTGTGTTTCAGGCACAATTTTAGGAACTATGGACACAGCTATGAAAACAAAATCAGTCAAAGCTTCTCCCTTATGGGCCTTACATACTAAAGTTATCTACTCTTTAAGTTATTAGATAGAAAATATATGTGAAAGTTTATTATAAACTATGACATGTATCTCTAATGCATCTTGTGCCAGCAACAAATCAGAACAATGCCTTTTACTTTTGGTTTTGCCTATTCCAGAAATAATCAGCTTGCCATCTTGCAAGACTAGTTTCCTAAAGTTGGCGAAAAGAGGTCAAGAAAATAAAAAGTATTTGCAAGAATGGAATGTACAGAAAGTTACTGGAGAAGCCAGGTGGCGGTATAGTGGTTAAAGTGACTGGATCCCACATGGCAGACTTATGTTTGGAGTGGCTTAAAAAACACACTGGTGCATGTGTGTGGTGTCCAAAATCCCAAGAGGAGAATAGAAGGGAAGGGATTGCAGTGTAATAATCTTCTTGAACAAGGGGGGCTGATTTCTCATTCTCCCTCTCTCTCTCTCTTCCTCTCTCTCTGTATTTCTCCAGTGAGCACATGTGCCCTACAGCAAAAACTGAAGATTAAAAAAAAAAAAGAAAGAAAGAAAAAGAAGAAAGTCACCAAGGGCACAGCTATGGTAGCACATGCTGGTCGATGCCTCCATTGGGCAGGCCAAGGCCACATGGGAGACCTGGATTGGATTCCCAGCCCATCCAGAAAGCCAGGTGCTGTGGCACAAAGCTGTAGTCCCATCTACTGGAAAACTGAAGCAAAGGATCTAAACATGTCTGTAAAAAAAAAGTTCTTGAGAAGAGTCGGAAAAGACAAAAATGGAGGTAGTAGAGAAAAATAGAGATGATCAAATTGACAATATTAAGTATACACAAAGAGTATGCTTTTTTTTTTTTTTTTTTTTTTTTTTCTGGAGAGATTTTTACTGTAGGGCGCACGCACTTACCCAGAAAGACACAGACAGAGAGACCGAAAGCAAGAAATCACCCCCCATGGAGGATGGCCACACTGCAATCCCTTCTCCTCTATTCTCCTCTCGGGATTTTGGGCACACATGCACACGCACCAGGCGTGACTTTACGCCACCGGGTCTGGAACTCGAACTGTGATCAACCACATGGGAGTCCAGTGACGTAGCCGTTACACCAGCAGCTGGTCCCAAGAGTATGCAGTTTTTAAGAAGGACAAATGCTAGTTTTACTGGCAACGACAGGGTGGTGCACCAGAAAGAGCAAAGGCTGGGAGTGAGGACACTGGATCTCTTCTCTCCCATTATCTAAGGGAGCTGGGCCAGTCACATCGCCTGTCTGGACTACATTTCTCTCTTCTAAGTAAGGAGAAAGTTGGATTGCATCATCTCCAAGATGCCTTCTAGCTGCTGCCTTCTAAGACTTTAAAAGAGTCTGTGTCATTGAGTTTGAATTCCACTAAGACCTTTCAAAATGCCTGCCACAAGAGAGGCCCCTGATACTTTTTCTATAATAGTGAAAGTACGTATTTTACCTTTTACATATTGTGTAAAACAGATAAATGATAAAATTAATCATTTTTACCATTTTTAAGTGTACAGTTGGTACTGTTACTTATTAATATGTTCACATTATTGCTTCATTTTTAAATGTCAAAAAATGAAATCATGTCATTTTGTCTCTTCATTAAAAATGTGATAGTAATTCAGCCTAATGACTATTCAACTTTTAGATTTTTCTACCAAGTAAGTTTTTATCTATACATGTATAACTTTCAATATTTATTTTAATTAAGAAAACAACCCCAACTGCTAAATTTTTGTAGACAGTAAATACAATTTCAAGATACTTAAATCTATTAGACCAAAAGGTATTCCTAACATTTTTTTTCCCTATTGTTTGACAAAGCAGTAGGGTAGGGGATAGTTCTAGATTTCCATCTAAATTTAATGGTCATTTTGTCTATAAATATGAAGAAGTAGACTTTCATATATGTGATATGTAATTAAAAAAACCTTAACCTTCTCCTGACTCCATCTCACACAGTCCCAAAATATTCAAGATGATTTTAATCTAATTATGAATAAAAAGAAACAATACATTTTAGAAACAACAACACAAAAATAAGTAGATAAATAACACTTCATTTTTGAGCCCTCCAATCCTTCCCTTTATTGGTTAGAAGCGAACAGTTACATATTTTATGTGGGTGACATCAAATGACCAAAAACTTACCCTACTACCACTGCCCATGCTCACAGAGAATAGTGACTAACCCTGCCCCTTTCTGCAAGCAGATTCTGTCATTTTCCTAACTCACTACCTCAGACCACATGCTTGGGCCTCTGATAGCCCCGGATCCTGCCGCCACCAAGCCTGCCTGAGGATGGTGTTCCCAGCAGAATGGGGAGACGGATGAGACTCTTATGGTCATAATGTCATTGTTTACATCCCCATAAACAATGAACAGAGCTTTAGGGGCTAATATAATTTTACATTGTAATGTCATTCTTAATAACAATGCTATTTTGCTGAAGACAGATAAACAAGTAAGGTAAAGCCATAAAGCAAGGCCTCTATTTGGGCATTCAAACACACCTGGGAAATATTTACTCACTTTCAACAATTTAGAAGGGCTAGTTCTTTGTATGTGAGTTTGTAGAGTACCTGTTCCTGTTACAACCAGTGTTCAGTATGAGTGCTAGGAGACAAAACTCAAGAAACAACAGCAAGAATTAATGAAAAGAGCACCTTAGCACCTTAGTGAAAAAAACTCGCATTGCCTTTTTAATCAATAACTGAAGTGTAAATGTTCTTCAGTCACCACCTCTGATTTTAATTTAGATAATGGAAAATTTGCCACTAGGTTTATCATATATATATTTACAATGGCACTCATTTCTGGGTTAAATTTATTTATGAATATTTTATTTGTCCATGTGAACATGATTCTTCATGCTATAAAATATAATAACAGCATTTTTTCATAATAAAACATTTAAATGTTCAATGTACTTCTTATATGATGTATTTACTACCTATAATATGCTATGAAACCAACGATCCAATAATTAATATCTCAAATATAGCCATTTGAAGTGTAGAGAGTTCTGAAATATCCTCATATATTCAAAATGGCTCATCTGTAATCAAATGCCTCAAACCTGATCATTGCCTAGAAGAGAAATCATAATTATTTTTTCTTATGATACTATTCACAGGTAGCTTTTGTTTTCAGGACTATGAAATTCACTGGAGCTGTTCAAATGGTAGACACAGGAACAAATATCCTTTTTTTTCTTTTCCTTTCTTTTCTTCTTCTTTTTTTTTTTTTTTTTTTTTTTTTTTTTTTTTTTTTGGAGAGGTTTTTGCTATAGGGTGCGTGCACTCGCCAGACAGACAGAGAGAGACAGAGAGACAGAAAGCGAGAAATCATCCCCCAGGGGGAATAGCCACACCACAATTTGTTCTCCTCCGTTCTCCTCTCGGGATCTTGGACACATATGTGCCTGGCATGAATTTAAGCCACTGGGTCCAGGACTCAAACCACAGTCAACTACATGGGAGTCCAGTGACATGGCCATTTGGCCAACTGCTGGTCCCAAAGAACAAATATTCTTTACAATTCTGGGTATTGTTTTGTAATCACCTTATAGATCACAGCGTCAGATAAAAAAGTGAAACTCAGTAATTTTTGGTTCTAATTAAAGTACATATTTGCCTTGACTATTTCCAAAGATTTCTTTCCTTTCAGAGTATATAGTTCCACTACACTGTTTAGCCATAATGGGTCGTTTGGAATCTAGCGTTTCTATGCACTGCATTTATCTTCATGGTTGTCCTGAAGGAGTGTGAAAGGTAAGAAAGCATTTGTGCATAACTTTGAAATTCCAACACACAGGTCAAGAGTCTTGACTACAGTGTGACATGTGCTACTAGGTGTGAAAAGGATCTCTTAACTTGTCAGCAATTTGAAGGCCTCACTTCTGTAAAATATTTCATAAGGAGGAATTTTTACTTTCAACTTACATATAGACTTATAGGAAAGCAAGCATTTAAAAAGAAAGATTTAGGGCTGACTCTGTGACCTGGTGGTTAAGGCAACTGGATCCCATTTGTAATCATTTGATTACAAATGGCCAACTGAGCAGTTTGAGTCCTGGACTCTGCAGCTTGAGAAACATACCTGGATGCATGTGCATGTGTGCCTAAAACCCCAAGAGAAGGGAGAGATAGAAGAGAGGGCATTGTGCTGTGACCATTCTCTACGGGGGATACTTTCTCTTCTCCCTCTCTCTCTCTCTCTGTCTCTTTGTTTATCTCTGGTGAGTGTACACGCCCTGTAAATCAATCAATCAATCAATCAATAAATAAATAAATAAAATTTGGAAAGCACAAAACATTTGGATATACTTAGATATACACCAATCTCTGATTCTCTCACATCAAAGAGCTCCCAATTCTTGTTTTCAAGTGTGCATAGGTAAGTGTCACCTTTCTGGTTATGATCTCTAGTAGAATAGTTAGATTGTCTTCCTAATGAGAGCCAGATGAATATTATGTGCATAGTGATACAAGATCAAACACATTTTACCCATTATAAAATAGGCGAACTGGGCCAGCCATGGTGACATGGTGGCAATGCATGCTCCACAATGCTGAAGTCACGCGGGAAGGTCCTTGGCTTGTATCCCAAGGTCTCTCTGTACACTCCAGGTGTGTGTGTGCCAGTGATCCTGGCTGGCCAAGGTGGAGGATAAATTGTGGCATGGGGACCTTGTTTGGGGTTCCTCTCTCTCTGTTTCTCTCTCTCTCTCTCTCTCATGGAAGAAATATTAGGTAATTAGAAAAGCCATGACATATTTTTTGTAGGAAATTTATTTTCCAAAGGCCCAATGAAACTTTTTTTAAAAAAGCAAGCTCTTTTAGTCTTCTTCCTGTAACTATTACATATACCACAGAATGGACCAGTGAAAAACATAAATGTATCTGACTCATGGTTCTAGAGGCTGAGAAGTCCATGAGCATGGTGCTGGCATCTTCTGAATGCCATTGCATGGCAAAGAGGCAGAAGGTGGTGGTGAGTGAGTGAGACAGAGACAGTGGGAGCAAGACAACACATGCCCAAGAGAGCTCACTTTTATAACAAAGCCATACTGCTATCATTAACGCACTCCAACAATAATGGCATACTATTCCTGAGGATGGAGTCACAACCTGATTACTTCTTAAAGGACCCAATCCCAGTGAGTTTTGGAGGGGGCATTCAGACCATAGCATAAACATGCTTATTAAAATAAACCATCCAAAACCTTGTTTGAGCTACTGGGTTCATATTTCTACCTCCAAGTAATGAAGAATAGATTTACACTTCTGTTTAAATAAAAATAAAATGAAAGAACTTGAATGATTTTATTTACAAAACAACACATTTTTGTCCAAACATTTGTTTTCCTAGTATTTGTTGCTACTCTAAAGAGAATGTCAAGGACTGAGCATGTCTGTCTTTGCCATTACTGAAGGGCTGCATTTTCTGTTTGAGAATTTATTCAGGGTTGCACTCATGTAGCTTCCCAAAGTCAAGGGAGAAACAAAACAAACCAACCAACAAAAAACTCAGAAAATCAGAAATGACAAAAGTTCTGAGTCGTTTTCTAATTGAGGAAACTGGCTTAATGTTGTTAAATAACTTGCCTTGGGTCACCTGGACAGTTAGCCATGAGTTCACTAAAATATTATGATTCTGAACATCCCGAGTGGATGCACATTGGGAATATTTTTTCATCACATAGCACTCTCTCATAGAAAGCTGCCTTAACATAAAGTTGTGTTTTTATGTTTATCGAATTAACACAAACATATTATTTCAAATGCAAACAGAGATGAGTAGCCATTCCTCTTGTGTCACCCCTCCCCATACCCAGTTCTGCTTTCCAGAGTCTCCATCTTTAACCATTTCTGAGTGTTTGCCTCCTTCCTCATCCTGCTAAATAAAACACTTGTACTGCTATGTTTTTTTTTTTTAACTTTTTTTTAACTTCACTACTTTAAATATTGTCTCTTACCTCAGGCTGTGATGGATGAGTATTGAAAGTTTTTACACCACTTCCAATTTTTCCTCTTCTCAATCCTGTAAAATACTTACAGCGTTAGTCTTAGTTTCTCTACTGGTCATTCTTACAAATGGCAAGATACAAATACTATTTGTAACTTCCATGTTGTAACTGCCAGAGTAGTAGCTCTTAATTCTAAATTCTGAAAACAATTGCATTAACCTACCTACGCTTGTCTAGCTCTCTTCCCAATTCTATTTCAAATACCTCTCACTATCTATCCTTAATTTTACAACAGAATGTGTTTAGGTGGATTTCCTCTGATTCTGTTTTTAGTGAAGGAAGTCTTTTGTTTTTTGTCTTTAAGTTGGTTGTAATGAAAACCATTAATTACCACTTAGTACATTACAGCTATGTAAATATTGTTTAGTTCAGAGTCAAGGAGTATACAACAATTATATTTTCTTCTCCACAAATTTAATGACACAAACCTTACGTGAATTTTCCAGGAATCAAGTTGGAATGGATTCTTCTTTTCTTACATGTCCCATATGCCTTTACTTAACCTTTTATTTACCCATAGTGAGGGCTTTTTGCAGGAGCTAGAAGCTCACCAGCGGATAAAAGCAAAAGTTCTTGATTTCATGGAACCTATATTATAGTGAGGATGGGGAAGAAAATAAACAAGTACACAGTAAGTGCATCAATTTACTAGGTGGTGATGTGTTGTAATCAGGGATAAGAGAATAATAAGAATTGCCAGAATGGTTAGGAAAAACTTTTGTGATAAAATAACACTTGAAGAGAAACCTTATAGAGGTGAAGAAAAATATAATGTGGAGATGGACAGAGAAGAACAAAGCAAGTTAGTTCAAAGTTCCTGAAAAGACAAAGTTATTTGTGCTTAAGAAGCAGCGAGAAAACGTGTGTGGCTAGAGGAGGGAACTGAGGCCAGACAGAGCAGGAGGCTAGACCACACAGTACCCAGGAGTTTGGATTGCTATTTTAAGTTTTTGTCATCCACAGTTCCAAAATTGCTTCCATGTAAAAGACTAACAAGCGCTTTCGAAAGTGGGTTTTTGACAGCTTTAACGGCATAATGGTTATGATGCTGGACTCCCACGTAATCAACTGCAGTTCGGGTCCTAGATTGGGTGCGTGTGCCCAAAATCGCAAGAGGAAACTGGTGGAGAAGGGACTGAAGTATGGCCATTCCCCCGGGGAAGGGGAGTGATTTCTCATTTTCTATCTCTCTGTTTCTCTCTGGCAAGCACACGTGGCCTATAGCAAAACCTCTCTTAAAATAAAAAAAAAAAGCAATTAAAAAAATAAAAGATCAATGGGCTGCAGATAAAATCATCCTGAGAGCCGCTCCCTTCAAGCCTCTCTTGTTGCTCAAATGTGGCCAAAAAGAGTTTTGACACTTATTCTAGTCTCTAGTCACTTCCCTTTAGCATGGGACAACCAGAAAAACAAAGAGAGATCATCCTGGCATCAAGGGCAATTGAAGCTACCATAAGGTGATTGATTAATGATGCTTGCAAAGAAAGGTCTTGATGGGGTCTGCAGATGGCATAGTGGCCTGGTCAACCATGGTTAGAGTCCCAGACCTGGTGGCTTTAAAATCATGCCGAGTGTGTGTGTGTGTGTGTGTGTGTGTGTGCCCAAGATCCTAAGAGGAGAATGGAGGAGAAGGGATTGTAGCATGACCATGCTCCCTGTGGGGTGATTTTTCACTTTCCCTCTATCTCTGTCTTTCTCTCTGGTGAGCGTACACATCCTATGGCAAAAACCTCTAAAGAAAAAAAAAAAGAAAAGAAATGGGACCAGCAGTTAGCGTAATCGCTATATGGCAGAATTCCCATGTAGTCCTGGACCCGGTGGCTTAAACTCACGCCGGGCGTGTGTGCGTGAGTGTCCAAGATCCTGAGAGGAGAATGGAGGAGAAGGGATTGCGGCGTGGCCATCCCTCTGGGGGGTGATTTCTCACTTTCTGTCTCTCTGTCTCTCTTTTTCTCTCTGGTGAGTGCACACACCCTATAGCAAAAACCTCTCCAAAAAAAAGAAAAAAAGAAAGAAAAAGAAAGGTCTTGATCAAGAGTGTCAAATGCAAAATCTTCGTCAGAATCAAAGTAGAGTCATTTATGTCAACCCTGACTACACCAAGCCTGGAAGACCACAGAGTAGGAGTTTTCTCACACTAACATGCTTGATACCAAAAATTCTTAATTAAAAAACTCTACCAAAATGATAATCTTACATGAAGGACTGCCACCCTTTTCAGTGAGGTTTTAGCTAATGACCTTGGGGAGTTGAGTCTCAAACAAGGGACCATGCTTTAGCATGAGGATGGCACTCTTATTGCTAGCCCCTCATTGGACCTCTCTAACTAGAACAGCTTCCTAATATCCTTGCTGAAAAAGATTCTAGAAATGCCAACCCACCCTTGGCCAGCAGATGGCATGGTGGTTAGGGGCACTGGATTCCCACATGTCTGATCATGGTTTGAGTCCCAGACTTGACAGCTTGTTTTCTCACTTTCTCTCTCTCTCTCTCTCTCCCCCCCCTCCTTTCCCTCTCCCTCTCCCTCTCTCTCTGTCCCTATATGGTCAAATTAAAATAAATAAATAAAGTTAAGTAAAATAATTCTTAAAAAAAAATACCCACCCCCAAAGGAAGGGAGACCAATCTTTCAACAATGAGAAAATTATTTAGGATTTGTTTTGGAAAACAGGAACCAGAGTCTGTCACCAGAGGGGCAAGAAGTATTATTTCAATTATAGTTCCCAAGAAATAGCAGGCAGCTTTGGGGCTTCTGGGATTGGCCAGGTTCTGTATGTTGTAAGTTTCCAGTTTGGGCCTGATAACCCACCCCCTTGATGAATGACTAAAAAGGAAAAGACAGGCCCTTTTGAATGGGCCACAGGATGTGATCACGGTGTTAGGAACTTAAATTATGGTTCATGAGGACGCCAGGGTTGTGTTGGGGGTAATAACACAGAAATTTTGGCCTCTTTATAGGTGATTGCTTACTTTTCAAATCAATTAGATGTGGCCACCAAGGGATGGCCACTGTGCCTCCAGTTAAGTGGCATCCTCAGTCTTCTTCTTTATCGAGGTAGAGAGGCTGATCTTTGGACAGATGCTAACCATATGGGCCCCCTACCATACTTCGACTCTTATTTAAAAAGGGGTGTGGGGTGGGGTGGTAAGAGGCAGTCCCAGGACAGGATTCTCCAGCTATAGGCCATGCTTATTGACAACCTCAACATAACCTCAAAGGTCTGTAATACTAAATCCTGCAGCCGTGCTCTCAATAGAAGGCAGACACCTATTCCATGAGTACATTAAGGTCCTAGAAGTATTAGGTTATCAGAAAAGTCATGACATATTTTTCTATGTTTTTCTATGCAAAAATGCATCATGACTTTCCCAACAATCTAATATATGATAGTAGGCCATATCTCAAATCTCAAAAGTATGCCCACTAGAAATGCAGATGTTGAATATAAAGCATAAAAGTACAGAAAGGAACAGGATATGCTATTGTCCTCAAAGAGGCTGTGGAAGCTGGTACTCTAGCTGCTCCTCACTAGTCAGAGCTAATTGCCCTGACTTGGCCATTGGGGCTGGGAGAAGGAAAATCTTCTAGAGCACTAATTACACATATGTGTTATCACAGCCGACGGGGGGCACAGTGGTGAAGGCACTGGATTTCCACATGGTCTACTACAGTTTGAGTCCCGGACCTGGTGGCTTACTTTCCCATTCTCCCATTCTTTCTTTGTCTCTTTCTAGTCAAATTGAACAATAATAATAAATAAATAATGTTTTAAAATAATAAAAATATAGGCATTATCCATTTTGCATGCACATAGAGCTATTTGGAAGGGGGGAAGAGCCATGGTGACCTCTGGTAACAAATAGGTTAAATTCCCAACATCATTTTAAGACTTTTGGGAGACAAAGAAACCTTCACAGGTGGCAATGGTTCACTGCCAGGGCCATCAGAGGATGGAGGCCGAAATTAAGAAGAGGAAATAACAAAGCAGGCCTAGGCAGTGTTTAGGGGAAATCCTATTGCAGATACCTCTACTCTCTTCTCCCCTAAGCCCCGCATTATACAACCCCAACATAGTCTCTCAAGGGAAAAGAAAGGGCTCTTAAATGAGGGTACTTGAGAAGCCTCACTCTGGTATGCTATGAGCCCCATGGGTAACTACTCTTTCAAAGACAGTAGCCCTATAACCCAGAAGGGAAGCCCTTTCATGTACCCACTTTTTTAGGGGTATCTGTTTGGTTTCCTTCTCTGGTTTGTAACATAAAGAATAAGGAATAGCCAATCAGTGGCCCGTATGAGTTTACATAGACCAAGGTAAATGCTTGACGAATAGCCTCCCTTCCTCTCGCCCTACTCGCTACTGTACAAGCCAGTCTTCTTGGCAGCTATTTGGTGAGCAAATTTCTGGACAACCAGAGGTCTCTGACATCTGGGAAAATTGTCCTAAGTACTGGCTCGACCCACTTTTATTTCACTTATTATGCCTCTGCCTTTCCTGGACGTTGACACATGCATGGATGTGGCACTGGTGATAAGGTTTAAAATGTTTTAATACCACTGCTCTCTTATTGACTTCTCTTCACACTGAAACCAAGCGGGGATCCCCTGCAAAAGGGATGGTCCTCAGTTTCCTCTTCTGTTGAGGAAAACATAAGAATATGCCAAACAGAAAATTAACATGTGCTGAACTAAAAATGAAATGTTTTCTTTTAAGGGGCTTGGAATGTGTGGTTCATTTACACGGTAATGGCCCAAAGTAAGGGGTAGGACTTCAGGTTTTGGTTAGAAAATCATGGTTATGACAATCAAGCAACACTGACCATGAATAAAGGCCATAAGACTTCTAAAACTCCTATTGAAAGGAAAATAAAAACTTAAATACTTAGGAATTTTTCAGGAATGGAAACTACTGGCTGTAAACACAAAACCCCAGAATGAATGGTGCCAGAAACCTGATGATTGCCCCCTTCCTGAACAGAAATTTGATTAGTCAAGACCTAGCCAATCAAGAAGGCCCATGAGATGGCATGCCCTCATGAACCAATCATTGAACTGATCATGTACCTGGGACTCCTGCCCTTTATTTTGCCCTCAAAAAAATGCATGTGGTGGCCAGCAGGTGGCATAGTGGTTAAGGGCCCTGGCTGACTGCGGTTCTAGTCCTAGACCTGTTGGCTTGCTTTCTTACTTTCTCTCTCTCTCTCCCTCTCTAGTCAAATGAAAATAAGTAAGTAAACAAAGTTAAATAAAATAATTATTTTTAAAAAATACATGTGGAAACTCCCCTGGAAGACTAGGGCGGTTCAGCATTAGCTGCCTGTCCTTGCTTTCTGCATGACAATGAGGCTGTACTTTCCTACATCACACCATGTGCCTACGCTTTGGTTTGTAGTGCTTGGGCAGGGAATTTGAGTTCAGTAGCACTTCCATCTGCTTTTTCTTTCTCTCAGAAATTAGTTTTTGACATTCTTCAGCTACCTAAGAGTCGCTTTCAAATTTTCAATTGTCCATGGTATTTTACTCAACCATTTACTAGGGTTTGAGAACGGAGAAGCAGAGAGAAGAGGAAAATCTCCTGGGATAAATCTATCTTCTTGACCCAAAATCTTTTGAAAGTACATCCTAATCCTAGGTGTTTCTCCCCAGCAGGTTCTTCCTTACATATTAAGTGTGACTATTAAAGACAAATGAATATAGGACTCAGCCAGTCTCTTGAATGCATATAAACATTTCCATAAAAAGACTAATCTACCCACTAATCCCAATCAACCACCCACTGAAAAGTGATGGAAATAAAATGACAGGTATTTAGTGCCACGAAAATGGCTTAATCTTACAGTGTCTTGTTGGATAATGCTCCGCTCAGAGTAATTCTGATTGTGCCTGTTGTTATTATGCTGTTAATATTACTAAATTTAATATCAATACCCACCGAGAGGCAATGGTTATTTTTCATGGAAACTCCATGGTTCCAATTTGTTCCAACTGACTATTAAATAACTCACAACAAAGGGCAAGAAGAAGAGATTTATGTATCATAAATTGGATAATATGTTTCAATGAAAGCAAAAAGCAACTAAATATGTCTATTGTTTGTGAAAAAAAGTTGTCTTTGTATTCAACTAGTTGGACTAAATTCAGTTTAAAAAAAAGGAGAGGTGGAAATAAGGAAATGGGAATAAAACTAAACAACATTCTATTCTAGTCCATCTCCAAATAAAAAGATGTGACTGAAGTATCTCTTTTCAAGCAATTGTTTGTATACCTAAAAATGTTACCTTCAAGAAGGCCTCCGTATATAGTTGTTCTGTTGGAAACCCTGGGGGCAAAGAGATGACTTTTACTTAAGTGAAAAGCTAGCCTGAGAATCGCCTCAAGGCAAAGCCATTATACACTTCTCTTCCATCTTTAGACAGGCAGTAAGCAGAGCTTCCCACTGATAGAAATCAGCCCACAACTTGCCTCTCATTAGCTCTAAGTCTATGGAAATCTTTAGAAGCTTGGATCACCCCACCAAGCTCATTAAGTGTCCAAAATTAGGCATTCTTTTCATGAGGAACGACAAGGGTTCTTTTTGCAGCACAGGTATATATATGAAGACCCCTGAGGCTTTGTTAGGTTAACAAAGTGTATTGAAGCTGCTCCCTAGGCCTCATTGGCTGTTCTTGTTAGTCCAGATTTCATTCTCAGTGCTAAAATACAGCAGTGATTGATATACCCAAATCCTTTTAGATTTTAGAGACTAAATGTCTGTTCTTTTTATTATATATGCTTTTTTCTTCGGTTTCTTATATTTTATTTTCGACATACTTTTAATCTTAAATCTATTTGCTCCCTATTTCTCAAAGGGTTGGGGGGAGTGGGGCAGGAAAAAACGTTAGTTGTTGGTGTCAAGTTAGTTAGGCTAAAACATATAAAAATAGTCCTCCAGGGGACCAGCAGTTGGCATAATGGCTATGTTGCTGGACTCCCATGTAGTCGGACCGTGGTTCGAGTCCCAGACCCGGTGGCTTAAACTCATGCTGGGAGCGTGTGCGTGCATGCCCAAGATCCTGAAATGAGAATGGAGAAGAGATTGCGGTGTGGCCATCCCCCCAGGGGGTGATTTCTCTGTCTTTCTGTCTCTCTCTGTCTCTCTGGTGAACGCACACACCCTGTAGCAAAAACTTCACTAAAAAAGGGAAAAAAGAAAATAGTCCTCCAGGAGGTAAGGCATTCAGGAATACACCTCTGATTGAATTGTGCTTGATAACAAGGCCTAGACTTTTCAACTTCTATGAGACCAGAAAGTAAAATCACCTGTGCTCTTTGATGTAATTATAGTCACAGAGTGTCCATAGTCTTTTTATTTATGTCAAATGAAGGCACATCTCCATGGCACTGGAGCTCGCTGAAATGGTTCTGTTTAATACGTTCCATATGACTTGTAAGGAATTGAGAAGCAGAGGAGACAACTGGGAAGGCGGGTTGTGTTCCCTTGCAGTGAAAAGATACTCTAACAAAAAAAATGGAGCTGGCAGACCTGCAGCTGTGGATTGCGGGTCAGCCGACATCTACAACCTTGATAACTCTCTGCTGCTTTACTCCACTGTTTTCCAAATTATCAGGACGGTGTAGAAAAGCAGTTCTCCTTATTATAAAACAATGCTGGGGTACATAAAATGTCAGCTCGCTGCCCCGCTACCTCATATGATACAGGTGTAAATCTTGAAGAGGGCAGAAAGTTCAACTTGCCTTTAGCATGGAAAGGAAGCAATGACTTCACTGTTAAGAAAAATCCTAATATCATTATCAGATGACCCTAATAGCCACCTGATAGCTGGCTATTATTTTAAATGGGTTTAGAACATATTTATTTAAAAATCTCAAATTCAAATCATATGGAAATAATAACGTAAGTTATCATAAAGGTATTTGGAGATAATTCTAAATGTCAATTTAGCATATCTTCATATATTGGTTTTCTAAAGTGAATGAATAGCTTCTTTTATGAGGTAAATGTCATTTGGTCAAATGAAAAGGACAATCATATTTAAAGGTCATTTAATATAGTGAAGTAATTGTAGTTACTCGTGTTAAAATCTCACTGTATTATCTTAAAACAAGAGTACCCGTATTTTGACTACAGTTATGCACAATGGCTTGGTTGTTTATCTTCTTTGTTCCTATTTTTGCTACCATATTGATATTCTAATATTTCTTTTATATCTCAGGCCATTTTGTTCCATGAATCTCTCTAAATTATTGCCTCCATTTTTTTGTACATGAAGGCCTAATACCACATATATTTCAATGGAAGCCCATTTTTGTAATTCGAAAGAACTGAATTATTTCCTTTTACCAGGAAAATAAGAACACTCTTAGAGTCAGGGAACTAAGGCTTCTAAAAAAAGAGAAAATCTGAAATTTCAGACATGAGCATCCAGTCTTAATGCCATGCCGCTCCAGCCTTGTCCTGTATATTAACAACTATTTGAACTGAGTAAAGTTTTGTGCTAAAAGAAAAATTTTAAAAACCCCAAGATATCACTGCTGTAGAAAGCAATGTGTCCTTTTTCCCTATTCTAACCTTATGCATGCATGCATACTTGCACACACACGCACACATCCAAGCACACATACCTAGCCTTGACTGCTTAAATCATACTTATTCTGACTTCACTGCAAAACAATTTTATGCAGACATTGAGTTGGTTTCTTTTGGAAAGCATTTTAAATCACTTTTTAAATAATTACTTTATTTAAATTTATTTATTTATTTTAATTTGACCTGGAGCGGAGGGGTGGGGAGGGAGAGACAGGGAGAGATAGAAAGTGAGAAAGCAAGCTGCCAGGTCCAGGACTCAAACCATGGTAGGCCATGTGGGAGTCCAGTGCCCTTAACCCTGCCCCCTGCCGGCCCCCATTTTTAATCATTTTAATTTTAGAAATAAAAATAATTGTTTTACATCATATCTACAACTAAAATCATGAAGATGGACAATTTCTGACATTTATTTAGGCTCTCTCCTTTGATGTAAACTTCTCTAGGAGATTAATAACAACAACAAATAAGTTAATAGAGTGAATAATTTAAGAATTGTGTTTGCTCAAGAGTTTGTGAGTTGTTTTTTTTTCTTGAGAGGTTTTCGCTATAGGGCGCGTGAGCTCACCAGACAGACAGAGACATAGAGACAGAAAGCAAGAAATCACCCCCGAGGGGGTATGGTGACACCGCAATCCCTTCTCCTCCATTCTCCTCTCGGGATCTTGGGCACGCATGCACACACACGCGGCCGGTGTGAGTTTGAAGCCACCGGGTCCGGGACACGAACTGTGGTCAACTACGTAGGAGTCCAGCGACATAGCCATTACACTAACTGCTGGTTCCCAAGAGTTTGTGGGTTTTTTAGCCCTAATTTTTCTCTATTTGTTTTTGTGCTATGTCATCTTAGCCATGGCTCTTTCAATTCACAGTCACAGTAATCAAAAGAAAATGAAGGCCGATAGTCACTGTGTATTCTTAATGTTCATCAGAATGCAACACATTTTAAACATCAAACTTCATAATAATTATATATATTACTTTGATATTCTCTTCCATTTCTAGTCTTTCTGACTTGACACTCAAGCTTCTTTTATGAGGTAAATGTCATTTGGTCAAATGAAAAGGATGATCTTATTAAAAGGTCAGTTAATAGAGTTAAGGTGTGAAGCCTTTGAGTTATCCAATTCAAATTTCATTATAGTTTTTAAAATAAATATTAGTAGGAATTGATAAAGGCTTTGTTTAACCAGTGTGTGTGATTTTAGAAGTTTGCCATGGGTGCCAGCAGGTGACACAGTGGTTAAGAGTGCTGGACTCCCCATGACTGACCATGGTTTGAATCCCAGACTTGGCGACTTGATTTTTCCTTTTCCCTCTCTCTCTCTCTGTCTCCCTGGAGAGAGTACATGCCCTATAGCAAATTTAATAATAATAATAATAAAATTAAATTAAATGTCCTTTAAAATTAAAAAAATAAGTTTACCATAATTGATTATTTATTCATAGGTGAAACAAACAGAAAAAAATTTCAAGAAACAAAAATTGCATATAAGTGAGAAATTAGCTTTGGGTCCACAAAGCAGACACCCCTGGGAGATCCCAGCGAGATATGCTGCTGTATGTTCTCTTCCTTTCCAGAGTAGGGAGAACTTGGGACTTCTTTCTAACTAATAGATCACAGCAAAGGTGAAGGGAATTTTTGGGTTCTGAATGAGTTGATTTTGAGTTGACCAAAAGGAAGTTTATCCTACATGGCCCTGACTTAATTACATGAAAAACCTTAAAAGAGAGAATGGGCTTCCCTTAACTTCAGAGACTACTCCAAGGAAATAAATTCTACTAGTGACTACATGAACTTGAAAAGAGACCCAAGCCTCAGGTGAAAACACAGGTCTGGCTGACACCCAGATTGCAAAGTGGTAAGACCCAGAAGCAGAAAGACCTACTACAGCATGCCTGGACATGTGACCTACAGAGACCGTAAGATAATATACATGTTATTTTATTTATTTTTTGGAGAGGTTTTTGCTATAGGGTGCCTGTGCTCGCCAGAAAGACAGAGAAAGACAGAGAGATAGAAAGTGAGAAATCACCCCCCAGGGGGGATGGCCATGCCGCAGCCCTTTCTCTTCCATTCTCCTCTGGGGATCTTGGGCACGCATGCACACGTGCCTGGTGTGAGTTTAAGCCACCAGGCCTGGGACTTGAACCGCAGTTGACTACATGGGAGTTCAATGACATAGCCAATACGCTAACTGCTGGTCCCAACATACATGTTATTTTAAGTCACTAAATTTGTGGTAATTTTTTATGCCCTAAGAGAAAACTGGTACGGCTTAGCAATAGAACGTGTTCGTGCAAGCCGTCTGTGGGGGGTAATTAGTCTTATACTTATTAATGATGTTGGGAATGGAAATGGGTTTAGGAATTTTAGGAGTTCCCCTCAAACTTCTGAATGCTAAACTTCTCTTAAATTGAGGACACAGACGATGGATAAAATACATTTTCCCAAACTGGTAGCTTAGAAACACTTACGATATTCTGCCACCTTATCTCCTTTACCCATACTCTTACCAAAATAATCATGAAGAAAGATTTTATCATCAAATTTAAATACATATATTGTTGCCAGAGAGTACATATGCTCATCAGAGAGAGGGAGGGAGAGAGAGAAAAAAGCTATGACTGCTAGAGCATGGTCACACTGCAAACCTTTTTCCTCCACTTCTGCATCTCATCAGAATTTTGGACACGTGCACATTCACACCCTGCCAGAGCAGAGATTCAAATCAAGGAGCATCACGTGGGCTCTAGCTCCCTGGGCACTGGGCTTAACCACTGCACGGGGTGTTCAATGGTCAAATATTTCTGACAAAACTTATATTTGACTTACTATCAGACACCTTCTCTACCACGTTCTTTAAAAAGTTTCTTGGATACCTTGTAGTAATTTAAAAATAAAATAAAACAAACTCATGTTTTATTCTAAAAATTATTAGGCCATTAAAGTGTGAAACAGAGTTCAGCAGAAAACACTTTAGAGAACGTTATGACAAGAAGTTCCACGGGGAAGGGGCTTTGCTGAGAAATGCCATGACACGAGGAAAGATCCATTCTTCACGGGGAATGCGCTTTGGGGAAGTGGGTATCTTGGGTGGAGAATGGCTCAAGCAGAATTTGCAGCAGGATGAGACCAGTGGATAACATAATGGTTATGTCACTGGATTCCCACATGGCCAACCGCTGTCTGAGTCTCGGACCCAGTGGCTTGAAAAATCACACCTGGCATGTGTGCATGAGTACCCAAAATCTAGAGAGGAGAAGGGACTGTGACATGGTCATCCTTCCTGGGGGATGACTTCTCACTTTCTGTCTCGCTGGTAAGCACAAACGCCCTATTGCAAAAATATCTTAAAAAAAAAAAAGAATTTGCAGCAGGAAATAGAAATCATTTTAGACTGCAGAGGCTTTCATGGCATGACCTGCCTTCATAAGGGAGTAATTATTTCCATGTAAATATTTCTTTAAAAAAATTTTTGGGGACCAGCAGGTGATGTGGTGGTTAAGGTGCTAGACACTCCCACATGGCCAACTACAGTTTGAATCCCAGACCTGGTGGCTTGCTTTCTCACTTTTCCTCTCTCACTCTTTCTGTGTGTCTCTCTCCGGTCAAATTAAAATAAATAAATGAATGAGTGAAATTAAATAAATAATTATTTAAAAAATTTTTTTTTCAGATTTCACTCCAGAGTGAGACTAGGTGATCTACTAAATGTGAATTGATACAAAAGAAGGAAACAGGCCAGTGGGGGTAACAAGATTAACTCTTGTTTTAATGTTTTTTGTTTTGTTTAGTTTTGTTTTTTCAGTTTTCTTTTTTTTTTTTTTTTTTGAGAGGTTTTTGCTATAGGGTGCGTGCGCTCGCCAGAGAGACAGAGAGATAGAAAGCGAGAAATCACCCCTTAGGGGGGATGACCACGCCACAATCCCTTCTCTTCCATTCTCCATTCGGGATCTGGGCACACACGCACACGCGCCCGGCGTGAGTTTAAGCCACCGAGTCCGGGACTACATGGGAGTCCAGCGACATAGCCATTGCGCTAATTGCTAGTTCCTTAATGTTTTATTTTGACCTTAGATTAGCAAACCTATCCCCTAGGAACATGAGATTGTTGACCCTCAGTGGTCTTGGCTCCCTGTTTCTGCATGTGCCCTCCCACCCCAGGGTGCTTTGTGTCGTTACACTGTAATTAGATGCCACACTCTCCTGGGGATTTTTGTATATTTACAAGTACTTTTTCCTTGGATGGTCTTTCCTCTCATACTTTTCTCTTCAACCTTGCCTATCTATACTGGCTTATTATGTACTCCCGGCTCTAAGCCAGTCATGATCTTTATTTGAAAAGTAATCAGATACATTTGTTAATAGCCATTAGAAATTCCATTGACTGTCAAGCCCAAGCAACTGTTAAAAAAAAAAAAAACAAAACAAAACAAAAAAAAAAACAAACAAAAAAAAAAAACAGCTTATTTTCAAGTATAAAAGCAAAGTATCTTGGGAACCAGCAGTTAGCGTAATGGCTATGTCGCTGGACTCCCACATAGTCGACCGCGGTTCGCGTCTCGGACCCGGTGGCTTACAACTCACGCCGGGCGCGTGTGCGTGCGTGCCCAAGATCCCGAGAGGAGAGTGGAGGAGAAGGGATTGCGGCGTGACCATCCCCCCTGGGGGGTGATTTCTCGCTTTCTGTCTCTCTGTCTCTCTGTCTGTCTGGCGAGCGCACGCGCCTTATAGCAAAAAACCTCTCCAAAAAAAAAAAAAAAAAAAAAAAAAAAGCAAAGTACCTTCAGAAGAAAACCTTGAGGCCAGCAGATGGCGCAGTAGATATGTCACTGGACTCCCACATGGCCAACTCCGCTTGGAGTCCCAGACCCAGTGACTTGAAAATCATGTTGGGCCCTTTTACATCTGTGCCCAAGATCCCTGGAGGAGAATGGAAGAGAAGGGACTATGGCATGGCCATCACCCTCCCAGAGGGTGATTCTTCACTTTCTCTCTCACTATTTCTGTCTCTTTTCTGCTAGCGCAAGTACCCTAAGGCAAAAACTTACTAAAAAAAAAAAAAAAAAAAAAAAAAGGAATCCTTAATTGTCTCTATGAACATAGAGGAAGAATTGACTCTTAAAGGCCGCTCTCTTTTTATTCCTATTTCATGCATCCTTTCATGTTATTTACAGGCCATGCTCTCCCCCCACCACAACCATAATATCAGTCACACTCCATAAAACATGTTTAATGCAGCACGATCCTGTATTTACCTCATCCCACAGTATCCTGGGCCAGGGCCTGTAGTTGTTTGGGAGCAACTCGCTTTTATCATGTGCATTAATGTCATTGCTGTGGCCTTTCAGCCAAATAGTGAACCAATACTAATAATTAGTAATGAAAGACTCTAAATACCAAAGTTCTACAGGGCCTAATTAATCAAGGGAGAGAACCTGAAATTAGGCTCCCTGCTTTTGATTTGCATAATGCATACTTTTATTTAGGCAAACTTGATCAGGGGTCACAATGTCAAACATCACTTTCATGAATAGACACGAGGATCGTGCAGCATAGTTTTCTCTGGTTAAATAGGGAAGGAAGAATGTTTCTGGTTAACGCTATAAATGGACATTTGCGGGCGCTCATCAAGCTTCCAAACACCTTGTTTAGCAGGTTGAGAGTGTGAAGCTATTATTTGTGGCTGTCAGCAGGACTAGGGCCCAGAGCAGGTTGATTGAGGTGAATCGGAACTTGTCTCAGTGCAAAATTTCATACACTAGCATGTGAAAAATCAAAGAAAATCACAATAAATATTTCCCAATGCCATTATTAAAAAAAATAAAATAAGCCTTAACACAGAAAGTCACGATAGAGGATCGTGACATTCAATAAAAACATCATCAGTAGCAGTGGTGTGCCAAACCATGTCAGAGTCTATGGCTAAAAAAAAAAAAAATCAATTAAATGGAGCCTATCTTTATTTAAAATTTTATAATTCGTTCATTATGTATTTTTATCAATCAATTTTAATTTTTTATAAAATACCATCTTAGAAGAGTATTTGTCTTATTATTTTGATACCAGAAATAAGTGCCTTCCCTGCCTCTCCTTCATTCTGGCTCTGCATTAAATCTGTTATTTTTTAGTGTGTTGGCTAACTCATAGAAAATATTTTCTAATTCTTTTTGGTCTCTCATAGCTTAGGTTCAAAGTTCATACTATATATTTAGAGCCAAATGGTGTTCAACAAGGATGTCAAGAATTTTCAATGAAGGAAAAAGAGTTTTTTCAGGGTTAAGTTGTGGCCCACCAGTGATACCACTGAACCCACATGGGAAAGGTCCTGGCTTCCCAAGACCCACATCCCAAGACCTACCTTACCATGCCAGGCATACAGACATGTTCTCATGCCTGAGCCATACGAGATGAGGGGTAGATCATAGTGATAGTCCTCACATAGTGAGGACTATTGTGAGTGCCCGTCTCTCGATCTCTCTTTCTCTATGTCTCTCATTCTCTCTCACTCATGATCTACATAAATTTAAAAAAAAAACTTTTTAAAGAATAGTCTTTTCAACAAATGATGTTGGAGGGACCAGCAGTTAGCATAATGGCTATGTTGCTGGACTCCCACGTAGTCGACTGCGGTTCGAGTCCCGGACCCGGTGGCTTAAACTCACGCCGGGCGCGTGTATGTGCATGCCCAAGATCCCGGGAGGAGAATGGAGGAGAAGGGATTGCGGCGTGGCCATCCCCCCTGGGGGTGATTTCTCGCTTTCGATTTCTCTGTCTCTCTCTGTCTGTCTGGCAAGCGCACGCGCCCTATAGCAAAAACATCTCCAAAAAAAAAAAAAACAAAACAAAATGATGTTGGAGAAATTTGATATCATCATACAAAATAGTAAAATTGAACATCTCCCTTTTTTTTGGAGAGTTTTTTTTGTTTGTTTGTTTGTGTTTGTGTTTTTGTTTTTGCTATAGGGCGCATGCACTTGCCAGAAAGACAGAAAGAGACAGACAGAAAGCGAGAAATCACCCCCCGGAGGGGTAATGGCCACACCGTAATCCCTTCTCCTCCATTCTCTTCTCGGGATCTTGGTCATGCACGCACACAAGCCCGGCATGAGTTTAAGCCTCCAGGTCTGGGACTCGAACCACAGTCAACTACATGGGAGTCCAGTAACATAGCCATTATGCCAACTACTGGTCCCTTCTCCCTTGTGCCATATGTAAAAGGAACTCAAAATTAATTACAGGCTTAGATTAAGAGCTAAAACTACAAACTTTCCAGAAGAAAACATAGAAGTATTTTGACCTTGGATTAGTCAAAGCCTTTTTATGTACTACTGAAAAAAATAAATGATTAAAGAAAAGACTTCAGCAAAGTTAAAAAGCTATAAACAAAAGTTGTACACATATGGTGCTTAAGGACCAGCAGATGACATAATGGTTATGTCACTTGGCCAACCAAAGTTTGAGTCCCAGATGTGGTGGCTTGAAACTCATGCAGGGTGCATGTCTGTGTGTGCCCAAAATCCCATGATGAGGATGGAGAAGGAGGGATTGTGTTATGGCCATCTGCTGTGGGGGGTGATTTCTCACTTTCTGTCTCTCTGTCTCTCCAGAGAGTACACCTGTCCTATAGCAAAACCATTCTAAAAAAAAAAAAGAAAAGAAATGGGTGCTTCAAAGGTCACTGTCAAGAAAAAAAACCTATGAAATGGGAGGAAATGGTAGTAACTAAATAATATACATCATTTATGTATTTATATAATTTATATAATCATTCAGAATATATCAAGAATTCCTAAAGCTCAACGATGAAAGTAGACATAAATCCATTTTTTATTTATTTATTTTTTTTTTAGAGGTTTTTTTTCCGATAGAGCGTGTGTGCTCACCAGAAAGACAAAAAGAGAAAGAGAGACAGGAAGGGAGAAATCGCCCCACAGTGGGGATGACCACGCTGCAATCCCTTCTCCTCCATTCTCCTCCCAGTATCTTGGGCATGCACACACATGTGCCCGACGTGAGTTTAAGCCACTGGGTCTGGGACTCAAACCATGGTTGACTACATGGGAGTCAAGTGACATAGCCATTACGCTAACTGCTGGTCCCACATAACTCTATTTTTAAAAATCAGCAAAGGGCTTGAATAGACATTTCTACAAAGATATATAAATGGACAATAAGAATATGAAAATAAAGGATGATGAATATCATTAGTTATTTGGCAAATTAAAATACAATCACAAGAAAATATCACTTTACACCCTTGAGGATTCTATAATTAAGAAGAAATGATGTACTGGCTTAGAAGTAGAATAAATTGGGGGCCAGCAGTTGGTGTAATGGCTATGTTGCTGGACTTCCATGTAGTCGACCACGGTTTGAGTCCCGGACCTGGTGGCTTAAATTCACGCTGGCCGCATGTGTGTGCATGCCCAAGATCCCAAGAGGAGAATGGAGGAGAAGGGATTGCGGTGTGGCCATCCCCCCTGGGGGTTTCTTGCTTTCTGTCTCTCTGTCTCTCTCTTTTTGGCAAGTGCATGCACTCTACAGCAAAAACCTCTACAAAAAAAAAAAAAAAAAAAAAAGAAGTAGAATAACTTGAACCTTCATACACTGCTGACAGGAATGTGTAATGTTGCAGCTATGCTGGAAATGGTTTGGTAGTCCCTCAAAACATTCAACATATGGTTATCACACGATCCTAGGAGAAATGAAAACATACATTCACATACAGTTGTACACATATATACATAGTAGCATTGTTCAGAATAGCCAAGAGGGAATAATAATCTAAATATTATCAACTGACAAACAAATAAACAAATATGTTACATCTCTAAAATTGAATGTTATCTGACAATACAGAGAAATTAAGTGCTGACACAACTGCTTAACATAAATAAACCTTGAAATCAGTATGCTAAAACGAGCCAATAAGAAAAAGACATAGTGTTTATATGGAATCACATGTGAATCCATTTATATGAAGTGAAAAGAATAGTAAACCTAACCTGGACAGGTGATTAGGGATTGGGGATTGCAGGGATTAGGGTTAGGAGGGAATGGATAGTGACTGCTAGTGGACACAGGGATTCTTTGGGAGTGATGAAGGGATTCTAAAATTGATTGTGGTGGTGATTATGGGTCTCTATGAATATACCACACAGCATTGAATTGTACATTTTAAATGAATAAATTGTATGGTATGTGAATTATGTCTAATGAAGCTGTTAAAAATATTTCGGCCAATGCAACTTTATGCATCTGGCCCCTTTCCTCTATCACAAAGTGATTAAATCTTTCCTATCTATTTTTATTTTTGTTTTATTTTCATATCAGAGATTAGGAGACATCCATTCCAAGCTTCCATTTTCTATTCTTTAGCTGAGCTCCCAGTAAAAGCTTTTACAAAGAACTTTCTTCCCCAGGACAGCCATTTTTGTTTACTTTTAAGACTTTTTGCCATAAGGTGCATGTGCACACTGGAGAGAGAGACAGAGACAGTGAGAGGGAAAGTGAGAAATCATCTTCCATGGGGGTGGGGTGGTGGTGGAGGATGGCCATTCTGTAATCCCTTCTTTTCCATTCCATTCCATTAGGATTTTGGACACTCATGCACACATGCCCAACATGATTTTCAAGCCACTAGGTCCAGGACTTGACTTGAACTGCAGTCAACCATGTGGGAGTCCAGCACCTTAACCACCGCACCAAAGGCTGGCCACAAGACAGTCTTTTAGTCAATGATTCTTCTGTTTTTGCATAAGTCGAGTTTTGCTGCCAAATAATAAATGAAAAACTATGATCAGAGAAAGTTCTACTTTATTTCAAACAGATTCTTCATGCCCCGCTTGTTTTGTTTTGATAACTGGCAAATATAATGTTTATAACGCACATTGTGTTTTGAAATATATTAATATATACATTGAAGAATGGCTAGAGGTAATCAACCTAAGTGTCCATCAGCTGATGAGTGGGTAAAGAAAATGTGGTGTATACACACATGAGCCATTGTTCAGCCTTTAAAAAGGAGGTTGTCCTGGAAAATATAGAGGAACATGGAGGACATTATGTCAAGTGAAATTAATCATTCTCATCTCTCTTTTGATTCATCTGACATGCTGGCGTAATATGAAGTAACTTAGAAATAGAAGTTGACTTGAAACGAAGAGCAGGACGCTTATAGAGTTGACAGGACCTTCCTGGTCATATAGTACAAACCACCCCATTTGTTTTGTTTGTTTGGTTTTTGTTTTTAAATTTCAGGAAGGTTAATTATAGTCTTTCATTAGGAAAAGAGAGAATCTATCTTCTGCATTCTCAGAGCAGAATGCATTTTCTCTGGTGATTTGCTTTCAGAGGGTAGATATTTCTATGGGCATTCTCATCACCGTTTCTTCTTACATCCCAGCATGATAACCTAGTCTAGTCAGCGATACTTAGAGAAACTATAGAAAACAGATGAATCGAAGTTTTTAAAAGAGTTTCTTCATATCCTTCTCCTGGGCTTCAACATTCATTGGTAGCAGTCTAAGACAGACAAAACACAAAATGTAAATACTACCATGTAAGGGGATTATTGATGTAGTATGATTAAAAGATACAATGTTATGTGAAGTTTTGGCCCTTATATTTGCTCAAAGCATGGAAAGGTTGATAAACAACAAAAGATGAAGCATTGAAAGAATGGAGAAAGCTTCCCAGTGAAGATTCTTTGGGGGATTGAAACTGTGGTTACTGCCTTCAGACTTTGAAAGGCTGTGGGAGAAGGTGCTGAGTTTTTCTTGCAACTCAAAAAGGCAAAATTGGTATAGTAGAGTAAGTATTCCTGATGCCAGTTTTGATATTACCCCATTATAAAGAACTGTCTCAGTAATCAATGATGGATGGAAAAGAACCTTTTTCAGGTGGCCCATTCCAAGATATTGAACAGATAAACTGTTTCTTCAATGATGCAGGACGTTAAGATCTATTCCACCTGAGATTCCACAATTCAATATGTTTTATCCAGAACACATGTATTCTTGCCGGAGATAGAGAAAAAAAAAAAAAAGGGAAAAAGCACCTCGTAATGGGACATGGTCACATCACAATCCCTACTCCATTTCTCCATCCTTTCAGGATTGGGGAATGCACACACATTCACCAGCATGTTTTTCAAGCCACTGGCACTGGGATCCAAACTGTGGTTAACCATGTGGGATCCAGCTTCCTTAACCACTAGGCTGTGAGGCCAGCACACCACAATTCATTTTGTCACCTAGTTTGGAATCACTCATTTACTTTAATAAATATCCCTTTGTAAAGTGAAAAATAATTATAACCACTCCACTATGCACACTCTAGAATGCATTAATTTTGGTGGTTTTTACCTAAACCTCGATACCCTACTTAAGTAAACTGTTCTGGAGAGTTATGCTAGATTTGTTTTGTTTTGTTTTGTTTTGTTTCCAGAGGATGAAGAAGAAGGCTGGAGCATAAATTCATTTAGATTAGGTTTAAGAGCTAGACTGGGAGACTCTTCAGTTAATCATAAAGCAGCAGAATGCAACAGACTCCTGAGAGAGTTGTAGATTAGGGGTGGGAGGTCACCAATCTCAAAAGTTACTGACCTTTCTCAGAAGGCTAGGATGAGACCTCAGGAAAGGACAATATGCCCCCACCCCCAGTGATTGTCTAGTCCTAATGCATGCTGGCTGTGCCCCTCAAGTCCCAGTATTATTTCCCCTAGGCAAGGACAGAATGGTTGGGGGAGGTCCCACTAGCTCTATGCCAAAGACCACATATTTTATAAAAAATATCTATGTCATTCACCATTTTTCCTTGAGATACTAGGCAAGATTTTTTTTAAATGAGACTTCATCTATTAAATTACGCAGTGCACAATGAGTACCAAATCATCACGAGTTATTATCCAAACTACCTACACTCAGTTTTTAAAATGTCCTCAATAGGCAAGGAGGTTTTAAAATAGAGAAAGACTCTCCCCCATACTTATCAGGTATAAAGAAGACAGCCATGGGTCAGACTTGAATTTGAGATATGATTCAGGAGAAAAAAAAACCGAGTCGGAACATCAGAGACCCAACAGGGCTGTTGCTTCACAACCCCACACCAGGGGAACAGAATCAAGGAACATCTATACTCATTATCTCTTCAATAACTATCACGCTCCATATTCCAAAATGGCTCCTCAGAAAAGACGCCAGAGAAGACAGCCACAATGTTTGTTGGGAAGTTATTGTCTTTGTGTAATATACATTTAAAGGGAGCTACAAATGTAAAGGCAGATGTGTAATATATGGCTGGCACCGTTTTTATTTTCTTATACATCTTGCTGCTGTCTGGGGGCAATGCTCTAGCGACTACTGAAATATAATAGCTGCTTTCTCTCTCAGTACACAATTTGACAGCATTTATTCTTTCCTTCAGTGAGCATAATTACTTCACATATGGAACCTGTGATAGCCTACAGGCATCTGAGAGAAACCAGAATCATGCAATCTGTCCCCTTTGCGAGCTTAATTTACATTCACAAGTGTCATTTTATTAGGGCTGGCATCATGTAGTATAAAAATTACAGGTCAGCGATGGCGTGTCACTGGGAACTGTGCTTAAGTCAATAATGCGGTATGATTACATTTGGGATCATTTTACAAGGGAGATCTCACCAGAGGAAGCTGACCCTTATTTCTTAGTTTTCAGCTTTACTATTACCCACAAGGTAATTCATTTAGAAATAAGTATTGTAACACATAGTTTCGCCTGCTGTAAATATCCATGCTGTGTATCCTACCCTTCAATATGACTTCGTAATGACATCTACAGTCTTAATGGACATGGATGACTTACCTTGCTGGCTATTAAAAGTGGGCATGTTCCGATTTGTGTAATCAAAATGGCATCAGTTAGAAGCTTGCGCCCTTTATTTTGACCTGGTCGAGAGTGTAATTTAAGAAGATTGAGTTACTGACCCTTTCCCTCGTAAGTAAAGCAGTATGATTGGCTTAATAGGTGCTCCCTGGGAACGGGAGGTGTGAGGCAGGCTGGAGGCTTTACCACAACTGGTGATTGCTTCTCTTTCCGAGACATGAGCTGGACTTGGAATAGCCCTCCCACGTGGCTCCCTTCTCTGTGGATGAAGTTAGAAATGATTCTAAGTTAGAGAAGGTCAGTAAAGTCTGAGCCATGGTTTCTTCATGATGCCACATCCGTTTTATTTTTTAAAACATCTAAGCTGAAAAGTTAACTTGATTTATTATGATTTATTCTCAGTTACACACATATGGGATTGTGACCACATCGATGGGATGACAGAATGTTGGCAATTGCCTGGTGTTTCCTCAGTTCTACCTCCCACAAAAAATGGGCATGCCACAGTTCCTTCTCCATTTCTCCCTCCTTTTGGCATTTTGGGCATACCACATTTACATGCCCGGTATGTTTCTCAAGGCGCTGAGTTTGGGACCTGAACTGTGCAGTTGGCCATGTAGGATCTAGCTGCTTTAACCCACCACACCATGGGCTGACTCGATGCCACATTCTTTATGAAATATTTGACTTAATAAGTAACCAAATGTAATTCACAGATAGTTAAAGATGGTATGCACTGCACCAACTGCTGAGAGGCACTGCACCAACTGCTGAGGCCTGATGGTATGCACTGCACCAACAGGCCGGGCCAGAACACACCTTCAGTGCAGCTGCTGACGACTCTCAATTTGTCTCGTTAGGGTGGTCCAGGTCTGGAGTTCAGTGGATCCATGGAAAACCAAGGCTGTGCCTACAGAGGGGCAAAATCAAGGACGTGCATTTTCAAACAAGGAACTGAAAGCAATACCACTGAAGTCCAGGCATACATGAGAGAAAACAAACAAAATCCAGTGACAATGCCCAGATAATTCTTCTTGGCAAAGTAAGAGAACTGTGCAGACCAGAGTAAGCACTTGGGGTTAGGTTTGTTTACCAACATATATTCTTATTTTGAAACCTAATATAGGCCTCCCAGAGTCTTAGGACTGTGCTTGTTTAGTTAAAAAAATTAAATAAAATCTGTACATAAAACATGGTTAGAACGTCTAGTGATAAAGGCTGTTTGAGAAGTTGTTATCCTGTATCCCAGATCTCTACATCCCTATAATCCGGAAACAGTCCTCTTTTATTTTTTCTTTTCTTTTTTTTTTTTTTTTTTTTTAATTTGCCATAGGGTACATGCACTGAAGGTGGAGAGAGAGAATAAGGGGGCAGCTCCCAGGAGGGATGGCCATGCCACGGTCCCTTTCTCCCTATTCTCTTGGGATTTGGGGCATGCATACACACGCACCTGGTGTGTTTCTCAAGCTGCCAAGTCGAGACTCCAATCATGTAGTCAGCCATGTGGGATCCAGCTGCCTTACCACCATGCCCCTGACTGGCTCAAGCAGCTTTTTTTTATTTTCAGTTTTAGTTCTAGTCTGAACTGTTATACTAACATTTATGCCTATGTTGACATTTTTTATTTATCAACTTTAGTAAAAATCTGTTGGCTCACTGTTTTGAATAATCAACACGTTATTTATAATTTGCATCTGAAAATAATATGTATGATCTTTATGGTCACTAAAATGTTTTGAATATGAGGAAAAGATGGCTATATAAATTTGTCAGCCACCATCTTATAGTTCTTTGTGCAATAATATTTATGGCTTTGTAACCAGTGTGCATTCGATTCTAGGAAATGTGAAAGAGGTATAAGCATTCCTTCCCCCACCTTATCAGCTCAGATACACACCACATATGCTAATTCTATCAAAATTCTTATGATTGCTAATAAGGATACCTCCAGGGTTTCTCAGTATACCTGCCTCCTAGTGCCTTATAGTGGACACTGATTAAGATAACCTCCCTCTGGATTTTTTTAGTGGCATGAACCAATTAATTCTCTTGAACATTTAAGCCATTTGATTCAAGATTTCTGTTATGTTCAACCAAAGGCATCTTAACTTGTCCAATCAATTAATAAACCCTGCTGAGTACCTGAAAAAAAGATCTAGTTAAAGAACACATATTGGGACCAACAGATGGTGTAATGGTTATGTTGCTGGACTCCCACATAGTCAGCAGCAGTTTGGTCCCAGACCTTAGAACGCAACGCTGGGTGTGTGTGCATGGGTGCCCAAAATCCCAAGAGGAGAATGAAAGAGAAGGGATTGCAGCATGGTCATTCCCCCAATTTCTCACTTTGTCTCTCTCTGTTTCTCCTGTGAGTACATGTGTCCTATAGCAGAAATCTCTCTCTTAAAAAAAAAAAAAAAAAAAAAAAAAGAACACGTATTTATTGTTCATTATATGCCAGAACTGGTCTTTTTGAATACAAAAATAAAAAAAAAAATGAGGTCAAACCCCTTTTTCAAGATGATCACAGTCTATTAAAAAAAAAAAAAACACAAAAACTGATTAATTCAACAATGAAGAGACATTAACAGAGTACAGAAGAAAGGGAATTAATTCATTCTCAGAGATAAAAGGATGGGAATGATTAGAAAGATTTTTAAGAGGAGATAATATTTGGGCTACATTTCAGAGATAATTCATTAGATAGGACCTTCTTTGGTTGTAAACAACAGAAACCTAACTCAAAATCGTGTATACTAAAAAGAAAACTCAGGGGCCAGCTGGTGGTGGTGATTGAGGCAACACGATCCCACCGAGCTGACTGCACAGTTCAAGTCTTGGAACTAGTGGCTTGAAAAATATGCCAGGCACTTGTGCATACATGCCCAAAATCCCAAGAGGAGAATAAAGAAGGGATTGTAGCATGGCCATCCCCCTGGGGGGTGATTTCCCAGTTTCCTTTTCTCTGTCTGTCTGTCTCTGGCAAGCACACATGCCATGTAATAAATTAAAAAAAAAAGAAAAAAAAAATGCAAAGTCTTTATAAGTCATGTCTAATCTAATCGCTAAACCCTGCCACCCAGAATCTGGTTGCAAGGCAGGCTCCCCATATCTGATAGTAAAATGACCAGTGCCGTTCTACCATCTTGTCATCCTCAGGGAAAAGAAAAGCAGAGTTTTCCAGTGGTTTCAGTGACTTCTAACATGTTCTTACTTTCTACTGGCCTCTGCGGTGTCTGATGATTCATTTGTATCATTTCTCCCCTGTATATGCATTTTTCATGACCTATTTTTTACCTTAATTTGCTACAGGGCACATGTGTTTTCTGGAGATACACAGAGAGAGTAGGTGAGAAAGCAACTCCAGGGGGGAGAAAACCAAGCTGCACACCCTTCTCCTCCATTCTCCTTTCAGTACTTTGGGCACACCATTGCACGTGCACCCTGGGTGTTTTTGTTTTTGTTTTTGTTTTCCCAAGCACCAGGGTCTGGGACTCAAACCATACAGTCAACCATGTGGGATCTAGTGCCTTAACCATTACACTGACTTCTGGTCCCTGCATGAACTTTCTGAAGATTCCCTTGTGTATGTTATTTTCTGTTTTTGAAATTTTCCCTTTGGGACCAGCAGATGGCATAACAGTTATATCACTGGACTCCCACATGGCTGACTGCAGTTTGAGTCCTCGACCTGATGGCTTCAAAATCAAACTGGTCACATGTGCGTGCATACCCAAGATCCCAGAAGAATGGAAGAGAGAGGATTGTGGCATGGCCATCACACCCGGGAGGCGATTTCTCACTTTCCCTCTCACTATCTCTGTTTCTCTCTTCCTTCAGTGAGTGCATGTGTCCTAAGGCAAAAACTTCTTAAAATTTTTTTTTCTCTTAAACTTTTGGTTTTTGGCAGCTTGACTATGATATATATATACATTAGATTTTCTTTGTACTTATTCTGTCTATTGTTCATTGAGTTTCTTAAATATGTAAATTAATGTCATTTACCAAATTTAGAAAAACCTATGTCATTATTTTTTAATATTTTTTCACCTCATACTCCTCTGCTCTTTGAGATTTTAAATACATGTATGTTCGATTTTTCCATTTTTTCCCACATCTGAGAATCTCTTATTATCATTCAATTTTCTCTTCTTTCTTCTTTAGACTGGATAATTTCTACTGGTTTATCTTTAAATTTACTGACTGTGTTTTCTCTGTTATCTTAATTCAGCTATTAAAAAAATCAGTGAATTTATTTTAGACTAATTTAGACTCTTTATTTTTCAATTCTAGAATTTCCATTTGATTTTTTTTTTTTTTTTGGTAGTTTGTATTTCTCTGAATTAGCATGCTGCTTAGTTTCTGTAAGATTTGGGCAAGTCATTTAACTTATCCAATCCTTCATTTTCACTTGAGTAAAATAGACAAATTATTGCTATAGGCAAGATAACTGTGATAATTAAAAACATATAATATTTCTTACACAGTATTTAAAAAAAAAACAGTTATTATTATAGTGGCTTATTTAAATTAATTCTAACTGGCTTTATTGCCACTCCCATTTCAACTCATTCTTCACTCTATGCCAAAATTATCTTTATAAATTAGTTTATTCCCATGACAAGATCCTTGATATCATGAGCATGTCTTATTCATTTTTGGCTTTTGAGTTCATAAACACAAAACTATGATACAGTAAAAAGTTGAGAAGGGAGTACAGTACGTGATGAATAAATATAGCTAGAAATGAAAAGCAAGGACATCTTTTCAAAGATTACTCCAAAATTTAGCAGCTCAACATAATAAACATTTATTCTATCTCAGTTTCTGTGAGTCGGAATTTCTCACATAACTTGCCTCTGCCTCAGAGTTTCTTACCAAGGTACAGTCAAGGTGCTGGCCAACACCATAGTCTTCTCTAGACTCAAGCAGGGG
Source organism: Tupaia tana (assembly GCA_026018925.1). NCBI lineage: Eukaryota > Metazoa > Chordata > Mammalia > Scandentia > Tupaiidae > Tupaia > Tupaia tana. The sequence goes on from JAKSZU010000004.1 coordinate 65,127,863, forward strand.
AGAGTTCATTTCCAAACTCACATGCGTGCTTGTTTTCAGGTGCCAGGCCCTTCATGGCTGTTGCATGGAGATATCAGTTTCTTGCCGTGTGGGCATCTCTGTAGGACAGCTTGCAATACAGCAGCTGGTTTTCTTCAGAATGAGTGAGCAAGAGAGCAGAGATAGGGCACCCAAGATGGAATACACAGTCTTTTCAGAACTGAATCACAGGACTAATAACCTACCACTTAGCCATATCTATTCATTAATAAACAAGTCACTAGAGGAAGCCCTCCCTCAAAGAAAGGAAATTGCACAGGAACGTGTGTACCAGGAGATGAATCACTAGAGGCAAAATGAGAGGTTACCTGCCACAGTGACAATTAGTTTCAAATACAGGTTTTTTTTTTTTTTTTTTTTTTCTGATAATAAAAGTGTAAGTCCTCATTGCTAACACTTTGAAAACTAATCTGTAAAGAAGAAGTCATCTATATTTCTCCCATCTAGAGAAAACCAGTTTATATTCTGGAATATCCTCTAATTTTAAAACCATATTCTATATAGTTAAAGTGACAGCATATATTTCTTGCTTTCAGTTATTACTATATTTTTGGGGGAGAAGAGATTTTTGCTATATGGTGCATGTGCTCACCAGAGAGACAGAGAGATTCAGAGAAACACGAAGTGAAAAATCATCCTCCAGGGGGGAATAGCCACACCACAACCCTTCTCCTCCATTCTCCTCTTGAGATCTTGGGCATGCATGCACACATGCCCAGCGTGAGTTTTAAGTTACTGGATCTGGGACTCTAACTGTGGTCAAGTATGTGGGAGTCCAGCAACATAACATTACACCATCTGCTGATCCCTTGCTTTTAATTATTATGTTTCTGAAAATATCATAAATATGGTTGTAATATACCATTATTCATTCTCTACCTTGTTGAATATTTAGAATGTTTACCCTCCCTTTTCTTATTATAATAAATGCTACCCTTATTTCTAAGACTAGGGTCAATAAAGTTTCCCAATGTATAAACATAACTTGAAAACCTGGATGCTAGAAAGGAGAAAATAATTTCAAATTTTGGGGCAGGAAATTACAGTTACCATAATAGAAGAAATATCATGGTTTTCAACAAGTTTATGGAGAACGTGTATTATGAAAAAACTATGTATGAATTTAAAACATTTTTTTGCACCAAAATAAACTCATATTTTAATTTCATTTTTTTCATGAACACTTTGAAGTCCCCTTGTTCTGTGCCTTTTTTATTTCCACTCTCTTTGGTTAGGGCTTTGATCTGATGATGTTTACTTACATCTAATTAGAAGAATCTTTGGTTTATGCCTCATTCACATTCTCCTTGAGAGGTTGTAAAGACATACTTTATCAACAGATTATCTTTCACTAGTTAACAGGACAGCCCTATTGCAATCATTTTATTAGTAACAATACTAACCTTTGTTTATTGTTTTACCTTGTGAGGAAGGTGAAACAGGTATTATTATCATCCACATTTTCCAGAAATACAGAAAATTTACAGTTCTTTTCCCTGGGTCAGCCAACTATTAAGTGAGGAAATATGCAAATCATATAATTGGCCACATTATGCAAATTAAACACAAACACACTCACACTCCAACTGACATACTTAACCACATTTCTAAATCAAGACTTCAAGTTTATATAAGTTCCATTTACAAAAATGCCTACCATCATCCCAATCCCAAATTGGGATTTCAAATTCATTTAAATTTAGTCTGTCCAAAAACTAACATGCTGAATTGCATATTCAAATCAAAATTTTAGGTTTACATAATTTCAGTTCTATTTCAGGGTTGTTATTCTATTCAGAGATATGCAGGTAGCACCTTTTGAAATTCTGAAGGACTTTCATGGTTACCATGATACCATGATCACTTTTCTTAAACTTTGATATATTTTCTAAGGAAAATTATATGAGTTAAAACTATATATTATGTATTTGCTAAGGTAGCCTACATATAAAAATTTTAAAAAACATAACATCTATAATCTAGTAGCCCCCACCTTATCCATGGAGAATAGTTTCTAAGACCCCTAGCGGATACCTGAAACAGAAAGAGATAAATCCTACATACTACGGGTTGTTTCTCTATATATACAGACCTATGATAAAGTGTAATTTATAAATTACTCATAGTAAGAGATTAACAATAATAACTAATATTAAACTAGAGTAATTACAATTTACTATAATAAAAAGTATGTGAGTGTGGTCTTTGTCAAAATATCTTATTGTACTGGGACCAGCAGTTGGCGTAATAGCTATATCGCTGGACTCCCATGTATTCAACTGTGGTTCGAGTCCCGGACACAGAGGCTTAAACTCACGCCAGGCATGTGTGCGCGTGTGCCCAAGATCCTGAGAGGAGAATGAAGGAGAAGGGATTGCGGCATGGCCATCTTCCCTGGAGGGTGATTTCTTGCTTTCTGTCTCTCTGTCTCTGTCTTTCTGGCTAGTGTATGCACCCTATAGCAAAAACCTCTCAAAAAAAAAAAAAAAGAAAAAAAAAATCTTATTGTATTGTACTCACCTATTTTCAGACCATGACTGACAAAACATAACTGAAATTAAAGAAAATAAAGCTATGCATATGGGAGGACTAATATATATATATATATATATATATATATATATATATATATATATAAGAAAAAATTATTAAATTGCTAAAGAAAACTAAGTATATGCACATTTTCCCTTAACCCTTAAGAATGAGATTTAGAAAACATACGCTTTTAAAGGGGCAGTGATCGCCTCTGGTGCAGTTAAGATATGAAACTACCTCATCTCTACAGCGATGAGAAATGACATTCATGCCATCTATACACAATCCTGGTTCTCCCTGTTTTGCACGTTTTCAGTGTGCTGTCAGCCAGATCTCCCCACAGTTTTGTTTGAAACTTGGAGTGACAACTAACAACCTTGCCATTGCTCTCCTGATGAACCCCTAGCTCATCCTTCAATTTGCATTTCTATTGCTAGCCAGTTTGTGAAGTGTATAGTTTTTTGTTTTGTTTTGTTTGTTCTATGTATTTGTAACTTACAAGTTGATGAGTTAAGACCTGTTTAGTTATGAGAATTGTGAAAAAAATCTATTTTCAAATAGAATATTTTCTATTTCTACAAATTAATGTTTAAAATAACTTACTTGCTATGTGTCAAAACATATCTAGACTCGGGAACCAGCAGTTAGTGTAATGGCTATGTTGCTGGACTCCCATGTAGTCGACCGCGGTTCGCGTCCTGGACCCGGTGGCTTAAAACTCATGCTGGGCGCGTGTGCGTGCGTGCCCAAGATCCCAGAATGGAGGAGAAGGGATTGCGGCGTGACCATCCTCCCTGGGGGGTGATTTCTCACTTTCTGTCTCTATGTCTCTCTCTGTCTGTCTGGCGAGTGCACGCGCCCTATAGCGAAAAACCTCTCAAAAAAAAAAAAAAAAAAAAAAAAAAAAAAAAAAAAAAAAACACATCTAGACTATACTACATCTATAATGTGTAGGACTGAATTTTTATGTTCCTAAGAATTCACATATAAATAACTTTTCCTAATATTTGAAGAGCTTTGAAAAATCAATAAACACAAATTCACAAGTGGACACCTGCTTTACAAATTGAGAAATACAACTGGCTAATAAACATATGTATAATGTTCACTTTTGGTAGTAATAAAGATGCTAGTCAAGATAACATTAAGATAATATACCACATTTAAAAATTTTTTTCATTACTATATCCAACATTGGAGAATACTAAGGAAAAAAAGTCCCTCCTGCTCAGTGAAACATGTTTCAGCAATCTGCATCAAAATCCTTAAAGTTTTGCCACCCCTTTACACTGCAGTTTTATCATAGGGAAATAACAATGTATACATTCAATGTCTATGTAGAGTAATGTTATTGTACTATTGAATTTTTTAATATGAAAAACTAGAAAGAAAACCTTAAATGACCAAAGACTAGAAATTAAACAAACCATGACATATTTGTATTAATAATATTATATTAATTGTTGGCAATAATTAAAATTAAGTTCTTAAGGAAACAATTGAATAGAAAGTATTTATATTTTATGTAAAAATAATTTATGGAGTTGTTTCAGTTTGAATTGCCTGTATGTGTGTGTATTTCTTTATTGTAACTAATCCATGCTACATATCATTAGCAAAAAAAAAAAAAGAACGATTGGGAAGATAATAGATTTAAATAAAAACAGCTGCAGTATTTCAGTATTTGTTTTAATTTATTGTCTTTATTTGTATTTTTTAAAAGGTTATATAATCATTATTTATTACTATCATAATCAGTATTGAAAAAACAATAAAAGATATTTTAGGAAGAAGCCAGAGAAAGGTATACCATTTCTCTTGGCAACTTTGACAAGAATGATGGCTCTAAGATGAGAATTCAGAGACAGATGTTACATATTATGAATCCTTATAAAGAGAGCAACTTAATTTAACTAAAGAAAAATGACATTGTTGATTCTAGAGTGGTGACTAGAAACATAATGACTCATCTTCATTATGTATTCATGACGTAAAGCTCAGATTCCAAGACTTGGAGAATGATAAAGCTTAGCGGGTCACACACTCGTCTGTCCCGTTGGAAATGAAGGTCTGGCTATCCTCTAAGTTCCTTGTTCTAACATGTGGTTCATCTGGCAAGCCCCTGTACAAGCACTCAGGTCTTTGAGTTACTCATTGATAAACTGACCCACTGTGAAGTGCTTCAGCAAATCTGTGTCTACTGCTTCTGGTTACGGGAATTGCAAATCTCTTAACCTGCATTCGCTGGTCATTCCAAGGAGCATTTGTTTTCTGTGAGCATTTGCCAAAGAGTTTCCTAAAGACTTGAAATAAGATGGCTATAGAGTGTCTCTGAGGTAGTTTATTTTGTAATTTCTGCTTAAATATGCTACATGTTCACAAAAAGTGATTCCATTTTTTTTTTTTTTTTTTTTTTTGGAGAGGTTTTTGCTATAGGGTACGTGCGCTCGCCAGACAAAGAGAGAGAGACAGAAAGCAAGAAATCACCCCCCAGGGGGGATGGCCACGCCGCAATCCCTTCTCCTCCATTCTCCTCTTGAGATCTTGGGCACACACGCACACGTGCCCAGCGTGAGTTTAAGCCACCAGGTCCGAGACTCGGAACCGCGGTCAACTACATGGGAGTCCAGTGACAGTCATTACGCCAACTGCTGGTCCCAAAAGTGATTCCATTTTTAATAAACAATAAGCCTACATGCACACTGTGGTCCAATCATCTCACACTGTTCTTGCTTCCCAGACAACTCTCTACACTTTCTCCGTACATGTCTTTGCTCATACTGTTCCTCAGTCAACTACATCATTGCCGTCACACCCGCTCACCCTAACTGCCAAGGAACAGCTCTGTTTTCCTCCTGTCGCCTTCCCCTTTTCTTGTATTACTTTGTGTCAGGGTGAATTTATTCCTCCCTCCTTTGCTCTCCCTGAGGAATACACTTTTTAATTTTTTTTTCATTTCCCCAAACAAGAAACCAAGGGCATTTTACTCTGTCGAGACTGAGAATATTTAGTGAACTAATATTGCCTAGTCATCTAACCCTACAAAGTCTTTTGCGTTTAATAAGTCTCTCAAATTTGGAAAAGTCAGCCTGGATTGATGAGAGATATGCTTGAAAGAGGAGACCTGCAATACCACAGCTGGGATATGACCTTAGATTCTATGTTCTAGCTTTTGCACATGCATGTACACACGTACACACACACAGAACATATCTCTTTTGGTCATAGGAAATACAACACATCAAATGATTTCTGAGTCACTTTTTCTCTGCAAAACAGTGTTTTTGAAATGTTTGAAAGTAATTTTTGTCATTATTTATAAACTTTCTTCTTTTTGGGGAGAGAGGTTGTTGCAATAGGGCGCATGCGCTTGCCAGCCAGCCAGCCAGAGAGAAAGAAAGTAAGAAATCACCCCCCCGAAGGGGGGATGGCCACGTCACAATCTCTTCTCCATTCTCCTCTCAGGATCTTGGGCATGCACGCACATGCACCCAGCGTGAGTTTAAGCCACCGCGTCCGGGACTCGAACCATGGTTGACTACATGGGAGTTCAGCGACATAGCTGTTATGCTAACTGCTGGTCCCTCTTCTTTTGATCTCTTTTATATTAACCATTTGCTCAGCAAATGTAGTTAGTACATCAGAATAGTCGTAAGTGCCCAATAAGTGAGACTGACCCATACAACGTATATTCACTAAGTATCTGCTCTGTGTAGGAGACAATCCTCGGTTGTGTGCACACACACAGGCATGCACACACTTTCATGCACGTACACAGATATCTCTGCCTTTGTGGAGATTTCCCCCTAATAATGGGAGTCTGACAAGAAAAATGGGCACAACAGATACTATGTCAGGTAGTGATAGGTACTATGCAGAAAAATCAAAATGAAGGGATATTAAAATTTGGAGGCAAAATATGTCAAAAATGACTTAAACTTTATTATACGTCTTATTTTACTATTCTTTACTCACTTTGCTCCTTGTTTCTTGAATTATTCAGGAAACTCTACATTAAAAAAAAAGTATCCATTTTAGGGCCGGCTGGTAGTGTGGTGGTTAAGACTACTGGAGCCCATGTCTGACTCCATGATTCAAGTCTCAGAACTAGTGGCTTGAAAATCACGTTGTGTGTGTGTATGTGTGTATGTGTGTGTGTGTGTGTGTGTGTGTGTGTGTGTGTTCCCAAAATCCTGAGAGTGAAAGGAAGAGATTGTGGTGTGGGCTTCCCCTTACAGGATGATTTCTCCCTTTCCCTCTCTCTCTGCTCTCTCTCTCTCTCTGTCTCTCTCTGGCAAGGGCACATGTCCTATGGCAAAAATCTAAAAAAAAAAAAAAAAAAAAAAAAAAAGTTCTCAGTTTTATTTCTATTAGTATGTATGCCCATACATGAGAAAGAGAGAGAGACACAGAGCGAAATATCCTAGACCAGGTCTTATTATGCTGAAGTTTCTTTTCTCCAGACCCTCCAGCTCGTTAGACTCTTAGGCACACATTCCAGCACTATGTTTTCAAGCAGACCTCAGAACCAGAGCTGTGGTTGGCCACGTGGCTTTCAGCACAGCAGTTTAGCTTGCTACCGACTGTGCCACCAGGCTGCACGGAGACTCTCTAAATGTGTCACTTGGTAAGGAAAAGCGTGACAGAGCCTGAATGAAGTGGGAAGCACAGGAATGTATGTTTCGATGCAGCACAATGGGCAGAGCTATTTGGAGAAATAAGGAAGAATGCAGCACACATGTAAAAAAGTAAATTCATGTAGCTTACTGAAGAAAATAAAGTAGAAGTTAGAGAGCAGGTTTTTTAAGAGAGGTTTTTGCTATAGGGTGCATGTGCTCGCCAGAAAGATAGAGACACAGAAACAAAAAACAAGATATCGTTGCCTCCAGGGGGGATGGTTATGCCCCAATCCCTTCTCCTCCATTCTCTTCTCAGTGTTATGGGCTCACATGCACATGTGCCCAGTGTGTTTTAAACCTCCATATCCAGGACTTGGACCACAGTTGACTACGTGGCAGACCTGCATCATAACCGCTAGGCCATCTCCTAGTCCCAAGAGTAGGACAACATTAATTTTAGGAATAAATATTTGTGTCTAGCTCAATGAGCCATTGTTACAGTGCTTTTGGAATTAAATATCACCAAAATAGACTCGTTTTCATGGGCACTTTTTTCTACTGTGATCATCCAGTGGTAGCCTCGTCCATTACCTACACTACTCATTTACATGAATTCTGTGTCTGTTTATTATTTTCTCCCAAACTCCCTCACTGACATTTATGCAACTTCTAGTACCTACCATTCTACTCTCTACTTCTGTACTATTGAGCCCTTTAGCTTCTACTAAAGAGGAAGGATACTTGGTATTTGTTAAGCGGGGACATACAGTATTTATCTTTCACAGCCTGGCTTATTTTACTTAGCATTATATCTTCTAGGGTTAATCTACTTTGTGTCAAATGGCAGAAATCAGTTTGTTCTTTTTGACTAAATAGTATTCCTTTCTGTATATGTGCACATTTTCTGTCATTCATTGGTTCTTGGGCATTAAGGTTGGTTCCATGTTTTCACTATTGTTAATAATGCTACCATAGGGGACCAGCAGGTGGCGTGGTGTCTAAGGTGCTGGACACTCCCACATGGCTGACCATGGTTTGAGTCCTGGACCTGGTGGCTTGCTTTCTCACTTTCTCTCTCACTCTGTCTCTCTCTGGTCAAATTAAAATAAATGAATGAATAAATAAATAATTCTTTTAAAAAAAGAATGCTACCATAAACATGGATGTGCAAATATTTCTCCCACAGAGTGATTTCCTGTCCTTTGGCTATACCCAAAAGTAGAATTACTGAGTCACATAGTGGTTCTAAGTTAAGATTATTGAGGAGTCTTCATACTGTTTTCTACCGTGTTGTAGTAATTTAAATTCCCACTGCAACCTTGTCAACACCTATTATTCTTTGGTTTGTTTGTTTTTGTGCAGTCGTTCTGACTGGGCTTAAGTGGTACTTCATTGTGCTTTTGATTTGTATTTCCCTTATGATAACAGGTATTGAACTTTCTTCTGTATGGTCTTAAGTCATTTGTATGTCTTCCTTTGAGAGTTGCCTGTTTAGATTGAAAGCCTATTTTAAATTTAGATGATTAGTTTTTTAGCAGGTAAACTGTTTGTGTTCCTTATAAATTCTGGTTATCAATCTCTTATCAGAAATACAGTTAGCAAATATTTTCTCCCATTCTGTGTGTTGTCTCTTTTACATCCCTTATTCATGATTTGGAAGAATCAATACAGCTAAAATATCAATACTGCCCAAAGTGATCCACAAATCCAAAACAGTTTATATTAAAATATCAGCAGCATTCTTCACAGAAATAGAAAAAAGAACATAAAATTTATTTGCTATCACAAAGACTACTTATCACAAAAGCAATACTGTGCAAAAAGAATAAAGTTGGAGACATTACATATCTTATTTCAAAATATACTGCAAAGCTATAATAACCAAAACAGTATGGAAGATCAATGAAATAGAACAGAGAATCTGTAAATAAATACAACAACATACAGACAGCTGATTTTTGACATAGTTCCCAACACAATCCAGCGGAGATAAAACAGTAATTTATTTCAGTAAATAATGCTCAGAAAACTGGCTATCCACCTTCAGATGAATGAAACTAGACCTCTACTTCTCACCATTACAAAATTTAAATCAAAATGAATTAAAGACCTAAACATAAAATACAAAGCTGTAAAACAATGCTTGAGGAAAGCATAGAAGAAACACTTCAGGATATTGGAGAAGATAAAGATTTCTTAAATAAGACCCCTAAAGCATAGGCAATAACACCAAAATTAGGTAAGGGGAATTATATCAAGCTAAAAAGCTTCTGTACAGTAATGTATTATCTTCTTGAAACAGGCTTCTAAGCTGTTTTCCTTGGTTTTGTTCTGTTTTTGTTTGTTTGTTTGTTTGTTTGTTTTTTTGCTTGTTTTTGTTTTTGTTTTAGGGAGAATATTTGCTATAGGACATGTGTGCTCACCAGAGAGACAGTGAGAAATCACTCCCTAAGTGGATGGCCACACCGCAATCCCTTCTCCTCCATTCTCTTCTTGGGATTTTGGGGCACACGTACCCATGCCCAGCCTGAATTTTAAGCCCACAGGATCTAAGACTCAGTCTCCCTAGTTGTGGGTTCCTAACTGGAAATCCATGAACTTTCTGATTCAGAATCGTTGGTAATAATTAAAAACTTAAAATTTTCACTCCTCTGCTTCCAAGAAACTGGGACAGCATCTACAAGCATGGGAACATATTTTTCTTTACTGAGCAGTGCTTTCCCTGATTGACGTGAGTATAAAAGCACATGAGTGGCCCAACTGAGGTGCCGTAGGCAGTAGGTGCATCTAATTTTGATAGATGTGTGATACTAGAGCCAGATAGGAGGCCCGGGTTCTGTTCCTGAGTTGACCTGAATATACCTGGTGTGCCTGTGTTCTTGGCTAGCTGGAGGGCTGGAGGTAAGGGGAGAGATTGTAGCCTGGTGAAAACTTGTTGAGAGTACTTAGAAAGAAAGAGAGATAAACACACAAAAAAGAACACCCAAACTTCTTCAAATCCAGTAGTGGGAGGGTTAATTTCAATTTGATTTAAAAATTTTTATTTGCATGTAAGAAAGCACTCAAGCTGAAATAATCGGCTTACTCCTTTGTAAAACTCATCTTCACATTTGTGAATTCTTCTGAACAAAACACGGAGCTCTCTTATATATTTTTTTCTTTGGCCATAATTATGTATATAAACTATTTTTAAATGATCAAAGAGCTCTGTGTGTCAGAATTTTGTTAAGTTTGTATTCATGTTGGAACATTCACTTTACAAGCTACGTGATATATATGATTGAGTGTATAAAAGAAATTAAAATAAAATTTAAAAAGTATATATAAAATAAATTAAATAGTAGTAAAAAAAATCACATGAGGCTGTAGAGGTGAAATAGAATTCTAGGACTTTTGACTAAAACATTACTGATTTCCTTCTATGCTTTGTTTTCCAGATTTCAGGATTTTTGTTTTCTTTTGAGTTGTTGATAGGTTCAGAAATTTGTTAATTTTTTAAAAAATTTAAACAAACTTTTCTCCCTTCCAAACCCCTCTGCAATTGGAAAATATTTGTGAGGATTCTTATTTATGGCAGAATAGTTATTTGCATAAGTTCAATAATACAATAGTATCTGTTGTCTTGCATAAGAAATTGAATTCTTATGGAGCTTTGTGCAAATAACAGACCAAATTGAGGCTAAAATTATTATTATTTTTTTGCAAATAAATTAGTTTATACCGTTTTAGTAAAAGGGGGGATGGAGAGAGAAAAAATGTTTCAGTTGAAAATTACACTGCACCACTTGTCACTAGATTTTAGCTTTGTCCATATTTTTTGTTTAAGATTTTTGGTTAATCAATAAAAGGTGGAAAAAAAGTTTAGTATGGGAGGGAGGGAGAGGAAAGAGGAAGAAAAAAAGTAAAATACGTTTAATTGACAAAAAAATCAGAAGCTATTTGCTAATGATAATGTATATAGTAATATCTTTGTCTTAACTGATATGCATGGTATTCATGCTGGAAAAAGATATGTACACTATAAAGAGATATGTGCTTAAATGTAAATAATTTAAAAAATAATAATATGAAAAAAAAGAATTTTGTTAGGTTTATAAAAGTTTCTCTAAATAACTCTAGGCAGCTTTTGGCCAACGCGTTTTGGGCTGTGTGAATTTATGTTCTGATGCCACTATATGTCTTCCATCGAGTCTTCCCTGGTATCCCTGAAAGTGGCATTTCTCCAACTGGAAATCCCACGGCATCCTGTTTATATATCTCGATAATGGCACTTATCACATTGTATCTTGAATTGCATTCGTTTTCATTTATTTTATCTTGATGGCATTTCAGGGCAAACCACTACCACCTGTCAGCAAAATGTGAGGGTAATGAGGCTGAAAATCAGGGGAGGGTCAGGAATTGGATACTGAAAAATTATTATCCAAATGCAAAACTACATTCACACTCCTTTGGTGGAAGCAGAGCTGAAGATGTGACTAATGGAACAAGAAACATTAAATCCATAAAGGGTATGTGTGGGAATCAAAGTCCATGGGGAAACAGGTCACAGTGGGAGGAAGCTAATAAAAAGACGAACATGGGAGGTAATGGCGGCATTCACTTGTCCTGTTCAGATTTGCGCTCATGAATGGACTCTCATTACCATTTTCTGTTCTGTTTTGAAGGCCTTTCATATCTTTGTCAGTCTTAAAGAAGCAACCTACTCTACATGACAAATAAGGAATTCGAGTTTTCCAACCGCTGTCACTCCACTGACTGTGGCTGTTGTTTTTTCTCCATAACATGTAGCATTTCCACATATGAATTAAAAGTCAAATGTGAATAAATGAATAAAGTGTACATGCATATTTCACGTTCAAGGGTTAACCAATTTTTTTTCACAGGACTGGAACTTGGTTGTGTATACTAGTATAATTTTCTGTGGTTGAGGTAGCAAGTTCTCCAATTACGCTTTCTATTGCCTCATTAGTCTTCACCTATTACCAAGTAAATTTCCTTAATGGGGTATTTAGGATCATTTTAGTGGTGGTCATTTATAATAAAAAGAAAAGACTACAGTAAACTCTTACACTGAACTCTAATGTATTGTTTAATTCTACTCCATCTGCAAGTGTTTATTTTCTTTTATTAACTGCATTAGAAGAGGCTAATTTGTATAGCGTTTACATGTTATTTCCCCCAGTGAGGTGTCTGCCGTCATGCTTCTATGGCTCTATTATACCAGAAAATGATACCACTGCATTGCTTTCAATTGCTTTAATATAAAAATCAGTAAAAAGAATTGTGTGTGTGTGTGTGTGTGTGTGTGTGTATTTGAGTGAGGGGGGAAATCTCCTTGTAACTGAAAATACGTAATAAATAAGAATGAGAGTAAAATAAAGAACATTTTCAACTTATTTGCTTAAAAATCTTCCTCGTCTTTTACACTATGTCTTAAAAATAAGCAGTCCTCTCCTGTGTGTCTCTGAGGCACAACTGGAGTGTCCCTGTGCCACAGTTGTGTCATCTACCTCAGTCACTGTGACAGTGACTGTGCACAGCGTAGGGTGGGGACGGGGCCCGTCACAGAGGCTGCAGCACAATTAAGACACTATTCTCATCCCATAGCTCTCCATTATCTTTGCTTCTCACCTCGTCCCATGGTTTTTGTTTTTTGTTTTTTGTTTTTCTTTATTAAATGATCGTAGTCTTCGGTCTTGGTGAGAAAATAACAATTCAGCTAATTCCAAATGACAGGAACACTGGTGCACTGTTGCAGGTGTGAGGCCGAACTGGGGAATCTAGTTATTTTCTGGCCAAATTTGAGGTATATAAAACCAAAAAAAAAGAGAATATCAGAAGTCAGAAGTTACTAGTCAAATTAAAAAAAAAAAAAAAAAAACCTGAATGCTGTTGATCAGTTGGAGAGTTTTCATTGCCATTACAGATCTTTGTCTTCATAAGCCAAATTTTTGCTACAGCATTTCTGGTAGGCCATTTTTTTCTTTTTTCCTTTTGGTATTACACTACACAGTCATGACTCAAAGTGAGAAGTGACCTCACTTAAACCCACGTGGCTTCAAGGTCTACAGACTGGCGGTCAGTCAGATTACCACCATCTGACAAATGCGTCCTTGCCTAGATAGATAACAGACAGCGATCTAGAGATAGAAAGAGTCATACAGCGTAGCTGGTTTGAAGAATTGTTTCATGGGTATGGCTTCACGTTATAGAGATGTCATGTAAAGGAATCCCCAAGCATGAACATACCACCTAAATACTTTGCTATTTGTATTCTAGGCTCAGTATTTAAAATAAATTCTATGAATACAGACCCCAGAATATTGCCATACATGCTTATTTGGGATAGACAGATCTGTAGTCCCAAAGATGCTTAAAATTGATGTGACCTGATTCATTTTTAAATTTTATGAAATAAAATCAGTTAAATGAGGTAAGCCATTATAAATTATAATGTGTATAGAAGGTGCTAATTTTTTTTTTAAGTTCATTTTATTTCCAGAAAGAGAGAAAGGAGAAATGGGCACCCTCGACAGGGTCTCACTATCCCATAATCCTCCCGGACCCCCAGCTTCCCAGCATCACAGACATGCACACGTGCACACCTGGCATGTTTCAGGTCAACCCAGCATCCACACTGCGGTCTTCTGTGTGGTCCAGCATTGGACCCTACCACCTGTACGGCTGGCTAAACAATACTTTTTTTTTTTTTTTAAAGTTTGCAATGGACCATACACTTGTAGTATTTTCTTCCTTTAATCTCTGTTTATCAAATTGGATTCTTTGTTTTTCATGGTCCATAATGAAAAGAGTCACTTTCAAAGGCAGATTTGAGAGAAGGCAGCAGGAAAATTTTGTCTAAATAAAGGTAAAATTCGTGTTTATTTAGAAAAATCGGGTTGACTAAAAAAAAAGGGTGGAGGAAGGAGCTTATTGTAAGGCCACCTGGGAGTCATTTGTGTGGGTGGTGGCCATTTACTCTTCAATAAAACATGACTACTTACCATAGCAACCAGAGTAGTGGATGGTACATGCGCTGCCTCTGAGATACAGTGCTTTAATAAAGAAATACTTGCAGTGAGGAATTTAACAAACACATGGGCACTTTTTTACAATCTCATAATAGAAAACAATATCTTTTTCAAAAGCATTTATATTTTCCTGATTTTTTAATACCCAGCTACTGTGTGATAATCAATACAATATGCTACAAGCCATTTGTCTTTCTTTGTGACTGGCTTGCCTTTGAAAGCGATGATTTCTATTTGGGTGCTTGTTTGAACAGGATGAATGCTGCATTTCAGAAGGCACCAAGCTGCAACAGGAGGAAGGCAGCCCTTTCTTTTCTAGAATAGGGGTACAAAGTGACTCAAATCTCCACCGCAGAAGCACAAAGACCCATGCGATCTATGAGGTTTACCCAGGTATATGGCTCGTATATCAACTCCTAATTTCTTTCAAGTTTCACCCAGGGAGAAGGAACATGATTTTACTCCATGCATGAGCTAAGTCAAGGTAGTCTGCTGAGGAGGCTGCTCACTGCTTTCAGCTGCAAATTAATCCTCCAAGCGTTTTGCTGAACTCATTTATATACTTTGGCTGCAAGTTTAGAATTTACAACACCCTGAGCTTTGCATCTGAGAGCCTTGAATTATCTTGTGATAATACTACTCCCTGTGAGTAGCTTCAAATTTTTTACAATAATGTTTATTTTGGATGCATGGGATTATTCATGTATAATTACAACAAGCAGGTATATACCATATGTTATAAAAGTTAAATTTTTTACTTGGAAATCATAGCCAAAGAACACTTTTTTATTTCCAATGAAAGTAATTTGAATTGAAGTAAGACCCTCTAATACCACCATCTGTACAAGTAAATTACTTTCAGAGTAATTAAATATGCATATCTGAGCCATGTACTGTACAGATGAACCAAGTTTTATTGAAGCAATATGCTTATAAATCCCTTAGGTATTAAAGATGAAGAGCCAATGGCATTTTACATTCACGCAGATACAAATAAGCACAAAGAAAGATATTTGAGCAGTTGCATCTTTTTTAGAAGTACATTTTATCAACTTTTTCTAGTTACTTTATATTTTTCACCAAACGGTGTGATCAACATTTTTGTTGGTCTAATGTTCTGCATTGATTTAAAGCTTCACCAGCTATTTTCATGTTGTGTATATGTCTAGATTTATGGTAAGTGCCCACTCACTTATCTTCTGCTGGTTCCCAGGGAGCAGAGCAATGCAGTGAGACTGAAATCATTAAGTTGTCTGAATTCATAGCAGTTGGACTTGCCCCTCCATGAAATAGCACTACACAGCCAATTGGAATTCATGGTTCCAGCCCTTTATTGCATCATCATGGTTTATAGTCCATAACAAATACAAATACAGAAAGGAACCATAACAATATGATCCATCTGACCTGCCAGTCTACCTTCTGGAGCTCTGCCTGATGAGCTTGCGCTGTGACTGCATGGGGCAAAAGCAAAAGAAACGCTCATGTTGTTACCCCTTGTAAGGCCTGACCTCAGGTCCCTAGTCCTTACCTTTGGCCTTATCCTCACCACCCTAGGCTGCCAATCTCAATTGGGAAAAGTCATTTTAAGGTCTCCTAGAAACAAAGCATGATGGAGGGCTTGTTGACAGTTGAAAAGTGGTTTCCCACTGTCGTGAGATCGCTTAGTTGCTTTTATAAAGCATTACTCCCTTCCTTCCAGAGCTTATAAGTAAGTTGGGCCCTGGAAAAGGTCTAATAATGTAAAGACCACTAAAGGACGACTCTTTGTCAGAGAACTTTTTATCCCAGACCCACAGAAATGGAATGCCTTTCTTTTAGATTGTTCTTAATCCTTAGGAATTTGTTAATCAACGGTTATTTCTTTCATATCAGTAATTCTCATAAAATTCAAATTAAATGTTTATTGGAAAGTGTTAGAGTTTCTTTCTTAAAAAAAATTTCTAGCATTCTCTTGTCTCTGTAACCATATTCAAAGTGGATAAAAACTACACATGAGATAGAACATTTTCTTTTGTAATTTGTTTACTTGCCCTTTAATAAATAAATCAAGTAAGTAAGTGAATATATTCTTTCTTTTCATGAACAACTTTTATTGGATTCAAAGAGAAGAGGATATTACAACTCCCTTTCTTGGGGTGACATATGTAGACCCAGTTGCTGCCCTCTGAAAACGAATACTTCCGGTTATAGCAAGTAGCATGGTGGTTAAGGCACTGGATTCCCACATGGCTGACCATAGTTTGAGTCCCAGACCTAGCCACTTGCTTTCTCACTTTCTCTCTCTCTCTTTCTCTCAACCTCTCTGGTGAGCACATGTGCCCTATATTAAGGTAAATAAAATTAATAAATCAAATTAAATAAATAAGGAAACTCCCATTCGCCTTTATAATAGAAGCACCGAGAAATACTCTACATATTTTTCCAAATGATTTCTTTTCTTTGAGGAATTTTCCTTTTTTTTTGTTTATAAAAAGTAGAAGAAAACACAAAATCCAATACCTTTGAAAGTCAAATTAAGATTCAATATAGTATCATTGAAAATGCTTTTACTTTTTTAGGGCACGTGCGCTCGCCAGACAGACAGAGAGAGACAGAGAGACAGAAAGCGAGAAATCTCCCCCCAGGGTGGATGGCCACGCCACAATCCCTTCTCCTCCATTCTCCTCTCAGGATCTTGGGCGCCTATGCACACGCGCCCGGCGTGAGTTTTAAGCCACCCTGTCCGGGACATGAACCGCAGTCAACTACGTGGGAGTCCAGCGACATAGCCATTACGCAAACTGCTGGTCCCCATTGAAAATGCTTTTAAAACTATGGTTTTTAGAAACCTGGCATTGTCCTCTCAAGGCAATCTACTCTCTTCTCTTTTCTTCGGTCAAGAATTCATGTTAAATCATCTCATTCAGTCCACCCTCATTAGAAAATCCTTCTTCAAGGAGTGTTTTTTCCACTGCCATTGCAAGAGAACAATAGGAACACTGTCATGAGATTTTCTTAAAGCTGAATTTATGAAAATTCCAAAAACTATTTTCATTCTATTAGTTAAGAACATGAACTTCAGCGTCAGATAGTGTTTGTATCCAAATGAACTACAAAACAGAGGGAAATTAAATAATCTCTCCTTGCCTCCGTTTTCACACCTTTAAAAAAGGATAGTAAAATCCCTCCCTTGGTAGAGTCTCTGTGAGGATCAAATGACGTTATACATACAACATGCACAGAACCGTGCTGAGTACCTAGTAAGCCCTTAATAGCTGTTAGCCATGAGGATAATGGCTGTTTGTCTTTCTTACATAGTTTTCAAATGACCAGATGCAGCTCTTTTCATCTCTGTACATATTCTTCATGGGACTGTTTGCACTGGACCTTCATGTTTATTTGTGTAGTTTGGCTGATATCAGTCCCCGAGCAAACCAGAAGATCATGCGGAAAGAGATTCACCACGGTAGCCTCATATTTTAGCACAGTACCTGATTGAGAAGAGACTTTCAGTAAGATTTTTAAAAATAAATTTTGCCTTTATTTAATAGATTTATTTGGAAAAATAAAGACTTAGCAACTCTATGTTAGTCCCCATATTTTCAAAAGATGCCCGAGTGAGTGAAGTCTGAATAGTTTTGAAGTATTGTTCTATTAGGAGCTTCCCCCACTGCGGTAGACAGCTCAGTTTAGGCCTGCTGTGATGGCACGGTGGTAACGCAATGTTCTGTGCTGGGGCCGCCACTGGGAAGGTCCCGGCTTCCTAAGATCTCCTCGTACACATCAAGCATGCATACGTATGCCTGTAATCTTGGCTGACGGAGTCCAGGAAGGGACTGCAGTGTGAAGACCCTGTTGAAGGTACCTATCTGTCTGTGTCTCTCTCACAGGGGAAACAAGTTAACTTTAAAAAGAAAATAGCCAAATTTTTCACTCTATCATCACAAAGTTCTTCTTCCTAATGTATATCTTTTGTTTTGTTACGAAAAGCCTTTGCTGCTACTGTAAAGAGGAGGGACATTGCCCATCATTCTTCATGGTAATTTTTGTCACAGAGTTAAATAGGGTGATTGTTTTCTTTTTGCAAATGAATTGAAATGTGTTATCCAAAACTGACGACAGATTCCAAAGTTAAATGGTAATTTAAAAAAATTTTAAAAAGAGTTCAATATAGCTTAGAGAATTTTAATTATGGAATCTTATAAAAATGTATACTCTACAACTTGTCTACCATCATCCAGTCTGGATAGACATATTTTTTCTCTCCTTGTGTCCAGAAATTGCTTGCAAGGATGGGCTTTACTGGGGACTGTCAGTGAGGTTTCAGATAGTCACAGTTTGAATATCTGAAGTCTCTCACATTTTTTTCATCTGTCGTCCACCACAGAGATTCCCTAAAATCTAAAGGACACCATGAGAAAGAATGACTGGAGACTCTGTGTACCATCTGCCATAATTGGAAAAAGTTGGTTAGATGGAACAGGAAGAGGTGCTCCTGGATTATCACATTTTCTTCATTTTCTGCAATGATTGTATATTGCCTTCCTTAGGTAAAAACAATTCCGTTTTTTAAATCATTGACTTGGCTTTAGACTCACTATGGTATAATTTTAGATCTCTCAGGTATACCATAATACAGAAGACTAACTCTTTCTGATCTCCCTAGGAGCAGAACGTAATCACAGTGACAATCATTCTAATTACATAGTGAGTGGGGCCTCGCAGGGTTGATGTTTTGAGCTGTCTAGCAGAACAGGCCTGAGAGGATTAGGAGGCAGTGGAAAGGGGATCGGAATGGAGTATCCGTTCGAAGAGATTAAAAGCCAAACTATTATAGGAGAGTTAGGGTAGTTGAAAGAAGTCGCAGATAAGCAGCTCTCTTTAAAATGTTTGCTTTCTCAAGGCATTTCCACCAAATATGAAAGCAGCTCATACTACCTGTAGTCTCTAAATACAGAGGAGTAAGAGAATGAACATATCTCTAGTTTGCACATTTTCTGCCATCGAGTTTCAAAATACCTCTCAGAGAAAACCTGAAGAAACTTTACCTGAAAACTTTGTCCCTTAAGAAAGTACATGTTTTCTTATCATGGATTTCAAATCCTTGGTTTTTGAATGGGCTTTGAACTAATCTGAACATTTTTTATGCTTCTCTAAATTAAGGATCCACCATCACAATGCAGTTTTGTATATTCTCATATATAACTTTTATTTCTTTCAAGAACTCTCACTCTCCACTGCCATCCAAAATCATAGACCTAGCTAAAAATTCATTAATAATCACAATTATTATAAAACTTTAAAGAATGAGAGTCAAAAGAAATTTAAAACAATATGGAAAATTATTTGAGATTTCTAGACAACTTAATTTTGTATTTTTTTCTGTGTTAATTTGGTTTGCTCATCTGTTTTTTATTGTTATGTGTGTGTGTGTGTGTGTGTGTGTGTGTGTATGTGTGTGTGTATTTGTTTTGTTTTTCAATTTTTTGCCGTAGGATATGTGAGCTTGCAAGAGAGACAGAGAGAGAGAATGAGAAATCACCTCCCAGGGGGATGGCCATGCCACAGTCCCTTTTCCTCCATTCTCCTCTAGGAATTTTGGGCACACACACTCCTGGCATGATTTTAATTCCACTGGGTTCAAGACTCGAACTATGGACTACCATGTGGGAGACCAGAGCCTTAACCACAACACCATCTGCTATCCCTATGTGGGTAGTTTTGTTTTAGTATTTTTGTTTCAATTTGTTGAGTTTTTTAAAGTTTGCTATAGGGCATGTGCACTTGGGAAAGTGAGAAATCACCCCCTAGGAGGATGGCCACACCACAATCCCTTCTTCTCTATTCTCCTCTTGGGATTTTGGGCACACACACACACACACACACACAATGTTTTTTCAAGCCACAGGGTCCAGAACTTGAACCACAAATTCAGCTATGTGGGATCTAGCTGCCTTAACCTGTGCATCACTTGCTGGCCCTGCTGTATGGTTTTTGCTTTATTATTATTATTATTATCATCATCATCATCATCATCATCATGATAATGCGATGATGCTTTTACTTAGACCTTGCTGAACTGTGGCTTATTTTTACCAAAGGGATTTGCAAGCCTGTTTCCAAATGATTGTGAAATGTAGACTAATGGTGTGAAAGTCTAAAAAGCCTCCATCATTTTCTTACATCCTCTATAACACAAATAACATTGCTGTTACATACTTTGGAACACTAGTGATCTAATTTGAATATCTTCTGTTTTGCTAAATCCAGGAAATGAGAGGCTACTTGAAATTTTAAGATATACTTTTGTTTTCAGTCTTAGGGAAGGATGGTAAGAGGTAGGGGAGACTGAAAGCTTTTTCTTATACTATAATGGGTATATTTGTACTTACTCATGCCCTTTGAAAACAAAACTATATACACATTTCTAAAATTATTTCAGGGCCAAAAACAAAGTAGGTTTCAAAAGCAGTACTTTCTAAATGCCAAAAAAAATAACAAAATGGTCTTATGTTTACAATTCTCCCTCAACTGTTTCATAGATAGAATTTTAAAATAGATTTTTGTCTATGAAAGATAGTGTTCATTTACATTGTACTAGCATGAGATTATGCCACAAGATGTTGTCATCTCTTTAAAATCTCTTCTTGTATTCTGGGATGTTTATTTGAAATAGTTAGACTAAATTAGAGTTTCAACTAGAGAAATATTGGAACTATATATATATATATATATATATATATATATACACATATATTTTTAAATCAGTATTAAGGAAGGAAGGGCAAAGGAAAGCTGAAGGGCTCCCATACCTAAGGGAGGCCCAGAAAGGGAGTTCTGATCACATGGGCTTGCCACCTAGTTGAGCCCTAGCGAGGATCTGGACTGCCTCTCTTAGCCCTAGTGAGGCTCATGGAACACCAGGCCAGGAGGGAGCCCTGTCCCTGATACTCGAAGAGGAGTCATGGTAAAAGAAACTAAGCAGATCACAGGTTTCCTTGAAAACAGCTGCACTGGCAGTGTTGATCTCTCTCTGTCTTGGTATGATTCTCTTTCTCAGTTGCTAGAAAACATGTATGCTGGCCAGAGAGAGACAGAAAGGAAGAGAAAGGACAAAAGCAATCCCTCTCAATTGTCATACTGTAGTTCCCACTCCTCCATTTCTCCATCCAGTCCACATTTCGGGCACGCAAGCATACATACCTGCCAGTGTTTCCCTCGCCAGACTGGGATTCAAACCCTGAAGTTGGTCGTGTAGAATTTGGCTCCATTGACCACTAGATCACCAAACTGGCCCCTGAATTTCATTTCTGATTGCAATAATTTGAGTTTTCACTCTCTTTTTTCTTAGTTCCTCCAGCTAAAGGTTTGTTGATTTTGCTAATCTTCTCAAGAATCAACTTTTGGTTTTATTGATTTTTCTCTATTTCACTTAACTCTAACCATGATTATGTCCTTACTTCTGCTAGCTTTGGATTGAGCTGTTCTTTTCCTAGTTCCTTAAGTTGTAAAGTTAGGTTTTAGTATGAGCTCTTCCTTGTTTTTGGTTTTGTTTTGTTTGACTTATTTTTTTTAAATAATTTCATTATAATTTCCAACTCATATATAATAGCTGCACATCAAGGGAGTATGATTTTTCAAGCATGTATATAATATGTAATAATCAAATCAGAAAATAAACATTTTCACCATCTCCAAAACAATTTAAAAATCAGCATTCAGGAAGGCAAAGGAAAATATATAAGTTTTTGGGACTAGAAGAGTCAGCATCTCCTCAGACACTGAAGCATCATTTGGTTTTTCAACTCCAGCATCAACTATGAAGTTGTGATTGCATTGTTTCACAACTCTGGAAGAACACAATGAAGACCAGATATATGTTGCTTAATTCTTGATTTTTTTTTTATTCTTGTAGTTAAAAAATAAAATAAAATATACATGACAATATATAAACATTCATATAGAAGAGTAGCTTAGAAATAAGTTCACTTATACCCAAAATAAACACAATTTATTTAGCTTCCCTAAAGAAGGGGCTTGTTAGGCTTAGTCACAAATCTATTCCCCCCCAAAAATCTGATGAAAACATATTAGGATTTTCTGGCTGAAATAAACTTTTGTTAAGAGTTACCTAAGAGTTACCATAGAGGAGCTGGCAGGTGGCATGATGATGAAGGGCTTTGGACTCAAACATGGCTGACTGCTGTTGGAGGCACAGACCTGGTGGCTTGCTTTCTAGCTTTCTCTCTCTTGCTCTGTCCCTCTCCAGTTAAATTAAAGTAAGTAGGGAACCAGCAGTTAGCGTAATGGCTATGTCGCTGGACTCCCACATAGTCAACCGCGGTTCGCGTCCTGGAC